>CM077024.1:163131958-163731958 GCA_039090855.1 Macrothele yani | reverse complement strand
TTAGCAGAACATTTTTACGAGAGAGAGAGAAAAAGTGCTCTTCGCAAATCTGTCGTAGTAACATAAACAAAAGCTCGCTGCTGACAGCGAAGGAGGAGCGTGAGAAAATATGTCACATCGGCACGCACGCGCAGTAGTAACAGTCAGGAGGAAGAAAGGGAAGCAGGTGTTTCGTAACATACACCGCTTCGCTTCGAAGTGTCAGAAGAAAACCATTACGTTAAACATTTGACAAATAGAAATATATACATTGAAAGCAAGATAAGGCTGTTTAGAACAATTGCATGGTTAAGGCGTAAACATAAAACACATTTTTAAAGGTTCATGACATAAAAGTTGAAGGAATACACCACACTTTTACAACATTAAATAAAATATAATCTAGAAAGAATCGATATTAATTAAATACAATATTTAATTTTGAAGACGAATATGATAAGGATAAAGAAGGGACTGCATGCAGCTGCTGCTGTTGTGGTGAGACGTTTTCTTTGGCTGTTTGCGAAAGACAGAGATTTTCTCTTGCTATGGGCAAAGAACAGAGATTTTCTCTGCTATGGGCGCGCGAAGAACAAACTCTCATTGAGCAAACATGCTTGCTGTGTGACGGCTTTGTGATGTTACCACAAAAATCACTACATTTGACTATGATACTTTTTTTTTTTTTAAATTAAATTTTATGGAAATATCCTTTTTGGAAAAATCTATAGTTTTTCACACCTTCTCCGTAAGTTCGTAGTTTGAACATGATATCCGTAGAAATCCATAGTACATAGATATTTCATAGTACATATATTAGATATTTCGGAGGATTCAAAGTACATAGTACTTGGCATCTCTACTAATGGTGTTACAATTTCGAAGAATTGGAAAGGCAGAGGATCTCCAGAGGGTCACGCAAAGACAGCAAAGCGAGGTTGCCGAGTGGCGGGATAAGCCATCAGATAAGCGGTGCTGTATGCTTGAGCTATCACGAAGCAAAGACAACAGCAAGCCTTGTTAGCGCCAAGCAGATCGTCGAGCAATCTCACAAAAGCGGAAATGCTTTCACATGGCGCGCCGCAGCCGACAGTTCTTGGAGACGTCACTCAAGAGCTCTTTCATTCTTGTTCCAGTTTTTTTATTTATGTGGCACTTGTAAACACTTAATGATGAATCACTATACAAAGGTTTACAGTGTATTCTTAAAATTTCAGGATTATATTCAAATTTTCAGGATATAGAACAAAAATAAGGACATTTCAGGACAAAAAAATAAAAATCAGGAACTTCAGGACAACTCTGACCCCTGGGATTGATACATGCTCCATAAACGCACTTAAGAAGCCAAAAAACAAACACCCCCCTTTGTTATAGAATTTAAAATTTTGTTAAACTCATCAGTAAATGTGACATTTAATTTATTAATGCCCCCAGCTAAGAAACAGGTGTTTGCTATGATCTATTTTAATTAATAACAAGATGTAGCAGATCTTGAAATATCAAATGTTTTAAATTTTAAACTGTATCACTTGAAAAAAGATTTAATTTCATGATTATGACTAAAGGCAAAGTCATGGTTTTTGAGAGAGGAACTGGTAGTACTGAATGTAATATGTTTAAATGGCACAGTGATTGACCAGGTGAATGAGTTTGTGTATTTAGGAAGCATGTTTGACCGAGAGAACAAATTGGATGGTGAAATTATAGGCGAGTGAATTCTTAATTGTAAGTCATGGCTGCTTTGGGAGGTTTTCACAGGAATGATGGGTTCTCTAGAGAGTCCCACATGGCTGTGTATGAAAGTGTAATTGTTCCTACTCTCATGTATGGCAGTGAAACCTGGGTACTACAGAAGAAACACAGGAGTCGTTTGTGTGCTGGAGAAACGTGCTACTTATGGGGGTTTTGTGGTAAAGACACATTTTGTTCATGTGAGGAATGAAGATGTGTTGCAGTTGTGTAATGTGAAGCAAAATGTTGTTAGCAAGGTAGAGACTAATATGCTTCGGTGGTTTGGCCATGTTGAAAGAATGAGTGATGAGATGATTACTAAGAAATTTTATTTTAGTCCAAGTGGCAGGAAGGAAAGGCAGAAGAAGGCCAAGGAAGTCATGGGAGGATCAGATTCAAAAATATCTGCATGAGAAAAAGATTATGAGTATGATTAAGTAGTAGCATGTCCAGCGCATAACTGGAAGACCCTAGGGTTCGATTTCCGGTGGCAGCCGATGAGAATTTTTCCGTGACTCATTTATTAACATGGAAAGAGCGATAACTTCTGTTTGGTGTTCCCGATCTACATCGAGTGTATGAATTAATTATTCCATAGCCTCCTAGTTATTTGTTCAGTTGCTGCTTTCCATCTTTGGTGAATCCCCAGCATTGCGTGGGGCCCCATGAAGCAACCTGCCATGTGGTTTGGCAGTTAATAGCTCGTGAGTCTGGAGAATTCGAGGCCACTGTTGTGCAGTGGTAGCATGTCCGGAGCGTAGCTGGAAGACCCGGATTCGATTCCCGGTGGCGGCCAATGAGAATTTTTCCGTGACTCACTTATTAACATGGAAAAAGCGATGACTTCTGTTTGGTGTTATGAGTACGAAGTATAGAAGATCTTGTGTACGGCATGTAATGGATGTCTGTGAAGCCCAAGTTGTATGTCAAGATCGCTGTAAATGGATAAGTTTGTTACGGCAACAGTAAATAAAAAAATATCTGGTAGCTTATATTTCTTTGTGGAGCTAACCTCTGAATCTCAGAGAACAGCTTAGTGACATGTATGTATGTATGCATGCATGCATGTGAACTCTTGGCCATAAGAAACTACTTGCCCAAATTTTTAAAGCGAATGGCTGCTCAAGGATGTAAGTGAACTGGAACCCAAAAATTGGAACTCAAATCTTAAGTTCTCAGCTGAAAGATGCAACATTTTAATAACTAGACCACTAAATAGATTTTACATTTGTAACTGCTGGTTCAAGGAAGCTATTTTTCTAATACAATATGCTCCAGACGAAAATGATTAAATATATCATTCTTTCCTTCAGAATAAATTAATGATTGCTTACATCTCATGCCAAATGCAGTAAGGCTGGAAAAATATGTTACACATATAGGAGTCAGGTTAAATGAATTCAAATTTCAAAGAATAATATATAAGTGTAATGTGTGGTGAGGTGATGATGCTCACGCAAAAAGTAATATGTGTTTGCTACCATTTTTTAAAAACCCAAACCACCTACTGCTAAGTAAATTCCAATTTGGTCCATAATTTTCTTTTTCCATTCTTCCAGTTGCTGTTCTCAAAAATTACAAATTTTGATTTTATTAAACTGTTGAAGTTAAACTTTGCACATATAAACTCAAAGTATCATATTTCCCTTCATTTAGTCCGAAGACTGAAATTGAGACTCCCCTACCCCTGTTTGTATAATCTGCAGTGGCACTTCCACAAGCAGCAAAATCCAGAAGCAAATAAATAATAATAATAATAAACTTCTTATGCACAATCTGCAGTGGCGTATCATCAGTAGACAGTAAAATTCAGAAGAAAAAACAAAACAAAACATGATCACATGACGGGCACCTGTTATGTTGGATCTTAACAGTAATTTCATACTGAAAAGTCATGATTCACAGAATGACCCAAAAGTCCAAAGAAGTAAGAAAAAATTATCTTACTTAAAAATTAACTGTGGTTTTTTAAATACTTTTTGTGCCTCTGAATCTCAGAGAACACTATGTCTGTTGAACAAAGCCAGTTATCTCGGCAGCAATTTCCACTGCATCTCCTGTAATTCAACACAATAACGTTCTGCAGTGATGGTTTGGCCTCTTGCCAAGAAACTATGATGAATTATCCCGGCTGTGGACCACCAGAGAAGGAGCATCATCTTCTTGGTGTGTAGGGGTCGCTTAGGATCATATACGAGACTGACCAAGAAACAAAAATGCTGAACTTTTAAATCAGGCGAAAAACATCAGAGAACATGCGACAAGAAACTGTGAATATAAAGCAGCACGAGCAAGATGGAATTGTTCACTGTATTCACAATATAAAATTACTGAATTCAAAACAAAATAAAGAGATTTTAAAAGACACTGCTTCAAACATATATATATATATATCTTTGTACTTCCTAGGACATCAGCTCACTCAATTTTCCTCTCTTGTGTTGCTTTCTTCTCAGCAAGTTCCACGGCCATATTTGTCTTTTATTGACTCTGCAGCTGCACAGCAATCTTTGCTTAGTTTTTCTTTCTGTTGATATCATTCCCTTCCTATTTCACCACTTTTCTTTCCTCCTCCCCTTTTATTCCCTCAGATGACAATTTATCCATCATGCTGAAAGAACTATCAGCCTGAGGACCACGAACGCATGATATTTAAGCTTTTGCTACTTAGCAAAATGTTGTGACTTTCAGAATATGAATACTTTTGAACACCATGTATCAATTCTTACAAATTTTCAAACTCCGTCACTTACGTTTTTTGGAAAATTTTCCCTGCCTTATCAAGCTTAAGTGCAGAAATTTATGGGGGAAAGTAACACTTAACAAAAGCACAGGATAGTGATAACATCATGGAAGAAAAAAAAATTATTTTGGGAGAAATCTCCACTCCTCCCGACTTCCGTTTTCGTAAACTTCCTCCTCCATTTTTAGGTAAATATGCAGTCTTTGTGGAATAAAAGGATATTTGAGAACAATACTAGGCAGAAGGAAAATCATGAAGGGGAAAAAAAAAAAAAAAAAAAAAGATTACGGGAGAAAATTTTTGCTGCATCTAACTTTCGTTTACGAAAGTTTCGTAAGACGGAATCCCATTGTCAAATGAAAAACAAATCTTAACCCCCCCCAATCTGTTCAGTTGTTGTGCATTGATCTCGAGAATGCCCAAAATGATAACGGAAATGGCGGAATTCTTCGAATCCACGAAAGAATCTTTGCCTGAAGACTACAGGGAAATCTTCACGCCGTCTTAACTTCCGTTTTTGGAAATCATTGCCCACAGTTTCATGCTGAAATACAAACATTTATGCAATAAAATGACATTTAATAACAATATTGGGAACAGGCAACAACATCGGGAGAAAAACAATTACGGGAAAATTTGTCAATCCGCTTAACTTCACTTTTCGAAAGTTTTAAAAGACAAAATACCATTTCCAGACGGAAAACGACCCCCCCCCATTTCTCTTCAGTTCTGTATCGATCTCGAGAATGACCCAAATGCTGACAAAAATAAAAGCGGAATGCCGCGAATCTGCAGAAGAATCTCATGTATGTAGGATGCAGTCCAGCAGGCTGTGCCTTGCTTAACCATTGTGCAGATTGTTTCAGATTATCATAAAGAATCCACTTCTCATTGCTGGTGACGATTCGATGCAGTAGAAGTTCCTGTTTATTCCTGGCAAGCAGCGACACGCAGACTTCCAAACGCCTAGTCTTGGTGGCAGTCTTCAACTCATGCGGCAGCAACATGTCCAGCTTTTTTACCTTACCCAGCGCAGCCAGACGCCGAACAACTGTCGTGTGGTGGACACCTACCTCTGCCACTATCTCATGACACATTTTTCGGGGGTCTGCTTCAACCACATGTAACAGAACACCATCAGAAACAGCAACAGATTGGTGACCACATGCTTCATTTTGCAGGTCCGTATCTCTGCTTCGAAACTTCACAAATCATCGCCGAATGATTCGTTCGTTGGCTGTATTATCCCCAAATGCTTTGTTAATGTTGCGAGCGATAATTCCTGAAGAATGGCCCAGTTCAAATTCATACAGGTAGATGACTCTCAAATCCGGCATTTGCACGTTTCCTTTGCAAGCCATGTTACGTCCAAACAAACCATGCCTGAACCTTGTTCTTCACACACGTGCTAGCTAAATATTTATAGTAACTCTGTGACGTAAAACCCGCAACACATGTGGGTGGTTCAATTCCGCTGTGGTGAGGGCCTGTCTCCACTGCTCGTTCGCGCTGGACGTTTCATTGGCACCAGCTCAATAAAAAAGAAGTTGGGCAGCAGTGCCTAATTTCTACACACCAGGGCAACCTGGCACCTGGTATTTTTCCAGCCCTGGTTTGTAGTACAAAATCAGACCAGAGAAAACCTCATTAGCAGTTCAGTTCAAACTGCATGTCAAGCCTGGGAAGCACAGGAAGTGTTGTGTCTATTGCATATTGATTTCAACCTGAACAGTTTCATTTAAAAGTTCATTATTGACATAGGAAATATCTGGCTCAAAGTACCAAAAATATGTTAAAAAACATTTTTTTACAAAAAGAAAAAAGCAGAATGTCAACGATGTTAAAGGGAAAAACATTTTTCTTTTGTAGATTGTACGAGTATATGACTGAGTTGAATTTTAAAATTAAGACCATGCATTATTAAAACATTTACACACACACACAATTGAAAAAAAACTTCTTATAAGAGAATGCCTTAAAACTTATTTACTGGAAATTCTTCAAGCAATCAACGCAAAGGCGCTAAACTCGATTTTACAAACATGCAGCTTTGAATGCAGCATTTAAATAGGTGCACCTTACAACTGTTTTTAGTAACAATGACATTTCAACTGTCATGCAGGATATTAAAAAAAATGCTTTGTGAATCATTTGTGGCAGACATTTATGTACAGCAAGGAAGCTGTGTGATGACTGCGATTTAGTGCATCACTTTTCGCATGTCAACAGTGCTTTCATTGCCAATGATAAAGGTGATTCAAAGTGTATTAAATATAAAGTTTACAAAACACCTCTCTTCATCGCATCACCTACTTTTGATGAAAGCCATATAATGTAATTTGCTACCATTTTTAGGAATGGCGATTTCATCTCAGAGAGCAGGATATCATGGCCTCCTGAAATTCTTTAAATTAATAGTCGACAGGGGTGCAGCCAGAATGGTCCTCGAACAAAAATTCCTTTGCGGTGTGTTTACCTTTGGCTTTAAATTTGGTGCTGCTCTATTCCTGATAATAAAACAAGGAAATAAATGTAGCTGTGGCACTATTCTTCAAAAATACAGTAACAGGAAATTACAAGTCTTTTATCTGGGTGTCATTGCAATGTTTCCTTTGATACATTCTAAAATTAAGTTTCAGAAAATACACATTATGTCTACCCTAATAATGATTGATGCTATCAAAGTTATCTAAAACACTTGTATGGTTTCAATAGGAACATCTTATTTTCAGATTTAGTTATCATTGTTTGCGATGTCACTGGCTTCTGAGCCAACACCCATTTTTTTATGCAGTATGTTTTAATGATGCTCACTTTTACCATAATTATTTTTAGCCAAGTAACCTATGGAGTGTGAGATTTTTAATAATCTATTATGTATGATAAAAGAAAATGCCACTAATTACTAACAAGTTAATAAAGGGGAACCACACACCGATTATGTAGAAAATGGTAAAACTATGCTAGTAATGCAATTTATTGGCGTATGAATATATAAACAATTGTTTCCGAGTTTTCCCACATCGACGACATATCAAATACATTATTTTTTAAAACCTAATCAGCATCTAAAAAGAAAAGTAACAAGGAAACTCACCTTTCGCGTTTGCATTTTTTCTGTCCTTCGCCTGAAGGCAACATATGGATTATTGTTTGTTGAGCCATCACGTTTTTCTGTTTTAACTTGAGGTATTAAAGGGTGTTGCTACAGGGAGACAGAAAGCAGAAAATAACCATATGGTTGAAATAAAACCAAGTGCAAAAACGGTAATCTTAAGAGACAGAGCAATGGTAATTTATCCAGTGGTGTATTTAAAGTTGACACACGTGATATTCATAAAAACATAGTAAAAAACCTACGAGTTACAAATACATTCTATATTCATATTTATTAAGCTAAAAACTACTGTCGCACACACAAAGTGAGGTAACCATACACATGAATATTTTTGCATTTTGACAAAAATTATTACAAAATATACACTTGTTAAACCATAGGAAATGGGGTGGGGTGAAGTAGGATTGCTGAACCTTTGGGAGGGGGAGGCAGGCATTCCTGGTTAATGTTTAGGCAGACCTGCCAACTATAAAGAACTGAAATCCATAAAAATTTTCAGTGAACGTTTCTTCGAAATTTTTCGATTACAATATACGTATCGAACTTATCGATAAAAACTAAATTTATTGTGAAAACAATTTGTTAATTTCATATGCTAAAATTAAGGTATTCATTATTGGGCACTATTTCATGCTTACAGCAATGGAAGCATAAGTTTCTTATTAGTATGCTATCATTAGGCTAAAGAGATATAAGAATTTCATTTGCAACTGCAAAATTATCACTAATGAAGTAACTTAAGGTTTTGACCTTAAAATTTTGTGCCATGTTAGAATACCTAATATATATATATATATATATATATTTAAAATCTTATACAAGGTTGGTATTTTTACTTCTCTTTCTCTTTTAGCAGTTATAGCCAATCCTACTGTGATTTTATCTAGTCTTTCCCACTAGGCTGCAAGAAGAGTAGTTTAAGAAAGCAGAAGTGGGTAAAAATGTGATCAGGGAAATCGGTGTATTCCGGTGAACCTTTTGGGGACACTTTTTCAGCCCTTCGAAATTGTGCATTAACCTGGGGGAAAAAAATCCCAAAAAAGACTGATATCTTTGAATAAAGCTCATGTTGAGAATTGGCTTCCTAGTTTCTTAATTCAATTACTAATCAAAAACTACTATTATGGGAATTCTTACTAGGAATTTTTTTATTTTAATTGCAAATTTTTGGAGAAAACTCTTCTCCTTCTTCAGGCTGTCTTTTTGTAGTTACTTATTCCCAGTCACTATTGTGGCTACGATTAACCTTGATGGTTACAGTTATTTTTCATCAAATCCTGCCAGATGTTAGGAATGGAAAATCCTCTGCAGTCATTGATGATGGAATTTTGATTTTTCTCAATCTTTATATTCCTTCTTTTAGCTTTCTTTTATGAAAATTGCTTCGGAAACTGATGACTTGAAGGGAATTCCCATCCATGCTGCGACTAGTTTCTCTAACATGCCTATCCAAACCAGTCTTGTTGGAGCAATTTTTTATAGCAGCTTTATATGCTCTGCTATACCAGTTTCTAGTCTACAACCTGTTTCACCTATGTAAGATAGTCCACAACTACATTGCTATCTGTAAAAATATGCAGGCCATAAAAATAACCGTAAAACAAGTAGAATTTCTGTAAATTTTATGGGTAAATTGTAAAACCTGGCAGGTATGTTTAGGTCATGTTCTTAAAGAAAAAGGGATCAAATCTGATTCATATAACTCCACAAAAGACTGAAAAAGCTACACAAAAGGTGACCACCAAATAGCCAACGGAAGAACATTTTGTCAGAAACGACAGTTTTGCTTGCTATCATGATAACAAGCAAAAACACCTAAGCTCCTATTCTAGTCTGGAAGTCGCATTAAATGCTAAAAAACCTTTTTGGCAGTTAGTCAGCTATTCATATACAATTTACTGCACAAGAAAAGTATAACAGTATTGCATAATTTTCCAAACACCTTGCAAATCTCAGAACAGATCTCTTAGGTCATTCTCTGAGATTAATAGGCACCTGAAAGAAAGACAAACCACCAAATAAATGTTTCACTGATGGAACTGGAATTTACTTACTGTTGGCATATCAAAACTTCTCAATTTACAGCGATCTTGGCACACAGCTCGAGCTTCACTCACATCCATCACACGACGTGCAAAGACCTTCTGTACTTCGTACTTAATCTTTTTCATACACACATTTCTGAATCTGGTCATCCCAAGATTTCCTGAGCCTTCCTCTACCTTTCTTTCCTGCCACTTGGGCTGAAAAAACTTCTTCATAAGCATCTCATCACCCATTCTTTCAACATGGCCAAACAACCTAAAAATGTTAAAAAATGTAGTAGTAAGTCACTACCTCACTAACAACATTTTCCCTCACATTACACAAATGCAATGCATCTTCATTCCTCACATTACACAAATGCAATACATCTTCATTTCTCACATGATCACAGCGAGTTTTGCCACCCCCTCCGCCCCACGTAAGTCGTAAGTAACACATCTCTCTAGCACACAAATGACTTCTATGTCCCTTCTGCAGTACCAAGGTTTCACTGTAGTACATCAGAGTAAGAACAATTACACTTTCATATACAGCTATTCTGGACTTTCTCGAGAATCCATCATTTCTGCGAAATCATCCTAAAGCAGATGACTTTCAATTAAGAGTTCACTCGCCTACTAATTTCATCATCTAACTTGTTGTCTCTGCAAACATGCTTCCCAAATATACGAACTCATTTACCTGATCAATCACTGTTCCATTTAGTCTTATCCTGCATTCAGTACTAACAGTCCCTTGCTCAAAAAACATAACTTTGGTTTTTCCTTACTGATACTCAGTTTGAATTTCATACAACCTTCGTACATCCGGGACTACATACTCTGCAACTCACTTACCAGTATTGTCCATTTTGGCATCACACATCCATAAATACATTAAACAGCCATGGTCAGATTATACAAACTTATCTAACTCCTGCTCCAATAGAGAACCATTTTGCTACAACATCATTAACATGTCCTGCTGATGATAGCATACAAAATGTATGAGGTAGAGACCCATTCATCTTTCCTTGTGTGAAATTCTTAGGCTCTCACTTTGCATTGTGCACAACACTGCGGGGACTACTCACTGAAAGGTGCAGTTTGCAGGCAAGTTCTCTCCCAGTAATGTGAATGTTGTCATGAATGGGAATATCCTGCTGTAGCACAATGTCAGCTCAAATGGTGATCACCGGGAGCTCATGTCAAGATTTGTTGTCATCTGTCCGGCCTGTTGCCAAGTTCTTGCACCATTTCCACACCAGCTTCCATGGCATAACACCTGGGCCATGCTCTTATGCCAACTGGTGGTGGATTTTCACTGGAACACCCTTTGAATGAAGGAAACGATACCTGCTTCACAGTTTGTTGTGTGACGATGCTGACAATAATGCATGATCTTTCAGTACATGTTCCTGTTAAATGAATGGGCACACAGTCCTCTTGTGGCAAACTGATGTACCTGGTCCTTTGGGCATAAGCACACACTTCAACGGCAAGTTAAGAATTTTGATGCTGGGCATACTCTTACTTTTTTTATTGAATGTCCCTTGCATCTTTTATATGCACCATCATGGGCAATGCTCAGAACAACTGCCCTGTCTATTTTGGTCCACTCTCTAGTTATCCACTGCTCTACAAGAAACAATGATGCTACATATAAATGTTTTTGGAATTCCTTCATAGTTATAAATCATCACTTTAAAATAGTATGCTGGGGATGGGTGGGTAAAGAAAGACAAAGAAATACCAAGGCATAATGTAGTGTCATGTGTCACAATAACAAAATACACTAATCAGAAAATAACGGAGAGTGAGAAGCAGTATGCGTGCATTTGGATTGCTTGATTTCCTCAAAAAATGGTACCTCTAAGATGCAATTCAGCCTTAAAGTGAACATTATTCACGGAAGAATTACAAAAACTTAGAAACTGCAATCTCCTGTAGAAAATAAATCTTCACCATTACAGAACAATCCAGTTTTAATATTTACTAAGTACCTCACATCAGTAATAACTGCTAAAGGGACTGTGAAGCCAACAACAACAACAACAACAAAAGGTACAAGGTACCATGTTATCCGAAGATCTGATCAACTAGTAATAATTTCCACACAATCATGAGAATGCAAGCCAAGATGCAAAAAATTAGCATAAAATACCTTAGCACATTCCTTTCTTTCTACTGCTCCACTGAAATCCTGATTTCAGTGAGAGAAAGGCGGATGAATGTGCAAGGGTATTTCACGATAATGGTTTCACGATCTTATTGGAATATTAAAAACGACCCACACCTATTTTGGGGATGCTTCAGTAGAGAAGGATCCTAGTAAGAATAAAAACTTTAAAACACACTTAAGTTATGTAAGAAAGTTTACTTTAAGGGAGCTTTCGACTGATAACTTCAGTCTATGCCAACCTTGTGACAAATGGACGACGACGATGGTAGTGGTTGCCAAATTTGTAAAGTCATATGCATTATTTCTTTTTTAAAACTAACTTCCATATTAATGATATGATGAAATGGGAATCACAATTGCAGTTCTTCAAGCTGAGAAAAATGTCCAAACTTTCCCAATAGCGCAATGAAAAATGTTTAATGAATGAGGCAGCTCGTTTGGCGTCATTCCAAAGAGTTCAGCAGAAGTGTCCCACAAAGTTGGAGGCCATTTCAGCTGAACCTCTTTGGAATAACACCAAATGAATTATTCCATTTGTTAATCATTTTCCGTTAGGCTATCAAATAAAGGTAACTTGATCATGCTAGTTATGTTAACTGAAACTTTTATAAAAAGTTCGTAAGTTGGAAGCTTTCGACCTTATCTTAACGTAACTAGCGTGATCAAGTTACCTTTATTTGTTAATATTGTTACGTGTTTTGCCCATAATCGTCACCGTTAGGCTATCGGGAAAGTTTGGAAATTTTTCTCAGCTTGAAAAACTGCAATTCTGATTCCCCTTTCATCATATCATTAATATGGAAGTCAGTTTTAAAAAAGAAATAATACATATGACTTTACAGATCTGGCAACCACTACCATCGTCCATCTGTCAGAAGACTGAAGTTATCAGTTGAACGCTCCCTTAAATTGAATTAAACTGTCTTATGTAACTTAAGTGTGTTTTAAAGTTTTTATACTTATTATTAATAGCTATGTGCTTATGTCCAAATTCTATCATGTTACAGAATGATCCATACCATAACTAGGAAAATTAATTAAAAGCTGCTGAGTTTGTTTGACACTGTATTAACAGACGTAGCATGTACAGGAGGAACAAAACTTGAAACACTATAGCATAAAACAGGGTGGAACTATAGCATAAACACTATAGCATAAAACAGGGTGGATTAGCTTTTGAAATGTTCATTTGGGAATGGCCAGGTCCCTTATTACTGGATGATGTGTGATCTTTTGGCATTTACTTCTATAGTGTGGGATGAGAGATTTTATCTAATGCTGAAAGTCTGTGTTGATGAATGGTCAGCTGAGAAAGAAATCTTGTCACTGTTTTGATACAGAGATGTGAGAGGTTATGTAGACCATGAAAATGCTTCCTACATTGATCCGGAGTATACAGATGAAAGATCCCAGCAAATTATCACATAAAATTGCCGCTATTGAATATAAGGACAGTTGTGCCTATTGCATGCAACAACATGAAGCTAATGCAGAAAGAAAAAAAAAAAACTGTTGGCACACTATCAGTTTTCCAATCTGCTGATATGCAGCTTTTGTTTTCATTTGAGTTCATCAATTGTGTTATTACTAGATAGCCCCCTTTCAGGGGGGGTGTGTCTGACCCGAGACACACCACATGCAAAGGCATAAAAAACATTGTACACACACCACTACTGTTACTCTTTTGTAACTGTATTTTGTTTGCATGATAAATCATTTTAAGCCTTAAAATTAAATGTTGCTAATTCATTTTATACTTTTATTTTCTTATCATTCACTTCCTCTACAGGACACTTTTATTTATCTTTCTGCACGCAATGCTGAGACAGAAGAACACTACAGGACTTAAAAATACTCCTTTCGTTTTATGTTAAGAAGATATGTACATATTCATGCATTAATATTTTTTGAGCTTGTGTTAATATTTTACTATTTTGCTCATCAAAGTTCCTTGTGTGAAATTCTTTGAGAAGGTGAAATGCAGTCAGTATGGCATTGGTACCAATAAAAGATGTTTACCGGACACTCTTTGAAACAAACCATCGTGGAGATGGCAGCCACCAGTGACATTAGCTCATGAAACACGATTCACCAGACATTGACCAGTCCTTGCATTCTAGTTTTTAGGTGCACTGCACCATCTTACACTTTCTGCTGCATTGATATTTGTTTTCGTTTTCAGAAGTTTGTGGATTGCAGCACAGCAATAAATACCAGCATGATGGAATTCTTGACGAACTGTTAAGACGCCAACAGGATTTTTGACTTGTGTTTAACTGTGCTGCTATTTGCAGTGCTGTGGTCTTTTGCTTCCATAGTACAATCCGTGCCAATGTTCGTCTATCTCCGATTCTTTATATGGCATCCGCAATTTGCACATTTGGAGGCAATGCAGTGCCCTTTTGATAGGTAGTCACAATTTTTTATTCAGTTTGTGTTACACCTACTATTTCTGCTGTTCTAGTTATAGAAGTTCCTGCAAGACACAAACTAATGATCATGCCTTTTTTTGAGGTCACTGAGATTCGACATTGCGGACAGTTCTTCCGCAACAGCTGTTTAACCTGTGTACCCCTTTATATACCTCATATTGCAAGTGGCGCCATCCTTACGATTCACATACTGTGCATTGCGTATACTCCAGTCACAGCAGGTGTTTCCATTATTTTGATAAACCCCTGTATTTACCATGCTGAAGCACTAACAGATTAGGTAAACACCTGTGAAGCTGCTGCAAGAGTGAAAGCATGGGATTCCAATTGGCAACTGAAGCCTGAAAATGGATGTCTGGAAGTAGGCAATTTTGAAGATGTTTCCCTCCAGTGAGGCATGACAAAAGGTAAGTAAGCCCATGGGCTGGCAGGACAAGCACAGGCAAAGCTGGCATCCTTAGGCACTCTCGCCAGTCAATGAGAGAGAAGACATTAGTGGAAAGTCTATTCCATTGCTGTCCATATGCACAATACAGGGTAGAAACGACACCGCAACTGACCAAATTTACCAATATTAATTGATTCAAACTTGAGTTTTGACTTAATCTAACTGGACAGTGTGTGAAACTGGTTTGATTGCCAGATGTATATCACGAAGGTAAACCAGAGGAATCTGCAGAATTTAAAGAGGAACAAATAGGTTCTTGCTGGGTGCAGTGCAAGGTAGAATCCTACAAACAAAAAGAATGGTTTTATTAACACGACTTATACAAACACAGGAGAAATAAAATTTCTAACTATTTATACAATGTGCAAGTTGGAAAACAACCAAATGAGAACACAAATGGTCACATGCACAGTCACCCAAATCCAAGCACAATCACTTATAACAAATACAGACTGCACACACACTGCCTGTGGTAGCAGCTGTGACTTGGTGACTCAGTTATTGGAATTGGGTTGACTTGGTAGGCGAGGTCACAACAGAACATTGGAACTGCAGTTTATTTTGTTATGCATTAGGGTATTTGGGAAAACTATATTTTGTGTGCAACAAGGATTCAAATTTAATGTCAACAACATAAAGCTAAACCAATTAATACTGTGCTCACTACAACCTGCATTAAAAAAACAAACAAATTGTACTGAATTACAGGAGTAGGTACGGGAAGGAAGACTAGACAATTTTCTGAACACCTCACACACCACAAAATAAATAGCTGAGATTCATTAGATTGAATAACACTTATTACTACAGCAGATGCCAGATGTGAGGTAATACACTGAAAGTGCAACTTATTATACACACTGCACCTACCCACAAATCTGTCCAACCCCACCACAATAAAACCACCAGACAAAATCCCTCTGTGGGCTATAAATATGCCAGATACTTATCTGCTGTATGGCAAACACATGATTGTGATGATGTGTAAACAGGGCGACCTGAGCGAGTTTGACCGTGGATAGATAGTTGGTGTAATGAAGACGGAGTGCTCCACCTTGGTGACTGAAAACGTCTGGGATTTCCAGTGTGACCATCACACGTGTCTCCATACTACATCAGAACTGATTGTCACTGGGAAAAATTTGGTTGTAAATGGGCCATTTATGCCAAAAGTGAGCACCATCTCTCCAGTATCGTAACTTTGGAATGGAGGGCCACAATGGAGAGGACAACAAGGGTATTCAATGATAGGGTATTTACAAAGGTTTGTGAAAAGAACATTTGATGCACAATGCAGACATGCCAACCTTCAAAATTATTTACAGCTCATAAAAATCACACAAACGCTTTTTTTTTTTTTTTTTTAAATCGGCATTTCCCAGAAGTAGAAACATTTTTTCAGAAGTAGTATTATTGTAATTTATTTATTAATATACTTGTATAACTAGTACAATTTCTGTTTCTAGGCATAATACACTAAGACATTAAAATTGCACGCTTTTGCTGCCACAGGCAGCTTCTCAGGCTGTGGAACATAAATAATCTGTTATTATTTACAGGCAGTTTCATCAGGCTGTGGAACATGAATAACAACATGTTGTTATTTATGTTCCACAGCCTGATGAAGCTGCCCGTGGCAGTGTAAGCTTGCAATTTTAATGTTGTAGTGTATTACGCCTAGAAACGGAAATTGTACTAGTTATACAAGTATATTAATAAATAAATTATTTGAAGGTGTATCTGGACCCATGTATCTCAACATAGTATTACTGGTTCACTAAAAGTTCTGGAGGGGGAAAAAAATAATAAAAAAAACGGTGCGAAAAGCGACACTCCCTCCCTACTGAAATTTGTTTTCAGGTACGTCGATTCCGCAAGAAAATAAAAACGTAAAATAACCTGCATGTTGTTGTTTTTTACAAATAAAATAGCAGCTAACTGTTTTTCATTTCTTCTTTAGGTGTGCACGAAGGCAAAGACGACAAAAAGCATCATACTAACATCGCCTTTCATTACAAGGAGAGGCCAACTGTTTTAACTACTCCCTTTTGTCGTTAAGTGAATTCGCCACAACTCAACTTTTTACCATCACTTAGAATGTGCGCTGCTCTGCTGAGATGAGGGGTTGAAAGACTGAACAGCACGAAGAAGGGAGGGGCTGCTCCCATCTGTCAATCGATTACTGACCCTCCCCGGCAATCTAGTGCGCCAGAGTGATTGAGCTCTTTGCTGAAGGCGTCATATGACAATCAGACTGGGAGAAATGTTTTTAAAGCAAATTTTTTCTGATCCATATCAGGCGATTGGTCAGAAGCCAGCGCTTAGACCACTGCGCCACCAGGGCGACTTTCTTTTTGCAGATGGGAGAGGAACAGTATGAAACTGATGACTACAATGCCGCCGCCTTGAATTGATGCAAAAAGAAAAAGATTTCACAGGTGGTTCTAAATCATAGTGGTTTATGGAATTTCGGCCATTCTAACGGCTAGTTCTTGGTGAAAATCAGCAGCATTTGACATTCATCTGGAGGGCGGGAGGAAGGGCTAAAAATCTGGAGTCTCTCGCCTAAATCCGGAGAGTTGGCACGTCTGACAATGGCGCCCCAGCTGTGCCATTAGTATCCTTGTAAGTAGAATATCACCAGTCTACAAGGCTGCAGTGGGTGAAGAAGTGGCACCACTGGACCATGAACAACTGGAAATGGGTAGTGTAAGCCAATGCATCAAGGTTCAAACTACAACGTGCCAGCGAGAGGCCTTATGTGGTGCAGACCAGAGGTTAAACTACGGTCGCTATTTTCGTGAAATGTGATGAGTTAATCTCAAATGCGAGAGAAAAATTTGTGATTGTCACAGAATGGCGCCAGCAATTTAAATATTAACCCATCAAAAGATTTTGCTGTGGCTTTTCTATTTCTGTGAAAACTTAAGTTTCCGAAATCTTGGCAGCAATTCGCACTCCATTAATGTTATCTTCTTAATCCTTAAGGTATGTTGTTACAGTACCTGTCAGCTCACCCCCCACCCACCCTTCAATACACTCTAGAGCCAAGAGTGTGTATGGAAACCATAAAGGGTAGGGCAGGGTAAAATTACAGAGGCTAGAGGGATTAGATACCTTCCCATATTCAAAGTTCATGCTTAAACCAGTCAGCTGTGAAGTCTACAACACTCCTCCAAGGCCACAAACATTAATTTTCCACTGATGTCTAAAGCATAGTTGGTATGAACGATTCATGTAAACATTTTTTTCTTTAAATTGGGGATTTAATGACCACCGTGAGCAACTCAATGGGCTATAAGCAGTCGCCCGTCACTAATTTAGGGCCTTATAGTGACGAGCGACTGCTTATAGCCCATTGGGAAGGGGGAGAGCCAGTGCCCTAAGACACAACAACATCCATGCCTCACCGGGATTCGAACCCAGAACCCTTTTGGACGAATGATCAGAAGCCATTGCTTAGACCACTGAGCCCCCAGGGCAGTGTAACAATTTTCTGAGTGACACACACACAAAAACGGCTAACTTTCTTTAGCATTTTGCTACAACTTTTCCCCCATTTTCGCTACAGCAATTTTTGAGCCAGCTTAAATTCTGGTGCAGACTATATAAGGCCATGGACCCCAACTATCATGTTGAGGTGTTCATACATGAAATTGATGAAAGAATGAAAAAAAAAAAAGAAAAAAAAAAAAAAAAAGCTGAACTTTTTTAACCAGGTAAAAATTCAGATTCAGGAAGTGCAGCAAAAATGTGTGAATATAAGAAGACTGAACTACTCACTGTAATTTATTTACGTAAATATTAAACTGGAGCTCATTACTGTATTCCAAATATAAAATTACTGAATTCAAAACAAAATGGGTTTAAGAGACAGCTTCAAACATAGTTTTTTCTTGTTTTGTTGTTGTACTTGCTTGCACATCAGTTCCAAGTTTCTGCCTGTGAGCATGGCTTGCTTTCCTCTCAGCAAGTTTCACAGCCATATTTTTGTCTTTCAGATGCACAATATCCACTGCTAATTTTTTTTCTGCTGATATCTTTCCATTCCCATTTCTCTATGATAACTTTTTTCTATCTTTATGCCCTCAGATTCTGGCAAAGTTTGAGTCAACTGCAGCTCCCAAATAAACCATTTCACTGAAACACTGAACTGCAGACTGACTTACCTGTGCTTTAAGTTTGTAGTCCACCATCTGTATAGCTGAACAGGTTTCAATGTTCATTCTTCTCGACTTTATGACTATAATTTATCCATAATGCTGAAAGACTTCTTTGTCTCCTACTTGAATGTGTAATCTTTTTTCTGATTGACCTTCATATATGTATGTACAAGTTGCATCCATTATTTTGTCTGCTACCTGTTGTTTTTTATTATTACTTATTTTTAGGGGAAGAAATAGTATAACAAAGCATACTGTCAGACCTGCCAACTTCTCAGAACCAAAAAACGTAACACTCAGATAGAAAAATCATAACACGACGCATGCTGATAATTTTTGAAGCCTATTTCAGCTATATAAATTCCTGATCATGAGAATGCAGACCTGCCAACTTTCAGAAACAGAAATCCGTAAAAAAATTTAATCGATGTATTCGATTAAATTACTTGTCGCGCATATTGATTAAATGTACCGAACATATCGATTTAAAAAAGTGATGTTACCCAAATGAACCATCAACTTTTAATTGAAGTGTCTACAGATGTTTAAATTTATCGGCACATTTATATCGATTAAAATAAATTCTATACATAATTTCTCATTACTATGCTATCATTATGATCTATAAAGTGATAAAAATTTACTTTTACAGAAGTTTGTACCTAAAGGGAAGGATGTTCTACCCTTTCAATGGGATCGTGTCCCACGACGTCATGAAACATACTAAAATATTTTAAAAAACGAACCATTTTCATGTTAGGTTTTTATCTTACGGAGACACGGACGATGAGAGAGTCAAATAAAAAAAATTAAATAAAGTAAGAGTGACTGAGAGACACTAACTGGTAAATTATGTTCAACTAAAAATGAAGTGAACAAACAATTTGTACGAATCGCATAGAGTTCATTATAACTTTTAACAAAGGAAGTTAATTTCATTATTTTTTTTCCCACACAGTAAACGTTATATTTATGCTTGTCACTAGAAATATGATTTGTAATATCATTCCTTCCACCATGCGAAATGTTGAAATTGCATCGGCACATAGCGCGAAACGGATGCTTTTCTTTCTTGAAGATTTCGCAATACACAGGAATTCCGCAGAATACGAATCACGGAATATTTTATAGTACTTTTTTTTCCCTTTTATGTTGCTGCTCATAGTGAATCACTAATACTAAATTTATTACCACTCGGGAAAAAAATGTAAGTAAAAACTGCTATAGTAGAGGAAAAAATACCGATTACGGAGTTATCCGATTCGAGCTGGTCAGCTAGGAAAGCAGAGAGCAACTGGAAGGTTCTTTCATCTAGAAACAAAGTTTTAGTTACGAATGTCATCCCCTTGGGTTCCTCACAGGCGGATCGATGCCTTGTCTTTTACTAAATCCGATCCCTTTAGCGGCATCCGTTATACTTCCAAATGGCACTGATTTTATAGTTCTGTCTTCTCTTCCTGTCCTCCCCTCCCTTCATCATACCGAATAGAGCTCCTTTAGTCATTCCTTTTAAAAACAACCTGGGTCCATAAACGTATGAACCAACCCCTCTCCTGCAGTAAACTAATACAATGTGTTTTGCCGGAACAAAACCAACTGTCTTTTACATCAGGCGTCACAGGAACGATACAGCCACTTCGTCGGTGACACCCTCCCCATCTCGTCCCCTGCTCTCTTTGTGGCGTAGCCACGGCCTAAAACGTTTGAACCGGGATTTTAACTCCGATCTTATGTCTCTGCAAAAAAAGAAAAAAAAAAAAAAGGCCTAACATGACAAAATGTAGAATACACGTATTCTGTTTTAGAAAATGAAAATCTCTAAATATCACACAATTCAGTTTGATAGAAGTTACAAAGCCAATGGCGCTTTTTTTTTTCAAACAGATTAAAAAAAAAAAAAAAAATCCACTTCCTCTCTAGATTAAACTCATGCTGTCAAAATCCAGATATTTTAAAATTCAGAGTTGTTTACTAAAAGCCCAAAATTTCATACCTACAAAAAAGTGTGGGTTTGCAAAAGCAACAGTGTTCTCCCCGATACTTTACTGTTTTCTTTACGAATCACTTAGTATGAATTTATTGATATTTTGCATGTTTTTGCTTTATTAGAGAACATTTTTTGTGCCCGTTAATTTCTAAATTAAAAAGCTGCCACACACGCATAGTTTTATAATAAAACATTCTATGCAAATTGGTCAATTTCCACGGAAGATATTGTGCTAAAATTCTGAAACGCGAGCCAACAAATCTCGCGCATGTGCTACTACACTGTCCCTGTGAATGCTGATAGCAACCATTTTCAATAGGATAGGTCCACTATGGGTGCTGAACAGCATACCCCAACTTCATCACAATCATGCTTTGATTTCACGCAAGTCATCACGCAAAAGGGCGGAAGAATGAATCCCGCTCCTATGTCTTGACCTTACCTTTGACCATTTTCAATAAGGATTAGATGAATTAGTATGTACCCCAACATATTAATTTCATTGAATCAAGCCAAGACATTTTTATGAACGTTACCGAGCGATGAACAAAGTACGGTTGGAAAGCGAAAGCGTAGAAAACTTACTGACTAACGGACCAGCAAAATAAATCATTGCTGGAGCAGCACTGGCTCGAATGAACATTGGACTTACTTTTCTTCTTCTTTTTTTTTAACTTCCTCTTATAATAGCATTCTTTCGTTAGGTCAAATTTATTGCCAGAGAAGAAGTTACGAAACCATGCATGCCTCAATGCATTTTTAATTTCACAAAACTGGCAGTTTTTGCTTAATTTCGTCATGTTGGGTATCGATCTGGGCTTAAAAATTCCACAGATTTAAAATCCGTTTGAATTTTTTTTCTACGATAACTACGCTCTGACATAGCATTTTGAACTGGGAGAAATAAAGACCAAAGACACCTACTCCAACGCGGACACACCCCACGCTGGCCTTCTGAGAAGTTGCGACTCAGGAGATGAACAATCTGAAAAGAAAGGTGGGGAAACAGCGTGCACAAGAGAGGAAGAGAACCAAATGGAAGGTTAAATAAGCCCAGCTGGTTGGTGTTCTGGTGTTTAAAAAAAAGGCAAAACAATAACCTAAAACATGGGAAAACTGCAGCAAAATGTTCCCAAATAAACACATGTAACTAAAAACTTATTCGTAACTTACATCGGCATTTTACTTTGAATGGATTAAGTTTAAAAAAAAAGTTTTAATAGTGGGTGCAAAATCATCAGAAAAAGAAAAAAAAATTCTCAGAGAATCGCCAAATCCGTAAAATTAACATTTTGCCCGTAAAACAAGTCACATTTCCATAAATTTTACGGGTAAACCGTAAAACCTGGCAGGTCTGAGAATGTAGGGATTTTTTTCCCTACATCAAAATTTTATTGAGAAACTAATTAAATCTAATCAGCAAACACTTTTATGTTGCTAATTATTAGAAAAAAATTACGATTACGGGAGAAATCCTCACTCCGCCTAACTTTCGTTTTCGGAAATTTTGAGAGGCGGAAAACTTGCATCTTAGGAGGTCTGCAAGATGGTTTAATCGGATTCTGGGAATGTCGTTTTTGTCTGCAGGACCAAAACAAATCTGCGATGTGCATCGGCCGTAGCCGCGATTCTGCTACGTGGATTAGTAGAACATTAATCTGCGATGTACATCGGCCGTCATTGCGATTCTTCTATGGGGGTGGGTACACAATAAATCTGCGATGTACATCGGCCGTCATTGCGATTCTTCTATGGGGGTGGGTACACAATAAATCTGCGAAGTATATCGGCCATCGCAGTGATTCTGCTACGGGGACGAGTATAAAATAAACCTACTGTGCATGTCGACCGTTGTCGCAATTCTGCTATGGGGATGAGAACAAAAACCTGCGATGTATGCCACAGCGATTCTTCTACGGGGATGAGTACAAAATAAATCTTCGATGTACGTTGGCTGTCGACGCGATTCTGCTACGGGGATGAGTACAAAATAATTCTACAACGTACATAAAAAAAAAAAAAAAAATCCGAATTCCGTCGACCTTTCGTTTTCTAGTTTCGTAAAGCTGGAATTCCTTGAATTCACGGAAGAATCTCATGCCTGAAGATTACAGAAAAATTTTGCAGCAGCCAACTTCCGTTTTTACAAATTGTTCTCCACAGTTTCAAGCTAAATGCAAACATTTATGCAATAAAATGATATTTAACAAGAAAAGCGGACACAAAGACAACATTGGGAGAACAATTTGCGATTACGGCAAAATTTTCTTACTCCGTTTCACTACTGTGTTCGAAAGTTTTGAAGCATGAAATTTCGTCTCCAGATGGAAGACGACCCCCCTCTCCCAAATATCGATCTTCAGAATGATCTAACTGATGACAAAAAAAAAAAAAAAAAAAAAAAAAAAAAAAACGGGATTCCGCGAATCCATGCAAGAATCTCGTGTATATCATAAAAATAATAGCAAAAGAAAAATTTGAAACAAAATGAACATTTGAAGAATCCGTAGTTTTGAGTTTTGATAGTGAGTTCCGTAGTCAGACAACTAATTCCGTAGAAACTACGGCATTGTGTGGTATGAAGTGTGTAGAAGTTTAGCAGAAATTTGTGCGATACTTTTTTCACTTAGTACTGCATGTTGTGAGGTGGGATTCAGTTTTTTTAAAAAGAATACAAGGGGATTGGAGGAACAATTTGTCTGTTGAAACTTTAAATGTTCTGATGACAATTGAAATACTGTAGAAGGGCCACAAGAAGAGATTTTTAATCCACGGTCAGCAGTTATAAAGTGGTATGATGACAAAGTCAGACACCTTGAGCGTAAACCATATGGGAAAAAATCTGAATTAGGATGTCAGTGAAATATATTCATGTGGTATGAGAATTTGTTAGAAATTAATAATAAAGATAGTCACTAAACTTATCTAAGATTCTATTCATTATTCAAAAAGGTAAGTCAAAATATTTATACACATATTTAAATTTCTGTGTAACTTTATTAGAAAATAAGTTACGATGTGGTTTAGTTTTACTTGCTAGTCATGCAAATGTTTTGCTAGCAAACTATTTGGTCACTAGCAAAATTTGCTAGTGAGCAAAAAAGACGAAATCTTGCCCTGGTTCCGACGCAAATTAAATTTATCAAAGCTATTCAGAGTCAATGGAACCGGTATGGAAAACAATACATCTGACGAAAGAAAGAAGATTTTCAATCGGGTTTTTAATCCCTCAGATATTGCTGTAAAAGGAATTGTGAGCTTACGAACTCTTAGAAACAGAGATATCGACAAAATAAGATGTGACTTTACGTCCCCTGGTGGGAAAACCATGCATTATTTTAGGAAGAAAGTATTCTCAAAAGGTTTATCCATATAAGCGGTATCGTCCAAGAAAAAAAAAAAAAATTAGTCGAGTCTTCAAGGGCCCAGATTTTGCAACAAATACTTCAGAAGCAGAAAGTAACACTTCTGACCCCTGGTGGCTAAACCATTCTTTACCAAACAGAAATTATGTGAAAAATATTTTCCATCAGGTCTCGAATGCAATACAGGAAGAATTTTTCAAATCAGTGCTTTAGGAGCAGAAATAATGCCGAAAACGCAATTTACCTTTGTGCCCCCTAGCGGAAAGTCTATGATTTACTTGAAAATTTAAAATTCATAGGAAAAACATTTCGCATCGGAAACAATATCCAACAAAGAAGGAATTTTTCAAATCGTACTCTTAGAAGTAGAGATATTGACAAAAAAAAAGATATATATCTACTCCCCTTGGCGTAGAAACCATGCATTTTTTCAAGAAGAAAAGTTTCCTAAAAGGTTTGTCGATATGAGTAGCATCGGTCAACAAACGACTTTTTTTTTCAATCGAGATTTTAGAAGCTCATATTTTGCTGCAAATACAACGGAAGTGGAAATTAAGAGCGGAAAGTGAAGTACTTGAAAATTTTGAAATTATATGAACCACATGTCACACTAGAAACACTATCTAACAAAGAAGAAATTTTTCAAATCGGACTCCTAGAAGTAGAGATATTGACAAAAGATATACATCTACGCCCCCTGGCGTAGAAACCATGCACTATTTTAAGAAGGAAATGTTTCTAAAAGGTTTGTCGACATGAGTAGTATCAGTCAACAAACGACGTTTTTTTTTCAATTGAGAATTTAGCTCATATTTTGCTGCAAATACAACATAAGCAGAAATTAAGATTTACGCCCCCTGGTGGCCAAACTATTTTTTAAAAAATTAGAAATTATGTGCAAACGATTTTCCATCAGGAGCTGTATGCGGTGCAGAAAGAATTTTTCAAATAGGAGATTTAGAAGCAGAGATATAGGGGAAAACGCAATTTACTGCTATGCCCCCTAGCGGAAAGTCTATGAATTATTTCAAATTATGTGAAAAACATGTCACATGGAAAACACTATCCAACAAAGAAGGAATTTTTTAAATCGGACTCCTAGAAGTAGAGATATTGACAAAAATAAGATGTACATCTACGCCCCCTGGCGGAGAAACTGTGGAATATTTTAAGAAAAAAATATCCCGAAAAGATTTATCGATGTGAGTGGCATCAGTCCCCAAAAGAATTTTTTCAATGGATATTTTAGAAGCTCCGATTTTATGGCAAATACATCAGAAGCAAAAATTAACACTTATGCCCCCTGGTGGCCAAAGTATTCTTTTCCAAAAATTTGAAATTATATGCAAAAGATTTATCATCAGGAGATGTATCCGCTGAAGAAAAATTGTTTCAAATCGGAGTTTTAGAAGAAGAGTTATTCGGGAAAATGTAATTTACTTTTACGCCCCTAGCGGAAAATCTATGCGTAATTTGAAAAAGTAACTATATCTAAAATACTCTTCGACATAAATGGGATCGAAAGATAAAAAAAAATTTCAATCGGATGTTTAGAAGCAAATATGTGGAATAAAACATTTTTGAATTCGACATCATCTGCATTTACGCCCTCTACCGGCGAAATTGTACATCGTAAAAAAAACGAAATGAAGGATCATGATTTGCATATTTCAAGCTTCCCAGTGCAAAAATAATTTTTCAAATTGGACTAATAGTTGCAGAGATACCGTGGGTACAGACGGACAAACCGATAACAGAAGCACGATCTTTTTTTACAAAAGACGTGCTAAAAATGTTGCTTTGAAGCTTTGGGCTAAACACTTTTTGCAAAGCATTGGGGATGCGACATTACCTTGAATGCATATTTTGTATGTAATCATATAACTCAATTTAAACAGCCACAAATAAAATAAATCAAGAAATGATGATTTAAGCAAAAACTTACATTGCAAAATTCACACTTCTAACTGAAAACTGGAAATCATTACTCACTAAAAAAAAAAAAAAAAACTAACTGGCAGAGCCCCCCCCAAGATGACACCAAATTTTTGCTTGTAATAAGCACGTCTTTTGAATATGTTCTGACAAGAATTAAATTTATCAACCCTATTCAAAGCCAATGGAATCGGTATGGAAAACAACATTATCTGGCTGAAAAAAGAAGTATTTCAATCCTGCAGATACTGCTGTAAATGGATAAATGGAAACGATTATGCCTCTCTGGTGGCAGACTTGTGCGTCAAGAAAAATTTTAAATTATATGAGAAACATTTATAGCAGCGGAAACACTCTCCAACAAAGAAAGAATTTTCCAAATTGGACTCTTAGAAGCAGAGATATTGACAAATATAAGATATGCATCTACACCCCCTGGCGGGAAAACCATGCATTATTTTAAGAAGAAAATATTCTGAAAAGGTTTTTTGATGTGGGTGGTATCGGTCCACGAAAATAAAATTTCAATCAAATTTTCATGAGCTCAGATTTTGCTGCAAATACATCAGAAGCAGTAATGAAGCTTACGCTCTCTGGTGGCCAAACCATTCTTTACCAAATAGTAGAAATCATATGCAAAACATTTCCCATCAGGAGCTGTATGTGATTCAGGAAGAATTTTTCAAATCAGAAATTTAGAAGCAGAGATATTGGGGAAAACACAATTTACCTTTATGCCCCTAGCGGAAAGTTTATGAATTACTCAAACGTTTTGAAATTATATGAAAAACATGTCACACTGCAAACTGTATCCAACAAAGAAGAAATTTTTCAAATTGGACAATTAGAAGCAGAGATATTGTTAAAAATAAGATATACATCTATGCCCCTGGCAGAGAAACCATGCAGTATTTTAAGAAAATATTCCGAAAATGTTTATTGACATGAGTGGCATCAGTCCACGAATGATTTTTTAAGCTCAGAATTTGCTGCAAATACATCAGAAGCAGAAATTAAAACTTATGCCCCCTGGTGGCCAAACCATTTTTCACAAAAAAATTAGAAATTATATGCAAAATATTTCCCATCAGGAGCTGCACCCCACTGCAGAAAGAATTTTTTCAAATTAGAGTTTTAGAAGCAGAGGTATCTGGAAAAATGCAATTTGACTCTTACGCCCCTAGCAGAAAATTTATGGATAACTGGAAAAAGTTACTATATACCTAAAAGTAGTCTGCAACATAAATGGAATCAAAAGGTGAAAAATAAAAATTCAATTGAATGTTTAGAAGCAAATATATGGTATAAAATGTATTTGGAATTTGATATCATTTGCCCTCTAGTGACGAAATTGTATATCACAAAAGGGGAGGGGGGGGCGAAGGATCATCATTCACACTTTTCAAGCTTCCCAATGCAAAAAGAATTTTTCAAAGTGGACTAATGGTTGCAGAGATATGGTGTCCACAGATGGATGGACAGACAGACGAACGACGGACAAACCGTTAACATAAGCACACAATCTTTTTTACAAAACGTGCTAAAAAAGACAGTAAATTGTGGGAAAGAATACTGGAACAGTGATGGAAAGTTGCGAAATCATTTTTGGAACAGCAAATTGCGTTTTGGAGCAGGAAAAATGCATTTTCGGAGCATGTAAAATACACTTTTTGGAGCAGAAAAAGGCATTTTAGGAACAGATAAAATATTAGTAGATAGAACAAACTTTTAAGCAAAAAATGTTTTGGAACTAGATGCATTCTACTGAAATTTAAACAGCCGCCATGTGCCAATCCAAAATCGCAGCCACATGGGCTAGAAAATGAGATTTGGGAAAAATTTAGATGCTTCATAAAAAGGCCATTCTTTTCTATATATATCGCGATGATACACTTAATGATAAGCTTTATCCGACTTCATTCTTTTTGTTGTCAGAGCTGTTTTTTCACTGCCACGTTTCATTGTGTTTTAATCTAAATTAACCCTTTCCCACTTGAATAACTTTTCACCCATCACTGGAATTTTTTTTTTTTTTTTTTTTCCTGCAGCAGAGGCCACAACTTAGCAGTGAAAGCTCAGCTTTGGCTTGCCAGCCCCGACATAAGAGCTATAGAGGCATCATCGGCGCGGTGGGTGACACCCGATCTATTCGGCAAAAATGAAATGTCTCGCAATCCCCGACATGCGAGCTATAGAGGCGACATCGCCATGGAGGGTGACACCCAACAAGCGCGATATTCGGTGAAAAAGAAATATCTCTCACTGCCAGACACACCTGGCTACAGAGGCGTCATGGGCGTGGCAGATGACTATTCGGAGAAAAAGAAATGTCTCGTGAGCGCCGAAATGCGAGCTACAGAGGCATCATCGGCATAGAGGGTGACACCCGACATATTCGGCGAAAAAGAAATTTCTCGCAATCCCCGACACATGAGCTATTCGGCGAAAAAGAAATCCCTCGGGAGCGCGACACCCGAACTATTCGGCGAAAACGAAATTCTTCGCGAGCGCCAATATGCGAGCTACAGAGGCGTCATCGGCACGGCAGGCGACACCCGACACACCAACGACGTTTCTTTTTCTCTATTCGACGAGAAAGAAATGTCTCACAAGCCCCAACATGCGAGCTATAGAGGCGTCCTTGGTGTGGCGAGTGATACCTGACATATTTGAAAAAAAATGTCTAGCGAGCTCCGACGTGCAAGCTATAGAGCAGTCATCGGCGTGGCGGACGCGAGCTGTTCGGCGATTTTGTTATGTCGGGTGTCATCTGACAGTCGAGTGGAAAGGTTTAAAGCGTTTGCACCGAAATTTTCACACACACACACACACACAACCACATGGAATCAATGCAGAGATGACAACCTGAGAAAGGGGTCATCAGTAAAAAATCCAAAGTTTTCAGCAAAACTGCTTCGACATTCAGTAAGATTTTCAATATATCAAAAATATTTATTTTAAAATCTCAGAATCGTTTATAGCACTTTTAAATAAAATAAATGAGTTCCAAAATGTAGTTTTATTTAAAAAGTATATATTTCTGCAGTAGAGGCCATAAAGTTCAGTTTTCGCTCGCCAGCTCCGACATACGAGCTATAGAGGCATAATCAGCGTCGCGGGCGACACCCAAGCTATTCGGCGAAAAAGAAACATCCCGCGAGCGTCGACATGCAAGCTTTAGAGATGTCATCGGCATGGAGTGTGACACCCAATACGCAAGATATTTGGCGGAAAAGATACGTCTCGCAAGCTCCGACATACGAGCTATAGAGGCGTCGTAAGCATGGCAGGTCACACCCGACACGACAATGACATTTCTTTTTATCTATTCGGTGAAAAAGAAATGTCTTGTGAGAACCGACATATGAGCTATAGAGACGTCATCGGCGTGGCGGTTGGCACGCAAGCTCTTCGGTGAAAAATAAAATTTCTCACGAGCGCTGAATCGTTTATAACACTTTTAAATAAAACACGAGTTCCAAAATGTAGTTTTATTTAAAAAGTATATATTTCTACAGTAGAGGCCATAACTTAGCAGTGAAAGTTCAGTTTTCGCTCCCTAGCTCCAACATACAAGCTATACAGGCATCCTCGGCGTGGCGGGTGACACCTAAGCTATTCGGCGAAAAATAAACGTCCCGCGAGCATCGACATGCGAGCTATAGAGACGTCATCGGCATGGAGGGTGACACCCGACATGCAAGTTATATGGCGAAAAACGTGTCTCGCAAGCTGCGACATACGGCTATAGAGGCGTCGTAAGCGTGGCGGGTCACACCTGACACTACAATGACATTTCTTTCTTATCTATTCGGTGAAAAAGAAATGTCTCTCGAGCCCCGACATACGAGCTATAGAGATGTCATTGGCGTGGCGGATGGCACGCAAGCTATTCGGTGAAAAATAAAATTTCTCACGAGCGCTGACATGCGCGCTACGGAGCGTCATCGACATGGTGGGTGACACCCGACGACATTTCTTTTAATCTATTTGGTGAAAAAGAAATGTCTCGCGAGCCCCAACATACCAGCTAGAGGCGGCGTTGGCGTGGCGGATGACACTCAACCCATTCGGTGAAAAATACATGTATCGCGAGCGCCGACATACAAGCTATAGAGGCATCATAGGCGTGGCGGATGAGGCCCGACACGCGAGCTATACCGCGAAAAAAAAAAAAAAAAAAAAAATCCTCGTGAGCGCCGACATTCGAGCTATAGAGGCGCCATCAGCGTGGTGAGCTATACGGCGGAAAAGAAATTCCTCACGAGCGCTGACGTGGAAACTATAGAGGCGTCATAGGCGTGGCGGGTCGGGTCACAATCGACACGACAATGACATTTCTTTTTATCTATTCAGTGAAAAAGAAATGTCTCGTGAGCGCCGACATGCGTGCTAAACAGCGTCATGGTGGGTGACACCTGACGACACTTCTTTTTACCTATTTGGTGAAAAAGAAATGTCTTGCGAGTCCCGGCATACGAGCTACAGAGGCGTTGTCGGTGTGGCGGGTGACACCCGACCTATTCGGCGAAAAATAAATGTTTTATGAGCGCAAGATTCGTACTCTTCCAAGCAAAATAAACTCAAGCACTTTTTAAACCTGAATTATAATATACAGTTGTGTACTGTCAGTCAGTAAGTAGGTAGGTATTTTAGTAAGTTCAAACCATTAATCTTAGCTGGGGCGGGCACACCTTCAATGACCTGCCTATTATCCTTACTTCCAGTCGGTTTATTGTATGAACTTCGAATTGCTCCTCTGTTTTGGTGTTTTTTCAAATAATCTTTTATGGAATATTTTTGCAAGGGTACACTATTTTCATATTCATCTACTGGTATGACACTTATTGTTTGCTTTAACCTTTTATTTTCGATGCATGACTTTGATGCATTTTTTGATGCAGCCAGGAGATGAAGGGTCCATGCATGAAACGAAAGGAATTCTTAGAAGTTCAACCCTCTGGCAAGAACGCATTCTAACCCCAGTAAACAGAAGCCCATCACAATTGGCGAATACATCATTCCACTTATTTTACTCACATGGCTGTTTTACTCTAGTGATATCGTAGCCAAGGCACCAGATGTCCACACACTCCCCTGTGTTGAAAGCAAGTTCTGCGCTATTCAATCAGCTTGGTGTTCTTATTAGAACTACACATAAACCTTCTACACATCTTTTTAGCACAATTATTTAACACGTGCTCTTTCATATCATTACTTAAAGAAAAAAATAAATAAATTCAAGCACTATTTACAGAGCCTTAAACTTTTTCAAGTACTTGAAAATGAACTTTTTTATTCAAGGACTTTTCAAGGTTTTTAATGAATGTACGAACCGTGGAGCGACGACATAGGCGTGGCGGATGATGCCTGACACATGAGCTATTCGGTGAAGAAAAAAATTCTTCACGAGCACCGACATGCGAGCTATAGAGGCGTCATCTGCGTGACGAGATATACAGCGAAAAAGAAATTCCTCGCGAACGCTGACGTGGAAACTATGATGCCTCGTCATAGCCGTGGCATGACACCCGACAAGCCGATGGCATTTCTTTTTATTTATTCGGTGAGAAATGTCTCACGAGCCCCAACATACGAGCCATAGAGGCGTCATAGGCGTGGCGGATGACACCCAACCTATTCGGCGATTTCGTAATGTTGGGTGTCACCTGACAGTTGAGCGCAAAGGGAACGTTTGCACCGGAATTTTCACATGGACAAAGCCATGTGTAATCAATGTAAAGCTGTACAGGGAATCACATGACAAACAGCATACGAGAAGCTCCGCCTTTGTTGGCGGGGGAAGTCAGAACATCGAAGGCGTATAGGGACTACTTGTAATGTGCGTTTTTTAGACCAAATGATGGCAAAAAATAAAAAATTGCGTGCATGGGCTTTTCCTTAGTTTTTTGTGTGACCCGTAAAACCGTAAGATGGAGTAAAAATCCGTAAAAGTTGGCATATCTGAATCCTGCCATGGGAGAGTCATTTTCAGTCGTCCTTTGCGTCAAAGAAACAGCTAATGACTGACCTTACGCTGTATTTACATAATCGTGCACCTCGCCTGGAACAAAATAACTGCACCATCCCAAAGAGCAGGGAACGACATATAAACAATCTCAATCACACAACACTCCAAAAGACCGCCAAACCATCTGTAAAGAATCTTCATCATGATTTCATAACGTACAGCATCGTTTCTCCTACACGTGAAAAACTCCTATTCCACCTACATGCGAGGGGGGAAGGGGAGAGAGAATTGGAAGGTAGGTAAAAACATTCCGAAATGGTGCGATTGGCGGTACATGTTGATTAAGCGTCGTTATAAGTTTAACCAAATAACGCACTGAACTTAAAAAAGCGTCATTCGATTCGCCGTTTAAAACGGCATTTTCTGCAGTGAAATATTTTTTTCGCTCGGCAGTTTTTGCTGTGGATTGCCATTTCGGCGCAGTTGGGCGCAAATATTTAATCTTTTCGTGATTTGTAGCAGTTTGAAGATAATGAAATTGGCGCAGTTCAGCACAAACTTTCCATCACTGCTGGAATTATGATTATATGATTTTTACAAATCGAGGACTTTTCATGGATCCCAAAGTTTTCAAAGACTTCAATTCAAGGCCTTGAAAATGGTCCATTAATTTTCAAGGATTTCAAAGAGAGTATGCACCATGACACTGCCATTGTGATACAAACAATTTGCAGGGCATAATTCAACTTGCACTTATGACCAGTTTTGTAGTAAACAACATACTCCTGCAATGACAATCACATTTCAAAATGCGATTTCATAATTTCTTTAATGAATCTTAAAAGAAAAAAACTTAAATATTACACATATTTAACTCAAAACTAAGATAACTACATTTGAACTCACCATTGTTCATAACACATTTTTTTTTATTCAATTCACTTGTTCACCATTTTAACAATCATCAAAATGTTTATGTATGAAAGTACATACTGTTCTGAGACGTTTGTTCAGCCAATAATCGTAAACAGCAATGATCAGATCATCGTCTTCTTTTAGAAGTAATTTTGCTTCTTTCAGTGTGACTACCTGCAAATGAAAAAAATCAGCATGTAAAATAAAAAGTAGACCATGAATTACTAAGTCAACATTTAAAATGCTGTGATGTTGCAAATATACAACAGAAACTAAATAGTGCAACTACAAGAAGGATACATGACCCTGTACATTGCCACACTGATCAATACACAAATTCACACTACAAACATAGACGACAAGTTCATCACAACAACCATTAAAAAAAATCTAATAAAGGATTTTTTGCTAGTGGAAAAATTGAAAAATACTGTCTACCGGAAAAATATAAAAGATTACCTCCAGACACGAAGGAAAATTATTCCATGGATTGTTGATGATACTTCAATTCTATGTGCCTTTGGTAATCATCCCACTCACCAGTGGCACACCCAAGATTTCAATACAGCCAATTCACGGCATAAAAATAAGATTTCTTATTTTTATGTCATGAATTGGCTGTTTTAGTCGATGAAATAGTTTTTTTCCCCCTCGATGCTACAGGAACCGATAAGTAAAAAAAAAAACAGAGGTTTTCAACAATTACATTGAGCATTTTAATAGATATTATTGGTTACTCGATTTGAGTTGGTGAGTAATCACCAGTGTATTGAGCAGCGATTTTACTCTCAGATGTGCCCATTTACTGCTGCAGATGGCAAAATACGAATTCATCAGCTTATTAGCAAAGACATCGAGGTTTTCACTGTTACATCGTAAATTTTCACCGATGCTATCGATGTTTTGGGAATGAGTACACCCAGAGGGGAAAAAGATTTACAAAATGGTTTTTATTTTGTGCAGTGAGTGATTTCTTTTATGTTCAAATAAAGCCATCCATGTAAACAATAGCAGTTACATTAAAGTACCTACCCCCCCCCCCTTTTTTCAGACTCCAAGATTTGTTAATTTACCAGCCAGTTTTTTTTTGTTCTTTTTTTTTTTTTTTTTGCCACAAACTTTTTTGGACTTATCGGCTACTAGCCACTTAGCTAAAATTCCAGTTTGCACCTTTACTAAGATCACATCTACAAACACTGCAAACACATGGTTCACAGAAACTTTTGAAAACAAGCAGTCTTTGTGGTACCTAGGACACACTGTTTCTTCTTAGATGAAGAAGGTTGGTGTGAAGAATGCTTCATTTAAAATAAAGTAAAACCCCGAGAATTCGACTGCCGATAAACTAGAACCCCCCCCCCCCACACACACACACACAAAAACCCTTTAAAATCTGAGGCTAATTTATCTTTTCTTATTTGTACCGCTTGAGCTATCTGGTTGGAGGATGATTCCATACTTCATTATCTGAGTAACCTTGAAGAACCGGTTCTACTCCCTGACTCACCCCTGGGTAGCGGCAGATTTTCAATAGCCAATCAGATGTTCACATTCCTTTCTACTTTTGGAATGGTATAAGCTGTCTGGCCATTTTTGTTCTTTTTGTGAATCGTTGTGTTGTCTGAAGACAGCGGACTTGCCAACCTCTCAGAACCAAAAACCTAACACTCAAATAGAAAAATCGTAACATGACGTGTGCTGACAATTTTTGAAGCCTATTACAGCTATATAAATTCTCAACAGTGTAAGGTGTAGCTATATAAATTCTTGATGCTTGCAGGTATAAGGGGAGGGAGGTTGCTTCAGATAAATAGACACGTGTCCACATTCCAGCACCGACCAATCAGGAGCTTTAAGTATGACGAAGAGTCGAAAATACGAATCATTCTCGAACATTATATGAAACGAGTCGGGATTTGTCCATTGGTTGCTGATTGCGCTTGACTTGAATTACTTTATTTCTGTTGGGAAACTAGAGGCAGGGAGATTTGTTAAGAGAAATTGGAAACCTCTCTGAGAAAAAAATCTTTTGAAGGGAGGGAAATGACAATTGCACGTAAATTTCCCCCTACTTCTGCCTGAAAAGGGAGAAAACATGGCTTTAAAAACAACAAAAAAAGCATTTTTTGGCATCAAAATCATATTATCGTACTGCAGCATGATTTATCGTACTAAATATGATAAAATCTTAACAGTTGGAAAGTCTGAGACAGGCTATTTTACGTAGTGAGTGGCTATCTGTGCGTAGTAAAAATATCTTGTAAGAAAAGTAGGAAACAGAATAATGTTTTGATAGAGATTAAATTAGATGCATTAAAATGATTAGATAAAGCAGAAAGTATAAATAAATTTGCGATGGATTTAGGCATTGGCAGGACTACAATTCTCAGCTGGAAAAGGAAGAGAGCAGAAATAGAGTTGTGGTGTGTTAAAAGATTATGCAGTGAAACTATAAAGGAAAGGAAAAGTATTAAAGGTGCTGAATGTGAAAAAGTGAGTGAGGCACTGTATTTATGGTTTCAACAGCAAAGGGACAAGAAATGCCCATAACCAAGCCCATTTTGCAGGGAAAAGCCCTCGGATTTTAAGAAACGTTTCGAGGAGAGGAGGCTGGATTTCCTGCTAGCGCTGGCTGGCTCGACAGGTGGAAAAAGCGCTATGGAGCAAGATAGCTGAGTATTTGCGGAGAGAAACTTTCCGCCGACACTGAAAATGTTTGTACATTCAAGGACTATTTTCAAAAGTTGATTGAAAAAGAGGGTCTTTTCTAGAGATCAAATTTACAACTGCGATGACACCAGTCCCAATTTTCGGATGTTGCCTTCGATAACACTTGCATCTAGGGATGAGAAATCTGCTCCAGGATATAAAAAAAAGTGAAGAGAGAATTATTATTCTGGCATGCAGCAACGCAAAGGGAAACACATACTGAAATTGACACTCATAGGTAAGGCAAAAAAATCCCCGCACATTTAAAAATACAAAAAGGTACACAAATAAGAATGGCACTTTCATTGACCTGCTTGTTTGGTACAGAAGCCAAATGAGTGCCTGGATGGATGGAGAAACATTTAGAGTCTGGTCAGCGTTCGAATTACCCAGTGGTCTGCTGGCCATTGGCCAGTAAAACACTCGCCGGGCCACTGAACTACTGATTTCACTGGCCCGGATGTCAAGTTCTTTTTTTTTTTTTTTTTTTTTATTTGTCACAAGTTAAAAAAATAATTTCTATTTCTTTTACCTTTCTGTATGGTTTTCTTTTTAGGCTGCAAACTAATATATACATACATATCACTAACCTGTTCTCTGAGATTCAGAGGTTAGCTCCAAAAAGAAATACAAACTACCAGATATTTTTGCTTACTGTTGCCGTATCAAATTTCTCCATTTACAGCAATTTTGACATACAACTCGGGCTTCACTGATATATATTACACGCCAAACACAAGATATTTTATACTTCGTACTCAATCTTTTTCTCATGCACACTCTCCTGAATCCGATCTACCCATGTCTTCCTTGGCCTTCCTTTGCCTTTTCTTCCTGCCACTTGGGCTAAAAAGATTTTCTTAGTAAGCATCTCATCACACATTCTTTCAACATGATAAAACCACCGGAGCATATTGGTCTCCTCCTTGCTAACAACATTTTACTTCACACCACACAACTGCAACACATCTTCATTCCTCACACAATCAGACCGTGTCTTGCCACAAACGTAAGTAATGCATTTCTCCAGCACACAAACAAATTCTATGTTTCTTCTGTAGTGCCCAGGTTTCACTACTATACATCAGAGTAGGAACAATTACTGTTTGATACACAGCCATGTGGGACTCTCTAGAGAAGCTATCATTCCTGTGAAAACCTCCCAGAGCAGCTATGACTTTCAATGAAGAATTCACGCCTACAAATTTCAATATCCAATTTGTTCTCTCTGTCAAACATGCTTCCTAAATACACAAACTCACTCACCTGGTCAATCACAGGGCCATTTATACTTACATTACATTCAGTGCTACCAGTTCAGTTCCTCTCTCAAAGGCCATAACTTTGGTTTTTCTCTTATTTATACTGTTTGAAATTTGTGACAGATAAAAAAAAAAAAAAAAAAACTGCAATACAGCCATACAAGTGCTTAATACACAGTGTAAATTTCATGCAAACTTCGTACATCCGAGACAACATACTCTGCAACTCACTTTTGCTCTCTGCCAACAGGACAGTGTCATCAGCATACAGCACCCTGCACACACACGGATATCACCAAGACATATATCAGAGATGATTCCGTTGAAATGATACGTTATTTTCTACACATATTGTAAATGTCTAAGATTTTTCTATTATATTTTTTTACGGACCAGTGGTTTGCAAATTCTAATGGTCCGCTGGGCCAGTAGAAGATTTATTTCTAATTCTAACACTGCTGGTTTTATCAACAGTTTGTTCCTTCTGTGAAAAAGTTCCCAAAATTCAAAAATCTGCAACGGAAAGCGTTTCTCATCCCAGACAACGCCCCACCACACCCTGAATGCAAGACAGAGACATTAAAGCCATTTTTCTCCCTGCAAATGTTACTTCTTTATGCCACCCAATGGATCAGGATATTTTCGAAACTCTGAAGAAAACATATAGGCCTAAACTTCTTTCATCACTCACTAACCTACAGCACAAAACATTTCAGATATGTATCAATAATATTACAATCTCTCATTTTCGTTACACTTTCAGAGATATCTTAATTACATTTCAGCAACATCTATTTTGGAACATAACTCTTTGTACATTACGGCTACGTTAAAAGCAGCATTCACCAATACGACTGTTTTATAGTTTCCATTGTACATAATTGCTACCTTGATGGTACATTCCAGGAATATTTAAGATTTTTGGCTTGGCAAACGGCGTGCATGCGCATTTATGCCATTTCACCGAAGCACTCTCGTAGTCGTATTTCCACATGTTACTGGGATATTCTTTGGTGATGCTGTCGTACTCGAGTTAGCTAGTTAGTTGATTTAATAGTTCGTCTTTTTTTCTTTTTGTGATTCAAGATCATCTGAAAGTAAGTAATTGTTTTATTACAATTTTTAAATTCTAAAAAGCGTTTTATAAAATCTAAGTAGATGGCTGTGTTGTTGTATTAGTATATGCCAGCATGTTTTTTTTTTTACTCTAAGCGGAGAAATTTCATATTGGTAGGTATTTAGAGAAATGACTAATTTGATTTTCTTTCTTTTTTTCGCTGAAATATAGTCTATTCCACATGTACAATAGAAATTCGACACCCTCATTGGGGACCAATTTTTATTTTTGTTATCAATATCAAGGGTAGGAGTAATAAACAATAAATTCAGGACACAATTATGTTTTTTAATTTCAGGACATATTTTGGCAGACCTGGCATGTAAATTAAATCAAATATTGGTACAAATGCAGAAATGTTATTCTTTTACTAATAAGCTATCTAAATTATTGCCCAGTTGTTAGCAGGAATTTTTTCACTTTTAAGGCTAACAATGCCGTTAAAGTTTCAGTGGCTAGATTTGGCCTAAATTCTGTTTGACTCTTATGGACAATGCTAAAAATTCTTTCCACAGTTGCATTAATTACTGTGGGGCACAACAAAAATAGCATGTATCAGGTGTGGCAAAACTTCATACTTTTTAGCACCAATTGCACCAGTCATTTTCAAAATGTTTGAACATGCGGTATCAATTGTAGAACTATTCGAAACACCTTTTTCCAATTCATCAGTTTGATATAAGGCAAACTCCAATTCCAACTTGTCCAGATCACTGTCATTAACAACGGCAGCTGGGAAAATATTTGCCAAGTGCATTACTAAAGAAAAGGAAGCTTCTTCCATCATAATTCCTATATCAGCAACTTCTGCATGCAGCAGGAATTCACTTTTAAGTCAGAATTTCTTCAAAATATAGACATATGTCACTTCACAACAATATGATTACAGGAGAAATATTCACTTTGACCGTCTTCCATTTTGGGAAACTCTTTCCTCCATTTTAAAGCTGAAATATAAGTATTTATGGAAAAAATGGATATTTAAAAAATATACTGGGCAGAAGGAACATTGTGAAAAAATATTATGATTACGGGAGAAATCTTCAATCCAACTAACTTGTTTCCATCGGGAGGGGTTCTATTCTCAAATGGACCCCCCTTTCTAAGATAATGGCTGCCGTAATCCCAGGGCCTGTCGCCGTGCATTCTTTCCACTTAGCTTTCAAACAAGCAAAACACAATCTTCCTCTTCAGAAAAAAATAAAATAAAAAAAAAAAAAAGGAAAAGAAACAAAGAGTTGCGTCATGAACTTTGTTCAGAGGCTTCGGGCCAATGTTACCCTGGCATGTCGCCGTGCTTTCTTTCCACTTAGTATTCAAACAAGCAAAACACATTCCTCCTCCTTAAAAAAGAGAAAAAAGAAGAAAATAAACAAAGAGGTGCGCCACGAACTTGGTTCAGAAGCGTCGGGCCGACGCAATCCCAGGCTACAGCGAAAGAAGCACATTCAGAACAACATAATCCTGGGCCACGGCGAAAGAAGCGCGCAGGGTCAACGTAATTCTGGTTACTGCGAAAGAAGTATGCCGGGCCTACGTAATCCCAGCCTGGCGCCAGGCTTTCTTTCCACTTAGCTTTCAAAGAAACAAAACAAATTCTTTCTTGGGGGAAAAAAAGAAGAACAAAGAAAAGAAAAGAAACAGAGTTATGCCACAAACTTTATTCAGAGGCTTCAGGCCGACGTAATCCTGGGCCACAGCGAAAGAAGAACCCCGGGTCTACATAATCCCAGCCTGGCACCGTGCTTTTTTTGTGCACTTTTTCAAACAAGCAAAACAAATCCCTCCTCCTAAGAAAAGAAAAGAAAAGAAAAAAAGAACCAAAGATCTATGTTACGAACTTTATTCGGAGGTTTTACATTGATTAATTACAAAACCAGTAAAACTTTCTTAATAACAGCGAAAATCTGAATATCTGTAATTTTTCGTTAGTCATCCACAATTCCATAATAATTACAAAGATTCCATAATGGTTTGGATCTCTGAGCATCCTCCATACAGAGATGCCGCTTCACGGCAGCTTCGATTTTCGAACGATCTCACAACCACGGGAATGCGTTCGCGTACATCGCAAATTACAAGAGTGAGAATTCTTGGTGATGACATCACAACGATAGAGTACTCTCTCTCTCTCTGTCGCTCTATTTTTTTATTTCTGCGGTACTTGCAAATGCTAGATGATGAATCACTATACATAAATTACCATTTATTCTTAAAATTTCAGGATTACACTTAAATTTTCAGGTTATAGAACAAAAACAAGGACATTTCAGGACAAAAAAAAAAAAAATTAAGATCGGGAACTTCTGGAATTTCAGGACAACTCCGACCCCTGCAATATATAAATGCCCCCACTGTTCCCAATGGGCAGCGGACTGTGTTGAACCTCTGAAAACATAAACAACTCGTAATACGACTGTTGTTACTTTTGAAACAGCTGTTGAGTGTAATATTTTTTTATTGTGATTTCACAAAGTTTATTAAAACTATAATGTTCAACGTAGTAAATACATAACAGTAATGTAACAAAGTTACAAATATTTTTCAAATACGTAACAGAAACGGGGTCATTCCCAGGGCTCGACAAATATGTTCTAGATCTAGGAGCCAGCTCCAAAATTTAGGCGCCAGGTGAAACGAAGTCAATAACGCATGAGCAAAAACATGTTTGGTTATGACGCTAGAACGAAAAGTGGTAAACCATATTTGTTGTCATTTTTTTTTCTTTTTACCCAAAACCACTTTTGCAAAATAAAGTTCCAATTTGATTCACAATTTTCTTTTTCAATTCTTTCAGTAGATGATCTCAAAAAAAAAAAAAAAAAATTTCAGATTTCAATTTTATTAAAATACTACGTGTGGACGTCATATTTTGTGCTTATTAATTCAAAGTACCATATTTTTTTCCTTCATGAAATCTGCATATAAATCCAAAGGCTGTGGAAAAAATAAAAATCCCACACAAAATTCGCAGCGGCATATGATTTGCAGATCAGGAAATTCTGAGAAAAACAATTTTTCCCTTCGCATAATCCGCAGCATGTCTCAGACCATGATACTAAAAAAAAAAAAAAAATGACAGTCCATACCTGCCAACAATGGCACCAGCCTTGTTACTAATATCTATAGAAAGCTCAATGCTTTAGCTTTGCAGCTGTGTTTCAATTGTCACTGTACTACAATTAGGAAAACAGTTACAGCCATTTATAAGTGTGCGAGTTTGTCATTTTTACGAAAATTTCGATTTTTATTATGTGTGCAGGGTTCGTACTCTTTTTGGGGGAAAAAATTCAAGGACTTTCCAGGCCTTTTCCAGGCCATATACAAAAAATTCCAGGATGATTACTACGCTTTACAGTATCATGCTCAAATTATTTTTTAAAAGCAATTTCAGTTTTAAGTAATAAAAATGATGAAAGATGCAAATGGATGAGTGTGCTTTATTACCCATTACATTTCTTTTTAATGTTTTTAATTGGCGAATTACCCAATAATGCTAAATTGAATCATGATGCAATTACCACAAGGCTATTCAGAAAATCCTTTCCCTCAATCAGAAAATGATTAATTCAATCAGTCATTTTAGCTGCATCACTATTCTGCACTATCTTCCATGTAATCAGACTATTATTGATAACAACTGAAATTATTATAAAATAAAGTGAGGGCAGATTCAGAATTTAAGAATGGGGAGGGCGCACGTCTAACAGAGGACTGGTAAAAAAATCTCTGAGATTTATTTCCTCCAAAAAAACACGGTGGTAAAACATGGAGGACCCATAAGGGGGAGATGGGGTGCTTGCCTGTCAGAGTACATCACAAACAGCAGTTCTGAAGTACTGCTGTGTGGATCACTGAAAAGTTCGAGCCAATGTAAGACAAAACGTGGAGTTGCAAATCCATAAGTGAAAAAGTGTAATGTCTGAAAACAAGAAATGTGAGACAAAGCAAAGCACTTATCTACTTACTCAACCCCCCCCCTTTTTTTTTTGAAATGGGGCATGTGCCTGTTATGCCCACAGGTGGATTCTAGCTCTGATAAAAAGTGTTTCCATACATGGGAATTATTTTTTTTTCTTTTTAACATTCCCAATGACTGCCACTTGTGGATGCATATTGGGATGTGACTTTGAAAGGCAATGAAAATCTTAATTACTAGACAGAATATGTTCCAGACTTGAGGAAAATTTCATCCAATTGTAGTACAGTTATGTTAAATCAAAAAGCATAAGCCACGGAATCACTATGCACCTCAAGAAATGATTCGGGAGTGGACGATCATAGAAAAGGTGAACCAATAGAGTTTAAAACAGAAAGTGTAATTTTAGGAACATGGCAACAAATTTCAAATAAGTTTCATCATAGAAGTCAGAAAGTCCTGGCCCACCACCCAACCCAAAAGAAAGGGTTAGGTGAACCAATAGAGTTTAAAACAGAAAGTGTAATTTTCAGAAAGTCCTGGCCCACCACCCAACCCCCGGTGAAATAGTGGCAAGGGTGTGACGACCAAAGAGGAAGCAGATCTAGCAGCCGCATCAGCACACTCGTTACCAGAGATTCCAACATGCCCAGGAATCAAACAAAACTGAACTTGAAAACCGGCCCCGAGCAAACGACGAAGTAACTGTCTCACATTCACGAGAAAAGGATGGTCACGGCAATCTGCAGATGACAAAGACTGCAAGACACTCAAGGAATCCGTATAGACCATAGCACAATGATGAGAACTCGACTGAACATGGAGAAGAGCGAGATACACAGCATGCATCTCCGCTGAAAACACCGTGGCCTAAGCTGGGATCCGCGCTACTGAAACGTCATCTACACAGACAGCCTCGGATCCAACGACTCCATGCATTTTGGAGCCATCAGTAAAAATAGGAGTGTAATCAAAATTTAGGTCACGGTGCTCAGCGAAGAGCTGCTGGTACACTGACGCAGGGGTTGAGGATTTATCGAAAGATGTAAAGGTGGTATCAACCATGACACCAAGTGGGTGCCATGGCGGATCCCCAAAGCCCCTGGTCTCTCCAACAAGTGACAAGTCGAGCCCCATATTCAAAACATCTATTATTTTAATGGATAAAAATGCATTTTGCAACTTGACAATTGCTTTCATCTTTTTTAATCCATCCAGCATATTTAGGATTTATTAGCCAAAGATCACTAAAAGTACACTTACCCATATTTAATGGGGGGGGGGGTGAAAAAATGGGTAAATCAACTGAAACAGTAAATGAAAACCAAAAAAATATCTAAGATCAGGAACCACACAACTAAAAATTGAGAATTTCCCCTGAGTAAGGGGCTACACATGTGACCAATTACTATAGGCCAGATTTTAAGTAATTAAAGAAAAAGGGGTCTTACTGCTATGTTCTTTCCTGCTCCCCCAGCTTTGTCCTTTAGGCAGCCTGGGTTGCAAATGCTTTGGCATTGATTTAGTCTTCATTCAAAACAAGGAAACAACACTTAGTGAAGTTACTGTTTTATGACCTGTATGCCAATCAGTAGACAGAGTGTTGTGCTAAAAGACTGTTACAAAGCATCACCTCTTACAGCTGGGCTCCAAACCAGAGGAAAGGAAATGTTAACAAACACTTAGTGCCTGAGGGAAGCAAAACTTTGTACTGGGTCCCCTCCTCCAAGTCTCAAATCTTTCATACTTACCCAGCTGGAGAGTGGACGTAGGGCTTCAAGCTTGGAGAATGAATACTGCTCTTATATCTATGCCTTTGAATTTAATTTCTACCATTTTCAACAGGGTAGGTTCCTAGGTTGTACCTAACAGCATACTAAAATTTCGCCAAAATCCAACCCCTTTTACGTGAATTATCGTACGGACAAATGGAAAAAACCAAAGCATAAACGTTTCTGCAACCTACAGTTCGAAAGGGTTAGTAATTTCTAAAATAAAAACATAACGAACAGCGTGAAAACTAGCTCATACACAGAATATTTGAAACTACAGTATGCGCTCTCAATTATTAGGGATGATAGGGGGAAGGGAATAGAACTGTCCATAATTAGCATGTTCTCGTTGCGCTAGGCGCTTAAGCACTGCTGAATTCCGTCAGACCCCCAATGGTCAAATGATTGAAATGTGCTGATGTTCATGGAATGAAATGGTTGATCAGCTATGATAACCGCATAAAAGTTCGAAGGGCGATTTTTTTTTTACTTTATGCAACATTCTACATTACTCCAGTATTTATCTTGTCATCATCAACAATAGCAATGTAACTACCACTTACGATCGCGGATATCGGCCAACTGAAAATCTGCCATACAACTAAGGGATACAGCACACAGGTATCATGTTACAGTGTATTGTAATTGAAAAAAAAAAAAAAAAGATTTCAGAAATTAAAATCGAAAAAAAAAAAACTTTCAGAAATTAATATCATCAAGTCATGGTGTTTCAAAAATCCGCTTTCCTTTATAATGTTTAAAAACATGTAATGTTTTTTCTTTTTTACCTGTCGTGTATAATAAAATGGGTTGATTTTTTATGGAATCAGACGTCCATATGTCCGATTGTCTTCGTCTGAGTTCACACGTTAGCTACTGTGTACAAGTAGACATATTTTTTCAGCTCAAAAATATGTAGTTTTGTATGTATTCACAGTATAACTCATTCCGTATTCCCACAGAACAAAATTCAGCAGATACAAATGAAGAACATCAAGACCCACCCAACACCATGTTTCCGATTGTCTGCTGTTTATATTCAAGAAATGCGAATATGGATCAATGGTGAATGCAGCAACTATGGTTTTTATATATTACCAAGAAAAAAAAAAAAAAAAAGAAGCCTGAAAGCTGTAAAGCTGAAACGGATATTTCTCCCCCTCCCGAAAACATTCCGATTAAGTTCAAACAGCAGGAGCACGCGTCCACGCACACTCAACCTCTGGAATGTCCTGATGGAACGGCTTCTTTTCATTTGGCACATCGCCATAAATCACCACCTGCAGCTCACTGAAGTGTCTTAATCCTTCACCCTAACTATAGGAGAAAACGTAAAAAAAAAAAAAATGCTGCCCAATTTTCGACAAAATGACCAAATTTACGTCATAACGTTGCAATTTACTAAAATACGTTTATCTGCTGAATTTAGCCTAAATCCATTGAAAACTTTTTAATTATAGATTTTTTTATTAAAACAGTAACTCAGACATCTGAATAAAAATGTATGTTTGTAATTAAAATAGAGTCCATATCATCACAGAAACAAAATTTAAGGATCACTCTGTTTAAATAAAACCATGGCATCTAAAAAAAAATATTTTGCTTGCTTTTCCCGTAATTTATAATTGCCGTTTCTTTTTTTGAATCCGATTTTGCAACGGAAGATTTTTTTTTTTTTTGCATCTGCTAAAGTTTCAAACGGAATTCGGCAGAAATTCGCACTAGAACTTTATTGTGATGTATTTTAACCACTGTAAAAATTTTACTGTGTTATTTTCAAAATTCCGGAAAATGGATTTCTGAAAATATCTCTTAGTCCTTTTGAGCCGTGGAAGTGATAAACAGGTGTTTGCTTTCTTCCCAACCAAGGGCTTCGGATCAGCGCTCCCAGCTGTCAATCAACCGTTGCTATGGTAACACACTTCCTGCTCAAGGCTCACTGTCTAAAGAGGCACACATAATAAAAATTTCCAATGCTAACTTTTTAAGTTTTAAACCGATTCAAATGGAATTTTGGGAGTAAGCTTCTGTAATCCAATTATAGTAAATGTAAAAATTTCAGCCACTTTTGTGAAAAATTCGCAAAGATAGTTTTCTTATTTTTTATCATAAGTAGCCGAAGTCTCTTGAGGGGTGGGCCGGAAGCAAGCGTCTTAATGCAATAAACAAGGAGCAGATGAATGTGTTGTTCAGGCATACTCTTCACTGGTGGATGCCAGCTGACTTGGTAAACACGCGACCCCCTTGCAAATGCTAAATGTCTCTTCTTTCCCCTTCTGTTGTTCTCAGTAGTTGTCGGACGGACATCAAGCTCAGGGCTAGAGAATGCATCAAGCTCCCCTTCCCTAACAGACCCGCTAGTAATCATCCAATTTTATTGCACTGGAAGTAGTGCTTCCCCCCAGCCAAATTAGGATTTGGGCACATCCGAAACACCACTGTAGCCGGCGGTTTCTTTGAGAACAGAGGAGAGGAACTTAAAAAAATTAAGGGGTAACAGTCAGTAACACGATTTCCTAAAAGGGCATTTTTTTAAGCACTAATTTCAAATTTCAAGGCTTTTCAAGACAGCATTAAAAAAATACCGTTTTTCAGGATATTCCAGGCCTTGAAAACGTTATCATGATTTTCCAGGACTTTCCAGGTTTTCAAGCACGCGTGCGCACCCTGTGTGTGTATCTTGGACAATTTTCAAAATAAAAATCTGAAAATTGGCAGAATTACTTACCTTGTCATATGTGTGCTTCATACCAAATTTTATCAAAATCAGAAATGGTGAGGTCAAAAACTTATTTTTTTTTTATTGATCTGACGTGGAATGTCCCAATAACTAGTATTGTGTGGCATACATAGACCCTATTTCACGAATTGATCCATCTCTTTGTAAAAAATAAATATGTGCCCCAACAAAACGTTACAACAAGCAAGGACTCTAATGAAACAAACTTAACATGTGAGAAACACAAAATTGATTCCCCAGAGAGGGCATGATCGCAAGATTTAAGTTCGAAGCTTCCACCATTAAAAATCAGTAAGATGTGTTCAGAATTCCACAATGCCTGACAGACAGGAAATCCAAGCAAGTGAATGCGCAGTGCACGAACCTCCACTTACCATATCATCATACTGCCTCTAAAATTGCAGTTTAAAACAAGATGAGACCAAAGAAGGGGGCGCTGAGCATTTTAACTGGTGAAAAATCAAAACAGACAGCAAGAATGTGGACTACTGTTACTCTGTCTTTTGTTGACTCTGCAATTGCACAGCATAGATTTCTTAATTATTATTCCTGCTATCATTCTCTCCCTACGTCTTCATTGTCGCTTTTCTTTCTGTTCTTGATTTTTGTGCCCTCTGATAACAACCATCAGCCTGAGGACCATGACCACATGATATTAAAGCTTCAACTATTTCAGATAAATGGTGTAACTTTAGGAATAATATTAATACTCTTGAACACCATGCATCAATTTTTACAAATTTTCCAACTTCGTCACTTCTGTTTTCGGGAATTTCCTTCTTCCCTTATCAAGATTAAATGCAAAAACTTGTGGGGCGGGGGAATATTTAACAACGCTGGAGAGTGGGAACATCAGGGGGGGGGGGGCACCAGAGATAACGGAAATTCCGTCTGACTTCCGGGTTTGGAAATTTTTCTCCCATTTTCAAGGTGAAATGCAAAAATTTATGCAGTAAAATATTACTTAAAAATATTGGACACTGGCAACATCGCGAGAAAAAAAAAAAAGAAATTACAATTACGGAAAAAAAAATCTGAACTCCGTCGACTTTCCGTTTTCGAAAGCTTCGTAAAGATGGAATTATGTCCTCCGACGAACATCTAGGAGGGATAGATGTTCGTCGGAGGACGGAATTCCATCTTTACCCATACACACACATAGACAGACACACAATTGTTTACTTGTGTGTCGATCTCCTGAGTGGCCAACATAACGAAAAAGGCAGAAATTCTCGAATTCGCGGAAGAACCTCAAGCCTGAAGACTAAGAGGCAATTTTTGCGGCGTCTAACTTCCGTTTCCACAAATTCTTGCCTACAGTTTCAAGCTGAAATACGAACATATATACCATAAAATGATATTTAACAAGAATACTAGACACAAACGCAACATCGGAAGAAAAAAAATTATGATTAGGGCATATTCTTTTTCCTCAATTTAACTACTGTTTTCGAAAGCTTTGAAACATGAAATACCATCCCCAGACGGAAAATGACCCAACCCCCAATTTTTTTTCAGTTTTGGATCAATCTTGAAAACAATCTAAATGACTAAAAAAAAAAAAAAAAAAAAAAAAAACTGAGAATTTCGCGAATCCGCTTAAGAATCTTATGTACATGTAATCATAAAATAATAGCAAAATATTTTTTTTTAACAAAATGAAAATTCGTAGAATACGTAGTTAGACAACTAAATCCGTAGAAAATACGGACAATCTGTAGTAATTGGCATGCATACAGTCGTATAATCGGCCCCACGTGATCCGCACCTAGCATGTTAATGGTGAATCGCAATTTCCGACAGAAAACTGTGGTTCACAGGACCGACTCAGAAATCCAAAGGTGCAAGAAAAAAATGATCGTCTTATTGAAAAAAGTCACTCATTTTGTCGTACTTTTGTGCTACTTTTAAATAAAAAACGAACTAAAATCGCTAGCTGTTGCCGCATTATCGCAGCTCATTAGTTAGACTAAAAAATCCGTTGAAATTGCGGACAGTCCATACATAGCATTGTCTTATTTCTGAATAGGTTTCAACTGAATACCGAAAAAAAAAACAAAAAAACCCTTAACTAATATAATACATCAGCGCACCAAAACTAGGCGATGCGATTCGCAGAATGGCTACACGCTACGGAATAGCTCTGCGAGATTCCCGAGAGTCACGGATTCTCACGCCGCGTAGGCTTCCGCACGCACAAATACTAACGCCTTCCTTGCGTCATATTTTCTGTCAAAATACTTCTAAGTAAAAGAAAAAATATATATTCTTACAATCTCTTTGCAGTCTTGTATCTTGCTGTTACATTATATTTTCTTCTGTTACCGCATTTTTGGTACTTTCCCAATAACATCACCTCTCCTGACAATTACCCCGTGGACTTTTTAATGCGACGCACCGTTTTTTTTTTTTTTTTTTTTTTACCGGTGTCCGCAGCACCTAGGGCGACCTGGCGCCCAGGATTTGTTAAGCCCTGGTCATTCCATGTCAAATCAACCAATGAACCTAACTAACCATCAAAAATTTTTACCAAATTTGGTGAACTTGTTAGGTCTGCTCTGAAAACGAGCTGATGTGAAATTTAGATTTCTGGGACAAAATTTTTTGAGATATTGGAATTTAAAATCCCCCCCCCCAAAAAAAAACACCCACGTAAATTTGCACTTGTCGGTCAATAATAAAATTGACACAATTCCTGTTCAATAGAAGTTAAAAAGTTAAATTTAGTGGCATTTGAAAGCTCTTTTAGTGCACTTTTATTTGATATGTGACACGAGTGTTTTTTGAAGAACACATTTTTTGGTCAAATAAAAATTTGACCTTGAATTCCAAAAAAACTAACCCCCCCCCTTTTTTTTCCAAGATTTTTTTTTTAAAGGATATTCTCAGTCATTGCTCAGTTCATATACTGAATTTCAAAATGGAGTTATTAATAGCATAGGAGGTATAAATTTTGGTATGTGTGTATGTTTGTTCTAGTTCATATTTGAATGGTATCTATCTCACTGTACTTATAGAAGGAAACATGCATTTTAACTTAATTTCTTGCATGAAACTTGTGCATTCATAAAACTAAGTTGATCTAATTGTAAAGTTTGATATTAGGTAAAATATTTTTTGTAATACGAGTAGCACAACTTTGTATAAAAAAAGGGTTCCGTCTAGCTGCTAGAGGTCTGTTCCTATATTAAATTGACCTGTTGCTAGTCAATAAAATGTTAAGGGGAATGCTATGTTTTTATTGACATTTAATATCTAAACATTTTATTAACTAGCAAAAGGTTATTTCATAAGCAAAATCCTTAAGCTACGGCGAATCTTTGTTCTTCATGTTATTTCAAACTTTATAAAAATAACTTACCCGACACCTTTAGACTATTAATTGCTGCAGTTCAATTTTATTAACACATGTGACACCTTTGAATGTTTAAAAGCTCTTTGATATTACTCTCGATTATATATAGGTTGTGGAGAGAGAAAAAATTTCCCCGTGTTTCTTAACAAAATTTTGTTTTTGTTTTTAGCATTTAACATCCCCCATAAACATTTTAGTTGCCTTGTCCTAAATTTATGACCTCTGCTTAAAATGACAGTTTAGTCAAAAAGTTGCAGCTTCACACTCAATTTCGGTCAGTGTATAAAAGTGTCCTGTTGGGCAATGAGGGTCAACTTTTGTTAAGACTTCAGAAGATTGTACCCAAAGGATATCTGGCTTATGTGGATACATAAATGATTCTGATGGTCCAGCCGAATGAAGAAAGCTCACTAGCATTTCTGCTTCCTGATCACTTGTTTTTAAGACACAGCCTAACCACCACTGTGAGCTATAAACACATGTAACAAATCCTCTTATTTTTTTCTATGTTGAGGTGCCCTGAATCGATAATTGAAACTCTTTCTTCTTTGGATTTGCATGAAAATTAATATATTTTGGTAGCGACAGTTTCTTTTGTTAATTGGATTACTGCATGAATTTTCTGTATCCCAGGAATGAGTCTTGGGATTTTCAAAGTAAAACTTCAGACGTTTTTCTTCTTCTGCATGATCTTCATTTGTAGTGTATTGAAATGCAACCTGTGTGATATTCTCCTTTGCCCAAACAAATAGCTGGCGAGGTGTCATAATTTGTTTCCTGTATGGGCACAGTAAACTTGCTTGAATGGCTAACCTTTTCACTGTGCCACCAACGCCAGCACAAGGCATCTTTCCATGGATGTGGCAAAGTAGTGCCATTCAGCGTCGATACCAAAATCTTCCTTATGGTGACATAAGTTATTGAAGTTCTTACGGTTTCTGTATTGTGCAGCTGCACCATCAGAAAAATAAAAGATCTTACTTATGGTGTCTGAGGAAATGGTTTTACGGAATTCAACCAGCTGCTTTTGAAATACATGAATGTCTACGGTATCATGCTGTAAGAATTAAGATATGCTTGAATGTTTAATGCTCGATTCATCATGGTAACAAGCAACAAATGGGTGTACATAGCCTGTGAATTGTTCCAATGGAAGCCTTGAACTTCATCTTGGAGGACAAAAGCATAATTCTGCGAAAAGTCACAAACAAGAAACTCGCCACTTTGAAATTTTGATTTTAAGTGGTTTTGAAATTATATTTGCCGAGAAGCAATAAAAGAATGCACCTTGAGTTTTTCCAGTTTCTCAATTAACATATCAATCAATTTATCTACAGATTTTGACATTGTTTCTAGTGTACACCTATCTACAGATACCCACTGTTGGAAAATGACTCAATTAGGTTGTTATCCATTGTGTGACTTATTTGCTCTCTTGCTTGATTTGTCCGTGGACAGTTGTAACAGTCTTCCAAAAAACATTGAGGCTGAGCAGGATTACATACCATTGCTGCAAGGCAATCTTTGTATGTTTTCAAAAGAGTTTCATTAACATTTCCTCCTATCAGCATCAACTTTACATTCTGATGAATGGAGCACACACATACAAAGTGAGTACCATTTCTGCCAGCCAAAACAGTTTCTTGGGCAGAGATCAGCAAATTTTAAAAAGGCAATATTTTTCGTAGGATACTTCTGCTTGAATAACTGAAACACTTTCTTCAGACTGCTGAGTACCAGTTTTTTCTGCATATTAATTCTGGTGTTTCCTTGCCTCACTGAAATAAAAAAAAATTCCCCTGGCATTAGCCTACTGATTTCCTCACATTCGTAAAACTCCTTTACAAGTGTTACCGTTTCTTGTGACAATGTTTTTCCTGGTTTGGGATTTGGAGTTGCCATTATTCCCTTTACTAACTGTTTAGCTTTCCGTGCCATGAAATTTGAAACATTAAATTCGTCTTCAATTTTGTGTACAGTTCAACTTTTTGGCAATATGGTTAATATTTGAAGCTTCTCACTTTTATTTGTACTAACATTAAATTTTTCTTTAAGCTGATTAATGGTTTCTCTTTCATCATTGCAAGCCAAACATTTATTTGTTTCAACTTCTGGTTCCTCATGGTGCAATACTTTTCTCTTTACAGCAGAAGTAATTTTCCTAAGCTTCAGATGTGGATATTTCCTGAGGTTTTTTTTCTGATGAGGAGGGCGGGGGGGGGGGGCAACGACGACGGGACTCACCAAGTGCAATCAAACTTCTATTCAAAGTCTCTATAGCAACTTCTGTTTCAATTATCTATTGTTCAGTATCCACATTTCCTTGAGAATTAGTGCTAGGATGCAATAATGAATCCCTGCTGCTAGGTGAATTTCACATATTCTTCTTCCAAGTACTAATGATGGCATCTTGTCAACCATGGTCTGTGCAATAATCCTCTTGCATGTTTTAATAGAGTGCCTCTTCATGTGAAATGGATTACAGCACCACAAATGAACAGAAGGTAGTTCACTCATTGTGATTAAAAATTAGAACTTAAAGAACAGACATTACAGCCTGAGTAAGTTATGAGTTAATTTCTTCTAACTCTCCTTAACATGGCTATCAAAACACCCTTTTCGAACCACTGCTTGAGCCTCATCCCCTGGCAGCAGCCATTGGTTTCCGGTATCAGGATAACGTAGGAAGACCCACTTCTCATCATCCATTATGATTCTACACCAAAACTGGTTGCCACATGGATTTTGCAGCAATTTTCAACACAGAGTGACACACTGCTCAGCTTGCTTTGGGCTAAACTCATGGGGAACTATTCGTGGACATCTGGAGTGAAAACTGAGCTGGTGTAGGTGGCGAACGATGGTTTGTGATGCATGGACCTCCTCTGCTAATCATCGGGTGCTGGTTCCTGGGTGCTGTTCAACAGCTAGATGCACAGCTTTGGTGTTGGTGGTGACTGGTCTCCCACACCTTGATTTGTTAACAAGCTCTGTGTCTCCAGACCAGAAACGTTGGAACCAATTTCTTGCTGTTGCAGGGTGCACTGTCCCCTTCACCTTCTACACTACACATTTCCTTCGTGGCAGCTGTCGTGTTCAACTCTTTTTTCCAATAATGGCATAGGATCACACGAACAACAAGTTTCTCCTCCAACATTCTCATCTCGTATGAGAGGCATCCACGTGTTGGGCCCAGTGAATGCCTACCTGTCCGAGCAGCGGAGAACGTCACCCAATCAGGTGTGGGACACTTTCCACCTTACTGCACATGTCTCACCTGTTTGGCGGAGCTTCTCCATCTGTACCACGAAATGCCACAAACTTATGACTCACCCTGGTAAATAAGACTGTACTTTTGGCACAGTAGAGAGCAGTGCTTGCATGCCCCTGTGAATGTAGAATATAATTTAAGTTTCATGGAAATTAACTACTGATGGAATTAACTACTAGAAAGTAGAGTGCAGCACAGGAGAGCTCCTTTTGCGAAGCTATTTTTTGGATATTTGCAAGCGGAAGGCACGATTAAGAAACATCGATGTAGTTGACTGAAGAGGAAATGTCTTATGTATATATCAGCGTTCGAATTAACCAGTGAAACTTTCGTCGGATCACTGAACTATTGATTTTAACTGGCCCAAATTGGCCAGTAACTTTTCAATTTTCTTTCTTTCTCTCTCTCTCTTTTTTTTTTTTTTTTTTTGTGCTTTCCAACCATATATGCTCCAGCTTTGTCCATCTGTCTGTCCTAACGATAACTCGCGCAAAAATGGTTCGACTTCGATGAAATTTTATTATTTAATAAGGGACAACCTAGGGACGAACCCTATTGAAAATGGACAAAATGGGGTCAAAGGTCAGGAGGAGAAGGTTTCATTTCATCGCCCTTATGAGTCATAACTTACGTAAAACTGCTTCTATTGAGACAAAGCTTTAGTATGTTGTTCCGGAGGTATACTGAACCAATTCTGTTTAATATCATCGAAATGGGATCAAAGGTCAGGGCACAGGAGCGAGATTTATTCTACAGCCATTATCCTCATAACTTGACTAAAAGTGCTTCTATTGGGACAAAACTTTATTATGTTGTTCGGGAGGTATATTGAACCAATTCTGTTTAATATAATCAAAATGGGATCAAAGGTCAGGGCACAGGAGCGAGATTTATTTCACAGCCATTATCCTTATAACTTGACAAAAAAATGCTTCTGTTATCGTTAAAGTATGAAAACCGTTATTTCATAGACTACCTAGCTATTTCATGAAATAACTGATCAAGTCAGTTAAAGCGTAAAACTCATTATAATTCTATGGTTTAACTAGTTATTTCATATAATAACAATCTACACCCTGTTAAAGTATAAAATAACCGAGTAAATAAATCCCAAATTCAAAAGGCTGTAAAGTGCACTGGTCAGAAATAGCACACCATTTTCAACCCACTATAAAGTGTTATATAATAATAATGATATTAACTTTCATGTTTCGTTTAAGAATATGGAAAGTATTACTTTCATTTACATGCAATATTTCTGTAATTAATGATAATTTGCTGAACTTAATTATAAAGATTACTGTAGCCGAATATTTTTTTTGCGCCAGACTCTCAGAACATCAACGAGAAACACATTTACCATTCACCCCTACTGAATTTATGAACTCTTCCAGACCGTGGGGGTGGACTTGTTTGGTAGACCGTCTAGTGTGTTGTGCAACTGTTGGCGTGTTGGTGACAGTTCATTCAAGATAGATGTGTCAGGTATTGAGTTAGTTATTTTCTCAAGTTTCATAATTACGTTAATTTAATTAAGTTTCTTACGTTAAAGTACAAATTTTTTAAAACCTCAAGTTAACTTGAACGATGAATTCTTTAAATGATGGCAATAAAAAAAAAAAAAAAAAAAAAAAACGCAATGAAAGAAAGGTTTGAATCTACTAAATAAGCGTGATGTGAAAGAGAACAGTTCTTTGCTCACCCGTGAAAAGTTATTACGTTTGATAGCTGCTATATTCTAGATCCCAGTTCAGCGCCTGTGAACAAAAACTAATTCAGATCGAAGAAGTGCCGGACATAGAGAAACCGCTCCGGTTGGTTGCTACAGCTCAAAGTTTAGGTACCGGTCAGGGATTTAAAAAATGTTCATGTAAAATGCAGTGTGTCAACAGAAAATGTATTTGTTTTAGAAATAATGTTCTATGCAATTCCAAATGCCATTTTAGTAATCCCTGTTGTAACAAATGATTTTATTGTGTCTTTATATAAATAACATTTTGTATGCTGTATAATTCATAATTCAGTCAAATTGTCTATTTTACGCTTTAACTGTCTATCATTAGTTAATTTATAGAATACCTAGTTATTTCATAGAATAACTAGTTAAAGTGTGGAATTATTAATTTATTACACGCTTTAACTAACTCGATCAGTTATTTCATGAAATAACTAGGTATTCTATGAAATAACTGAATTACACACTTTAACAGTAACACTTCTATTGCGACAGAACTTTAGTATGTGGTTCCAGAGGTATACTGAATGGATCAATAGTCAGGGTAGGGAGGAGGGTTTGTCTGCACGTGATTTCTGGTATGTTGGAAAGCGTATCATAATCAATGCATTGCAAGATTTTACTAACTTGTTTCAATTTGTCACAAGTTAAAAAATGAATTTCTATTTTTTTACTTTGCTGTACTGTTATCTTTTTAGGCTGCAAACTACTGATAAATTCATGAAATGCTACTGGATAGCAGCTATTTTTTCTTTTTTATCCCTTATATTTTGTAAAGAGTGGAAGAAACAACAAATACAGAAAGGCAGTTCCCAGTCCTTGTCTTTGTAATGGCAACAGCCATTTTTTGTTACCTCTGTTCCCACCATTAATAATGAGCAGAAAAAAAGCAAAATAAACGTTCTGCTCTTCCTTGGATTCGCCCACCCTATTGAATAATGCAGATACTGACACCAGACAGGTTTTGTTTCTGCCCCAAGAAAACACACTAGCCGAGGAGGTCAATTGGATGCACGAAGGTAATTTCTGCAAAAGAGCAAAATTCACATGAAACAGTATTCAATGGGGGACTGAAACTAACTTTGTGGGAAAGTACGAGGAATGAGCAATAAGACTAAGATAACGAAAAGGAAGCTAAACCATAAACACTAACACATATAATAAACAGGCTGCTAATGTATGTGATTTTTTTGTACAATTGCATGCTTCCTTCATACTTAAAAACAGACTGGGAATGCACTTTTACTCTGCTATATCACTAATCCATTGGAATCTTATTCTGAAAACATTCTTTGCCCTGTGAGTTGCACTTTCAAATTAGTTTTAAAAACAAATATTGGAGATAATTCCATTGAAATGATGTTATTTTTTACATATACTGCAGATGTATAAGTTTTTTTTTTTTTTACTGACCATTGGGCATTTTGGTGGACCAGTGGCTTGCAAATTCTAGTGGTCCGCTGGGCCAGTAAAAGATTTGCTTCTAATTCTAACACTGCATATGTATATAGGGAGTTCATAGAGCATTTGTGGATTGTATACAGGGGTAGAGCTGCCAACCGCCTAATTCGCAATTTGCGGGGGGGGGGGGGTGTCCCATTTTGGGGAAACTATTGGCGATTACTTTTTTTTTAATGACGTCCAAGTAAAAACAATCTTTAATTTTTACTCGATTTGGTGCTTGAAAATGAAATTCGAATGTTAGTTACTTTTTTTCTTTGTTTACATTGTGTGTGAGACGGAAAGCAATTGCATGAAAAGAGTGGCATCCTTGCTGACTTAGGACATACCTTCTCTTCTATGCTCCTATATGTCCAATGTCCATATCTCGCGTTGACCCAATTCTGTGGTCGACCCTCATGTCTCACCTTCACTTCTCTTGAGCACTACAAGAAGTTTTAGTGTTGTAACGATGACGTCATGTGATTTGTTTCGCACTTCTTCAGGTAAAGTGGTCATTCCGACATTCACATTCAGCTTCGATTGCTATTGAAGTTTTCTGCACGTTTGATTGTACAGTATATCTCCATGGGTAAGAAAAGAAAAAGGCTGGTGCACGTTCTATAAAAAAGATTTTTTTTTTCTGCCGTAGATCTCCGATTCTCCTTCATTATTACAAGATTCTACATGCGGAATATCATCAACATCTACTTCAAGAACCAAAACGAATAATGAATTAACCAATCCACCGGCATTAAAAGCTTTTTGCGAAATACTGCATGCTTCTACTTCTTCAGAAATTGACTATGTCGATAAATTACAAAATTCTTCAGAATTATTGGATGTTACACATGACACAAGAATTAAGAACAAAGTTACTGAAAAGGGACGAAAAGATTTCAGACTAGAATGAACTCGTAACAGACCATGGTTACGGTACGATTCGAAGCAAAGGGCGATGTTTTGTGAAACTTGCATAAATGCTCATGTTCAAAATGTTTTCACAATTGGATGTACAATTCTGAAGAAAGAAAATGTAGTTAAACATGGAAAGCCTTTTAATCTCAACAGCCGTGGAGCTGCTGAAAAATCTTTGAAGGAAAAGCAAAAAATGAAAAAAGCTCTTATAAAAAGCCTTTCAAAAAGCCAGGAAGCAATAATTTCTGCACTGCAAAATGTATATTTTATGGCCAAAAATAATCTACCAAATGGTCTCTTGGGACACTTGAATAACTTGTGCACTATTGAAGCCGCAACACAATTAAAAACCCTGAATATTGATAAGCACACAAGTTATAAACATCATTCCAGTGTTACCAATTTTCAAAAGGCTATTTCTAGCATTATTATGACCAAATTCTAAGAAAAGTTTTGGAAGCAAAATTGTTCAGCTTACTGATAGATGAATCTACTAATTCATCTGTTCATCAGAACATGATTGTACATATTGGCTACACGAAAGATGTTGAACCAGTGGTGAAATTCCTATCTAGAAGGCAGTTAGAGAATACTACTCCAGAAGAACTGCTGAAGTGTTTGAAAGAAAAAAATCTTCCTTTGGAATATTTATGTGGAGTTGCCACTGATGGTGCAGCCGCAATGACTGGTAGAAAATTGAGTGTCACCACAAGACTTGAGACGTTGGTTCCTCATCTGCTGATCTTCCATTGCATTGCTCATAGGCTAACATTGGCTGCATCTGTTGCTGCTAACTCCATCACCTACCTCATAAAATTTCAAGAGATTGTGAATAGTATTTTCAGTTATTTTTATTTGTCCCCGAAGAATATGTACAAGTTGGAAAAAGTGCAAGCTGTGTTGAAAGAGGCAGAATGTTCAACCAGATTCAAATAAATATTCCACACTCGATGGTTATCATTTGAGGGCGATGTGCAGGCAATATTATGCAATTATGATGCGTTAGTTGGTGCTCTTCTGGAAAACAGGTCAGCAAAATCATCCAGCTTGGAAGAAAGTATTAGCACATGTGTTTTTTTATGCCACATATTTTCTCAACCATATAGCCATTTTATGTAAAAGCTTTCAAAGTTCAAAAATAGATTTTTCAACTGTAAATTTACTGTTGTCTTCTACTATAGATATTATCACAGAATTTACAGCATCAAAACAAGGCTTAAAACCGAAAACCTTTCTGGAAGAAATTGTGGTTGATGATGAAGGAAATGCATCATTCCATGGGCATACAGTTAAATTCAGTGAAGATCTTAAAATCTGAGAAGACAAGTATATGTTCATTGTATGGGCAAAATCTTGTTGAACAATTACATGCACATTTTGAACAAAAAGACTGTGAAGTGACTTGCAACATATCATTGGTCCTTTCTTTCCAAGACAAAGAGAAGTGTGTGTGTGTACTGTTTGTGAACACTTCACTCATATTTTTTTAGGAGAACGTACGCTTATGACTGAGGTGCAAAGTTTAGAAAAGGTGTACAACACAGCAACAAAGATTTTTCGATCTCAGAAAATACTAGATTTGTGCTAAAGAATGATGAGATATATCCTATTTTAGCTAGTCTTGTGAAGATATTCCTCACGCTGCCACAATCAACAGTGGACTGTGAAAGGGGCTTTTATGCCAAAACTTGATAAAGACTGACTTAAGGTGATAAATTTGGAATATTTAATGGCTATAAACATTAATGGTTACAAAATGGAAGAATTCAATTTTGAGGAAGCATACAGAAAATGAGCGGAAATTCTTCACGGAATTCAGCATTTTGATTAGTCTATTCTTGATTTATGTATTTTGAATAATTCTGTGGCTTGGTACTAAACAGGCCAATGCCAAATTTTGCTTTGGCAATGTCAATGTTATTTTAAAAATTAATATAGAATCTTTTTATGCGATCATATTTTGGGATTTCTTATGTTTTGATGTGAACCATCAACCAATATTGCTTGACTTATATGAAAATAGCTATTAGATGAAAATTCTATAAGTAATAAAGAAAAATATTTCAACATCTGTAATTTTTTTTTTACACAGGTCTTTTTAAAACCAAGCCACAGAATAAATGTAATACCCAATTTTCAATCAATTTGAAACTTATCCTGTCAACAATTCTTTGTTTAGAAATTTAATAGATAGTAATGAATTCAAAATTGAAAATAAGTGTCCATATTTCTTTGTATTAGGATTCAGGATCTACGACATAATATTTTGCTGCTTAATTGTAAACAATCTATAACTTATTGTTTTTGTACTTTTGTAACACTTTATGGCTTCTATATCTCCACCGGAGTGAAAAAATATATAAAAAATTGGCGATTTCAGATTACATTTGCCGAAAACTTTTTAAAAGCCAGCGCAACCCCGAGAGTATGTTGTCTCGGATGTACGAAGTTTGCATGAAATTGAAACTGAGTATAAATAAGGGAAAACCCAAAGTTATGGTCTTTGAGAGAGGAACTGGTAACACTGAATGTAATGTAAGTATAAATGGCACTGTTATTGACCAGGTGAGAGAGTTTGTGTATTTAGGAAGCATGTTTGACAGAGAGAACAAATTGGATGGTGAAATTAGTACAAGAGTGAATTTTTCATTGAAAGTCACAGCTGCTCTGGGAGGTTTTTACAGGAATGATGGGGACTCTGTTGTGTATGAAACTGTAATTGTTCCTACTGTGATGTATGGTAGTGAAACCTGGGTACTACAGAAGAAACATAGAAGTCGTTTGTGTGTTGAAGAAATGCGTTACGGGGGGGGCAAGACAGTCTGTGTGAGGAATGAAGATGTGTTGCAGTTGTGTGATGTGAAGCAAAATGTTGTTAGCAAGGTGGAGAACAATATGTGTCAGTGGTTTTGGCCATGTTGAAAGAATGGGTGATGAGATACTTACTAAGAAAATCTTTAACCCAAGTGGCAGAAAGGCAGAGGAAGGCCAAGGAAGACATGGGTGGATCAGATTTAGGAGCGTCTGCACGAGAGAAAAATTATGAGTATGAAGTATAAAAGATCTTCTGTACGGCGTGTAATGGATATCAGTGAAGCCTGAGTTGTATGTCAAGATCGCTGTAAATGGAGAAGTTTGATATGACAACAGTAAGTAAAAATATCTGTTAGTTTGTACTTCTTTTTGGAGCTAACCTCTGAATCTCAGAGTACAGCTTAGTGATGTGATGTGATGTGGTATGTATGTATGTATGTATGTATGTATGTATGTATGTATGTATGTATGTATGTATGTATGTATGTATGTATGTATGCATGTATGCATGCAACCCCTGGTATATATTGTATAATGAAGTTTTGTGGGTATATTTGGTATATGTGTATGACGAAAAAAAAACAAGGTTTTTTGAGTGTGGATATGTAAGTAGGACCGCAGCTGTGTCTTGTGAGCATGTTTGATGTGAAAATGGAGTAATAGAAGATTTCTACATAAGGCCTCCAGGAAAAAGAAAAAAAAAAAGGGGGGGGGGAGAAAACCCAACAAGACTAGGAACAGAATATAATAGAGTGAATGACTTCCGATACGAAAAGCGAATAGCCCATATGCTACCTCTAAAAATATGCAACATTTTTTATCATAACTCACGTGCTGGAAATGTTGAACTGGGAGCAAGGCTATGTAACGGTAAGTTGCCCTGAATGTATTGATTACATAGCTGCACATTAAAACTTAAACCTTTAGATATTGTGACATATTCCAATATATAAGGTATTTACAACTACTAGAGGATTTAAATATTAAGAAAAACTGTCTGCAAGATGTGATGGTAAAAAATGATAAAACCTATCAGGATACCAAAAATATGTACAATATTTAAAAAGTGTGAAATAAAAATGTCTGTGGCATGGCAAACAATTTTGGGATATTATTTTACTATATTGCAGTGAACATTTCAGAACATGTGAATAAAAGACTAACATTCAATTTCTTAAAATAATTTTTCCTAGAAGGTGGCGTGTTCTATTCATTTTTTGGAACAGACAAGAGAAATGCTGTGAGTTTCAAATGACATAACACACTACAAAATTATTAAAAAAAACATGTTCCAAAGTGACTTTCTGATACACCCCCCCCCTTTTGTAACTGTTCACAATTGTGTGAAACATGTTAGCAAAGATTTTTACGATTTACTTCGTGAACATGCACAGAAGGAATGTACCCAACATAAAACAAATTGAAAACATACCTGTTGCCCGCTACTCTTTTCAAGTCTATCCATCATCTCCTCAAATTGAAGAGGATTGATATCCATTTTTTAGCTTGTTGATTGAGCCATTTTTCATCATCCGTATCCATATCATAATCCGGTATATCTTGGTCCATGGAAAAGGCTAGAACAAAGAAACAATAAATAAAAATCACATCACAAAAAAGATCATAAACACATCATGCTTGTGTTGAAAAGATGTTAGCAACAGAATAGTCACTTTGCAGTCAATCATGCTTGACATTTGCAGCCATCCTTTTCTCAAGCAAATGTACAATTCCATGTCAAAATTTGGAGCAACCTATCTCAATTAAAATCATGATTTAATTTACTGTATCTATAGCACAAAAAACACAAAAGAAATTAAGTTGGTTATGTACCTAAAAGATTGTCAGAATACTATGGCTGTACTGATACATAGAGTGGAGTAAAAAGTGATTTCACACCCCTACACTGGTTTTTTTTTTTTTTTTTTTTTTTGCAATATTTTGTGAAGAACATTTTACTTTCTTTGTCTACACATAATATACACATTGACAGCATGGTCCATGACAGTTTTATCTGTCATTTTTGTGCAAGAAACAACAAACCTCTTTGACAGAATTGAGTTAAATCAGATCATATTTAACTGTGTCAGAGCCAGACACACCAACCTTCAAAATCCGAATATCAGGAGATTTTTTACCGCTCATAAAATCACACAAGCACTATTTTTTATCAACATTTTCCAAACATAGTATTATTGGTCCAATTTCTGGGAAAGGAAAAAAAAAAAAAAAACTCCGGCGAAAATAAACACCCCCTTCCCCTACTGAAATTCATTTTCAAATATGTTGATTCCGCAAGATAATGAAAACATAAAAATGGGCCCGCATGTTTTTTTTTTTTTTTTACGAATAAAATAGCAGCCAACTGTTTTTCATTTCTTCTTTAGGTTGTGTGCAAAGGTGCAGATGACAAAAAGCATTGTACTAACAATGCTTTCGTTACAAGGTGAAGCCAACTGTAACGACTACCTTTTGTCGTTAAGTGAATTTGCCGCAACTCAACTGTTTACCGTCATTTAGAATGTGCATGGTTCTGTTGAAGTGAGGGGTTGAAAGACTGAACTGCACGGAGAAGGCAGGGCTGCTCCCATTTTTCAATCGATTACTGACCCTCCCCGGCATTCTAGTGCCAGAGTGGGTTGAGCTCTTTGCTGAAGGTGTCGTATGACAATCGGACTGGGATAATTTTTTTTTTTTTAAGCAAATTTTTTCTGACCCATCTTGGACGACTGGTCAGAAGCGCCAGCGCTTAGACCACTGAGCCAACAAGGCGGCTTTTTTTGCAGATAGGAAGAGAGGAAAAGTACGAAACGGATTACTGTAATGCAGCTTTGCATTGACGCAGAAGGAAAAAGAACTTTATTTTAAATACACCAGACATGAATAATAATGAAACACATATAGCGTATAAAATCCGTTTATTTTTGTGGTGCAGTCAGACTACGAAAAAAAAAAAAAAGATTTCACAGGCAGTTTGAAATCATGGTGGTTGATGGAATTTCGACCATCCTAACGGCCAATTCTTGGGTGAAAATCAGGAGTCTCCCGCATAAATCCGGAGAAATGGCATGTCTGCAGAGCTATTGAAAACCTCAACCATTCCCACCCTTCTGCCCTCATAGCAGCAATAATAAGCTTTAACCTTCACCTCCCCCAACCCCCAGTTAAATGCATGCAACTGAAGCTACAAAAATAACTGGTGCAGGGGAAACATTTTCCCCTATACATTAAAAAAAATGAAAATGAAAATACTTATTCATGCGTGATTGTGAGGTCAAATCAAAAATCGTGTAACAGCTAGACAAAAGTAATGTGCATGTTGAGTTCACTAAGGGTATAAACTGATTATTTCGGATTACATGTGCTACTCATAAAACAATTTTCCATAAATATTTAAACTTACATACGGTGTAGAAATAAATTGCTATGATATATGTGAATTTAAAATCAAACAGCTTAAAAGCAATTTTTGTTTACATTTTCCTTTTACACAGAATAAAATAAAAAAAACAACTAAACCTGTTTTACAAAAGTGCAGGTTGATGAATTCTATGAGTTCATCCTTTTTTGAGAAAACACACCAATTTTGTCACCTTTACCCCCCCCCCCACATCAGCATAATCAGGCTTTCTTTTACACCTTTTATTTTTACTAAGTTCTGGAATCTCTACAATTTTTTTAATGTCACAATGTTTTTTGTTTCTCTCTCTCTCCTCTCTCTCTCTCTCTCTTTGTAGTCCCACTAGATTTTTCAATATTACTTTGCATATCCTTCTTATAAGTGTCCCAACCATTCACCATATTTTGGACCAGTTTTTTATTTAGTTACTCAGTAAATGGATCCCTGGTACCATATTTCTTACATGCTGTTGTCGAGAATGCTAAGAGATCATATTTAACTGTCTGCGCAGTATCTAGGGAGTCTATTTTACATTTAAAAAGTCTTATCTTCAGTCATGATGTTACCCATAAGGCACCATCAACAAGAGCACCATGGAAAAAAAAACTACTTTAACCATTTCTTCAGTGAGGGATATTTTGGATTATCATTAACTTTTAAAGCAAAAACTTTTGCCCAGTACTCATCCAGAGAACACTGCTTATTATTTTCATTGTTTGTGATATCAACAGTAGAAAATGACATTTCTCCGGTTATCCAGGGATAAGCCTGATATATCCGAATTTCACAGTCGACAGCTTGTGTTTTGAAGTCATTTAAAGCATGAGAAAGTGACCTGGCAAGATTGGAAAGGGCACATAAAGTTGTTAGTTGTCTTACCCAAAAGTTTAGGGTTAAGTCCAATGAAATTGATAAAGAGAATTGCCCCAATTTTTTCAACATGTTCTCTCCACTATACATATAAGCTTTCTTCAAAGTTCTTTTTTGAAATCTAAGATTACAGAATCAGCCTCCTTTTGTTTTGCAATTATCATTGTGCATCTGTTCCCACATACATCAACTTGTCAGACAATTGAGAATTAGTATCTCATACATCAAACTTCAATAATTCTTGTAAGATTTACAGGTACACAAAACATCTGGTTTCATAAAAGCACAAAAAAATCAAACTACATTGAACATAGTGATATGTAGCATTGGCTTTTTATTTGAAATAACTTTATATATGTATTTGTTAAATTCAACTTAACTGAAGTGAATAAACCCATCTGAAACAATGTTTTCATTTGGTACGTACAAAGGCCATTCACTATTCAAACTTTGAACATATTTGCTTCTTTTGTGACTTTTAGACTTGTATACAAATTATCTAAGCTTTTCTTCTGAGTAGTGCTAAGATTATTATTATTTATTTATTATTTTTTTTTAAATACTTTTAATATCTGGTTGGTACAGCTCTTTATGTCCTTCAGGAACTCAGAGGAAAAAAAAAAAAAAAAAAAAACTACAAGGGCATCTCCAAACACTTTTATTCTCTTCAAAACTGTCAGAAGGTGTATATATATACATACCCATCAATGGTCTGGCCTTCTTAAGAGGTTTCAATAGTTTAACATCCAACACAGAACATACAAAAAAAAAAAATCTCTCGACATTGCATTTTTGAGAGCTACTGTTTTGATTCTGTTTTTCAGATATACATCTAGCTTGACGAAGCCACACGGTATGTGGTGAAAGCTCGCTTGTCATTTGTACACCACTTTCACGCCTATAAAATTTTTGAATTTTACTAATGTAATACCTACTACACATGTATCTTGGTGTATTTACAAACCCTTTTTTATTATCACTTATTCCCAAAAAATCTCTCGTTTACAATTACTTTTCATGTCATAGTATATGCCATCAAAAAGAGCTTCATAATAATTAGTGAGCTGTGATATAAACTTCTTTGCACGCTATTAGCAGCATGGCAGGTACTGCCATTCACATTTAGTAGATGAAGTACCTTTTCTTCACATAGCCTGGTTTTGACACTCCCCCCCCCCCCATGACATTGCAGGAATCCATCAACATGCTTATAAGATTTTGTCATGAAATTTCATTTTCTTCAATTACTTTTATAATGGCAAAACAAATGGATAAAGCAGTAATATTTTCAAGTTTTACTGATTGAAGATGTATGACAACACGATCCTGTTTTTCACAAAAGTACTGAATCTGCATTATTAAAATGCTTTCATTTGCTGCATTTGTACTTCATCTAAATTTAGTGAAAATGAAGTTGACTTCAACAGGCACACTAGATCATCTTTTAGGATTTAGGCCAAACCAAAATTAAGATTGTAAGATGCGGTAGTTCTCCTCATTGAAGTTGATTTCAATGCAACAGTCATGACTCAACTCCTGTGCTAATTCAAATTAGTTTTGGAGCCAAACAAAAGGATAAAGAAGCTTTAGCCAAAAATGAAGAAACATGTACTTTTTGGCATACTTTTCTGGTGATGAAATCAGGTGGCCTATCTTTATCAATAACATTATCTGGAGTCGCTGTGTCCGCAAAACATTGCATAGATAATGTGCCTTTTACGGATTTTGCATTTTTAACAGGACTCTTGAGTTTTAGTATGTGATATTAGTCATACATGAGACTGATGATGAAAGAAAAAAGCTGAAATTTTTCACTGGGTGAAAAATCGGAACACGCCGTGAGAAAGTATGAATATCACAAAGCATGAGCAAGACAGAATTGTTCACCGAAGTTTATTTATGTAACTATTAAACAATATGGAGCACATCAAATGTAACATTACTGACATTTAACAAAAAGAACACGGGGACAGAGAAGCACAGCGGGGGAGAAAAATATGATTACGGGTGAAATATTCACCCCTTTTGACTTCCGTTTTCAGAAATTTTTACACCATTTTTAAGCTGAAATACAAATATTTGGACTAAAATGGTATTTAACAACAATACTGGGTAGAAGGAACATCACGAGAGAAAAAATTACGATTACGGGACAAATCTTCACTCTGTCTAACTTCCGTTTGCGAAGGTTTTGAAAGCTGTAATTCCGTCTTCAGACAGAAAACGACCACCACCATCACCACCAGTCCCTCAAAAATTCATGTTCGGTTATGCATCTATCTCGAGAACCACAGAAATGATGATGGAAATGGTGGAATTCCTTGAATTCTCGCGCCATCTAACTTCCGTTTTCAGAAAAATTTCCTCCAATTTTTCAAGCTGAAATAAAATATTTGTGGAATAAAATTATATTTAACTACAATACTGGACAGGGGAACATCGTGAATAAAAGAAATTATGATTATGGGGGAAATCTCTGTTTAGCTTCATTTTTTTACGATTTCCAACTGTAGGTTGAAGAAGCCGTTTTTCCTTCTGTCCGTCCGTCTGTCTGCATGATAACTCGCGTAAAAATGGTCCGAGGTCGATGAAAATTTTAGCATGTGGAAAGGGACCACCTGGGGACAAACCCTATTGAAAATGGGCGAAATGGGGTCAAAGGTCAGGACATAGGAGCGGGACCAATACCATTGCTCTTATGCGTCATTAACTTGCGTAAATATGGTTCGATTTCGATGAAATTTTAGTATGTCGTAGAGGACCACTTGGGGACGAACCCTATTGAAAATAGGTGAAGTGGGGTAAAAGGTCAGGACATGGGAGCGGGATGCATTCCATCACATCTTATTAAAGGTGCAATTCTTGTATATATGTAAATTTTATTTTGGAAACGGCTCTAAGGATTTTGATGAAAGTGGTTACCCTACCGTTTTCTGGTACTAGAAATCGATTTAGCTTGATCGCTCAACTTTGGAAAAATTCGTTTAGTGGGTTAAATAACCATCCCGAGTTAGCCCATTTTTAGTGTCGTGGCGTCGTCCTATTAATGTTTCCTATTCTTAGAAATCTTCTGACATCACACTCTCGCGATCGAGATGTTGGCGCGCGCGATCACGCACACATATATATCACTAAGCTGTTCTCTGAGATTCAGAGGTTAGCTCCAAAAAGAAATACAAACTTCCAGATATTTTTATTTATTGTTGTCGTATCAAACTTCTCCATTTACAATGATCTTGACATACAACTCGTGCTTCACTGATATCCATTACACGCCATACACAAGATCATGGTTCGATTTCGATGAAATTTTAGTATGTCATAGAGGTTACTTCTAGTTTCTTCTAGAACAAAAAGTTAGTTGTGCCAGTTGCTTGGAGTTGATGCGTAGTGCAGTATAAGCAGCAGAACGCTAATTTTGCATGTTTTTTCCTTCAAAATTTAAACTTAATACAGAATTTTTTTTTTTTGTTACATTTTTGAGTAGTCACTTTATGACGAGCGTATCCGCTGTGCTAAAATATGATTAATTCATTTTTATTCATTACTATTAACAGAGTGTCACGTGGATGGTAAAACAATATAAAAAATATGGCTGGTCGACCCCCTACAAAACGTGTACATTTCAACTTTAATACCAAGAATATGGCACTTTTGTAACAAGAACAAGCGGAAGAAGTAAATATGGAACAGCTTGGACATTCAAAAGCCGATGGTTTCCGATCACATTCTAGTCTCGAAACACATAACCTTCTATTGGAAGATCAATCAGCCTACAAAAAGACCATTCCGAGCAGCTAAGGCAAAGAGCATGGAAATAATGTCCGACGTTATTATAACCCTCAATGAATCTATATCGAAAGAAAACCTCAAGGATCATAGCATACTTCTGGAAAATTTTAGGTGTATTTCAATAAAAACTAGATGAATATTTGTATACATCTAGTAAAACAGCTTTGTATACATTGTAAAGAGTTTGCTTCACACCCTTCAACCATATATACTGATACTGCACATGGCATCAAAATTTCTGGCTCCAACATAAAATCACATGACATCAGTCAAAAAGATGGGTTACACCTGCTGTGCTTATGGTTGCTCTGAGCGATATAGTAAAGGAAGTTCTATGATTTTTCATGGGTAAGAAACGAATTAAATACCTAAGTCAATAAAGTTCAATTACTTAACCAGAAAACTTGCAGCTATTGATATAAAAATATAGTAACTTCAGAAAAAAAAAATGGAATGCATGTTCCAAATTCTTTGCAAATGTTCATCACATTACAAATCACAAAATGTAAACAACCCGATCATGCATGTATACATCTCATAAGTAAACTTGCCTGAAGAGTTTTCATTATATATGAAGCGCATTCACACAATACACCGAAAACACTGAAGTTCTGCAGCGTAAATTAGTAATCATAACAGCATTTTTACACGAAATTTAGAGTCTGATGATGACGTGCCCAATGTTGGAGCCATGGCGGCTTTGATGCAGCTATTGCTAATGCGTAGTTCATTAGCATATATGATCGAAGTTCACACCCAAATTTTTTTGCATCACGTCTAATATCTAAAGTCAAGTATAATTTACTTCTAATGTTCAGTTCTTATCTTTTCACATGCTATTATCATATTCAAGTATATTTACTACATTCAAGTATATTTACTACATTCAAGTTTCACTTTGAACATTATTAATATGCTGTTGAACCAGAAGCAATTCACAATTTTCACAATACAGTTCTCAGGTTTCACATTGAATTATAATATCCTAAAAAGGTAAATGAAAACCAAGAACTATGTACAATTGTTCACTGAATTACTTTTTTCATATTATTGTTTTAACCTTTTCCTGATAAGCCTATCTTTTTCTGCTTCCACCACAACTAATTTACTTTGTTTTCTTTATTTCAGCTGAACCTTGTATGATCAAGTTAGAGGCAACTGCTATTTCAACAGTATTTTGTTTTTCTACAGCTTTTCTCATCCTTTCTCTTCCCTCTTGAATTACTGCTAGGGAGGTTTCTTTATCTTTTTTAGGTCTGTTTATTTCTGCATCATTTTTTTTTAAATTTTGTCATCAAACTCAGCTTTTCTTTTTTTCTCTAGCTGTTTTTCCTTATTTTCCCTTTCTTTCTGCTTCCTTTCTTTTACCTTTTTGAGTCTTCTTCCTTCAGCTTATCAACATACTCTTTATAAATTTTATGTGAATCACGAACACTATTTAACAAATTTCTTGTTATGGGAACTTTACTTACACATCCATAGTGTTTAATGGCCCCTTTAACTATTCTTAATGATGTTATAGTTGAGTCTTTTAAGTTAGCCTTGTCCTTCCTCAACAGAGCAGTGTTAACCGAAAATCCCCTTTATGCATCAGCATTACCATGAGGTAAAACTAAAGTTGACTTGATGAGTTTAGCAAGATTTGAGTATTTTTCTTTTTTGCTAGTCTTTAAAATACTAAATATATTACGTCAGTAATGATCAATTTGCACTGGAATATGCTCTTCCTTTGAAAATTTCAAGAGTTCATCTAGAGTTGGCTTATCGCAATTTAAAAGTTTCCACTCTTCTCTTACTCTATCAATTTGTTCCTCAGAAAGATGCAAAACACTTGAAATTCTGGTTATTTCCAAAAGTCCTTCAGTGACTGAAAGTTGAGTTGACTCTTTCTCTTTGGTTCTTTTACCTTTAAAACTTCTATGTCTCTTAGCTTTTGATTGCAGAATGGCAAATTTGACTTTAAATATTTTGTGGTTGCAATTAGTGATGATCTTACATCTAAGAGAAATAATTTCTGCCTAGTCTCCTGAACATTCCTGAAGAGATTGTTTGTCTTCATACCAACTTCTAACTCCCCTAGTTTTTTTCATGAATTTTTGTTTTCAAAATCTACACTCTTTAGGTCTTCTCACAATTTCCCTGCAATAACATCATCTTGGATAAACTGAACCATAACATCCCTCATTGAAGTATTTAAATCAGAATATAACTGGTGTATTTTCGGTTCTTCACTCTGATAACATAATGAAAACTTTTCAAAATTTTGGTGTGAAAATGAAATTAATACTAAATAGCAAGAAGTTAGCTCATTTTTCAAGAAACAGTGACTTCTTTTATACCTTGCCAAATTGCTTAGTTGTTTTTCAAATATTTTTTGAGATGGCAAGAAGTTTAAAACATATTCTGTAATATTTAGCCATTAATCCAAGAGCCTCTGGGCTACAGAACCAATGGTTAACCATCTGTTGCTGAAATGCCGCAAAAGAAATTTGGCTGTGACCAATGTTATATCCTCGACAGATTTATAATCCTTCATCTTGCAGCACTACTCTTTAAAAAGTAATGCATATATATCAATAACAAATTTGTCAAAATCTACACTGCCGGACAATTGCTAAGGACGGATGACAATAGCAACGATAGCAACCATAAAAAGGAAGGCAGGAAAATGTGGAAATTAGCATAAGTGCGGGATACAGTAAGACTTGTTGTGCGTATGCAAATTTTGGATTGCCGAACTTGTTCGTGACGTCATAGCGCTGATAAGAGATATAAAGGATTTGACACATATTGACCGTTGTTGTTCAAACGCAAAGTTGAAAGGGAAAGAATCAATTGACGAACTTGCAATTTTCAGTATGTCTTCCCGACATCACCTAGAGGATTTTACGCGTGGCCGTATTATTGGCAAGATTGAAGAAGGGCGAAAAATAACAGATGTTGCCAGGAAGTTCGACGTCAGCCACAGTGTTGTTTCAAGGCTTTGGAAATCATTTCAAACAAATGGAGAGTGTAGCAAACGTCACGGGGGAGGTCGTATTCGCAGTACGACACCTTCAGAAGATCGGTACATAGTGCTATCAACAAAAAGACACCGGCGCAGCACAGCTAGTGAGGTAGCAAATCAGTTTATGGCTGCTACTGGCAAGCGGATCTCCCGAAAAACTGTCGCCAGACGTTTGCATGAAGAAGGACTGTACGCCCGCCGTCCTGTTGTGTGCATCCCATTGTCCAGACGTCACTGTACCGCCCGTTTGCAATGGTGCCATCAACATCGCAATTGGACTGATAACGACTGGTCTGCTGTCCTCTTCTCAGATGAGAGTAGATACAGTCTATCGTCTGATTGTCGACGACAACTGATCTGGCGTGATAGTGGTACTGCATATTGTCCAGCAAACATACAGAAAAGGGACCAATATCCGACATGTAGTGTCATGGTATGGGCTGGCATCATGATCAATGGCCGTACGTCCCTCTATGTGCTTCTAACTGGGACTATGACTGGCCAACGATACATTCATGATGTTCTGCTACCTCATGTTCGCATGTTCCGTGGTGCTGTCGGTGATAGATTCGTTTTCATGGACGACAACGCAACATGTCATCGAACAGTCGCTGTCCAGGAGTGTCTCGAGAGCGAGGATATTCAACGCCTTGTATGGCCAGCACGGTCTCCAGATCTGAATCCCATTGAAAATGTGTGGGATGCTTTGGGGAGGAGTCTTGCTGGTCGCCAATGCCGTTCAATAAACAAGGACACCCTCATCCGTGCACTGACAGAGGAATGGGATAAATTACCCCAACAGCTGCTTGATAATGTTGTGCAAAGCATGACACGACGTGTGGAATCTTGCATCGCCCTCCATGGTGGCCATATCCCGTATTGACATCTTACGCCGGAACGCCTGCGGACGGTAATTGCATTTTTTTCACGTTTACGTATTCTGCACAAAATGGCCTGTTTGTCTCTTGAACACGTTCCAAAGCCTTCTGGATTTCAGAGCACAATAAATTGTCTTACTTGTAATGTCCTGGCATTCTGACATTATTTTATTTCACTTGGCATCCAACCACACTTACTTTTTTATGCGCTATATAGCAGTTTATGATCCGTCCTTAGCAATTGTCTAGCAGTGTATATTTAAGCTTGTCAAATTATTTTTAAATGCATTACTAACAACATGCAGGTTGCAAAAACCTAGTTCCAAAGATTTCTGGCCTGTTTCTTGTTTTACAACTTCATTTAGTGTTCTCCCTAAAGCCTTTTTACTGGGTGGCCCACCCAGCTAATTTTCTGTGCCGCCCAGCTAAATTCCCTTTAATGAATGTTTTCACAACATGCATAATAGTAAGATTAAAAAACTTACTTCCACCTACACCATAAATATTGGTGAAAACGACTGAAATCTGTGTTGAATATGATTTGTCAGTAAGTATTTAATAAGTACAATCATGTTAAGCAAAACAAGATCCTTTCTTCTTTTTCGATTGAGGAAGGGGTCGTTTAAAGTGCCATCCAGCTAAAATTTCTTGCCACCCAGCTGTAAAAATGCTCTAGGGAGAACACTATTCATTGAATTTGCGTAAAAAGCACTTATTTACATTTGGGCTGTCCATGGATACACAAATAATTCTGTTCAACGAAATATTGAAGGATGATAACACATCAAGAATTTCTTTTAGCAAAATATCTGCTGTTGCATGACCCAGAAAAACGCTTGTTAGGTATCGGCAACAAACTGAATTTATTTCTGAAGACCAGTACCTGAGATACACATCCAACTGCCGTTTCACTTGTGTATTTGTAGTTTCATCAAATGCTATAGTAACCTTTCCTGGGCTACTAGATGCAATGTCTTTTTTCAAATCCTCTTCAAAATATTTTGACAGTCCATGTGATATCACATAAGCAACTTTTTTCTTTAAATTGCATTTTAGCTGCAATAGCAGAATCAGGAAACATTTCTTTGAAAAGTTCAACTATTTCATTTCAGTGCATGAAACAAAAGACATTGTCCTTAGCAACTTTCATGGCTCATAATGCTTCGGCTTTAGCCAGCTGTAAATCATGACTCAGTACTTCACTAATATTTGTTTTGGGCTGAAGATCCCGTCCTCCAAAGGCTTTCAAGGATGGAATTTCTGCAAATGTTTTTTCCCTTTATGATGCACTTTTACTTGTGAAAAGCCACTATTAGAAGCATTGATTATTTCTGAACACAATATACACTTAGCAGAAAATATTGTTTCAGTTGCAGAACACCATTCTTTCAACTTCACTCCATCCAATTCTTTGGCGAGCCACGCATCTTGAAATTTCGTTATGGATTTAGGCATCTTAAACACTTGTAATTACTAACCAGAAAACTGAAAATGAAAGGGTAGTACAAAAACACATTCCAATATTGCAAAACCAGAAAACCTCCTGAAGTTTGGTAGCGAGGATTTCAGAAGACAGAAAAAAAAAAAAAAAAAAAAGTCACCACTAGAGAACTGAACCTGCACAAAGTACAGATAACACCATAAAAAACGCAAAACCAGAAACTATCATACGCCTCTCACACAAGTTATATTGTGCATCGAAGGTTGCTGTCGCAGGATCGAAGGTCAATGATCACGTGCTCTACTGCCTGCCACGATAACACTCAGCTACCATCCCATCGTCATTACCGGAGGTTACGGAAGGAGACCACATGTTTCCTGTTTGCTTCCACCCACCTGTGGTTTACAATAACAAAACATCAGCAGAAAGAGGAGGGTCCACGAGGCATGTCCAAAAATAAAGTACGATCTGCGTGCCACGGAGTTTGTCTGCAAAGCGCAAACCAGTGGTGAAAATGACCCCCCCCCGTTTTTTTCTTTAGATCTCCGTTACTCTTGAAAATTGTCCGAAGGCACAAAAGTGGAGCCCCCCACCCCCGAAGCATGTGCAACTCGATGGCCTCATTTCCCCTCCCTTCAGCAGCGCAGCATATAGGTCGCGTTTCTACAATAACAGGTCTTTTTACCTTACCGTAATGGTAAATTTATTGGTGTTAATATCGGTTGTATTTTTAATAAATAAGCTTACGAAAATTTTAGGAATTTAAGGAGGGTCACAAAATATTAGGAATTTTAGGAGGAATGCAGTGAATAGATAGACAGCGATGAAGAACCAATGTTACCACCGAACCCCATGTTAACATTTATTGTTTGGTGTTTCATGTTTGAAAATAATAAAAACAATTTAAAAAAAATTCTTACTCGAACACAAATAAAAAATTACCATTCATCTTTGTTTTGATGTTTATTCTAAATTAATTTGTTTCTAATTCATCTATCATTATTAATCTTGATGGTTTAGACTTAGCAGTATAATACTTGGAAATAACATATCAAAATATAAATCTTTTTGTGCCCTCATCCCCCTTTACCCGAGCAATGCTCGGTGTTCCTAATAGTTGCCCTTATGCGTCAAAACTTGCGTAAAAATGGTTTGATTTTGATGAAATTTTAGTATGTGGTAGGGGACCATCTGGGGACAAACCATATTGAATATGGGTAAAATGGGGTCAAAGGTCAGGACATAGGATCAGGATCCATTCCATTGCCCTTATACATTATAACTTATGCAAAAATGCTTCGATTGAGACAAAACTTTTCATGTTGTTCCAGAAGTATACTTTACCGGTTCTGTTGAATATCATCGAAATGGGGTCAAAGGAGCGAAATTTATTCTACAGCCATTATCTCCTCATAACTTGAGTAATGATTTCTGGTATGTTGGAAAGTATACCATAATCAAAGCATTGCATGATTTTACTAACTTGTTGTTAGTTTTGAAAGATCAAAAACCATATATCCTGCCAAAAAAAATGGCATCCCCAACTAATACCCCCCCCCCCCATTTCTCTTTAGTTTTGCATCGATCAAGTATGACCCAAATAGTGACCAAAAAAAAAAAAAAAAAAAAACGGAATTCCGCGAATCCGCAAGATAATCTCTTTTATGTATTAGTAGTGCTTTGAATACCTCAGAGCTGTACATTGGAACGGAATTGCAGAATACATAATGAGCTTCACCCGGCAAATCAATTTTTTCACACCACAAACTTAATTTTCTGCCATTTGCACCTGTGCATCACAGCCATTCCCAGTGAAATACATTTCTGGCAGCATTTTTCAGTTCACGAATGTCGGAATGAATACAGTCGAGGCCCGTTAGAACGAACTTCATGGGACTGCCAAAATCTGTTCATCATATCAAAATTTCTTTAAAATTGAATTTTTAATTTTGCACTTATTTTTTTAGATGCCTCACGGGAATCGACTGCATTCAAAGTGCTTATACTGTACTGTGTCTTAAAACATAAAACAAAAAAGAAAACTCTGATACGTCTAATGGCATACATACCTTTCATAAAGTTTACACCCCTTTTGTACTCTAGATGTTTTCTTTTCTTGTACAGTACATATACTGCGTAGTATGTACTGTATGTGCATAATATTTACATTTCAAAGAAATCTGTTATTTTTGTTTGAGAATGGGACTTTGTTGCAGCCGAAACTAAAAGTTCTTGCAAAGAATGTAAATGGGAAAAGTTTCATCCGGGACATTTGTTTGTCCTGATACGAAATGGCAAACCTTTTCTAAACAGCTAAGTGCTTCACATGCACTCATACACAATGCGGAGTTAAATGAATTTCATCATCCTCACTGTTTACCACAATTTCCTCGTTTATGTTATCTGAAATTGATTCAATTATATCTGCATCAGTCAGTTCGTAAGTGGTCAGAACATTGTTATCCACATATAAAAAATCCTCTAGTGAAACAACGGTGGGAACTGAAGCAGATATCTGGAGAGCATTCCACACTTCCCCTAAGAAAGCATTTAAATCCTGCCGGTGGCATCGCTTTCGGGTTCAGTTTCACAGTCAATTAACTTTGCACGGCACCAACGGGTTTTTTATTGTTGCCTCAGACACTTTGCCCCATGCTCCAGAAATCATGTGCAATGAACCTTTGACATTCACTTTTATGGAATCGTTTTTCTCAATTCCAATAAGAATCAATTTCATCAACATGCACTTGTAATGATGGTCTTGTACATATTTTATTATCCCCTGGTTCAAGGGTTGGAGAATAACTGCGCTGTTTGGTGGAAAACATTCCACACGAAGGTTTTCAAGCTGAGGAGGTTCGTTATGAGCCATACAATTATCAAACAGAAGAATTTTTCTTTTCCTCCTCTTCATCTCAGAGTTGAATTTTAACAGCCATTCATTGAAGATAGTTTATGTCATCCACACCTTTCTATTGGCTTTGTAGTCGGCAAGGTAGCGATTGCATACCTTTCAAACACCGAGGTTTTTGGGATCGTCCCATCACTAGCACTGTCCTCTTCTCAGTTCCCGATTGATTACAGCAGAAGAGAACAGTCAGTCGCTGTTTCAATCTTTTACCGCCAACACACTTGTCATTTTTCATTGCCAAAGTTTTGTCAGGCTTTAACTGGAAGAAAATTCCAGACTTGTCTGCATTGAAGACATCATCTAGGCTATAAGTATGGATGAGTTTTGCCACTTCTCATGCTCTCCACTCATTCACATTTTTGATAGGAGCAGCACTCGCTTCTCCGCAAATTGTTTCTGCGACGATTCCGCACCGGTCTTTGAACCGATTCAACCGTCCCCCACTTGCCTCAAAATCCACAACTTCTAAAGTTTTGGCTAACTGCGCAGCCTTCTCTCGAATCAATGGTCCACTAATGGGAACATTTCTTGATCGGACGTCTTGGAACCAGGTGAAAGTGGCCGAGTCCACATCTAAAAATTGAGCTTGCGGTAATCTTTCTTTGAGGTCCAATCGCCGATTTTTGAAGATGTTCTGTGATATTTCTTTGTTCTTCAAAAACGTTGATAAGGTTGACGGAGTGATCCCATATTTTTTTTTGCCGCATCTCCTTTCTTTTTCACTGCACTCACTTCATCAATAACTCTTTTTTTCTCCTCCAAAGAAAACTGTTTTTGTTAAGCAGAACTCATTGTTAAAACCTGTAGCAACTTGTTTTGAAGAAGACACCAAACTGGAGCGTAAGCCGACGAGCGAAACTTTAAGAACAATCAAAAGAAATAAAAACCCCTCCTTTTGCAACGAAATCCAGCGCTCAACTGTGCCGTATCTCTCTTTTCAAGGTCAGAAAAACTGCATTCCAGTTTCATCAGAAGAAAAGGAGTGAGGAGGGGCTTACCACATGTGGCAAGTAGGTTGTTGTGGAAACCCCGGCATCTGGTCGCAGGTCAGTCACCACACCTGTGCAAAAATGAGCGAGTCATCCAAGTGAAAAAAAGTAAGCTAAAGAAAATGCCTTTTCTTATTTAAATGTCGGAAAAACACTTCGAAAGGAATGTGCTGCTTGTTTTCAGGGCTGAAAATCTCGCTATACTGGAAACATTTTCTTTTAAAATTCAAAATATTTCTCCGCTGTAATGAAAATTTCGTTTTAATGAATTTCGTTCAAACGGTATTAAAAATACATTTCATTAATGGGAATTTTGCCCGGGAATGCTAGCAATTCCGTTATAACGGGTTTTCCCTTCTATCGGATTTCGCGTTAATGGGATTCTGCTGTAGTTACAAACTTCATGATGCACACACACTTTGTATATAAAATCATGAGGGGGAAATAAAGGTAAGCCTAAAACTGCATTAAACAACTACACTATCAACAAGTAATTGGACACCCCTGCAATCGACAATATCTGCGGTCCTAATACATGTCCCGGCTGCCACCATTAAATATCGTGTGGGAAACAACAACGCAACCAGTCGCATGCAAGATGCCATGCAGTTCGGAGCTCTCCGATTTCGAGAAAGGTGTAATCGTCGGGTATCACAGAAACGGCCGATCCATACGTGACATATCCAGCGAGTTAAAGTACCCAAAATCGACAATGGCCTACATGATTGGCAAGTGGAAGATGAGAGGTGACTGTCTGAATGTGCCCCAACCCGGCAGACCCACAAAACTGGGAGTTAGAGACCGACAGGTGCTCGCCAGAGAAATTCGAAAGAACCACACCAAATCGATGGGCCACATCCGCGAGGAGTTTCAACAGGCATCCGGGAGTGTTCTTTCGATTAATACCATCCGAAAGAAAGCCCATCTGCTCGGTTATCATGGACATGCTGCCGCCCACAAGCCTTTGATCACCAAGTCCTATAGCGCTGCTCGGCTAACGTGGTGCAAAGAGAGTCGACAGTGGACCGTTGAACAGTGGAAACAGATTCTCTGGAGCGACGAATCATGGTTCACCCTCTACCGTTCGGATGGCAGGGTCTGGGTTTGGCATCTGCCTGGAGAACGCCTCCTGCCGGAATGTATTGTGCCAACTGTGAAGTTAGGCGGCGGTGGAATTATGCTATGGGGGTGTTTCTCCTGGAATGGCACGGGACTCTTGGTCGTAATTCCTGGTAGATTCAACGCCGAGACCTACTGCACCATTTTGGATAACCATGAGCTTCCTACGTTGTGGCAGTCTTACGGGGTGAACCCACGTTACTTTTAGAATGACAATGCCACCTGTCGTGTTGCGAGGTCCTGCAAAAATTGTAAATTCCTTTACTTTAAATTAAAAGTCTAAAAATAATTTTAACAGGTACAAAATATATGGACTTCTCATTTTCTCCAGAATTTCCAAGTTTAATTAGCAAAAAACCCTGGAATTCCAGATAAAATTCCAGACCACAACCACCCCTGCTCGTTGCTCATGTATCATAGCCAGGGCTGGAAAAATAAGCTCCAGATCTAGGAGCCAGCTCCAACGAAAGCAAATTTCAAAGTATTGTGCACAAACATAATGCATGGCGATGATGTCGGAACAAAGAGTAATAATATAAGTGTATTGAGCAGTGCTTTATTACCCAAACTACTTACTGCTAAATGAAATTCGAATTTAGTTTATAAATCTCAGGGTTCTATAGTTCTGATAAAAATCTAAACATAAACCAGTGGTCCACTGAAGCTGATCATCATTAGGTCACGCAAACTGTCAATTTCCATATTCGATTTGAATTTGTTTTTTTATTAAATTCGTCGAACTGAACCCACGTTCACAGCACACTGTTGAACTCGCAGCGCAGCGACTATGGCCATCAGCTTTGCAAACTACCGGAAATCTCCCCTTGTGGGTCAGAACTTTTTCTACGAGATCCGATCAAAAGTTCTGAGACTAGGCCGATATACAACAAAGTACCAGAGGTGCCAACCTCTAGCAGATCCTATCAGTAATCAATAAGGTATTTTTCAGTAATATTTTCAGTAATGTAACACGCCATGTTTTTTCAAAGTTAAGAACAATATTATAATACTACTGTGTAACCTGTAATACTTGTATGAGGTGCCGATCGGTAATCACTATACGAAGCCTCATCGTTAACACACGGAAAGGTTATTTCATGAGAAATTAATGCGTGAAATGTGTAATAACCTTATATGTTTACACTATCATGACAAAACATTATGAAATTAAATTATGAATATTGTACTTACCTCATGTCACAGAGGTGCCAACATTCTGCTGTGCCTATCAGTAATAACTATACAAAGCCTCATCGTTTACGCGTGGGAAGGGTATTTCACGAGAAATTAACGTGTGAAATGTATAATCTTATATATAAAACACAAAACGTCTGTCTGAAGCAACAAAAACTCTCGAATGCCGAACTGTAGCATCGTGAAATTTGCACAGCTTATTAATACTGGAATTTCTAGGTCAACGCAACTATTTTAAGATGTCTACATTGTTCCGTTCGTGAGTTATGAATTAATTAATAAGCTAATCAATAAAGTCAGCATCGTTTGCTATGTCATCCTGTTCCAAATCTGAAAGCACGTAACTGCATTCATCACCCCGGCACACCCACAGGTGTTTCTATTCTTTGAGAAACTGTGCATAAAAAAATATATATGCAAAAACGAACTTTGCGAAATCTTCAACAAAACGGGCTGAAATTTTTATCAACACCATGAATTGGTAATAAGAGGAGTCCCTCAAAATTTCACCAGAATTTGGTCAAAACTTTTAAATATAGGCATGGCATTTTTCAAGGAGGTTAGGATACAACAGGAGATGCCCTACGCAGTTTCCGTGAAGCCAATTAGCTGCGACCTCACCCACACAGCGGCCATCTTGTTTGGTACAAAACAATCTATTCTGCTGCATGTGCGAGAGCCTGTTGTCTCATGCTTTTACACGTTTCAGTTATTTCAGGATCGAATAAAAGTTTTATTTACAAAAAGCAAAGTTGTGGGGTTATCGACTGCAATAACAGATAATCTGGGGAATTAAATTTAGGACGTTCTGATATCTGGATAATTCTCAGGATCACGTTATAGTGGCTTATCCACAAAATGCCAGGATGTGTTGCTATAGGCTGCACTAATCGATCTTCCAAAAAATGCCAGGGATTACCTTTCACATGTAAGTACTTGTATTTTTTATATTAGACTAAAATATGGTATGAATGTTTGATTAAGAAATATGGTATGAATGTTTGGCAGTGGTGGAAATTTAGAAATGCATTTTTCATAATAAATTCGGGTGTGTCCTCACGTGGATCTAAATTGTCAGAGTCCATTTAGCGAGGGGGGGGGCTGCAGCCCCGGACCCCGCATTTTCAAGGGGCTCCCAAAATAGGCCGGATGCTTGAAGAATTGACAGAGTTCTGCAGGGTTTTTTGGTTTTGCCTTGTGAAAAAAAATTTCTTTTTTTCCCCTGCTTTTTTAGGAGAAGTCCGCAAAATATATAGTCGCCCCCAGTCCATCCCAAATCTTTGGAAAGCATTACAGAATTTTTTTTTTTTGTACACATCTGCAATTGGGAGAAATTTTCATACATTAAGAATTCGTTTGAATCATGATATTTGGATCATATTCTTTTGCCCACTACTTCGATATAATTTCAACAAGGTGAACCTAACCCTCGGAGAATAAGGGGGGTAAAGCAGAACTGAACTGGTATCCAATTTTCAAACGTGCAGTTTTACATTTTCTTGCTACCACTGATTCGTCCATGAATCATGGGAATATGACTGGGATATTTTTATCACTTCCTCGTAATATTTTGGGAATGTTTTCTCCTGGGTATTTTTATTCTGCTGCCCAATGTAAAATCCTAGATGTGCCACTAATACTGGGGCCCCACAATACTGCCCAGTCCCCGGGCCCTCATCTCCTTAAATGTGCTCTCTGGGTATCATCTTACCATATTGCAGCTAAAAACAACATTTTTCATTTTCGAATTTTCCTGAACGCAAAATTGCGGCAAGGGCCCTGCTCGATTTACCAGCTTCCTTATTCTTTGTACTGCCCTAGTAACAGAACAGTAAAAATAATGCAATTATTTTTTGCATTGATTGAATTTTTTTAGGGATAGTAAGTTGTTTGTTTATATTGGTTTAAAATATGTGATTTCTCTTGTGAAACCAAAGACTTATTTTGTGCAAATATATTATGGATGTTTTTATTTACAGTGTATCTGAACCTTATATATGCTTTGCCTGAAGACTACAAGTTTGTTGCCACAAGCCTCCTGCTTTGATTCAGACTATTTGAGATAGAATGTTGTGGTGCAGAGATGTTCTTATGAATACTGCACTCATATTTCTATTTCTAATTGTTGTAAGGATTCATCTTGTAAAACATCAATGATCAAAAGAGATAGGATTTATTAGGAACAAAAACCTGCAGTATCAAAGATTTAATGGTAAGTTGATTGTTTATAGTTGCATTTTTTAAGGGATTTTCAAGGTCTTAGAAGTTGATTATGTATTGCATGAAAATACAGTTTGTTTGTTAGTCTACTCCTATTTTAAACGTTACATTGGATGATGTGTTTAGTGTTTGCACCATGACCATCAGCTACACCCAAAGGGTTGTGGCACGTGAGCTTATGAGTTATTGGGTCCAGGGAAACCACGCGTATGCGTCAAAATGAACAGAAAGTCCCTCATTCTTGTTAACATGTAGGCGAAATAGCTTGCAGAGGAGAATAACACAATCCCAGAATTCCTTGTGGTAATTAGCATGTGCCTTTTTTTTTTTTTTTTTTTTTTTTTGTTATTGAAGGTTTAGCGAACACCGTGAGCAACTCAATGCGCTATAAGCAGTCACCCGTCCCTAATTTAGGGTCACTGATTTCAGTGAAGGGTGAGGGCCAGTACCGTTAGACAAACACAACATCCATATCTCACCAGGATTCGATCCTGAACCCCACTCGTAGAAATGATCAGAAGCCATCGCTTAAACCACTGCGCCACCAGGTGGCCTTGTTTTTCTTTTTTTTTTACTGCTGGTAACCATTATGCTTTAGCTGTATCTATCATTCTTGTATTTGGAGCATAAATTTTGTTTCAAGGAATGCATTTATCAGGTGTCACCAGCTATGTAGCTGTGAAACACTTTGGAGGAGATAAAGATCCAAGCTTTAAATGATATATTTTGAGTCATTAAAAATTTGTTAAAAGTCAATAGGAAAATCCTGGAATTGAAGAAAAAAAATATCAACACCTCTATGGTATCTAAAATATAGTATATGTGTAAATCAATATGTAAATAAAAATCTTTATATATGAATTACCCATGTTGTTTGCCTTTGGACTTTCACAGCAACTTGTTATACATAGTTTCATTTGTGTGTGCACAGTAGTTTGCTTTCTTTAACATAAGGAAGAAAACAGTTTTCAATTAATAACAGATCTTCACTTCACCCTTATGTGTTCAGTGAGAAAAGTAATTTCTAGGAACTATCAAGCCAATTTTTATTAATTTATGCAAGAAATTCCACCTGTAAGTTCACAAGCACCATGTGCTCTTCTGTGAATCTCAAATTTTGGAATGAACAGAGAGAGGAAGAATAACATCTAAGATATGACTGTGCACAAAAGTGCTTTTGTTATTTTTGGCTGTTCGAGGGCAAAATTAATGCGCCAATGTATGAATATATCTTTTCTTTAAAAGTTATCTTCCACAGCAAGCTGACTTCTTATTTATCAGCTTCCTACAAAGTGAACTTGTGTGTGCTCTTGTGTCCCCTAAGCTTTATATATATATATATTTTTTTTTTCCAGAATTTTTATTTCCTGCTTCTCTAAATGCATATGTACTAGCATTAAGAAGATGGACCCAGGGTAGAGATTCTTACTTATAAACAAGCTTCACCCCCATAAATAGTGCTCGGTGAGAGCTACTAACCAACTAATCCCCCGTAATATCTTTTTTTTTTTTTCAGTTAAAAAGACAAAAATTTGTTAAAACTACATAAAAAAAAAAAAAAACTTCAAAAAATTTAATTTGGGAAAGAAAAAAGAAAGTTTTTTTTTCTCCTCTAACACAGAAGAAAATGTAAAATCTAGTAAATGTAGGAAATACTAGATTTTATAGATTGGAGGGGGAGAGGGGTAAAAACTGAATTCAGTTTAACAGTTTTCTTTGCCGGGATATGAAGTCCAATTTTGATTGATGGCCAGTGATTTGGGGAAGATCCACTAATTTTCAGTTTAACAGGTTGAAACGTGTAAAAAATATAAAATATATATATAAATTGTACGCGTTCATAGGTTTGTTTCTATTTTCATGTTTCTTACGCTAGATTGGTGTTTTGGTTAGCTACCTTAAAACTCGGGGTAAAAATCTACGGAGCTGTAACACACCGGAAGAAACTTTAGTTCATGATCGTTAAATAACTGGTTGCAGAATTTAAATCGACCCAGTAGTTTGGATTTTATAAGCCACTATATTTGTAAACAAACCCCTGTTTCTTCGCGTTTTCGCTTACACTGCAGGCTTTAATATGTATCTCATTTAAATTCTAAACAACTGGAAACTTTCTGGCTGGACGGTATACATAAATACAAGTGAAGCTAAAAATCATACCGCTTTAATAAAATACGTGCAGATATTTATTGACGTTGCAACCCCAGCTAGAAATGAGCCAAGCAAGCGTTGAGTAGCACGCAAAGAGTCTGTTCTTGTACCAATGCAAATGGCCGCCACCGACTGGCAGCTGAAGGAGAGGGGGGGGGGAAGTGGCTTCTTCAATTTTATGTTGCGCCTAAGGACCAGGGCGTCTCCTGTGTGTATTCCAACCTCCTTGGCATTTTTAATTCATCAGTAAACAGAAATACATATTTGCAGAAACAGTTAATAAAATTTTGATGGCTAATTTAAAAAGTTATTTACCGATTCAGGCGAAATTTGGAGATCATGTTCCTATTAACGATTTATGGTGTTCATTAAAATTTCAGCCAGTTTCATAAAATATTCGCAAAGATAAGATTTTTAACTTTTTTATCCCATAGATTCGCCCCTCAAAGACGTCTGAAACTGAAAGCACGTGATGCATTTGATCGTCAATAACAAATTGTTAACGAATTCTGTTCAGTCAGTGTTCTAGTGCTGCGTCTCCTGGATGTGTGTTAAATAATTTGTAATGCTTTTGGTCCATCTGATTCTACAGATTCCATACATTATGTACCGGGCAAAGCCGGGAAGTAAAGCTAGTAACCTTATAAAATCAAATGCCTTATAACATGACCCTTCTATTTTAATGGTTAATATTTTTTAATAACCCAAGTGGGAATGAATATCGGCTAGATATTGAGCCGAAATTGGTCTTGATGGCTGAATGTCGGTTAATATCGGACACATACCTGCCAACCAAAATGTTCCTAAATCAAAAAGATTGCTTGCAAAAGATTTACGATAAAATCAAGAAGATTTTCCCTAAAATTAAGAAGATTTATCTTAAAATCAAAGAGATTTGCAACAGCACCAGAACTGTTAATTCACAATTATCTATTATTAGGGGAGAGTGGTTATGTATGGGATGTGCTAGCAGTATGTTTGATGATACTTGTTTTCAATTATTTTTCTGTATCAGTCACTCATAGATGGAGTTCAGAAATTGTGATGATTTTCAAGGTTTTGATTTTTTTTTTTAAATTGAGTGATGCAATTTTAGAAATAACTTGATTTTATTTAAGCAATGACAAGACAGTGACCTTTTTTTTTTATGCCCTTGGATGACAATTTTATCCATCATGAATGCATGACAGCATTATTTTAGATAAAGGATGAATAGTGTAACTTTGAGAATATGAATACTTTTGAACACAAATGTTTAGCTTCGCCACTTTCGTTTTCAACCCCCCCCTCTCTCTTTAAAGCTGAAATGCAAACTTTTGGGGGGGGGGGGGTATTTAAGAATACATGTTCAAAACATCGTTGGGGGAAAATAGTTACGGGAGAAATTTTTTTTTTCTGACATTATTCCTCCATTTTTACAAGTTGAAATATAAATATTTATGAAATAAAATGATATCTAACAACAATACTAGGCAGAGGAAACATCATGTGAAAAATAAAATTACGATTACGGGAGAAATATTCACTGCGTCTAACTTCCGTTTTTGAGCCTCAGGCGAAAAACATTCTCCCCCACTACCAATTGCTCCGAAATTTCTGTTCAGTTATGCATCGATCTCGAGGATAACTCAAATTATGACGGAAAAGGAGAAATTCTTCGAAGCAGTTGCACGCTCATGCCTGAAGATTACAGGGAAATTCTTGCTCCATCAAATTTCCTTTTTGGAAAGTTTCCCTTCACTTTCACACTGAAATACAAATATTTTTGGAATAAAGTGATGTATAACAATACTGGACAGAGGCAACATCGCAGGAAAATGAAATTACGATTACGGAAAAAATCTTTATTTCATTTATTTCCATTTTTGAAAGACAAAATACCGTCCTGTTGCTTATTCTTATGCGTTGGTAAAAATGTGTATTCCGCGTGTTTCCCCGATGCGTATTTCTACGTGTTGGTAAACATTTCGATGCGTAAACACAGCATTAAAAAAATTTCGAACTTCAGCGCTATTAGCGCTGCTATTCCAACACAGAGTTTTAAAGGATTGGCAGGAGGGGGCGATCTATAAATAAATATCGGACGCTGCTAGAAACATGAGATAACACAAGGTTCAATCGCTACAAGATTATTAAAAAAAAAAAAAAAAAAAAAAAGCAGCGGTTTACATCAAGTGACAATAACAATGACGTCGATTTCCATCGATAATAAAAAAAATATATGCACAAGCCGTTTTGGCAAAAATATGGAAGAAACAATCTTCCGACCATAAAACTACTCCAAAATCAGTTCTGGGAAATCAGGAATACTTGGCAGGTATGCGGACATCATTGCATCGACAATGGCTTTTCCGACATATTACGCAATATCGGCTTGATATCCGTCCGACATTGGCTTTACTGATGTATCCAATATCTGAATTTCAATGGCGCTTACTTAGAAATAGCACCAATTAAAAGTTTTCGCATTTGTGCGAAAATAATTATAAATGTATTTGCAAAATGTGATTGCAGTTTAAACCGTGATTTTAACAAACAAGTTAGTAAAATCATGCAATGCATTGATTATGATACGCTTTCCAACATACTGGAAATCATTACTCAAGTTATGAAAATAACTGTAGAACAAATCTCGCTCCTGTGTCCTGACCTTTGACCCCGTTTCGATGATATTCAACAGAACCGGTAAAGTACACTTCCGGAACAACACGATAAAGTTTAGTCTCAATGGAAGCTTTTCTACATAAGTTATAACGCATAAGGGCGATGGAATGGATCCCGATCCTATGTCCTGACCTTTGACCCCACTTAACCCATTTTCAATAGGGTTCGTCCCCAAGACATACTAAAATTTCATTGAAATCAAACTATATTTTTGCAAGTTATGACGCATAAGGGCAATGGAATGCATCTCGCTCCTATGTTGTGACCTTTGACCCCATTTCGTCCATTTTCAATAGGATTCATCCTCAGGTGGTTCCAACCACATACTAAAATTTCATCGAAATCGAACCATTTTTACGCGAGTTATCGTGCGGACAGATGGACAAAGCTGGAGCATATACGCTTCTTCAACCTACGGCTGGAAAGCGTAAACTACGAAACAAGTCGTGTGACCTTGTTGCAGGCCTGGTAAGGTATAATGATGGCCTTGGCACAACTCACTTTTTGTTCTAGAAGAAAATAGAAGTAAAGCGTAACACGCACACAACAAGTGACGTAATGAGGCAGATGGTCGCGAGAGTGTAACATCATAGACAAATCACTGCTGTCAATTTATGGTGGACAGTATTTATTCAAAGACGCAGAGAGAGAGGGTGGGGCAAATATAAACTATAATTATTTTTTTTTCAATAAAAACTATTTGGCTAGAAAATTTGGTTGACGTTGAAGAAAAACACAACTTTTAAGATTATGTTTTCTATTTATTTACGCATTTAATTGCATTAGATAATAGTGTGCTCTTGTAACTACTAACCCATTACATATTTTCAGAATACATTTCATCATCATCAACCATTATCAATCCACTGCTGGACGAAGGTCTCCCAAAGTTTCTTCCACAACGGTCTGTCTTGTGCCAGTCTCCTCCATGTTACTCCTGCATACTTTTGAATTTCATCCACCCATCTCATATGTGGTCTTCTGGGTCTTTTAATGTCTCCTGGAATCCAGTCTAAAATTTCAGCTGTCCATCGATGGTCTGTCTTTCTGGCATTATGTCCAGCCCATTGCCATTTCATGGATTTTACTCTGATCATGATGTCTTCCAATCTTGTCATTTTTCTGATCCAAGAGTTGATCTTCTTATCTCTCCTGGTTACACCAAGCATGCACCTCTCTCCATGCTGCTTTGAGTTGTCTGCAGTCTTTGTATGTCTCTTTTAGTTAAGGTCCACATCTCTGCATCATATGTAAGCACTGGAAGGATGCATTGATCAAACACATTCTTTTAAGACATAATGGCATATTGCTCTTGAAAATTATACTGTTTCTTCCAAACACTCTCCAGGCAAGTTTTATACGTCGATTAATTTCTTCATTAATGTGACCTTCACTTGATATCTGCTGTCCAAGATAAATGTAGGTATTGGTTGTCTCCAGCTTTTCCCCATCAACCAATAAATCTTCATTTCTTGTAAAAGCATTGTACATCACTTTTGTCTTCTGAAAGTTCATTTTTAACCCCACTTCTTTACTCTTGTCAGCAAGTTCCGGGATCATACTTTGCAGCTCTGATGGGGTAGTTGCAAAAATGACTATGTCATCAGCAAAACGAAGATGAGTTAGATAATATCCATTAATCTTTATCCCTTTTTTTTCCAGTTCAGTGATTGAAAGACATTTGCCAATGTGGCATTAAAGAGTTTGGGAGATATAGTGTCAATTTTTATGGGTACTGTATTCTCAAATGGCCAAATCTTTGCACTTGCATTTTCATAGATGTTTTTATTAATACTAATGTATGCATCTTCAATACCACAGGATTTCAAAGACATTGTAACTGCTAATGGTTTCACCAAATCAAAGGCCTTTTCATAATCGATAAAAGCCATGCATAATGGAAGTTCATATTCCCTCGCTCTTTCAATTAGTTGTCTCAGTACGTGGATATGATCTATAGTGCTGTAGCCACTCCTGAATCTAGCTTGTTCTCTCGATTGAGCCATGCCCAGTGCCACCTTCAAGCAGTGTGAAACAACTTTAGTGAAGATTTTATAAACCACTGATAAGAGGCTGATAGGTCTGTAGTTCCTGAGATCCTCAATGTCATTTTTTTTATGCAGCAGGATCATTGTAGCATTGTTCCAATCTTCAGGAATCTTCCATACATTAAGGCATCGAGTGAAAACTTGGGTTAGTACTGCTTCAATTTCTCCACTCGCTTCTTGTATGATGTCTACGGTAATTCCATTTTCTCCTGGAGCTTTCCCCCGTTTCATGTTCTTGATTGCATGTGCAACTTCTGCTGGGAGGACTGGAAGAACTCTGCTACTGGTACCTTTTGTAATGTCTGGAGTACATGTACCATCCCTTTCATATAGTTTTGAGTAGAAATCTTTCACTGTTGTCAAAATTTCACCTCTATTTCTTGTTACGGAACCATCTTTTCTCAGAGCCATAATCTGTTTTCTTTCCTTACTCAGATGTCCCTTTGCTCTCTTCAGGCTTTGGTTGTTTTCAATTGCTTTCTTCACTAGTTCACAGCTGAATTTCCTTACATTTTCAGTGATACTTTTTCGTACCGTCTTGCATAGCTCTATATATTCCACGTTGGAAGTCACATCTCCTTTAGTTGTCCTCATCTCTCTTCTTTTTTGCATCAGAATTTTTTTTTCTGCTAATTTGTTCGTATGCAACTTGTTCTTAGTACCAGCTATTTTTGTTGCTGTTTCCATAAGAGCCTTGGTCAGTTTCCTGTTAACTTCAGAGATGTCCACTTCTTACGACGGTAGGCCTTCTAGAGCAGAGAATCTGTTCCTCAGTTTCAATTTGAAAGTATTATGATGTTTTTTTAAGGTTGGTCATGTCAATACACTTTGTTTGTTTTATGAGCTTGCCATGCTCTAGTTTAGCGTTGAGGTGCATCTTACATCGTACCATCCTATGGTCACTACCTGTGTTGAACTTGTTTAGCACACTGTAGTCTTCCATGACAAATTTCTTGTTGCACATAATAAAATCAATTTCACTTGTCAGTCCATTGGGATGCCTCCATGTTCATTTCCTTTGCAGTTTTTTCTTGAAAAAGGTGTTCATGATGAAAAACTCTTCTGTTTCTGCAAACTCTATGAGAGTATTTCCACTCTGGTTTCTGTTGCTGTGACCGAATTTACCTACTGAAGTTTCGTTCGGTTGCCTTTGCCCTATGTTCGCATTGAAATCTCCCATAATGATCTTTAAGTGCTGCTTGCCTTTATCATTTAGATGACGAATTTCCTCATAAAATTTTTCAATCTCTTCTTCAGGATGACTTGTGGTGGGTGCATAAGCTGGAACAATCGGAGCCTGGTATCTTCTCGAGAGTTGGATAACAAGACATGCAGCTTTGTCAGAGGAACTTTCAACTTCTACAACTTTATCCTTATACTTCAGTTTCTTGTTTATTATAAATCCAATACCACTAGCTCTGCCAGTATCTGTTCCACGATAGTAGAAGAGATGTCCATTTTTCAGTTCAATGAGATCTTCTCCTTTTCTTCTTACCTCACTTAGCCCGACGATGTCCCACTTGATCCTTTGTAGTTCTTCCAATTCAAGGAGCCTTGAATCAGAAATAGGGAACGTCCATTATACGTAGCCAAGGTCAGCATCAGATGGCAGCCTAGTACATTTATCTATGCCTAAATAAATGAAAGGTGTACAAGTGCAGCGATAAAATGTGTATACAACGCAAAATACTTTTAGGCAAAGTGGCCACTAGATTTCGACCATCCTCTTGGCCACTGACAACTTGGAAAAATTACCAGTTTTTATTTTTAGTACATGGGCACAAATAAACATGTCTAGTATGACAACAAGCTCAGCTCATTAAATACATGCACATGTAATTAATGATGGATAAATAAAAGTATAGTATATGCAAGCATTCATGATACAATAACACTGTAGAAAAAGTACAGATTATCAATTACTGTACCTAAAATAAAGCTTTAACATTTTAAAACTCATCAGCAGTCTTTATAGCAGCATATGCATACATTCATGGCAATAATAATGACCTTCGGCATACAAGATGCAAGGGGATTCTGACACAAATTTTTTTTGGAAAAAAGTGCACCTTATATTCCGAAAAATATGGTATATGATAATGAATGCAACAATATCTCCATGTAACAAGCAAATTAGACAGAAATTCACTTACGCTGTACATGAATAAGTTGTCGGGAATTTTTGTATGTAGCTGGGTATAGTTGTTCAAATATTTCTTTGGGTGTAGCATAGACTTCAGGTGTAGGAATGACCAATTCACCAGTATGCCCAAATGCTTGCTGTGCTGAGATGGCTCTCTGTAGATGATGTTCCTACAAAAATTATGCAAATTATTAAGAAAAAATACACAAGCATGTACATATTTGTTTACAATAAATAATACGTGCATATTTTGTGCATATAAACATTTTTTCAAAACTTGGACAAAAAGAAAAAAAAAGCTCACAAATTAACCTGCATGCTAGATGTTTTTTTCTGTGACCACGTTAAAGTTATTAAAAGATTTCTTCTTGTTGCTACATATATGTATGCAACAACTTAATTTTTAATCCAAAATCTGGTGAACGTACCTTTGTATTTATGCAGCTCTGATTATACTTTCTAAATATATCTTTTTAAATTCTAATATTCTTAGAAGCAACCATGTTTTATATTTAATCATCTGGCTAAAATTACATATGAATCATCAAAACTGGTAAGGATACATGAGTAAATTAGATTTATGCAACAGGAAAACATGTGCTCGTTAAGTGTCACATATGAACTCACAAGAGAGAACCATGGATGTTGTATAATATTTACATAGTGACATTACAAGAGGACATTGGTGATTATAAATATGTAACCAATTTCAATTTAATCCCCCCATTTTGTGCTTACAACTTCCACAGAGGAAAATACGAAGACACACCACAAAGACCTGAGCAAAAAAAAAAAAAAAAAAAAAGTGTTCACAATGCCTTTCACTCACTCTCCAGAAACAGTCATGAATGTTGAAAGGTCATTTTTAGCAACTACTGAATATAATGCACTACCAGTCATGCCACAATTATAGAATACCAAGCTTTATCAGAAATCAACACAACCTTAACAAAAAAAAATTATAAACAAGAAAGACAGTGAGCAAGTTTTTGGAATCCTTTCCAACATTTCAAAGCAGATATTTTTAAAACCAGATAATTCAGTAGAGAGAGAGAGAGAGAGAGAGCACTTACTTACATTGCCTATGGAAAAAATAAAATTTAAAACATGCAATGTGAGCAGGGTTATTTTATAGTGAATGGAACCACACACACACACACACACACACACACACACACACACACACACACACACACACAATTAACCACATTTCTACAATCCATAAAACAATAGAAATAACTACTTACTCCTACTATCAGCTGAAAAGGGTGTTATGAAAGTTAAACAATTACATTTTACCTTGAAGACATTTTGACTATTCTTATGTTTGTTTGAAGAATAAGGAAAAATTCAAGTTAAAATAGAATTTAAGTGTATTAATCTTAGTAATGCCTTGAGTGTTTTTAACTCAAATTAACAAATTGTTCGTTTATTTATTCAACTTGTTTATTTCATTTTCGTTTTCAGAGTACATACCAATCAGTGGTTTAAAGTATAACTGTCTTTTAGTCAATTTCCATAGCCGTTTTTATACCAAAATTCTTTTATTACATCGATTCAGAGCTATTTCACCTTGAACGAAATTGCATAATTTCACATCGTTAAATAATGGATATAGATTCGAGAATCGTTTAAACTTAATCAAAAGATCGATTGAACTCAATATACAATAGCCTTTGTTCGAACAGCAATTAGGCTTAACAGCTTGAAGACCTTGGGCCTAATAGAGACAAGACGTGCTTCGATAAAGAATTGCGATTGCATTTTGTGAACATTATTTCTATGGAATACTGACTATTATGCTACATTTGAATTAAGGTATGTACAGCAAAACCTTCTTTAATATTTATTTAGTTATACCATGGAGTTTATTCAATTTCTTATGAACAATATAGAACGTTTTGAAGAGAATAACATGGTACATATTACCCTAATATTTCATTATCAATAACCACTTATAGGTGCTAACTAATTGGTACATGCAGTACTAAAAGCAAAATGTTTGTTCTTTGATATTCAGGCACCAGCACATTTTTTCAAGAGGTACAAGGAGAAAAACCACAATCGATCTAAACAAAAAATAAACATACAGAATTATGACCTTCAACAATGGTCAACATTAATATATGTTGATATTCTTCAATAATTCAGTGCAAAATCCACAGCTAAAAGTAGGTTACATGCAGAGTTGCAGAATGTAGACGTACACACGGACATGGATAGTTTCTAAATTATTAGCAGATCTCGAAGATAGTTTTTGCTTCTAGATTTAAAAAAATGTTATTTGCTGGAGGTAAAAACACTTACTCAAGGCTTTACACAGATTAATATATTTAATTCTATTTTAACTTCAAGAACTTTCAATTATTTTTCACATCTTCCGAGTTCTTTTGTTTTTACAAACGTTTCTGGCGTCTAAATTTTATTAAGGACTGTTGTTCTCAATGCATAGGAAATGTATCAAAAGTTTTTTTTTTTACGCAGAACCAGTTAAAATTTTATTGCCAGGTTCCTCTTGCAGTTGCCAGTTATTAAATTAAAATCCTTTCCTTATGTATTTTATAAGTATACTATTTTTGAATTAAGCTGTTGAAAATGCTATTTATAATTTTTGAAGATTCATTAACGGAACTGTGTTTCTAAATATAAAAACTTCAATTAGTCTTGGTTTTGTGAGGTCATAATCCAATATTTTACCATAAAAGTCCATTTCATACACATTGCTGAACATTCATTTGTAATGTACTTATTTTGTCCTCTCTAGAATCTGTAATGTACTAACAATAATTTATAGTTTCATTAATTTTTCTTTAAATTACCTTATTCTTTTGTTATTGTGAATCACAGGTTTGCAGCAAATTTTCTGTTTCAATGGTTGTGTACGCAGATACATTTTATTTTTATACAACTTTGAGAACATGTTATATACTTGGATTTCAAAATAGTTACATTGCAAAATACTGTAGGTTTACATTTTAGAAAGTTTAGTTTTGTCTTTCGGTGTATAACATTCAATAAAAACTAATGAATGAATTCTTATAAGCACCTAACATGAAATCAATGCCACGACTATGAACAATTTTCATGCTCACTCCACATCACCATTATCAATCTACTGCTGGATGAAATCCTCAAGTCTCCTCCACAACTTTCATCTTGAGCCAGTCTCCTCCATGTCATTCCAATATGCTTTACAATTTTATCAGCTCATCTTCCACATGGTCCCTCTGGGTCTTTTCCAACAATGAAGTAAAGCATTTCACTTGTTCGACGGTGGTTCGCTCTTCTTGACATGTATCTACCTTTTTTGTGATGCACAGAGAAACTGCAGTCTGAATTACTAAAGCCAATATCTGCAGAGTGAATAACTCTGCTGGCATTAATGCCAAAAAGTTACATTGACATCTTCATTATTCTGATTTTATGGTAAGTACTCTAGAAAAGGGTTGCAAATACAAAAAAAATTGTAAGCTGCACTTCCTACATTATTAAAGAGATGGAAGCTACCTAACAGAAATCCAAATTTTGAAAAACTAAATTTTCAGAATTTGAAAAATGAGGTGCTAGATAAAAGTTCTTAGGTGCCTTGGTTTTGTCTAATCCTGAATATATGTATTTCAATGAAACAAGTAAAATATGCAAAATGGAATGTGAAAAACATCTCAAGTAATTAATTTTCTTACTACTTTGGTGTAAAATCAATGTTTCTTCTTGTAATGCACACACTCCACTAACTGATGGAAAGAGTGGCAATTCATTATGCTGTGTTGAGAGGAGAATAATCATATGTGCCAGTTATTATGCATAGCCGTTCCCACTGAGGTTATAACTGACAGGTCAGAAAATGATTGCATATCAGATTGCAAAACAGGAAAGAACTCATTTTAAAAATAAATTTTGATTACACATAAATCAAATACAAATGAACAGACGTTACACATGTATGAAATAGCAATTATATTGCTTTCCATTGTGGAACTATTTGTGTCATATAGCGGCACACTGAGAGTCATGTGTCAAAGAAGGTAAACAAATCTGCTGCATGAAAAAACACGTAGAATTTCAGAAGTCCAGCCCCGCTTATGATGAAGCACCATAGTGCAGCGAATGGCATTTACTACTGGTTAGGATATCATCTTCGCCAATTGGTGCTGTCTGTCGCCATATCGTGGCAAACAAACAATTCAAGCAATAGAGCGTAATCTTAAGTTTTACAAAAAACTAGTTGTTTGCATGATTACGTTTAGCCATTAGAAGTGATGTTTCACAGCTAATTTTATATGGTCCCGACATTATTATGTAATTAGATTAAGGGATCTATGCAGAAATAACTTTTTTAACCCTTCGGCAGTCACGCTGTTAACAGGAACATACACTGTTGCAATGTATCTGTCAGATAAATAGAGGTTTTCAATTAAAATAATGGAAGAAGAATACTCAAGTAGTTTCACTTTATTGACAATTATCCTTATTATAATGAATTTAAATCTGTTTACAGAAAATATTATTTTCCAGAGTTTCATAGGATAATGCTTTTTGTGAACAAGCTACACATATCGCTGCATGCTGTAAACAAAGAAAACATTCCCACTTGACACATGAATATTTAGTTAACCAAGTTCTTTATGCTTCCTCCTAACAATGGATCACTCTTGTGTTATGACCGGAGCTGCGAATTGGTCGCACTCCGGGTTCTTTTATGGATACTGCAGGTGAGAGAACTGAATAAATGACTCAGGCCAGTCCGAAGAAAATTGGTAGCGTTAAGACAAGCACAGACTTTTAATACAGATAATTATTCAAATAATATCATTGGTAGAAGGTAAAATAATTAACATAAGCTATGCCACTTTGTGCTTGGTTGTAAATTTTAAATAACGTTGGGCTGGACTTTCGGCTATTTAACATTATCTAATTGGACTCGCCAGCCAATCGCTAACTCATGCGAATTAGAGTTCCTGAACTGTCGCCCCTGCGTTCCAAAAAGTTCAAGATGACAAACAGGACTTACTTGGACTCTTGTAGTTGGTAATAAATCCAACGGTTTTTTGTTTTAGCATTATCCTGGAGAGAGCAGGCATTTAATACTCTTTTCCACCGCTCCTCCAGGTGACACAATCTTTGTGAGCACATCACTGATGATAATCGGCAATAAAAGCTGATTTTCCACACATCATTTCACCGCGATCAAACCTTTCGGTCTCCCCACCGCTCCTCGGTCGCTGGGGAAGGGAGGGGGAGGTCACTTAGTGAAGAAGATGCAAGATGCTGTCAGGTCCGGCAGCACTAGCAGGATGGAATCAGCTGAAACAAGCAGCCACGCTGGGGTCAGTTGACGGCTACCCTCTTGACGAAATCCAGGGAGGTAAATCCTGCTCTCTTGGTTCCTTCTTCCACAGCAGCAATGTCTCGGCAGGTCACTGATGTTTCTGGAGCATTTGAGAAAAAGTTGGGAGACTTCAGCAGTAGTTGTTCGCATACCTTCGACGGGTGTCATCTCAGAGATTCGGGCAAAATCCCCTTTGTTTTGATATCTGAATCTCCCTTGTTCTTTCTATATTTTTCTTTCACTCCCTAATTTTTAGTCACCATCCGCTCGATGCAACTATGAGGCCAGACTCTGCATGTTTTCTCCGTTATGTAAGGGAACCAGCTCTTATCTGCGTGATTTCAGCAAGCTCCCTCACTTTTCCTGGACGCCTGCCTTTATCCGACGGTACCCAGCAACTACTACTTTTCTTCTCTTGTTTTCACCCTCACTTCCCTGACCCATCAAAACAAACCACTTGAGAATTTGTTTATTAGCATCTGGCCACATCACGTGCCGTCCAGGGACAGAGTTTCAGGCGCATTTTTGTCTGGGTGAAGGGGCAAAAATTGGGGACTTTGTTCGCAGGATGCATTTCTTTGCATTAACTCCACGGCTTTTAAAAAGCGTGCCAAAAATACAGCTTTGGCCATATTATTTTCATAACACTTGCATGTGTTACCATGTGTGGAACCTGTTGAGGGCCCTGCAGATTAGACTTTTGTAAACACTGACCTGTCATATCTCCAGTGATATTTTGTAACCTGTTTTTGACAAAGCTGCTGTGACACCAGTTCTGAAGAAAGTTGCTTCAGAAAATGCCACCTGTTTTTCACTTTATTGTTGTTACCTGTGTAGAGTACTTGGGAGTTCACTGATATTTAGCACCGCATAAAACACAAGAAAAATGACATCGCATTTTTGGGTGTAATGAGCACGCCTTTTGAATCTGTTCCGACGTGAATCCAATTTATCAAAGCTATTAAAATTTGGTCAATAGAACTGGTATGGAAAACAGTAGTATTTGACTGAAAAAAAGAAGTTCTTCAATCCCGCAGATATTGCTGTAAATGGAATCCTGAACTTACACCCTTTGGTTGCAGACTTGTGCGATAAGAAAAATTTGAAATTATATGAGAAACATTTTGCAGCTGAAACGCTCTGCAACAAAGAAAGAATTCTTCAAATCGGACTCTAAGAAGCAGTGATATCAACAAATATAAAATATGCATTTACACTCCCCCCCCCGGGCGGGAAAAACATGCATTATTTTAATAAGAAAGTATTCTCAAAAGTTTTTCGGTGAAAGCGGTATCGGTCCAGGAAGGAATTTTTTCTGTAGAGTTTAATTAACACTCGCACTCAGCCCCCTTCAACCAGAAGTTTAGAAGCAAATATATGGAATAAAATGTACCGTATTTACTCAAATCTAATGTGCACCTTACATCTCAGCGTATTTTTTCTTAATACTCGTATACTGAGACGCAAGAAAACTTAAAAGAAATACAAATTTCTGGAACTTACGAAATATGGCAATTCTTGAATTTATTTAAGTTCCACATTACTCCAAATTATGCATTGCTCAAAGACATTTCTCCATCTACAACCTCAAATATTTCACTGAATGAATCTTCATTGCTGCTGTCGGCTGTGGTTTCACTGCGGGAATGTTCGAAGATAGCGTCGTCTTCAGTGTCATCCATCGCATTGGAAATGCCGCACTTCAGAAAAGACCGCTTAACTAAGTCATTAGGAATGAACTTCCAGGCATCTACAATCCACTGTGCTACTGTAGAAAGTGAAGGTATTTTAACACATCCAGTTTTTGTCAGTTTTGTGTCTCCCGATGTAAGCCATGCCTTACAGCGTGATCGAATAGCTGCTTTAAAGGGCCAATTTATGCAGACATAAAGGGGCTGAAGTTGGGAAGTCCTTCCTCCGGGCACAACAACTAGATCAGTTCTGTTTTCAACAATCCTGGTTTTCACAGAGTTGGTTGCATGCCCCTTGAATGAATCCAATGCAAACATGGACCGCAGTTGCCCAGCACCTGGTCGTCGAAACCACACTTTTTGAAGCCAGTCCTTGCCAGTTCTTCGGTTATACAGCCATTTTCTTGAACTCTGACACAAATTTTCTGAGGAAAAGTATCTTTATTCAAAAATATTTTTCTCTTGAAAATAACATACAGTGGTAGCTTGTTCCCATCGGCAGTAATGGAAAGCATGACCGTCATTCGGAGCTTCTCGTTTCCTGTTGTTAGCACTTGCTTTGCACCAATATATTCTACAGTGTATTTTGATGGCATATCAAAATACAATGGTGTTTGATCAGCATTCCCAATCTGACTTAAAACATGATGCCCTTGCTTTCTTACTGATATGACATACTTGAGAAAACCGTATAGCTTTTCTTCAAAGTCAGATGAACTTCTCTGACATATTGAAGTACGCTGCCTCAGAGAAAATCCCTTTCTTTACATAAAACAGCAAATCCATCCTCTTGAAGCAGTGAACCTTACAATGGATCCAAGTGCACGATAATTTTTTTTTCTTGTGCTTCTGCCTGAAGAATTTTTACAGTAACAGGAAAACCTGATGCACACTGCTGCTTCACAAAATGATCTAGACGATTGGCAATCTCGGGAAATCTACCAGTCTTAGGTACCGAGAAAGTCTTTCTTGTTTTGGAGCACTGATTCAGCTTTTCCTTTTGCTTCCTCCAAAGCCTTACATTCACTTCTGAAACTCCATACTTCCTAAAACAAGTACAATTGAAACTGCAGTTTAAACTTTGCTGGATAATGCGAAGTTTAGAACACATCTCAGCCATTCCATGGTGACAGATGTGACATCTGGACTATTTCTCAAGTGTAATAATAATTTGTATGATGACAAATTTAACTTTGAAATATATTCCAATTATTTACATATGCTCCTTTACTTTACTTTCAATTCAAGTCAAAAATAGATTCTTCATCACTTTGGGTTTGTGTTAATTTAATTATTGTCTGTGACGGGTGACTTTTCCGTGGCATAGCTTTGCATAACTGTTCGTTTATTTGAAAAACTGTGAATTAAGCAACAATGCAGCACTAAAATATTTTTTCCTGTTTAAACATAGTTAAGTTAACAAATCTATACTGTTTAGCAAATCAATGTTAGTGCAATACCATAAATTAAAATTATGACATTTGTGACATTGTGCACTTCAATATGCAGCTTTGTAGCGCAGAGTTTACGCTGGCTCAAAAAATGCTGTAGCAAAAATGAAGGAAAAAGTTGTAGCAAAATGCTAAAGAAATTTAGCCTCTTTTGTCGGTGAACTGGCGCGCGACGAACTGACGCAACACAAAGCATCGTTGTCGACGAACTGACGTGACATTGTCGGACCGGACAATGGATGACGGAGTTTCCATCGCAAGATGGAATACTTTTACCCACGAATTAGCGGCGGAATTTTTATTTTCCCCCTGGACTATGGGAGTTCAAGTTTTCGAAAATTTTGGAACACAATCACCCCTGTGATATTTAAATGTCTGGGGCCATTTTGCGACAGGACGCTAATTTCCTCGCGCGTTTTAGATTAATTCATCGCATTTTGCGAAAAATAGTGATTGTAGCTTAACCTCTGTTTGTAGGTGATAAATATATTTATACAAGAGATGCAAAAATGCATTTCTACAGTTCTGCTGCCAACAATATGTACTTGAGTAGAATTAGTGACCAATAAAATATAGAAATTATGTAATATTTATAGTATATATAAAAGATATATACCTACCAAAATGAATGAGAATGTGTGGATATTCATTTAAAAATAATTTACTACTTCCTTAAAATTTAAACTGTCCCCTCTTGTTTGCCAGTGATGGGGGTATGACTTTCTTCACAGTCACTGAAAAGCTCCTCACACGAAACTATCTCCTTCCAGCCAAATCCAATAGGTGCCACTTGGTTGCATGTATTTCAAAGTAATTCTTATGATGATCCAGTGGCAATATAGTTGCATAGTATATTTTATTCAACTGCTTTTTACTGTTAGAAGACCCTACAGGCAATGAAACAAGTACAAAGTTCCCCAAAAGATCTTCAGGCTTAAAAGAAGAAACATCTTCATGATCAGTATGAGTATCTGCATGTTCTACAATCACATTATTACAAGAAATTACTTTTATATTATCTAAGTTGGATGCTGCTGTCTGGGCAAAAACAGGTGACTATCATCAAATATTTTAAAGTGATGTTTCGACTGCAACCCGTTGACAGGTAATAATCGTTCAGACCTGCTGGCGAGTAGCAGTTTTGACTGATTTTTGTCATCAGCAGAAATAAGCAGACCAACTCCTATAACATGTTTATTTACACATTAGAAAAAATCTTGCAGAATTGACAATCTCTACTTTGCATTTCAGTGTTCCACTCTCCAGTGACATCAAAGTCCTGCTTCAAATAAAGATTTTACAGAGTGAATTGGTTTCTAAATTGAGCTGCACTTCCATCAGAAAAAATTGCTAACTTTTCTATTTCTGGAAATTCTGCTTTTAATGTAGCTATAACATTTTTTAAGAAGGCTCACACAACATTTTTGTCATGGTTGAGCTCATCACTTATTACAGCTACAGTAGTTATCTGCTGGTGCCTCCAGTGTCCACTCTGGATTTCATCTTGGGAGATAGTACTGTAATTTTCAGCAAAATAAATTTGGAGCACACCTTCATTTGGTGACTGAACTGTTTTTACAAAAGAATGCATTTTATAATAATGCAATTGATTATTAAGCACAGTTATGACATCTTTAACAGAACCATCTATCTCAACCATTTTTTGGAAACCATCTATTTCTTTCCATTGTTTCCATGTTACAAATGTGTCTATATCTATCTCCTAACACACATGTGAACATCACTTCTACAATTTATGCAAAATCCAATCGTGCAGTTCTCATTTTGAATGCTGCAACACAAAACACTCAAAGTTATTTTTCATTTGAAGGAAACTCTGAGAAACTGGAATTTTGCTGACCAAGGATTGTATTAAAAAATGTAAATTTGCATAATATTTGCAAGCACATATTTCCATGGTGTTTAGGAAATTAACGTCACATATTCAAGGCAGGTCGTAAAACTGAGTCTTTTTAATTGAAATGTTCTGATTTTAATTTTTGAACTGTATGAAAGCATCACTTATAGCCATCAGCATGTGTCTCTTTGGTATTAAATTGCACCTCCCTGATAGTGAGTCCTTTATTGATTTCACACCTCTTTCCTGGTGCCTGTCTTCTTATATCATTATGGCATAAAAAACTTTTTTTTTGTGCTGTACAACATGAGGTCTTTTTCATTTAACAGAGTTGTGGCAATGTCAAGCATTACCTCAGTACCAAAGTGAGACTTTCAATAATGTCACACCCGTCACATAAATTATGTCACACCCGTCACTAAAATATGTCACACCTCAGTTGAGGCCCAAGAATTAATTTTTTCTACACTTGTTAAGACTGCTGACAGTCAAACTTCCACAGAGTTTTACATTTCTACACAAAGGGGTACTCTAGTATATACTATCTTTACAGTCATTTCAGTGACAGGTGTGCCAGTCAGCAGACTAAAAAAACAAAACAAATGTTATTAAATTTCCACTTATTTTTAAGTGTAAAATATGATGTTACAAAGTGGTTTGGACTCTGCTACATCTAACAAATACAACTGCAAGTGAAAAACAGTTGTCAAAGCATCTCCACAACTGGTATTAGAAATGTCTAATTACTAAATGTAAATTCTGCCTTTTGTTCTGGATGTTTAAGACTGAAATATGCAAGGACAATTATTTATATAGCATTTTTTGTTGTGAATTCAAATTCTATGTACTCATACCTTCAATTTGATGTATCATAAGTGATAATATGATACAATTTAATTTTTTCCCTGTTTGTCCACTTTTTCAAGGAACGTTCAAGTAACAAAATGCAGTGTTTCTTTCAGAGAACAATACTATGAGGCAAGCGACTGTCCGTATTTCATATCTTTTGGCGAAGCTTCTCAACGAATGTAGAAGAATGGGGAAAGTTGGAGATCATCGGTGGCCATAGCAAGAAATTCCATCCTCTGGCGCACCACAACAGTGACATCCTAGACAGTCAGGCATATGCGAGATTCCTGGTGTAGGTATGTCACCGATTCTAATGTGCACCCAGATAAACAGGTTCGATTTTGGAGGGAAAAGGTGCGCGTTAGATTAGAGTAAATACGGTATTTTGAATTTGATATCATCTGCATTTACGCCCTCCAGTGGAGAAAATGTACATCATAAAAACAAAAAATAATGAAATGAAGGATCATCATTTGCATATTTTAGGCTTCCCAATGCAAAAAGAATTTTTCAAATCGGACTAATAGTTGCAGAGGTATGGTGTTCACAGGCGAACAGACAAACCGATAACATAAACACAATCTTTTTTTACAAAAGACGTGCTAAAAACCCATTGGACAATGTTGAGAAGACTAAGCCACACATCTGATCTACTGTATTAACACCACAGTTAGTAACATTGTAATACAATGAAGAAGTCAATATTACATTTTTTGACATTTTGAGCACCTACGCATACCTGCCAACATTGGCAAGACCCTTGTCAAAATAGTAACCAGTATTATTGCATGGCATACCCACACACTTTTTTTTACAAAAGATCCATCTCTTTGTGAAAAAGAAATACGAGACAAAACAAAACATAACAATAAACAAGGACACTAATAAAACAACATACGCAAAACACAAAGTTGATTTCCCTGGTGTGGGCACAATAGGTAACACTGTGAGATTTAAACTTGAAACTTCCACCAGTAAAAATCAGTCAGATGTGTTCAGAATTCCACAAAGCTTGACAGACAGGAAATCCAAGCAAGTAAACATGCAGTGCATGAACCTCTCTCTACTTACCATATGATCATACTGCCTCTAAAATTGTAGTTTATGACAAGATGAAACCAAAACAGGGAAGAAAAAAGCTAAATGTTTTAACTGGGTGAAAAATTAAAACACAGCAATAATATGGACTACTGCAGCACAGCATCCATTGCTTAATTTTCCTTTCTGCTGATATATTTCTTCATTGTTGCTTTTCTTTTTTTTTTATAACCTCTCATAACAATAATTCCATCCATCCCGCTAAAAGAAATTTCAGCCCTAGGACCATGAATGCACGATATCAAAGCTTTAACTATTTTAGATAAATGGTGTAACTTTGAGAATATTAATACTTTTGAACACCATGCAACAACTTTTTCTCTTTTTTTTGAATGAAGGTTTAATGACCACAGTGAGCTACTACTCAATGGGCTATTAGCAGTCGCCCTTTCCTAATTTAGGGCAACTGGTTCTAGGGAAGGGAGAGAGCCAGGGCCATAAGATAAATACAAAATCCATGCCTTACCGAGATTCGAACCTGGACCCATCATGGACGAATGGGCACAAGCCAGTGCTTAGACCACTGCGTCACCAGGGAGGCAAATTTTCCAACTTTGCCACTTTCTTTTTCTGGAATTACTCCCTTCCTCATCAAGCTTAAATACAAAAACTTATGGGATGGAGGATATTTAACAATGCAGGAGAGTAGGAACATCAGGTGGGGAGGGGGTGTTGCGATTACAGGAGAAATCTTTGCTCCATTAGACTTCTGGTTTTGGAAATTTCCCCTCTATTTTCAAGCTGAAATACAAATATTTATGCAGTAAAATGTTATTTAACAATAATACTGGATGGAGGCAACATTGTGAGAAAAAAGAAATTACGATTACGGAAAAAATGTAAACTCCATTGACCTTCCGTTTTCTGATGACCCCCTCTAATTTATGTTCACTTAAATACTCAAAATGATAACGAAAAAGGCGAAATTCCTCGAATTCACAAAAGAATCTTGTGCCTGAAGATTACGGGGAAATTTTTTCGGTGTCTAACTTCCATTTTCACAAATTATTGCCCACAGTTTCAAGCTGAAATACAAACATTTATGCAATAAAATTATATTTAAAAATAATACTGGACACAAAGGCAACATCGGGAGAGAAAAACTATGATTACAGGAAAATTTACTTTAACTACTTTTTTCGAAAGTTCTGAAACTTGAAATATTGTCCCAAGACAGAGCTCCCCACCCAATTATCTTCAGTTTTGCATCGTCTTGGCAATGATCTAAACGATAAAAAAGAAAAGTGGAATCCCACACATCTGCTCAAGAATTTTATGTATATCATAAAATAATAGCACAATTAAAAAAATTTCTAGCAACATGAAAATTCACAGAATTCGTAGTTTCAAGTTCAGTGAGTTCCATAGTCAGACAACTACATCCGTAGAAAGTACAGAAATTCAACAGTAGTTGGCAGGTATGTCTAAAAGTCAATTGTTGCCTCTTCTCTAAAACAGAACACACTTGACTTTTCTGGCCTGTTCTTGACAGAGGTGAACTGAACTGGAAGATGTGGGTTGTTCCTATTGATTGTGCCTATGTACGGTAATTTTTTTTTTTTGTAGTTCGAAAATCAAACCCAGAGATGCCAACCTGAGAAAAGGATCATCAAAAAAAAAAAAAAAAAAAAAAAATCCGACTTTTCAGTAAAACCGCTTTGAATTTCAGTAAGATTTCCAGTAAATCAAAAATATTTATTTTAAATAAACCATTCTGAGATTTTAAAATAAATATATTCAATATTTATTTTAAAATCTCAGAATGGTTTATAACACTTTTTAATAAAATGAATAAGTTCCAAAATGTAGTTTTATTTAAAAATTATATATTTCTGCAGTAGAAGACACAATTTAGCAGTAAAAGTTCAGCTTTGGCTCGCCAGCATTGACATACGAGCTATAAGAGGCATCATCGGCGGGGCGGATGACACCCGACCTATACGGTGAAAAAGAAATTCCTCGTGAGCACCGAAGTGCCAGCTATAGAGGCATCAATAGGCGTGGCGGATGACACCCGAGAGGCGAGCTATTCGGCAAAAAATAATTTTTCGTGAGCGCCGACATGCTAGCTATAGAGACGTCGTCAGCGTGGCGGGTTATCTATTCGCCGATTTTGTGATGTTGGGTGTTACCCGACAGTCGAGCGGAAAAGCTTTTAAAACATTTGCACCGGAATTTTCACAATCACAAAGCCACATCTAATCAATGTAAAGAGTTTGCAAATGGTGCTGAGGTGAGCTCCCTGTCGGCTTTTGCACACGGCACTCTCAAATGGCTGTACGAGGAATCACGTGACTAACAGCATACGAGGAGAAGCTCTGCCTCCGTTGGCCGGGGAAGTCAGAACATCGAAGGCGTATAGGGACTACTTGTAATGCACGTTTTCTTGACCAAAAGACAGTAAAAAAATAGAAAAATGCGTGCATGGGCTTTTCCGTAGTTTTTTGGGTGACTTCCGTAAAACCGTAAGATGGAGTGAAAATCCGTACAAACTATGCAAAATCAGTAAAAGTTGGCATCTCTGCAAGCCTATGTCTGTAAATCAATTATCAGCTGTTATGTTCCTGCCTGTACCATTTCCAAACTGTAGGAATACAGCACCTAAAGCATATCTTTTAATGCTATATTTATTGAACCTTGAAGGAATGTATTGCTTGAAGCCACATCTACCTCTAAATGCCTCTAACTTTTCATTTATCATTACATTTTGATTAAGCAAGTAACACCTTTGGCAGTTTTTGACAAAATCCTTGAAGAAATCTCTTATAGGAGCAACTGCTCTATCACATATATTTTATTTATTTATTTCGCTTATACCATGCTGAACGATCGTCAAACCAGTTGCATCAGATGAGAAACTTGAATCATCTCAGGTTCATAAATTAGGTAAAATTTTTTGACACTGTGTCTATCAGATCCCCAAACTTTGTTACTGCAAAGAGCTCCTGCTAAATACAACAGTCCGATAAAGGCTTTTGTTTCAATAATGTCTGTCGCTTGCACATCTCTTTTCCTGTTATAATTACACTTCACGTTTTCCATAAACTCATCTGTAAAAATTACAATCTGACATAGCATTGTATCCGTTACGAAATTACTCCATGCTTCATATGGTGTGTTGGCATTCTTTTGCTTGCCTGTCCAATAATTCCTGGTAACTTTGTCAAAATGTTCTTCAGCTCTTCACTTTTCTCCGTTTTGCTGATTTGTCCTTTCTCATGAAAACTCTCCATGTCATCTTCCTCACTGCTGTCTCTCAGTAGCACCCCCTTCACATCCAGCGACATGATCGATGCTTTCATCTCTCACATCGTCCAAAATCAACATAGCTAAATAAATAAATAAATACATTGCTCTTTCCACGTTCCAGAAACACATAGCAGCTGAAAAATTGTTGTTTAGCCGCCGCCGTGGAAATGAACCACGGAACTCTCGATAACAAAAAAAAAAAAAAAAACTTTTTCGGTTGCTATGTGTTTTTGGAACGTGGAAAGAGCGATGTATTTATTTTTTTACTAATACCACGTATTTGGAGGATTTCCATCTACATAGCTTGTATTTGCACAGTGTCGTGTTCATCATTCAGATCAAAATACTCCATCACTACCACCTGGAAAACACTTGAAAGTACTAACACAGACGTTCACACAATATCTTGCAGACACAAACTGTTCACTGAATGTGACCGGTAGGGAGCCAGATGCCGAAACCTATACTAGTGCCCAGGGCTCATTACGAAATTTTAAAGAAAAATATATTAAAATATAAAATCTTGGGTCCGCTTTTTGGACCACTAACAAAATTCAAGCGTTAAAAATGTAACCTTCGTAAAATTATGTGCGTTAGAAACACGGACCCTTTAGAGTTCCGAAAAATGCAATCGAATACATCATTCATGTCCGGAATATAATCAGTTTATGGACATGTGAATCGGCTTCCATATGTAGCCACATGAGCAGTTCATTTTGCATATCATGGACTGTTACAAATCAGGCACGAGATTCTTCCTTGGATTCACGGAATTCCATTTTTTTCCTGCATCATTTCAATTATATTTGAGATCGATGCAAAACTGAAGATGTTATGCAAAATACATAGCAACGTCACCTATGCGCGTTCTTGGTTGCGTCCGCCAGTGCGTATATAAAGCGATAGATATCCTTGCCAGCGGTCACAGCTGTTTTCGGCATGAGAATGACAAGTAATAATGATTTAAGCGATTTTCAATACGGTGTCATAGTTGGCACTCGTGAGATGGGCCATAGTATTTCGGAGGTAGAAACAAAGTTTGAATTTTCACGGACGACCATTGCAAAGGTGAACCACGACTACAAGAATTCCGGCAAAACCTCCAACCAACTACCAGTGTGGCCATAAAAAGACATTGGGTGAACAAGACCATCGTCGGCTGTCAAGAATCGTTTCACGCGATAGGCATGCAACACTCTCACAGGTATCATTGGAATTCAATGCTGGAGCCTCAACAAGCACCAGCGTCCGGACTGTGCAACGTACCCTGCCCGATATGGGCTTTGGGAGCCGACGCTTTACTCTAGTCTCGTTGACGGGTGCACGACACAGAGCAATGCGCCTTGCTTGGGCACGGCAACACTGCCACCGGAAACAAGTAGCCTGGTCTGACCAGTAGCGTTTCCAACTGTGTCAGGCAGATGGAACGATTTGTGTGTGGTGCAAACCCCATGAAGCCATGGATCCCGCCTGCCAACAGGGAAATGTACCGGCTGGTGGTGGTGGTGTGTGTGTGTGGGGGGGGGGGGAGGATCCATAATGGTATGGGGTGTGTTTAGCTCGGCTTCACTGGGATCCCTCGCACATCTACAAACAGCTGTGACCGGCCAACACTATGTGCGCATCCTTTCTGACGAGGTACACCTCTTCATGTCCTGCATTCATGCTGATGGGTTGGGGGCATCTTCAAGATAGCTACATTGCATAAAATGATTTGGTGGTCATCATAATTTAGCCAGTCAGTGTATATCTGAAGAAACTTCTCTGATTGAATTCAGTGTGTTCCATCAACATGGCCTGTTCCAACAGGACAATGCACGTCCAGTGTCGGGATGCTACATTATGGTTAGAAAAGCATTCAGATCTGCACGTGATAGAACACATTTGTGATGCCATGCAACGCGCTATTGAACACAGGAATCAGAGACCTCGGAATACACCCGAATTGTGGAACGCTCTGCAGGAAGTATGGTGAGCATTGTCTACAGCATATTTCCAGAAGCTAGTGGAGTCTATGCCCCATCGTATTTCTATAGTCCTGCGCTCTCGTGGGGGACCTACCAAGTGTCAGACTGATGTACCAGTTTTTCTGGCACTTCAGTGTATATATATCATCATCATCATCATTGTCAACCATTATCAATCCACTGCTGGACGAAGGTCTCCCCAAGTTTCCTCCACAACGGTCTGTCTTGTGCCAGTCTCCTCCATGTCACTCCCGCATATTTACGAATTTCATCCACCCATCTCCCATGTGGTCTTTTTCTGGGTCTTTTTCCTGTCCCTTGGAATCCAATCTAAAATTTCGGCTGTCCATCTATGGTCTGTCCTTCTGGCAGTATGTCCAGCCCATTGCCATTTCAGGGATTTAACTCTGATCATGATGTCTTCCACTCTTGTCATTTTTCGGATCCACGAGTTCCTCTTCTTATCTCTCCTGGTTATACCAAGCATGCACCTCTCCATGCTTCTTTGAGTTGTCTGCAGCCTTTGTATGTCTCTTTTAGTTAAGGTCCACGTCTCTGCACCATACGTAAGCACTGGAAGGATGCATTGATCAAACACTTTTCTTTTAAGACATAATGGCATATTGCTCTTGAAAATTATGCTGTTTCTTCCAAAAGCTCTCCAGGCAAGTTTTGTACGCCGATTAATTTCTTCATCAATGTGACCCTCACTTGATATCTGCTGTCCAAGATAAACATACGTATCTGTTATCTCCAGTTTTTCTCCATCAATCGATAAATCTTCATTTCTTGTAAAAGCATTGAACATCACTTTTGTCTTCTGAAAGTTCATTTTTAATCCCACTTCTTTACTCTTGTCAGCAAGTTCCTGGATCATACTCTGCAGCTCTGATGGGGTAGTTGCAAAAATGACTACGTCATCAGCAAAACGAATGTGGGTTAGATAATCTCCATTAATCTTTATCCCTTTGTTTTCCCAGTTCAGTGATTGAAAGACATTTTCCAATGTGGCATTAAAGAGCTTCGGAGATATGGTGTCACCTTGTCTCACTCCCTTTCCAATTTTTATGTGTGTTGTATTTTCAAACAGCCGAATCTTTGCACTTGCATTTTCATAGATGTTATTAATAATATTAATGTATGCATCTTCAATACCGCAGGATTTCAGAGCCGTGGTAACTGCTGATGGTTTCACCGAATCAAAGGCTTTTTCATAATCGATAAAAGCCATGCACAATGGAAGTTCATATTCCCTCGCTCTTTCAATTAGTTCTCTCAGTACGTGGATATGATCTATTGTGCTGTAGCCACTCCTGAATCCAGCTTGTTCTCTCGGTTGAGCCATGTCCAGTGTTACCTTCAAGCGGTGTGAAAGAACTTTAGTGAAGATTTTATAAACCACTGATAGGAGGCTGATAGGTCTGTAGTTCCTGAGATCCTCAATGTCACCTTTTTTATGTAGCAGGATCATTGTAGCATTGTTCCAATCCTCAGGAATCTTCCCTTCATTAAGGCATCGAGTGAAAATTTGGGCGAGTACTGTTTCAATTTCTCCACTTGCTTCTTGTATGATGTCTATAGTAATTCCATCTTCTCCTGGAGCTTTCCCCCGCTTCATGTTCTTGATTGCATGTGCAACTTCTGCTGGGAGGACTGGAAGAACTCTGGTACCTTTCATGATGTCTGGAGTACATGTATCATCCCTTTCATATAATTTGGAGTAGAAATCTTTTACTCTTGTCAAAATTTCACCTCTATTTCTTGTTATAGAACCATCTTCTTTTCTCAGAGCCATAATCTGTTTTCTTCCCTTACTGAGATGTCCCTTTGCTATCTTTAGGCTTTGGTTGTTTTCAATTGCTTTCCTCACTAGCTCACAGTTGAATTTCCTTACGTCTTCAGTGATACTTTTTCGTGCTGTCTTGCATAGCTCTATATATTCCACTTTGGAAGTCACATCTTCTTTAGTTGTCCTCATCTCTCTTCTTTTTTGCATCAACATTTTGGTTTTTCCTGATAATTTGTTTACATGCAACTTGTTCTTAGACCCAGCTAATTTTGTTGCTGTTTCCATAAGAGCTTTGGTTACTTTTCTGTTAACTTCCGAAATATCCACTTCTTCCGATGTTAGGCCTTCTAAAGCAGAGAATCTGTTCTTCAGTTCCAACTTGAAAGTATTATGGTGTTTTTTAAGGTTGGTTATGTCAATACATTTTGTTTGTCTTATGAGCTTGCCACGTTCCAGTTTAGTGTTGAGGTGCATCTTACATCTCACCAATCTATGGTCACTACCTGTGTTGAACTTGTTTAGCACACTGCAGTCTTCGATGACAAATTTTTTGTTACACATAATAAAATCAATTTCACTTGTCGTCCCAATTGGATGTCTCCATGTCCATTTCCTGTGTGGCTTTTTCTTGAAAAAGGAATTCAAGATCAAAAATCCTTCTGCCTCTGCAAACTCAACGAGAGTATTTCCACGCTGGTTTCTGTTGCCGTGACCGAATTTACCTACTGAAGTTTCATTCTGTTGCCGGTGCCCTATTTTTGCATTGAAATCTCCCATAATTATCTTCAAGTGCTGCTTACCTTTATTATTTAGATGACGAATTTCCTCATAAAATTCTTCAATTTCTTCTTCAGGATGACTTGTGGTGGGGGCATAAGTTTGAATAATCTGAGCCTGGTATCTTCTCGATAGTTGGATAACGAGTCGTGCAGCTCTGTCCGAGGAACTTTCAACTTCTACCACTTTATCCTTCAGTTTCTTGTTTATTATAAATCCAACACCACTAGTTCTGCCAGTATCTGTCCGACGATAATAGAAGAGATGTCCACTTTTCAGTTCAATGAGATCTTCTCCTTTCTCCTTACCTCACTCAGCCCGACGATGTCCCACTTGATCCTTTGTAGTTCCTCTTCCAATTCAAGAAGCCTTGAATCAGAAGATAGGGAGCGTGCGTTGTAGGTAGAATCAGAAGATAGGGGAGCGTGCGTTGTAGGTAGCCAAGGTCAGCATCAAATGGCAGCCTAGTCCGGTCCTCCGGCTGCATATATATATACACTCTAAAGAGCTTCGGAGTGTATATATATATATATCATCATCATCATCATCATTGTCAACCATTATCAATCCACTGCTGGACGAAGGTCTCCTCAAGTTTCCTCCACAACGGTCTGTCTTGTGCCAGTCTCCTCCATGTCACCCCTGCATGCTTTCGAATTTCATCCACACATCTCCCATGTGGTCTTCTTCTGGGTCTTTTCCTGTCCCTTGGAATCCAATCTAAAATTTCGGCTGTCCATCGATGATCTGTCCTTCTGGCAGTATGTCCAGCCCATTGCCATTTCAGGGATTTAGCTCTGATCATGATGTCTTCCACTCTTGTCATTTTTCGGATCCACGAGTTCCTCTTCTTATCTCTCCTGGTTACACCAAGTATGCACCTCTCCATGCTTCTTTGAGTTGTCTGCAACCTTTGTATGTCTCTTTTAGTTAAGGTCCACGTCTCTGCACCATACGTAAGCACTGGAAGGATGCATTGATCAAACACTTTTCTTTTAAGACATAATGGCATATTGCTCTTGAAAATTATGCTGTTTCTTCCAAAAGCTCTCCAGGCAAGTTTTGTACGCCGATTAATTTCTTCATCAATGTGACCCTCACTTGATATCTGCTGTCCAAGATAAACGTACGTATCTGTTATCTCCAGCTTTTCTCCATCAATCGATAAATCTTCATTTCTTGTAAAAGCATTCAACATCACTTTTGTCTTCTGAAAGTTCATTTTTAATCCCACTTCTTTACTCTTGTCAGCAAGTTCCTGGATCATACTCTGCAGCTCTGATGGGCTCGTTGCAAAAATGACTACGTCATCAGCAAAACGAAGGTGGGTTAGATAATCTCCATTAATCTTTATCCCCTTGTTTTCCCAGCTCAGTGACTGAAAAACACCCTCCAATGTAGCATTAAAGAGCTTCGGAGATATGGTGTCACCTTGTCTCACTCCCTTTCCAATTTTTATGTGTGTTGTATTTTCAAACAGCCTAATCTTTGCACTTGCATTTTCATAGATGTTATTAATAATATTAATGTATGCATCTTCAATACCGCAGGTTTTCAGAGCCATTGTAACTGCTGATGGTTTCACCGAATCAAAGGCTTTTTCATAATCGATAAAAGCCATGCACAATGGAAGTTCATATTCCCTCGCTCTTTCAATTAGTTCCCTCAGCACATGGATATGATCTATTGTGCTGTAGCCACTCCTGAATCCAGCTTGTTCTCTCGGTTGAGCCATGTCCAGTGTTACCTTCAAGCGGTGTGAAAGAACTTTAGTGAAGATTTTATAAACTACTGATAGGAGGCTGATAGGTCTGTAGTTTCGAGATCCTCAATGTCACCTTTCTTATGTAGCAGGATCATCGTAGCGGTGTTCCAATCATCAGGAATCTTTCCTTCATTAAGGCATCGAGTGAAAATTTGGTAGTACTGTTTCGATTTCTCCAATTGCTTCTTGTATGATGTCTACAGTAATTCCATCTTCTCCTGGAGCTTTTCCTCGCTTCATGTTCTTGATTGCATGTGCAACTTCTGCTGGAAGGACTGGAGGAACTCTGGTATTGGTATCTTTCATGATGTCTGGAGTGCATGTATCATCCCTTTCATATAATTTGGAGTAGAAATCTTTCACTCTTGTCAAAATTTCCCCTCTATTTCTTGTTACAGAACCATCTTCTTTTCTCAGTGCCATAATCTGTTTTCTTCCCTTACTGAGATATCCCTTTGCTATCTTTAGGCTTTGGTTGTTTTCAATTGCTTTCCTCACTAGTTCACAGTTGAATTTTCTTACGTCTTCAGTGATACTTTTTCGTACTGTCTTGCATAGCTCTATATATTCCACTTTGGAAGTCACATCTTCTTTACTTGTCCTCATCTCTCTTCTTTTTGCATCAACATTTTCGTTTTTCCTGATAATTTATTTACATGCAACTTGTTCTTAGACCCAGCTAATTTTGTTGCTGTTTCCATAAGAGCTTTGGTTACTTTTCTGTTAACTTCAGAGATGTCCACTTCTTCCGATGTTAGGCCTTCTAAAGCAGAGAACCTGTTCTTCAGTTCCAACTTGAAGGTATTATGGTGTTTTTAAGGTTGGTTATGTCAATAGATTTTGTTTGTCTTATGAGCTTGCCACGTTCAAGTTTAGTGTTGAGGTGCATCTTACATCTCACCAATCTATGGTCACTACCTGTGTTGAACTTGTTTAGCACACTGCAGTCTTCTATGACAAATTTTTTGTTACACATAATAAAATCAATTTCACTTGTCGTCCCATTTGGATGTCTCCATGTCCATTTCCTGTGTGGCTTTTTCTTGAAAAAGGAGTTCAAGATGAAAAACCCTTCTGCCTCTGCAAACTCAACGAGAGTATTTCCACGCTGGTTTCTGTTGCCGTGACCGAATTTACCTACTGAAGTTTCATTCTGTTGCCGTTGCCCTATTTTTGCATTGAAATCTCCCATAATTATTTTCAAGTGCTGCTTACCTTTATTATTTAGATGACAAATTTCCTCATAAAATTCTTCAATTTCTTCTTCAGGATGACTTGTGGTGGGTGCATAAGTTTGAATAATCTGAGCCTGGTATCTTCTCGATAGTTGGATAACGAGTCGTGCAGCTCTGTCAGAGGAACTTTCAACTTCTACCACTTTATCCTTCAGTTTCTTGTTTATTATAAATCCAACACCACTAGTTCTGCCAGTATCTGTCCCACGATAGTAGAAGAGATGTCCACTTTTCAGTTCGATGAGATCTTCTCCTTTTCTCCTTACCTCACTTAGCCCCACGATGTCCCACTTGATCCTTTGTAGTTCCTCTTCCAATTCAAGAAGCCTTGAATCAGAAGATAGGGAGCGTCCATTGTACGTTGCCAAGGTCAGCATCAGATGGCAGCCTAGTCCGGTCCTCCGGGGATTCTTAGCACCCTCTGCCTTCATGTCGCACTGGCCGCTGCCTTGGCCAGGTACATTCCAGCTGCCGGAGACTGAGGGCCAAGATTTAAGTTGTGGAATCATTTTGGAGGGGTTTGGCCATAACTCACCACGCTGGCCAAGCGGGTTGGTGAGTGTGGGATAGAATTTCCTCTGATCCCGATGGTATAGTTATACCGCTATTGGCGGTCGTCAGAGCCCTTTAGTGGGAACAGGATGCACCACGAGAAGGCGGGGTTGACATTTGTCAAGGAGAGGCTGTGATGTTACGCATCACCTGACCTTATATATATATATATATTGTATCATGATTTTCTTTTTTGGAGAGTTCTCCATAATCAGTCAAGTAAAATATAATTTATGAAAATTAATGTGCAGGCCTGGCTCGCGCTGTCTATTGCCAGTAGCGATAAAAAATTTAAAAGCCAGTTTTTTAAAAAAAGATGGCCAAAATTTTGGCGAAGGAAAAATGTGCAGCATAATAATGAAATTGAAAGGCATCTGTTAATTTGCAAGTCACTACAAAAGAAAAACAAAATGGTAATTATCAAATGTATGATTACAGGGCGGGATTCCCGCCCCAAGTTTTAAACTCCCTCAAATGAAGTTGCCAGGAAAGAATCTCCCACCTTAGAAAATTTCAAGGAAAATATATATAACATCTGGCTCTGTATTTTGGCCACTCACAAAATTCGAGCTTTAAAAACGTATCCTTCATAAAAGTCATGTGCATTAAAAACAAATTTTCACAGAGTTAAGAAAATTGTGATCAAATACATCATTCATTTTGGCTTCCATACGTAGCAGCATGGACCGTTCATTTTGCATATCGCTGACTGTTACAAATCAGGCGCAGGATTCTTTTGGGGAATTCCACGTTTCTCATTAGGGATCGATACAAAACTGAAAATAATGGGGGGGGGGGTATGTATGTGCGTGTGCCATTTTCTATCTGGAAACAGAATTCCGTTTTTCAAATCTTGAAAATTTTCCTGTAATCGTTATTTCTTCTCATGAAGTCGCCTGTGTCCAGTATTGTTGCTAAATATAATTCTATTGCATAAATATTTGTATTTCAGCTTGAAACTGTAGGGAACAATTTCCGAAAACAAATTCGATTGAGCGCAAATTTCCTTGTGAACTTTAGGCACGAGTTTCTCCTAAGGATTCTGGGAATTTTGCCTTTGTCTTCACTTGCGTCGTCATTCTTGAGTGCGAAGATAACTGGGTGGGGTGGGGTGGGGGGGGTAGGAGGGGTGTTCCAACTGGAAACTAAATTCTTTCAAAACTTTCAAAAATGGAAACTAGACAGAGTGTGTATTTAGATGAACATACAGAGAGAGACTATCAGACAAGTATGAACTGGCCTGATGCATGTTTGGTACTAGAAGTGTTTTAACTACTACACACCCATACTTTATTTTTATTTTTTTACTCCTGTTCCCAAAGCCATCCCAAAATGAAACTTATACCAAAGAGAGAATGCATTTAACTGTATAAAAAAAATTCCCCCCAAAAATTAAAGAAACACTTTTGTAGATATTCAAGGTCAAAGGTCACGCCATGTGACCTTTAAATGAACAATTATTTTCCTTTAGCTGCAAAACAAGCCCAATATGAAGATTCTACCTCAATTAGATACAAAGTTGTGAATTATTTTTGTTGAGCTTGTAATAAAAAATTTTGCATTTTTTGTCATGTTGGCAACCCTGCTGTATGAATGTCATGCATCACTGAAGGCTAAAATTTTATGTATGTATGTTTCGTTTCTTCATACCCTCTATCATCCTACCAAATTTCATGAAAATCTGAGATGGTCGGGTTGAAAAAGTCCACTTTTTTGTGATGATTTGGCATGGAATGACTCTATAGAAGATCTTGTGTGGATCGTGTGACTGATGTCAGTGAAGCTCGATTGTGTGCCAATATTGCTGTAAGTGGAGCAGTTTGATATGGCAACAGTAAGTAAATAATCAGATAAAAATTATCTGGTAGTTTGTCTTCTCTTTGTGGAGCTAACCTCTGGATCTCAGAGAACAGCTTAGTGATATGTATGTATTTCGCAACATACAAGCATTAATTTTATTAGTGGCCTGAAACCTACCAGTGGCGGCTCGTGGTAAGCTGAGATGGGGGCGCTGCATCTCAATTTTGTAGATATCACGATACCACTTCGAAAATTAAGTTACTGTGCCTGTGCTTACGCTGTCCGTTTAATAATAATAATAATAACAATATATCATCATCATCATCATTGTCAACCATTATCAATCCACTGCTGGACGAAGGTCTCCCCAAGTTTCCTCCACAACGGTCTGTCTTGTGCCAGTCTCCTCCATGTCACCCCTGCATACTTTCGAATTTCATCCACCCATCTCCCATGTGGTCTTCTTCTGGGTCTTTTCCTGTCCCTTGGAATCCAATCTAAAATTTCGGCTGTCCATCGATGATCTGTCCTTCTGGCAGTATGTCCAGCCCATTGCCATTTCAGGGATTTAACTCTGATCATGATGTCTTCCACTCTTGTCATTTTTCGGATCCACGAGTTCCTCTTCTTATCTCTCCTGGTTACACCAAGTATGCACCTCTCCATGCTTCTTTCAGTTGTCTGCAGCCTTTGTATGTCTCTTTTAGTTAAGGTCCACGTCTCTGCACCATACGTAAGCACTGGAAGGATGCATTGATCAAACACTTTTCTTTTAAGACATAATGGCATATTGCTCTTGAAAATTATGCTGTTTCTTCCAAAAAGCTCTCCAGGCAAGTTTTGTACGCCGATTAATTTCTTCATCAATGTGACCCTCACTTGATATCTGCTGTCCAAGATAAACGTACGTGTCTGTTATCTCCAGCTTTTCTCCATCAATCGATAAATCTTCATTTCTTGTAAAAGCATTGAACATCACTTTTGTCTTCTGAAAGTTCATTTTTAATCCCACTTCTTTACTCTTGTCAGCAAGTTCCTGGATCATACTCTGCAGCTCTGATGGGGTAGTTGCAAAAATGACTACGTCATCAGCAAAACGAAGGTTAGTTAGATAATCTGCATTAATCTTTATCCCCCTTGTTTTCCCAGTTCAGTGATTGAAAGACATTTTCCAATGTGGCATTAAAGAGCTTCGGAGATATGGTGTCACCTTGTCTCACTCCCTTTCCAATTCTTACGTGTGTTGTATTTTCAAACAGCCTAATCTTTGCACTTGCATTTTCATAGATGTTATTAATAATATTAATGTATGCATCTTCAATACCGCAGGATTTCAGAGCCATTGTAACTGCTGATGGTTTCACCGAATCAAAGGCTTTTTCATAATCGATAAAAGCCATGCACAATGGAAGTTCATATTCCCTCGCTCTTTCAATTAGTTCTCTCAGCACGTGGATATGATCTATTGTGCTGTAGCCACTCCTGAATCCAGCTTGTTCTCTCGGTTGAGCCATGTCCAGTGTTACCCTAAAGCGGTGTGAAAGAACTTCAGTGAAGATTTTATAAACTACTGATAGGAGGCTGATAGGTCTGTAGTTTCCGAGATCCTCAATGTCACCTTTCTTATGTAGCAGGATCATTGTAGCGGTGTTCCAATCCTCAGGAATCTTTCCTTCATTAAGGCATCGAGTGAAAATTTGGGCGAGTACTGTTTCGATTTCTCCATTTGCTTCTTGTATGATGTCTACAGTAATTCCATCTTCTCCTGGAGCTTTTCCTCGCTTCATGTTCTTGATTGCATGTGCAACTTCTGCTGGAAGGACTGGAGGAACTCTGGTACTGGTATCTTTCATGATGTCTGGAGTGCATATATCATCCCTTTCATATAATTTGGAGTAGAAATCTTTCACTCTTGTCAAAATTTCGCCTCTATTTCTTGTTACAGAACCATCTTCTTTTCTCAGTGCCATAATCTGTTTTCTTCCCTTACTGAGATGTCCCTTTGCTATCTTTAGGCTTTGGTTGTTTTCAATTGCTTTCCTCACTAGTTCACAGTTGAATTTTCTTACGTCTTCAGTGATACTTTTTCTTACTGTCTTGCATAGCTCTATATATTCCACTTTGGAAGTCACATCTTCTTTAATTGTCCTCATCTCTCTTCTTTTTTGCATCAACATTTTGGTTTTTCCTGATAATTTGTTCACATGCAACTTGTTCTTAGACCCAGCTAATTTTGTTGCTGTTTCCATAAGAGCTTTGGTTACTTTTCTGTTAACTTCAGAGATGTCCACTTCTTCCGATGTTAGGCCTTCTAAAGCAGAGAACCTGTTCTTCAGTTCTAACTTGAAGGTATTATGGTGTTTTTTAAGGTTGGTTATGTCAATAGATTTTGTTTGTCTTATGAGCTTGCCACGTTCAAGTTTAGTGTTGAGGTGCATCTTACATCTCACCAATCTATGGTCACTACCTGTGTTGAACTTGTTTAGCACACTGCAGTCTTCTATGACGAATTTTTTGTTACACATAATAAAATCAATTTCACTTGTCGTCCCATTTGGATGCCTCCATGTCCATTTCCTGTGTGGCTTTTTCTTGAAGAAGGAGTTCAAGATGAAAAACCCTTCTGCCTCTGCAAACTCAACGAGAGTATTTCCACGCTGGTTTCTGTTGCCGTGACCGAATTTACCTACTGAAGTTTCATTCTGTTGCCGTTGCCCTATTTTTGCATTGAAATCTCCCATAATTATTTTCAAGTGCTGCTTACCTTTATTATTTAGATGACAAATTTCCTCATAAAATTCTTCAATTTCTTCTTCAGGATGACTTGTGGTGGGTGCATAAGTTTGAATAATCTGAGCCTGGTATCTTTTCGAGAGTTGGATAACAAGTCGTGCAGCTCTGTCAGAGGAACTTTCAACTTCTACAACTTTATCCTTCAGTTTCTTGTTTATTATAAATCCAACACCACTAGTTCTGCCAGTATCTGTCCCACGATAGTAGAAGAGATGTCCACTTTTCAGTTCGATGAGATCTTCTCCTTTTCTCCTTACCTCACTTAGCCCCACGATGTCCCACTTGATCCTTTGTAGTTCCTCTTCCAATTCAAGAAGCCTTGAATCAGAAGATAGGGAGCGTCCATTGTAAGTAGCCAAGGTCAGCATCAGATGGCAGCCTAGTCCGGTCCTCCGGGGATTCTTAGCACCCTCTGCCTTCATGTCGCACTGGCCGCTGCCTTGGCCAGGTACATTCCAGCTGCCGGAGACTGAGGGCCAAGATTTAAGTTGTGGAATCATTTTGGAGGGGTTTGGCCATAACTCATCACGCTGGCCAAGCGAGTTGGTGAGTGTGGGATAGAATTTCCTCTAATCCCGATGGTATAGTTATACCGCTATTGGCGGTCGTCAGAGCCCCTTTAGTGGGAACAGGATGCACCACGAGAAGGCGGGGTTGACATTTGTCAAGGAGAGGCTGTGATGTTACGCATCACCTGACCTTACATCCATAACAATATATATATATATATATATATATACTGATCGAAAGTGCTTTTTTTTTACAAGAAATTAATATTTAGATTTTATATTTAGCGATTGATGGGGAAAATGTAAAGGTACCGATACCTAAATTAGGCAACAGATATTAAGCGATGGCCACATTGTCACATTTATGAAGAAAATAATCAACCTATAAAACTTTGTCGGATACATTATTTCTTAAAAAGAAATTGATTAATCAATGCATCCTTCCAGTTCTTACACATGGAGCACAGACATGGACCTCAACTAAAATAGACAGACAGACGTTGCAGACAACTGAAAGAAGCATGTACAGATGCATGTTTGATGTTACCTGGAATGATACAAATAGAAACTCATGGATCGGGAAAATGACAAGAGTGGAAGACATGGTCAAAATTCCTGAAATTGCAATGGGATGGACATATTGCTAGAAGAAAGAACCACCGACGGAGAGTTGAAATATTGAACTGGATAGCAAGGGAAAAAACAATATCCAGAAGATGAGAAGAGGGAGATGGGTACATGAAATTCGAAAGCATGAAAAAAACCGACTCAATGCAGACTGTTGTGGAAGAAGAAACTTGGAGACTTTCATCCAGCAGTGGATTGATGGTGGTTGCAAATTATATATACATGCATATACTGTATGTATATATATGACAAAAAAAAATTAATGCGTGTGCCAGTGGTAGCTGAGACACACTCAAGGTCATGTACGCGTTCTCAAGTGTCTCATTGTGACCCCTAGAAATATGACAATATATTTTTTCTTCTGATACACTCCCTTTGAAACTTCGACTTGATACCGACCACTGCAACTTGGACGGCGATGAAAAACATTTTGTGGAATTTTGAAGGGTCTTCCAGAATTTTGCGACGAGTTGTTATTGCGATACTCACACACCGGCATTTTCCTTATTAAAAATGGATTGCAAACATATTCAGTCCAGTTTTAATTCTGAAGCCATCATCATGATAACAATTTAGTGTAGAAAAATTTGTTTTCCAAAATTTACCAACTTCGTAAATTTTCTAAACAACGATATCTGATTAAATGTTCTTTTCAAAGTAATTAAGTACACTACCTCAATTGAAATGTGCAGCTGATTTTTGGGAGGGAGGGGGGTGCAGCAGAAAAATAAAATGTATCCAGTGGAGTGACTTCAATGATTTTTGGTGAATAAAAATTTACGCGAGTTTAAAAGCGAAAATTTCGCTGTTCTTGGTAAGTGAAGAAATCAATTTTGTGCAAGTATTTTGCTGCAGAAATTAGTATCTCTCTCTCTCTCTCTCTCTCTCTCTCTCTCTCTCTCTCTCTCTCTCTCTCTCTCTCTTTCTTTTTTTTTTTTTTTTTTCAATTTATCCAATACTGAACTCTATTTTTAATCGCAATTTGTTCACATGCCCATTTTGACCAGAAGAGAAAATATAAGAAACTTTTTGCAAAAGTCCCGGCATTCCGGCAACTGAGTATTTGTTATTAGATGGGAGCAACATTGTTGTTAGAATTATTACGTTGAATAAAAGCAGGAACAAACCAAAAATTGGAAGAAAAAAAAAAAAACACCAGGTTGAGTAATACATTCAAATGTACTTTATTTAATACTTTATTTCAACATTCGTCATTATTTTTAAATCATTCCCCTATTTTATGTCTTATTCGGAAGCACAAGAACCGTATTAATCAACAAAGCACACGGGCCCGGCGATACATTCCCACCCAACGAAAGACTGCATTCGCGAGCAACCCTGCTAGTGAGAGCTGCCATGAATGCAGTCCCCGGGGAAGTTTTATTCAAAGGAAATGAACTGATGTGGGAATACGCAGAGTTTCCCACATAAGTTGGTTTCAATAGCTGTCAGGGCTGCAAGAAGCACAGTCTGTGACGTTCTTCCCGCTCCCAGTGGTGTTATGCAGGGGAAACTTCCAGTTGAGTTCAGAAAACTGCAGTCGTAGCATTATGCTGGGAAAACTTACAGCACTGTTCACAAAACTTCTCTTTCTTGGTACGGCATGAAAAAAAAAACTGCTTTGGGTAGGGGCTGCAGCCCCACAGCAGGAGTCGCCCCTGAAACCTACACATTAATTTTTGGGGGCCAAAAAGTTTTAATACAATTTAAAATGGAATCAAATCAGTCTGATGAAGCTAAAAGATGTCTCCATATGAACTCAGTTAAGTACAAATCAATATGCTGTCTAGCAGCTTCCGCGATGACATTTGTTTCTCCATTTAGCTGATCACCCCACAATCTTTCTATTGTTTGAGTATGGGATCCACTCTCCAGGTCAACAAAGTTGTACTTATGATTGACTTTGAAATGTTTGAAACCTACCTCTTCTAGCATCCCGAGTCTTATACGCCTTCCATGAATCCGAATAGATTGTAGAATGTTCTGCAACATGATTCTTAATTTCCTTTAACAGGGTTTTCGCACCTCTGTCTGGCACTTTCACTAAACAACAGTCATTAGTAGAACGACAAATTCCTCCGAAAATCCACTGCTCTGGAAGCACATAACCTGTATTAGACTTTCTTTTCGAAAATGATGTTTCGTGTATCTGCACAATTAATCCTGGGCCACCAATTTTTTTGTCCGACTAATGTTCGAGATCATATGCACAAATTTCTCGCAAGTAGTTATTCCAATCAACAGTTGTGTGACTTGCCACATCCAACTGTTGTTCACACCATTTTGTAGAAGTTAAATTCTCATTCCAGCTATAAATAAATCGAACAGCAGTTAAAAAAGAAAGCCGACTAATCTGAAACGAATTTCCAAGGCGTAACCATACCTTAGATCTGCAAGTTCTAATGTTGTACCACCATTGAATACTTTCACTTCTAAAGTATAGCTTCATATTATGGCTCAATTTACAGATTCTTTCACTCGGCAGAATTCCTTTACTTTGAAGAAATGACACAGCACTTCCTTCATCTCGATGTAAATCCCAAATTTTCATGTTCAACACCACAAAAACAGATAACCGAGTGACATGAGAATCACGTTGTCAATAATCCAAATAACGAGATGTTATCTGCGCCATTGATGTAGTGCCATGTACAGCTTTGCATACAAATACACTACCTCTAGACAAAAAATAAAAAAATTACTGCCATTTTTGCAATATATTTCCTTCATAAATTGTTTTTACCAAAAATAAACTTATCACGTCATTCATTACAGCTAAATTTTAAAAAAGAAATGACCATTCATGTGATGCCATCTATCGACAATTGTGACATTTACTGATAGATTTCTACTGGCGCCCGGCTAATGCACAAGTACCGAAATTAGCATAGATAAGACATGTGCATCCGAGAGATGCAGTGCGATCAATGAAGGGTTAGGTTAACTTTATCCAGCTTGTCTTTCTTTCCCTTGCAGCTCTCCAAATCAGTACTGCTTGACCTATGCAAGCTTGGCTTAATGTGAATTTATTTCAGTATGTATGAAGCCAAAAATGAACACAACTCGAAGATTCTAGTTTTAATTTTACTACACGACAGAATCTGAGTTCTTATGAAAACTCATAAGGGCTCATATGAAACACAACACATACATGGTCCCCCTATGAGACTGGGTTGTGGAACCAAGGAAACCCAGTGTCATTGTTACCACTACAGATAATCTAAATAAATTGGAAAATTATGACCTGATTTCCCACACAAGACTTGCCAGGGCTGGACTTCTGAATCAGAATGCTTTTAAGTAGTTCCCGATTTTGAGTGTATCGTTCAACTTTGTTTACATAAACCTGATTGCACCCAAAGTGAAAGAAATTAGTTCACAATAAATTTTATGCAATCTTTTTTTAGAATTTCATCATAGCAGATGCCTTAGAAATGACTATTTTTATTTGGAAATATATCAAATAACATTACTGTGAGGCTACAAGATTTATTTCGATGAAAATAGTAATAAAAATTCTGTATCGTACCATGAGCTACTTTCTTTTACATTGGGTGCCATCAAGTTCTATGTAAATGAAGTAGAACAACACATTCGAAATTGGGAACTACTTGAAAGCGTTATGATTCGGAAGAAAGTACAGCCCTAGCCAGTAATATCAAAATTGAGTGCATTCAATACCTAAAAGCTTACTTAATATTGCTTAGAAATCTCAATATATTAGACTACATCCATTACTCTAAAACTTCATGACAGGCAGATTATAACATCTGAAGGAATGTGGGAAAAATCTAACATAATGGCTACTAAAGCTATTTATTACTTGAGGGCAATGCATATGACCACATAAAATTAAAACAAAAATATTATTGTAAATACAATGCAGTACATAACCATATCACAAAGTGTACAGTAAAAATTTTGATAAATGTGTAATTTAATTTAGTGTCCTAAATTATTTAGTCGGAAATGTTGAACGATTTCGAAAAAGTGAGACGTGCAAATTTTAATGTATGTAATTTCATGGTGAAAAAATTTCATCTGTAAAAGGCATTTTAAAGATTTTTACCATAAAACTGACCAAATACGATGTAAACACCGCTGCAGCAGGCCTAACACAACGCTGCGGGGACCACGTGGCTCCACTGAAATGAAGGTCTCGTTCCAGCGACCATTTTGCTGGTGAAAGGGCACAATAGAAAAAGGGACCGTTCTTGCAAGCAAAGCGTTCCAATTTATAGTGCTACGCCAGGGGTGCAGAAAATTTTCAGGGCCCAATATTTCCCCAAAACGCATTTTTTTTCTGTCCGAAATTTCCCCGAAAACTCTGTAGCGGACTTTCACACAAGTTTAAGCGAGTATTAGATTTATATGTTGATGATTAAGAACTAATCCTTAAAAAGCCCATTACTTAAAAATTTGAAAAAAAAAAAATATATTTTAGATTTAAAGTGTCTGAAACATTTTTGGGTCTAGGTGAAAACAGTGGTGGGGCAGAGAGGCTGAAAAATAAACAGCTAAAAAAATTCTGCAATTAACTATAATTTATTTCATTCTAGCATTTCAGGTGTATAATTGTGCCAGATAATTTTGCTGAATGAAATTTAAATTAAGACTTAAATCCTTTAAAAAATGCATGGGTCATTCGCTTTAAAATGTGCAGAACTCTTAATAATTTTTCAGATCGGCGCCTATGACGCATAAGCTGCCATTAGTTTCGGAAATTTTTTATTAGCATGACTAGTGGTTGCGCCGTACTTATTACTCGTGCCACGCTACGCCTTGGCATTAGTAAAGTCGTTTGGGCTCGGTGAATCATATGCCAGCGGCAGTCTGCAGTACGTCACTGTGCTCATAACCTCTTGTATTTATAACGACATGACTTTTTTCAAAATGATTACCTGATTACCGTGCAGTAAACTACTCTTATCTTTCGCGTTATACTCGTTGTTAATAAGTCAATTTTTCATTTTATTATTATTACTACTATTATTATTATTTTACCCGCGGGCAAAAATTTCCCCAGAACCTCATTCGCGAGTTCGGACAAATTCTGCACCCCTGTGCTACGCTACAGAAAATAGTTCATTTCTGTCGTAATTTTTCAAAACACAGGGTCACAACTCACAATTGTTTTGTTCTTACACATATCATTTCCCAATTCAAAATAGAAAGCATACAAATACCTTTCTTCTACAAAAGAGTTAAAGTACATGTCCCATTCTCTCTGCAACGCAAGTTACATGGCATAGGAAATTGAAAGTTTTACTCCTATTGACAGCACGGTTCACAGTTCATTCAAATGGGATTACGAAAAAAAAACCTCGAAGGAGTTCACACATTGAGCATCAAAGAATCGCACACACACACAAAAAAAACCGAAAAAAAACAACAAGAAATTGTCAGATTGTGATGTGGAAAACAGACAGAAATGATGAGCTATTTTCTGTAGCATAGCACTACAAATGGAACAATTTCCTGGCAAGAACGTTCCCCATTCCTGTTGTACTCTTCCGCCAGCAAAACGCGGGCCAGAACGAGACCATTGTTTCAGCGGAGCCAAGCTTCACGTGGTCGTTGCAGTATTGTGTTAGGCTTGCCGCAGCTGGTGTTCACGTCGTCGTACTTGGAAGTCAGTTTTACGGTAAAAATCTTTAAAAAGCATTTCAAATATGAACTTTTTTCACCATTTGCCATGAAATTACATACTTTAAAATTTGTACGTCTCACTTTTTTGAAATCGTTTACCATTTCTGGCGAAATAATTTCTAATGCTTAACATGGGGGGGGGGCACCACAAGCAAGTCCATCCATCTCTATGGCTGTTACTTTCTTTCTATCCACTTCTGTTAACTGCCAAGCCCCATATCGTAAAATGCTTTTAACAACACTACACTGGCGTGAAAAATTAAGGACGAGACGGTTTTTCAAATGTAACGTCAGGCAGAAGTGCTCCACATTGACTCGAATCATACCATAAGATCCCCAAGATGTAAGAATATGGGACAAGTGAGCAAAACCGTCCAAACAAAGAATCCAAAGGATACAAAGGCACTTTATTAAAAAGGTAGCTTCGAGCACAACTGCACAGAAGACAGAAATGTCCATGTGACAGGTGGCTGCCAAGAAAAATCCAGTCTTTAGTAGTGGATATATGATCACCCCTGACTGTGTTGCAGGATTTACGTCTGTCCATGCTGAGGACGAGGTTGTCAAGGAGCTGTTGAGGCATCGTGGCCCATTCCTCTTGTAGCACCAATCGCAGCTGCGGAATCGTTGCTGGCGGCTGGTGACGTGCTGCCAAGCGTCTCCAGAGAAGGTCTCACACGTGTTCGATTGGATTTAGGTCCGGGGACCTTGTGGGCCAATCCATGCGTTGAATATCTTTACTCTCCAACAGCCACTGTACAATGAGGTGTAGCGTTGTCGTCTATGAAGAGTAACTCAGGACCCACAGCACCTCTAAACAAACGCACGTGAGGCAGAAGAACCTCGGTACAATAGCTGACACCAGTGACTGAACCTCCTTGGAAGATGTGGAGGTCAGTATGGTTACCAAGCATGATACTGCCCCAAACGAGAACTCCGCCACTTCCAAACCGGTCCTTTTCGATGATGTTGGAGGTGTGATTGAGTGTTCTCTGCTCTCTCCAGATGTGTATAACGTCCAGAATCGCTCGTCGGACTAAATCGACTCTCATCCGTAAAGAGAACTCTACCCCATTGCTGATGTGTCCAGTTCTTGTGTTCCTGGCACCACAGAAATCGCCATCTTCGATGAGCAGGCGTTAATGGCACACATCGTACTGGTCGTCGTGCAAATAGACCACCTTTGTGCAGCCTCCTGGCCACAGTAAAACGCGATAACGGACGTCCAGTTGTCTGTTGCATGTGCCTTGCGATTTCTCCCACTGTCTGTTGTCTGTCTCTTCTCGCTTGTAGGACAATATACCGGTCGTCCGCCAGCATGGTTGCTCGTGGACAACCACTGCTAAACTCTCGGACAGCTGTTCCTGTCGTTTGAAATGCTCTCCAAGCTCGTGAAACAATGCTGTGAGCGATCCCGAACTCCTCGGCCACACTAGTCACACTTCGACCTTCTTCCAACTTCCCAATGATGCGACCTCGGGTAAAGTCATCCAGATGTCGTCTACTGGATTGCCTGTTGGCCATATCACAAGGTGGCAGCAACTTGACATCGTTCAAACCGATGTACACGTGCAATAGCTTTCACCGAATTGCTGAGCGTACACCGCCCGTGTGCTTTATACCCTTCCGACACCTCCACCCACGTCATGCTGCATATATGCACATGCCTTACCATACTGGACCCTAGTCTATCTCCTGAGTGGTCTTTCGGTCCGTTCTGCCTGCTCGTTTCGCTGTTATGCTAATTTCTCCTCTTCGCCCTTAATTTTTGCACACCAGTGTATTATAAATACCCCATTTCGTTTTTCTGGTTATTTCTTCACACTGCCAGATTCCATTCAGGTGTTCAACAGCTTTTCTTTCTAGTGCAACTCTATTTCTTAATTCCACTGCATCTCTACCTTCTTGTGTAATTTTAATACCTTGGTAATTATAATGATCACATCTTTCAATTTCTTCGTTATCTTCTAGATTTGTTCTATTACTTCCAATGCATAAATATTTTGTTTTATTTAAATTTATAGTTAATCCCCAGTTTTCATATTCTTTTATTTTTCTAGTCATATACTCCAAATAAAATTTATCTTCTGCAAGAAATGCCTGTTCATCATCGAATTGTAAAATAAATACCATCATTCTATTTAAATTAATCCCCATTGCTTGACACTTTCATTCTTTTAAAGCCTGTTCCACATAAATCTTAATAATGTTGGAGATATGCAGTTTCTACCCCTAATTTAGGGCCACTGGTTCCACAGAAGGGACCAATGCAATACCATAACACCACCCAGGCCATATCTTGGACTCTAATCAAGGGCCATCTCAAGACTAGTTGTCAGAAACCAGCACCTCGGGCAACTTGACCTTCAGGGCGGATTAATGTATTTGTTTTTATATTCTTAAGGGTGACGATTTAATGACCAGAACAAATATTTATAACTATGAAGAAATGCCTACACCAAATTTTAAATAGCGGATTTCAAGAACGGAAAGGTCGCACAACGAATGTACAAGTCATCATGTCACATGAAGCCCAGATTCGTCAGTTAAAAAAACTGTTCCTACACATACAACGCTGTAAACAACAAACAAACACACACACCAGATAATATTTGTAACAGCCACATCCTTTCGTATAACAAAAGTATTTTACCCCGATATAGAAATTAAGGAAAAAAATATTCCTCAATACTGGTGTGAGTAATCTACTATTATTCCATTGAGTAAGAAATTGCAATACTCCATTTGTTTCCTACATTTATCAAAATGGTTTGTTCCCACATGCTACTTGAAAACACATTCACACTGTATAGCAGCATTAACCAAATGAGAACTGACAGTGCTGCTTGCCACTGACGTGCTGTAACGTGTAAATTAACAAAAAAAAAAAAAAAAAAAAAAAAACCCATAATTACAAATTCTACGCGTCTTTTGGGAACCACCTTTTATTTCGGATTTTCTTTAACATGCCATTTGGCAAAAGTCGAATTCATGAGGATTAGGGAAAAACTGGAAACAGCTAGCAATGTACCATCCCCGAAGTTTATTGAGTGAAGCGAGGCCGAAGGCCGAGCGGAGCTCTCTTTACGAGACTTGAGACAATTTAGCTGTTCGGGCATAGGTACGAGATGACACATCCGATCACCGTGATTTTTTGCATGTGATTGGACATCGTCCATGGTCAGGTTCGAACGCCTTTCAATTTTCGAAATTCCGTGTCACTGAGGAATAATCGTCCAAAAACTTGCATTTTTAGGGGGTTTTACGGGTTTTGACAAGGGGTCGTTTGTTACCTATCTCCTTCAAAGATCTTCATCTGAACACAGTGACACTTGCCACAGAGAAAGAGGACACTCACCATAGTGACATGGGGTTGGTATCATGGTGATTGCTCGTGTCATATAAAAATAATGACCATTAAAAAACGACCAATTTAAAAAATTATTGTAAAAATCCGCTCTCTATACGAGACTTCAGACAATTAGTTGTTCGGGCATAGCTACAACATGACACATCTGATCACAGTGATTTTTGGCATGCGATTGGACATCGTCCATGGTCAGGTTTTGACACCTTCCGACCTCAACACTTGCTTAACTATAATAAAAGGAAGTTTGTGTATGTGAATAAACAAAGACATCGCTCTTTCCACGTTTAGCAATGCACAGCAACCGAAAAATTGTTATTCGGCCACCGCCGGGGAATTTGAATCCCGGAGCTCTCGATATCTAGCCGAGCGTGTAAAAGCCTTACACCACGGTGGCCAACAATTCAATGTGCTATGTGCGTTTTTTTGTCAGCATCTGACATTATAAATCCGTACGATGGGCTCAGCTATTGAGACGCCTCCATCTGGTGGGCATTAACGGCACTGGCTATATATTAATTATAGCAGTTAAATCCAAAAAGCGAGATCCAAATAAAAATCCTCCAAATAAGTGACGTCAGTGAATAAACAAAGACATCGCTCTTTCCACGTTTAGCAATGCACAGCAACCGAAAAATTGTTATTCGGCCGTGTGTGTCTGTCTTTCATGATATAAAATGAAAACGTGGTTCCTAGCTAGAGTGGGCATGAGTCACACTCCTGCAAGAACATGAATCAGACAAGTCTGTACAGGCTTGTGCCAGAACACCTGTGATTAGCAAACTATTTACTCACATGCTATCCCTAATTTGTCAGTAGGTTTAGTAAATTATTATCTGTAATAGACCCTAATGTAAATTGGTTATCTTATAGCCAATGTATTTTTTTTTTTACCTTACAAAAGTTAAAGGTAGCAATGCAGCCCTAACTGGTATTTAAAACAATACCATTGGTACCATAACTCCTGATCCCATTGAGATCCCACTCTAAAAGTTTCAGGATTTAAAGCATATAATATTACAAAAAACATTTTTTTTTCAAAATTTTTAAAAAACACTATCTTAATTTTTTTTTACCAAGCATAGTGAAGTTGCATATCAAATTAAAACTTATGAAATTCTCTTCAAAATGAGGGGTCAAACAACTCTCTATGCCCTATAGAACTTGAGAAATTCAAGATTAACAAGAAAGATGACAACCATGCATTATTTTAGGAAGAAAGTATTCTCAAAAGGTTTATCCATAATAAGCGGTATCAGTCTAAGAAAAAAAAAAAAAAAATTAGTCGAGTTTTCAGGAGCCCATATTTTGCTACAAATACATCAGAAGCAGAAATTAACACTTATGACCCCTGCTGGCCAAACCATTCTTTACCAAACATTAGAAATTATGTGAAAAATATTTTCCATCAGGTCTTGTATGCGGGGAAGAATTTTTCAAATCGGAGGTTTAGGAGTAGAAATTACGCAGAAAACGCAATTTACCTTTGTGCCCCCTAGCGGAAAGTCTATGATTTACTTGTAAATTTTGAATTTATAGGAAAAGCATTTCGCATCGAAAACACTATCCAACAAAGAAGGAATTTTTCAAATCGGACTCTTAGGATTAGAGATATTGACAAAAATAAGATATACGTTTATGCCCCTGGCGTAGAAACCATGCATTATTTCAAGAAGAAAATTTTCCTAAGAGGTTTGTCCACATGAGTAGTATCGGTCAACCAACGACTTTTTTTCAATCGAGATTTTAGAAGCTCATATTTTGCTGCAAATGCATCAGAAGCAGAAACTAAGACTTATGCCACCTGGTGGCCAAACCATTTTTTACAAAAATTAGAATTTATGTGCAAACGATTTCCCATCAGGAGCTGTGTGCGGTGCAGAAAGAATTTTTCAAATCGGAGATTTAGAAGCAGATATATAAGGGGGAAATGCAATTTACATTTAGGCCCCCTAGCAGAAAGTATGAATTACTTGAAAACTTTGAAATTATATGAACCACATGTCACACTAGAAACAATATCCAACAAAGATGGAATTTTTCAAATCGGACTTTTAGAAGCAGAGATATTGACAAAAAAAAAAAAAAAAAAAAAAAAAGATATGCGTCTACGCCCCTGGCGTATAAACCATGCATTATTTCAAGAAGAAAATGTTCCTAAAAGGTTTGTTGACACGAGTAGCATCGGTCAACAAACGACTCTTTTTCAATCGAGATTTTAGAAGCTCATATTTTGCTGCAGATACATCAGGAGTGACATGGAGGAGACTGGCACAAGACAGACCGTTGTGGAGAAAACTTGGGGAGACCTTCATCCACCAGTGGATTGACAATGGTTGACAATGATATCAGAAGCGGAAATTAAGACTTATGCCACCTGGTGGCCAAAAAATTATTTTACCAAAATTAGAAATTATGTGCAAACGATTTCCCATTAGGAGCTGTATGCGGTGCAGAAAGAATTTTTCAAATCGGAGATTTAAAAGCAGAGATACAGGGGAAAACACAATTTACATTTACGCCCTCTAGCGGAAAGTCTATAAATTACTTGAAAATTTTGAAATTATATGAAACACATGTCACACTAGAAACACTATCCAACAAAGAAGGAATTTTTTAAATCGGACTCCTAGAAGTAGAGATATTGACAAAAATAAGATATACATCTACGCCCCTGGCGTAGAAACCATGCACTATTTTAGGAAGAAAATGTTTCTAAATGGTTTGTCGACATGAGTAGTATCGGTCAACAAACAACGTTTTTTTCAATAGAAAATTTAGAAGCTCGTATTTTGCTGCAAACACATCAGAAGCGGGAATTATGATTTATGCCCTTTGGTGGCCAAACAATTTTTTTTACAAAAATTAGAAATTATGTGCAAAAGATTTCCCACCAGGAGCTGTATCCGGTGCAGAAAGAATTTTTCAAATCAGAGATATAGGGCGAAATGCAATTTACCGCTACGTCCCCCAAGCGGAAACTATGAATTACTTGAAAATTTTGAAATTATATGAAAAACATGTCACACGGACAGGGTTCTCGCCAGGGTTCCAGAATCAGGGGTGAAAATGTCCCCCAGGCTTTTTTTGGGGGGTGATTTTGAAAAATCAGGGGTGAATTTTAAACAATCGTAAACTTAGAGAAAAATACTACATTTACGGGGGAAACGAACAAACACAAAAATAATATAAATATTTTATACATATCTTCTAATTTTGTTATTAAATATTTCAGCAGCTTTGTGAAATGGAAAGCTTTCTAGTGTTACATTTGCTGCTGATATTCGAATCAAATTTTTTAAAGTTTATTTTTCAATCCATTGCGAAATTTATCTTTTATTCAATTTTGTGTGCTAAAAGAACGCTCTACTGATGCAGAACTTATTGGCACAACCAAAGCAATTTCATATAACACTGTGCTTGGATACACATCTTTATACCTGCATATGAAAAGTTCAGGTGAAAAGTTCAGGTGTAAGGTCAGGTGATGCGTAACATCACAGCCTCTCCTTGACAAATGTCAACCCCGCCTTCTCGTGGTGCATCCTGTTCCCACTAAAGGGGCTCTGACGACCGCCAATAGCGGTATAACTATACCATCGGGATCAGAGGAAATGCTATCCCACACTCACCAACCCGCTTGGCCAGCGTGGTGAGTTATGGCCAAACACCTCCAAAATGACTCTACAACTTAAATCTTGGCCCTCAGTCTCCGGCAAAGCTGGAATGTACCTGGCCAAGGCAGCGGCCAGTGCGACATGAAGGCAGAGGGTGCTAAGAATCCCCGGAGGACCGGACTAGGCTGCCATTTGATGCTGACCTTGGCTACCTATAACGGACGCTCCCTATCTTCTGATTCAAGGCTTCTTGAATTGGAAGAGGAACTACAAAGGATCAAGTGGGACATCGTCGGGCTAAGTGAGGTAAGGAGAAGATCTCATTGAACTGAAAAGTGGACATCTCTTCTATTATCGTGGGACAGATACTGGCAGAACTAGTGGTGTTGGATTTATAATAAACAAGAAACTGAAGGATAAAGTGGTAGAAGTTGAAAGTTCCTCTGACAGAGCTGCACGACTCGTTATCCAACTCTCGAGAAGATACCAGGCTCAGATTATTCAAACTTATGCACCCACCACAAGTCATCCTGAAGAAGAAATTGAAGAATTTTATGAGGAAATTCGTCATCTAAATAATAAAGGTAAGCAGCACTTGAAGATAATTATGGGAGATTTCAATGCAAAAATAGGGCAACGGCAACAGAATGAAACTTCAGTAGGTAAATTCGGTCACGGCAACAGAAACCAGCGTGGAAATACTCTCGTTGAGTTTGCAGAGGCAGAAGGATTTTTCATCTTGAACTCCTTTTTCAAGAAAAAGCCACACAGGAAATGGACATGGAGACATCCAATTGGGACGACAAGTGAAATTGATTTTATTATGTGTAACAAAAAATTCGTCATCGAAGACTGCAGTGTGCTGAACAAGTTCAACACAGGTAGTGACCATAGATTGGTGAGATGTAAGATGCACCTCAACACTAAACTGGAACGTGGCAAGCTCATAAGACAAACAAAATGTATTGACATAACCAACCTTAAAAACACCATAATACTTTCAAGTTGGAACTGAAGAACAGATTCTCTGCTTTAGAAGGCCTAACATCGGAAGAAGTGGATATTTCGGAAGTTAACAGAAAAGTAACCAAAGCTCTAATGGAAACAGCAACAAAATTAGCTGGGTCTAAGAACAAGTTGCATGTGAACAAATTATCAGGAAAAACCAAAATGTTGATGCAAAAAAGAAGAGAGATGAGGACAACTAAAGAAGATGTGACTTCCAAAGTGGAATATATAGAGCTATGCAAGACAACACGAAAAAGTATCACTGAAGACGTAAGGAAATTCAACTGTGAGCTAGTGAGGAAAGCAATTGAAAACAACCAAAGCCTTAAGATAGCAAAGGGACATCTCAGTAAGGGAAGAAAACAGATTATGGCTCTGAGAAAAGAAGATGGTTCTATAACAAGAAATAGAGGCGAAATTTTGACAAGAGTGAAAGATTTCTACTCCAAATTATATGAAAGGGATGATACATGTACTCCAGACATCATGAAAGGTACCAGAGTTCTTCCAGTCCTCCCAGCAGAAGTTGCTCATGCAATCAAGAACATGAAGCGAGGGAAAGCTCCAGGAGAAGATGGAATTACTATAGACATCATACAAGAAGCAAGTGGAGAAATTGAAACAGTACTCGCCCAAATTTTCACTCGATGCCTTAATGAAGGGAAGATTCCTGAGGATTGGAACAATGCTACAATGATCCTGCTACATAAAAAGGTGACATTGAGGATCTTAGGAACTACAGACCTATCAGCCTCCTATCAGTGGTTTATAAAATCTTCACTAAAGTTCTTTCACACCGCTTGAAGGTAACACTGGACATGGCTCAACCGAGAGAACAAGCTGGATTCAGGAGTGGCTACAGCACAATAGATCATATCCACGTACTGAGAGAACTGATTGAAAGAGCGAGGGAATATGAACTTCCATTGTGCATGGCTTTTATCGATTATGAAAAAGCCTTTGATTCGGTGAAACCATCAGCAGTTACCACGGCTCTGAAATCCTGCGGTGTTGAAGATGCATACATTAATATTATTAATAACATCTATGAAAATGCAAGTGCAAAGATTCGGCTGTTTGAAAATACAACACACATAAAAATTGGAAAGGGAGTGAGACAAGGTGACACCATATCTCCGAAGCTCTTTAATGCCACATTGGAAAATGTCTTTCAATCACTGAACTGGGAAAACAAAGGGATAAAGATTAATGGAGATTATCTAACTCACCTTCGTTTTGCTGATGACGTAGTCATTTTTGCAACTACCCCATCAGAGCTGCAGAGTATGATCCAGGAACTTGCTGACAAGAGTAAAGAAGTGGGATTAAAAATGAACTTTCAGAAGACAAAAGTGATGTTCAATGCTTTTACAAGAAATGAAGATTTATCGATTGATGGAGAAAAACTGGAGATAACAGATACGTATGTTTATCTTGGACAGCAGATATCAAGTGAGGGTCACATTGATGAAGAAATTAATCGGCGTACAAAACTTGCCTGGAGAGCTTTTGGAAGAAACAGCATAATTTTCAAGAGCAATATGCCATTATGTCTTAAAAGAAAAGTGTTTGATCAATGCATCCTTCCAGTGCTTACGTATGGTGCAGAGACGTGGACCTTAACTAAAAGAGACATACAAAAGCTGCAGACAACTCAAAGAAGCATGGAGAGGTGCATGCTTGGTATAACCAGGAGAGATAAGAAGAGGAACTCGTGGATCCGAAAAATGACGAGAGTGGAAGACATCATGATCAGAGTTAAATCCCTGAAATGGCAATGGGCTGGACATACTGCCAGAAGGACAGACCATAGATGGACAGCCGAAATTTTAGATTGGATTCCAATGGACAGGAAAAGACCCAGAAAAAGACCACATGGGAGATGGGTGGATGAAATTCGTAAATATGCGGGAGTGACATGGAGGAGACTGGCACAAGACAGACCGTTGTGGAGGAAACTTGGGAGACCTTCGTCCAGCAGTGGATTGATAATGGTTGACAATGATGATGATGATGATGATGAAAAGTTCTGCAACATCTGCAAATTTAAAACTAGCATAGCTATTTTTAGCAGAATAAATATATATGGATATTCACTCAACAGGCATTTCAAATCTTCAAAATCTTTGAAGTGGTCTAACAACTTCAAAACAAATTTGCACGACACCGATGAGGATATTTACTTCCCATCCCAAAAGCGTTTGAGCGAATTGGCTCCTTTCACAACAATGAATAATAAAATAAACATAGGGACCTTTACATCGTCGAAAACAAAAAAAATCACTTTAACACTGTATGAGCCATTGCTTTTAGCCCAAAAATTAAGACACGATAAAATACAAAAATTCTCAGTTTCAATACAAGCATGAGCCAAATTTTAGAAAAGAGTTCTTCAGATGAGAAAAAACAGAGCATTTATATATTGATAAAATAATGAATGGCATTAACTTACCTTTTGCAAATAACGCTGGTTTTGATGACGCCTTGCAAAATGAACAAAACATCAAAATTGTTTTATTTTCGCCGATTTCGACTTCAAGCCAGTCGTTCGTTTTGCACCATTTCTCTCGAAAGTTAAGATTTTTTTTTTATTTAGTTAGAGGTACAGCAGGAACAGCCTCATTACATTTCTCAGGCAATATTTTACTGTTTAAAATCGTAGCATTCGATGCCGAACTTGCAGAATCGTCAGTAGAACACTTCCTCTTTCTAATGAGGAACTTTTCCATTGTGTTATACATCTATCTACCAACAAGTAATTGGACACCCCTGCAATCGATGACATCTGCGGTCCTGATACACGTCACGGCCGCCGCCGTTAAATATCGTGTGGGAAACAACAGTGCAACTAGTCGCATGCAAGATGCCACGCAGTTCGGAGCTCTCCGATTTTGAGAAAGGTGTAATCGTTGGGTATCACAGAAATGGCCAATCCATACGTGACATATCCAGTGAGTTGAAGTACCCAAAATCCACAGTGGCCTACGTGATTGGCCAGTGAAAGATGAGAGGTGATTGCATGAATGTGCTCCGACCCGGCAGACCAACAAAACTGGGAGTTAGAGCACGACGGGTGCCGGACAGAGAAATTCCGTAGAACCGCACCAAATCGATGGGACACATCCGCGAGGAGTTTCAACAGGCATCCGGGAGTGTTCTTTTGATGAATACCATCCGTAAGGAAGCCCATCTGCTTGGTTATCATGGACGTGCTGCCGCCCACAAGCCTTTGATCACCAAGTCCAATAGCGCTGCTCGGCTAACGTGGTGCAAGGAACGTCGACAGTGGACCGTTGAACAGTGGAAACAGGTTCTCTGGAGCGACGAATCAAGGTTCACCCTCTACTGTTCGGATGAAAAGGTCTGGGTTTGGCGTCTGCCTGGAGAACGCCTCCTGCCGGAATGTATTGTGCCAACTGTGAAGTTCGGCGGCGGTGGAATTATGCTATGGGGGTGTTTCTCCTGGTATGGCACTGGACCCTTGGTAGTAATTCCTAGTAGACTCAACGCCAAGACCTACTGCTCCATTTTGGATTACCATGCGCTTCCTACGTTGTGGCAGTTTTACGGGGTGGACCCATGTTACTTTCAGGATGACAATGCCACCTGTCATGTTGCGAGGTCCACCATGGCTTGGTATGGTGACAATGGGGTTAATCAAATGGACTGGCCTACGGAGAGCCCGGACCTTAACCCTATCGAGCACCTCTGGGACGAGTTGGAGTGTCGACTTAAGGGGTGCCCCCACCGTACAAAATCGGTGAAGGAACTGACCTGTCTTCTCCAAGCCGAGTGGAAGAAAATACCGCTAGCCGTCGTACAACGCCTGGTTGAGAGTATGCCCCGGAGGGTCGCAGCTGTAATCGCCGCTCGTGGAGGCTCCACCAACTATTGAAGGTGAATAAACTTCGTTTTCCTTTGCTATCACAGGTGTCCAATAACTTGTTGGCAGATAGTGTAGTAAGAACAAATATCAGAGCTGCCAACTTTCCAAAATCAAAAACCGGGACATCAACGTGCGTTCAGCGGCGCATATTTACACTTTATAAATAATAAAATTATATATTATAGGTTTCTCTATTTTTTATTACAGTTAATTATTTAATACAAATAAAGAAATATTTACAAAAAAAATTAGTATTTAAGTATAAAAGATTAACAAACCTTGTTAATGAGTTTCATTTTTAGAGAGAGAGAGACACTATTTTTTTCAGAGAGTCACCAATTTTTCTCCCCACCACAACAGGAGTCTTATCACATAAGGCAAGACAGTTCATCCACGGAATACCAAGATACTGAAATTCTTCAGACATAAGTTTGGCAATATTTTCACCTGTTGAACTGGTTTCTAGGCATGGCAAAGAGAGCAGCATGCATGTCACTGGCTTGCAATGATTATCAAAGTATGTTACCACAATCCCCCCCCCCCAAAATTGTTCCTAAATCAAGAAGGTTGTTTGCAAAAATCAAGAAGATTTGAGACAGTACCAGAACTAATTTATAATTATCTATTATTAGGGGAGAGCGGGAATGTATGGGATGTGCTAGCAGTATGTTTGATGATACTTGTATTCAATTATTTTTCTGTATCAGTCACTCATACGTAGATGGAGTTCAGAAATTGTGATGCTTTTCAAGGTTTTGATTTTTTTTTTTTAAATTGAATGATGCAATTTTAGAAATAACTTGATTTCATTTAAGCAATGATAAGACAGTGACTTTTTTTTTAATGACCTTGGATGACAATTTTATCCATCACGAATGTACGATAGTGCTATTTTATATAAAGGATGAATAGTGTAACTTTGAGAATATGAATACTTTTGAACACCATGCATAATTCTTACAAATTTTCAGCTTCTTCACTTTCGTTTTCAGGAAAAAGAATTATGATTACGGGAAAAATCTTTATTCTTTTGTCAAGCTGAAATGCAAACCTTATTTTGGGGGTGGGGGAATATTTAAGAATACAGGATATACATGTTCAGAACATCGTTGGGGGGGGGGAAATACAATTACGGGAGAAATCTTTGCTACGTCCAATTTTCGTTTTCGGACAGTTTCCCACCATTTTCAAGTTGAAATGCAAATATTTATAAAATAAAATGATATTTAAGAACAATACTAGGCAGAGGAAACATCGCGTGAAAAATAAAATTACGATTATGAGAGAAATCTTTACTGCGTCTAACTTCCGTTTTCGAAAGTTTCCAGTGAAAAACATTCTCCTTCACTACCAATTGCCCCAAAATTTCTGTTCAGTTATACATCGATCTCGAGGAAAACTCCAATTATGACGGAAAAGGAGAAATTTCTCGAAGCTGTTGCACGCTCATGCCGAAGATTACATGGAAATTTTTGCGCCGTCGAATTTTCCCTTTCGGAAATTTTCTTTCCATTTTCCAACTGAAATACACATATATTTGGAATAAAGTGATGTACACAGTATAACAACAATACTGGATAGAGGCAACATCGCAGGAAAAAGGAATTACGATTATGGAAATCTTTATTTCGTTTACTTCCGTTTTTGAAAGACGAAATACCGTTCCGATGCGTATTTTTACGCGTTGGTAAAATTTCGATGCGTAAACACACTTTTTGATCTTAGTTGTAAATGAATTTATGGCACCTCTATTCATAGTGTATTGTGGAATAACTTTTTTACGGGTTTTAGAGGTTATTATTCATGAAAGTTGGTTGTCAAATTTTCGAACAAAAGCCTAGTTCGTCATCAGGACTACGTCAAATTTTCGAACAAAATTTGACGACGTCAAAATTTTGAACAAAAGCCTAGTTCGTCATCAGGACTACGTCACTGATGACGAACTAGGCTTTTGTTCGAAAATTTGACAACCAACTTTCATGAATAATAACCTCTAAAACCCGTAAAAAAGTTATTCCACAATACACTTTTTGATGCGTACTAGACGCATAATTACGCATTTTGGCGAACTCTGCGTGGCGCAGAATTAAAAAACATTTCGCACTTTGACGCAATTAGCGCAGCTATTGCAACACTGAGGGTGAACAAGTTAGGAAGGATTGGCGGGAGGGAGTGTGTGCGATCACTCTCAGCTAGAAACATGAGATAACATAAGGTTCAATCGCTATGAGATCATAATAAAACAAAAGCAGGAGTTTACACTAAGCGACAATAACAACGATATCAATTTCCATCAGTAAAATAAAAAATTCATGAGCCATTTTAGCAAAAATCCGGAAGAAACTATCTTCCGACCGTAAAACTTTCAGGAAATCCGGAATACTTGGCAGGTATCAGACGTCATTGAACCGATATCGGCTTTTCCGACATATTATGTAATATCACTTTGCTGTTCTTCACCCGATATCGGCTTTGCCAATGCATCCAATATCCCCTGGCCGTTCTTCACCCCATATCCGTCCGATATTGGCTTTGCCGATGTATCCAATATCTGAATTTCAAAGGCGCTTACTTAGAAACGGAACCAATCAATAGTTTTCGCATTTGTGCGAAAAAAACTTTAAATATATTCGCAAAATGCGATCGCAGTTTAAATCGTGATTTTAACAAAAAAGGACACAAAATTCAGAACTTTTACGAAACACATCGAAATTCGCAATTCTTCTAACCTGTCCGTAATTCGGTAATCATGTGGCTGAAACAGTAATGGTTAGCACCCTTAGCAGCACGTGGGCTTTCGTCTCATTGCACTCTACGCGGATTATCCCGTAATCCGTTTATATACACGACCGGAAGGGAAATACTGGGATTGTACAGTGACGTCATGAAATGGACACAAATGATCTGAAACAGCATCACCTTCGTAGATTTTCCGTGCTAATAGCTCACAACTGAAATCTTTCTGCGCGCGCCCATTTCGCGCATCACTTTATTTTTGTTGCGCAAATTCAAATTTTTTTGTGCGAAACGCGTCTGCGCACGCTATCGGGAACCCTGCACGGAAAACACTGTCCAACAAAGAAGGCATTTTTCAAATCGGACTCCTAGAAGTAGAGATATTGACAAAAATAAGATTTACATTTACGCCCCTGGCAGAGAAACTGTGGAATATTTTAGGAAAAAAATATTCTAAAAAAATGTATCGATGTGAGTGGCATCAGTCCATTAAAGAATTTTTCAGTTGATATTTTAGAAGCTAAGATTTCATGGCAAATACATCAGAAGCAAAAATTAACACTTACGCCCCTTGGTGGCCAAAGTATTCTTTACCAAAAATTTGAAATTATATGCAAAAGATTTTCCATCAGGAGGTGTATCCGCTGAAGAAAACATTTTAAAAATTGGAGTCTTAGAAAAAGAGTTATCGGGGAAAATGTAATTTACTTTTACGACCCCTAACGGAAAATCTATGCGTAATTTGAAAAAGTACCGTATATACGCGCGTATAAGTCGACCCCCCCCCACTTTCAGAGGAAAAAATCGTAAGAAATTGGGAACTCGCGCATAAGTCGATCCCGGAATGAGAAAAAAAATAAAATTCAATGAATTTATTCAAAAACATTTGAAAACGAAAGAAATTATATATATAATACTAAATTTAATTTGCATACCCAAAAACTTCATCGGAACCCTTCAAAATCCTATTCCGAGTCAGACTCGCCAAACAGTTCAAAAAAGTCTTTCTCCGTCATCGGCGTGTCATCATAAACATCAGTATTCCCATCTATGCCTGTGTCATCAGAATCACTGTCATATCACTCATAAAAATCTCTTCATCCTCTGTGCCATCAAGTTTGTTTACTAATGCAACATTTCTTGAATGATTTCATGACCATTCCACAGGTATCGCACCCGAAGCATCCTTGACCCAGCTCGCAATCAAAACGATATCCGGCTTCTTTAGATTTCCGCCCTTGGTTTCAGTTGGCAAATCGGAACTTATCCAATTTGCCCAATACCTCCGCACATTGTCCTTGAAGGGCTTATTAATGCAGACATCTAGTGGTTGAAGAACAGATGTCAACCCACCTGGGATGACAGCAAGAGTTGTTTTTGAATTTTCTGCAGTTTTGTTCACTTCTGCACAACGGTGTGCAACAAACATATCCCACACCAAAAGAGAAGGTTTCCTCAAAAGTGCACCTGGCCTTTTGTTCCACACATTCTTTAACCAGTCAATTGTTCCGGATTCGTTCATCTATCCTTTTTCATGGGTACGAACGAGCACACCAGACGGAAAGACAACGCTTTTCGGCAGAGTTTTGCGTTTGAAAATAATTACCGGAGGTAGCTTACTGCCGACAGCCAAACAGGAAAGAACAACCGTGAAACTGGATTTTTCATGGCCAGTCGTTTTGATCAAGATATTTTTTTCGCCCTTTTGGTACACCATCTTATTTCCAGGAAGGTCGAAACACACGGCGGTTTCATCCATGTTCCCTATTTGGGAAAGTTCAAAAGCAGTCTCTTTTTCTCTTTTGAATTATATACTTTTGAAATTCCATTATCTTTGCTTCGAGGTCACGAGGTAACTTTTGTGCAATTTTGGTGCGCTGGTGTAGACACAACCCATAGCGGTTCATGAACCTTGTGCACCAACCTGGTGAGGCACGAAAAGTGTTATTTGCGGCTGCAAACTTTTCATCTTTTGCGAGCTTCATTGCTTGCAAACGTATACCAGTTCGCGTTACAATGTAACCATTTTGTCTGCAGCCCACAATCCAATCATTCAAGACACTTTCCAGCTCTGGGAAAGATGTTCCACGGCGCAGCGCCTTTTGCGATTTTGGGATTTTCACCAAGTCCGGTTTTTTTTTTACGCAATCTCGAATCAGTTTTTCGTTAATGCCAAATTAATTGACGTGAAGCAGCACAGTTGTTAGTATTTTCTGCAAAAGAAACAACTTTCAACTTGAATCCTGCATTATAGGACATCCGTTTCTTTATACAATCCGTGTCACCCATAATAGGAGAAGCGAGACACGTGCGATTAAGAACAAGCAAAACCTAACACTGGCTGTCGCATGGCTCCGTTACGTCGAAGGTCGGCGCAATCAACTGGTAGTCGGAAGGGAGGGGCTTTCTATGCGCGGTTGTGACTGCGCTGTGGATACGCAAAGCCAGGGGAGAGGACACTTTTCAAAGCGCGGAGAAATTCGGAGGGCCGCGATTTCGTAATTCTACCACATCGGTGTTTTTTCTTTCTTTCTTTCTTTTTTCTTTCGGAGGGTTGCGATTTTGTAATTAATACCGCATCGGCATTTTTATTTCTTTTGGGATGGATTGCCTTTTGCCTCACGGGAAGAACTTTTGGACTTGCGATTTTTTTAGACCCCGCGTATAAGTCGACCCCACTACTTTGAAGCTCTCATTTTGTCCCAAATTTCTCGACTTATACGCGAGTATATACAGTAACTATATCTAAAATACTCTTCGCGACATAAATGGAATCTAAAGATAAAATAATTTTTTCAATTGGATGTTTAGAAGCAAATATGTGGAATAAAACTTGTTTTTAAATTCGACATCTGCATTTACGCCCTCTAGTGGCGAAATTGTACATCGTAAAAAAAAAAAAAAAACGAAATGAAGGATCATCATTAGTTTAAAAGTGAGTCACGGAAAAATTCTCATTGGCCGCCACTGGGAATTCAAGGCTGCTGTGGTGCAGTAGAAGCATATCCGGCGCATAACTGGAAAACTCTGGGTTCATTTCCCGGTAGCGGCCAATGAGAATTTTCCACGACTCACTTATAAACGTGGAAAGAGCGATGACCTCTATTTGATGTCAGTACTTGATATTTTTTATAAACAGTGCTTTCAAAGAGCATAAACCAATGCAAAAATAATTTTTCAAATCGAACTGATGGATGCACAAACCTATAACATAAGCACAATCTTTTTTTACAAAAGACGTGCTAAAGAAGTTTATGCAAGCCAAAAAAATGACGTTTTTTCAAAATTTTAAAAATTAATTACATGAAAACCTAATGAGAGATAAAAAATTTTTTTAAAATATATTCTCATTTATATTACTAGGGAGAATGATCCCTGAAGGTTTCATTGAAATCCGAAATGGTGAGGTTGAGTGACTGGTTGATTTGCCATGGAATCACCCGTAAATATATACAATATAAGATTATGTAAATATACAAATGTTCTGATTAATTTATTAAGAAACAAAATTTAATGAGAGCACTGTGAAAAATTATACTTTACTAAAAGTTGTAAGTCTACTTCAATGATTGTTTCGTTAAAAGTAAAAAAAATGTTCAGGAGTAGTCATCACACAGTTCCTGTGTTTTGAAAAATAACAACCACTCTGGTGTTCTAAGCTGACTTAAAATGCATTGTCTTTGTGCAGTTCTATTATGATAAAATTTAGTTGAAGATGATAAAATTTAATTGTCAGTACTTGATTAATACAGACATTTGACGCAGACTAGGAACATCAACAGAGGTCATCGCTCTTTCCACGTTTATAAGTGAGTCACGGAAAAATTCTCATTGGCCGCCACAGGGAATGTCTCCTAGTTACACGCCGGATATGCTTCCACTGCACCACAGCGGCCTCTAATTCCTCCAGATTCACACACACTAACTGCCAAGCCAATTTGGCAGGTTGCTTCTTGGAGCCCCGCACAATGCTGGGGATTCACCAAAGATGGCAAGCAGCAACTGAACAAATAATTAGAAGGCGAATGAATTAATACAGACATTTGATGTGGACTAGGAACATCAAACAGAGGTCATCGGTCTTTCCACGTTTAAAAGTGAGTCACAGAAAAATTCTCATTGGCCGCCACTGGGAATTCAAGGCTGCTGTGGTGCAGTAGAAGCATATCCGGCGCATAACTGGAAAACCCTGGGTTCATTTCCCGGTAGCGGCCAATGAGAATTTTCCACGACTCACTTATAAACGTGGAAAGAGCGATGACCTCTATTTGATGTCAGTACTTGATATTTTTTATAAACAGTGCTTTCAAAGAGCATAAATCAAACTGTCGAACAATGTACATTTCCTTTTATTTTTCATTTGCTTAACGTAAGTATAATTATTCATTATCTCTTGATTTCTTTTATTTTTTAAAAAGACCCAGAATATCGCACAAAGTACCATTTAAAAAAATCTGTGTCTCTCTAGGACCCAGTTTGATAACAATGCAAGGGCAGCTCTGGCTGATTAGTTCTTGATTTAACAGGTTAACCTCATGACATATCTACTGTAGCAACTAGGACAAGCAGCTAACGGTAGCCGATAACTCGGGTACAGTTGGAAAATTTTGAGCGATCCAAGCTCATTGAGCCTGTCTGTTATAGCAAATTCTAAAAAACAAACGCATAAAATTTATAACTTCCAGAACAAAAGTATGAAACATTCTTAAAAAGAAATGCCTAAAATTTATCATGAACTACTTTCTTTCAGGCCTTTACGTTGGTTGTGATCAGGTTGCATGTAAACAAAGGGGAAAGACACACTCAAATTGGGAACCACGTTTTTTGTTTTGTATAGCGAAAGACAGACATACACACACACACAAACTTTCTTTTATTATTATAGATTAAGCAGGTGTTGGAGCTAACAGACGGAGTCTTTCCATTTCTTGGTTTCTCAATTCAAATGATTTTTTGAAATTAATGTAAGTGAGCCGACTTTCGTGAAATGACTCAAGTAAAAGGCCATCTAATTTTAAATGAAATTCCTCAATGACACAGAATTTCGGGAATCGGAAGACATCAAAACCTGACCATGGATGATGTCCAATCGCATGCCGAAAATCACAGTGATCGGACGTGTCATGTCATAGTTATACCCGAACAACTAATTGTCCCGAGTCTCGTAAAGAGAGCGGATTTTTTAAATTATTCTTAAAATTGGTCAGTTTTTTAATGGTCATTATTTTTATATGACACAAGCAATCACCATGATACCAACCCCATGTCTTTCCCTTTCTCTGAGGCAAGTGTAACCGCGATCGGCTGAAGATCTTTGGAGGAGATAGGTAACAAACGAGCCCTTCTCAAAACCCGGAAAACTTCTAAAAATGCAAGTTTTTGGAAGATTATTTCTCAATGACATGGATTTTCAGGAATCGGAAGGTGTCAAAACCTGACCATGGACGATGTCCAATCACATGCAAAAAATCACGGTGATCGGATGTGTCATCTTGTACCTATGCCCAAACAACTAATTTTCTAGAGTCTTGTAAAGGGAGTTCCGCTCAATGACCAGAGTATCATGACAAATACGTCTCACATCTAGGAGCCAGGTCCAGAGGCTCCATAGAATTCTTTTTCAGCGAAGGGTGGGGGAGTAGTACAGAAACTAAGTTTTGAAATTCATCCGCACAAAATACAAATTAATGAAAAACAGAAGAAAAATTTAAAGCATTTTTCATAGAAAAAAAAATTTAAAGCAATCACATTTAAAAAAAAAAAAAGATGAAACATTTTTTTGATCTTTGTCCCTCCCCCCGCCCCCTTAAACATGCCCTTGAGCCTGGTGAAACAAAATCAATTTTCAAAGAATAATGCATGAACGCAAAAGTGTGGTGATGGACAGGGCTCGACAAATATGCTCTAAATCTAAGAGCCTGCTCCAAAATTTAGGTGCCAGGTGAAACAAAGTCAATAAATAATGCATGAACAAAAACATGCTTGGTTATGACGTTGGAATGAAAAGTTGTAAACCATATTTGTTGTCAATTTTTTCTCTTTTTACCCAAACCACTTATTGTAAAATAAAGTTCCAATTTGCTTTTTCCATTCTTTCAGCAGACGGTCTCAAAAATAAAAATTTCAGATTTCGATTTTATTAAAATACTATTTGCGGATGTATATTTTGTACATATTATTTCAAAAGTAAATTTTTTTCTTTGTATAATCTGTAAACCCTAAAATTCAGAAAAAATTTTTGTTCGTGAGATTCATAAGGGTTGGCTGTGAAAAAACAACATGTATAATCTGCTGCGGCATATGATAGCTGTAGATCATGATATTCTGAGAAAACCAAGTTTTTCCTTTGCATAATCTGCAGCAGCATGTCTCAGACCATGGTATTAAAAAAAAAAACAACCCGACAGTGTATACCTGCCAACAGCCTTGTTACTAATAACTAGTATTACATGGCATACATGACTATTTTACGAAATGATCCATCTCTTTGTAAAAAACAAATATGCGCCTCAACAAAATGTTGCAACAAACAAGGACTCTAATGAAACAAACTTAACACGTGCGAAACACAAAGTTGATTCCCCAGCGAGGTTTGAAAATTCCACCAGTAAAACTTAGTAAGATGCGTTCAGAATTCCACGATGCTTGACAGACAGGAAATCCAAGCAAGTGAACGTGTTGCAGTTTAAGAAGAAGATGAGAACAAAGAGGAAGGAGGGGGGGGGGGGAAGCTGAATATTTTAACTGGTGAAAAATCAAAACAGACAGCAAGAATGTGTACTACTGTCAGTTTGTCTTTTATTGACTCTGCAACTTCACAGCACCACTACTTAATTTTTCTTTCTGCTGATAATCATTCTCTCCCTACTTCTTTATTGTCACTTTTCTTTTCTTGTTTTTTTATGCCCTCTGATAAAAACCATAAGTCTGAGGACCATGAGTGCATGATATCAAAGCTTTAACTATTTTAGATAAGTGGTGTAACTTTAGGAATATTAATACCATGCATCAATTTTTACAAATTTTTGTCACTTCCGTTTTCGGGAATTTCCTTCCTTTATCAAGATTAAATGTAAAAACTTAAGGGGTGGGGTGGGGTCGGGCATTTAGCAGCACTAGAGAGTGGGAACCTTGTGTGTGTGTGTGGGGGGGATAACGAGAAATCTGTCCGACTTCCGGTTTTGGAAATTTTTCTATTTTCAAGCTGAAATACAAAAATTTATGCAGCAAAATGATACTTAAAAACACTAAACAGAAGTAACATCGCGAGTAAAAAGAAATTATCATTACGGAAAAAATCTGGACTCAGTTGGCTTTCCGTTTTCGAAAGTTTCGTTAAGACGAAATTCCGCCCCCTCAAATTCTGTTTACTTGTGCATCGATCTCCTGAGTGGCAAAAATAATTAAAAGAAGGAATTTCTCGATTTCGCGGAAGAATCGCATGCCTGCAAATTAGGGGGGAATTTTCGCTGCGTCTAGCTTCCGTTTCCGCAAATTCTTGCCTAGGCTACAGTTTCAAGCTGAAATACAAACATATATGCCATAAAATGGTAAATAACAAGAATACTAGACACAAACGCAACATTGGGAGAAAAAAATACCATTAGGGGAAATTCTTTTACTCCATTTAACTACTGTTTTCGAAAGATTTGAAACAAAATACTGTCCCCAGACCAAAAAGCAACCCCCCCCCATTTTTTTTTAAAACAAAATTAAAATTTGTAGAATCCATAGTTTTGAGAGTGAGTTCCGTAGTCAGACAATGGAATTCGTAAAAACTAGACATTCCGTAATAACTGGCATGTACGACAGTCGTATATTTCGCACCTATCATGTTAATCGTTAATAGTAATTTCCGACAGAAAACTGCGATTCACAGGACACCCTCCCTCAGAGATCCAAAGATGTAAGAAAGAAATGATTGTCTTATTGAAAAAGTAACTGTCACTTTGAAGTACTTCTGCGCTACTTTTAAGTAAATAAAGAACTAAAATCGCTAGCTGTTGCAGCATTACGTAGTTCATTAGTTACACTAAAAAATCCGTTAAAATTGCAAACAGTCCATAGCATTGTCTTATTCCTGGATACGTTTTAACTGAATATCGAAAGTAAAAAAAAAAAAAATTCTTAACTAACACAATTAGCGCACCAAAACTAGGCAATGCGATTTGCAGAAAGCTTCCATGCTACGGAATGCGGGATTTCCGAGAATGGCAGATTCTCACACCACATAAGCTTCTACACACGCGAACAGTAACTCCTTTCTTGAGTCATATTTTCTGTCAAAATGCTTCTAAAGTACAAATATATATATATATATATATATATATATATACTGAAAACATCAAGACTGTAAATTTCTTCAATAAAGACTGAACAGCAAGCCCAAACATTACTGACCACTGGCATACGAGAGGGATATAGAGCAATGGTAAGCCGTTCTCCATGGCTTTGTCAAGGGCCAGGCACGGACAAACAAAGCCATGGAGAACGGCTTACCATTGCTCTATATCCCTCTCTTATGCCAGTGGTCAGTAATGTTTGGGCTTGCTGTTCAGTCTTTAATTTGATTTTTCTTTAATGCAGCCTTCTGGCACTTTAGAACTTCAAAAACATTTTTAACTGTTACCTTGTTTGTTTTTCTATACATATATACAATATCTATCAACCAGGGCGCGATTTCATCGATTAGCAACTAGCAAATAGCTAGTGAAAATTCAAATTTGCTAGTGAAAAAAAATTGCAGTAGCAAATATTGCTAGTAAGGTAATTTTTTTATTTAAAGTAACCAAAAATCATTATTAATCCACGAAGTTTACCTAACAGTTTCTATTATCAATTGTTAAAACAGCGACGATCAGCGATTCTCTTTCGCCAATTTCCTTTCGACATTTAATACCCATCCTCCCCATATCTTTCATCCCTTCCAATGGAAACTCCTCTCCATCGTGCCTTCATTGGTCTATTACAGAAACTGAACGTGACGTCGGCAATGGTTGCTGTGGCAACCCAGAGCTCTGGGATGGATCGGTTGTTTGACCACCTGCTCTGCCACCCTCCCTTCTTTTGCCCCACAAACTTTGTCCTCAACTCCTGTCGTACCCTAAGCCAAGCGATCGCCTGCTTCCACAAGTCTTGATAGTCGTGCATACATCAAATACTGCGCTCTAATGATCAGTGATGAATAAGCAAGAATAATTCCACTTATTCGGATGGTAAACAAAACCGAAAGAAGCAAACCAAAATGTTACTGGAAAATAACCTGCCAACACTGGCAAAAGTCTTATCCATATTAACTAGCTTTATTGCGTGGCATAGATACGCTTTTTTACGAAACGTGTTCGTGGAGGGGGTAAACGATTACGGAAGAAACTTTTGCTTCGTCTGACTTCTGGTTTTGGAAATTTCCCTTGTATTTTCAAGCTGAAATACAAATATTTATCTAGTAAAATGTTAATGAGCAATAATACTTGACAGAGGCAACATCGTGAGAAAAAAAAAATTATGATTACGGAAAAAATCCGAATTCCGTCGACTTTTCCTTTTCTAGTTTCGTAAAGACGGCATTCCAATAATAACGAAAAAAGCCGGAATTCCTTGAATTCGCGGAAGAATCTCATGCCTGAAGATTACAGAAAATTTTTGCAGCAGCCAACTTCCGTTTTTGCAAATTGTCCTCCACAGTTTCAAGCTAAAATGCAAACATTTATGCAATAAAATTATATTTAACAAGAAAAGCGGACAAATGCAAACATTTATGCAATAAAATTATATTTAACAAGAAAAGCGGACACAAAGACAACACTGGGAGAAAAATTTGTGATTACGGCAAAATTTTCTTACTCCGTTTCACTACTGTGTTCGAAAGTTTTGAAGCACGAAATTTCGTCTCCAGATGAAAAACGACCCCCCTCCCAAATATCGATCTTTAGAATGTAACTGATGACAAAAAAAAAAAAAAAAAAAAAAAAAAAAAAACGGGATTCCGCGAATCCATGTAAGAATCTCATGTATATCATAAAAATAATTGCAAAAGAAAAATTTGAAACAAAATGAACATTTGAAGAATCCGTAGTTTTGATAGTGAGTTCCGTAGTCAGACAACTAGTTCCGTAGAAACTACGGCATTGTGTGGTAGTTGGCAGATATGAAGTGTGTAGAAGTTTAGCAGAAATTTGTGCGATACTTTCACTTAGTACTGCATGTTGTGAGGTGGGATTCAGTTTTTTTAAAAAGAATACAAGGGGATTGGAGGAACAATTTGTCTGTTGAAACTTTAAATGCTCTGATGACAATTGAAATAGAAGGGCCACAAGAAGAGATTTTTAATCCATGGTCAGCAGTTATAAAGTGGTATGATGACAAATTCAGACACCCTGAGCGTAAACCATATGGGAAGAAATCTGAATTAGAATGTCAGTGAAATATATTCATGTGCTATGAGAATTTATTAGAAATTAATAAATAAAGATAGTCACTAAACTTATCTAAGATTCTATTCATTATTCAAAAAGATAAGTCAAAATATTTATACACATTTAAATTTCTGTGTAACTTTATTAGAAAATAAGTTACGATGTGATTTAGTTTTACTTGCTAGTCATGCAAATGTTTTGCTAACAAACTATTTGGTCACTAGCAAAATTTGCTAGTGAGCAAAAAAAATGAAATCTTGCCCTGCTACCAACAAGTAATTGGACACCCCTGCAATCGACAATATCTGCGGTCCTGACACACGTCATATGGCCGCCGCCATTAAATAACACGTGGGGAAACAACGCAACCAGTCGCATGCAAGATGCCATGCAGTTCAGAGCTCTCCGATTTCGAGAAAGAAGTAATCGTCGGGTATCACAGAAATGGCCGATCTATACGTGACATATCCAGCAAGTTGAAGTACCCAAAATCAACAGTGGTCTACGTGATTGACAAGTGGAAGATGAGAGGTGACTGTCGGAACGTGCCCCAACCCGGCAGACCCACAAAACTGGGAGTTAAGAGACCGACGGGTGCTGGCCAGAGAAATTCGAAAGAATCGCACCAAATCAATGGGCCACATCCGCGAGGAGTTTCAACAGGCATCCAGGAGTGTTCTTTCGGTGAATACCATCCGTAAGGAAGCCCACCTGCTCGGTTATCGTGGACGTGCTGCCACCCACAAGCCTTTGATCACCAAGTCCAATAGCGCTGCTCGGCTAACGTGGTGCAAAGAACATCGACAGTGGACCCTTGAACAGTGGAAACAGGTTCTCTTGAGCGATGAATCAAGGTTCACCCTCTACTGTTCGGATGAAAAGGTCTGGGTTTGGCGTCTGCCTGAAGAACGCCTCCTGACGGAATGTATTGTGCCAACTGTGAAGTTAGGCGGCGGTGGAATTATGCTATGGGGGTGTTTCTCCTGGTATGGCACAGGACTTTTGGTCGCAATTCCTGGTAGACTCCACGCAGAGACCTACTGCACCATTTTGGATGACCATGCGCTTCCTACGTTGTGGCAGTTTTACGGGGTGGACCCATGTTACTTTCAGGATGACAGTGCCACCTGTCATGTTGCAAGGTCCACCATGGCTTGGTATGGTGACAATGGGGTTAATCGAATGGAATGGCCTGCGCAGATCCCGGACCTTAACCCTATCGAGCACCTCTGGGACGAGTTGGAGTGTCAACTTAAGGGGTGCCCCCACAGTCCGAAATCGGTGAAGGAACTGACCTGTCTTTTCCAAGCCGAGTGGAAGAAAATACCGTCAGCTGTCGTACAACGCCTGGTTGAGATTATCCCCCGGAGGGTCGCAGCTGTAATCGCCGCTCGTGGAGGCTCCACCAACTATTGAAGGTGAATAAACTTTGTTTTCCTTTGCTATCACAGGTGTCCAATTACTTGTTGGTAGATAGTGTATATATTCCTACAATCTCTTTGCAGTCTTTTATTTCGTTGTTACGTTAAATTTTTTCTGTTACTGCATTTTCAGTACTTTCCCAACACCACCGCCAGAGTTCGCCAAAATGCGTAATTACATGTCTAGGACGCATCGAAAAGTGTGTTTACGCATTAAAATTTTGCCAACACGTAAAAATATGCATCGAAATTTTGCCAACGTGTAAAAATACGAATCGAGAATTTTAAGCTGAAAAATGTTTATTTTCAACTTTTTGTTCGAATTTTGTATTTCAAACACGATCAGCGGTATCTTTTGTTTCCTCAGGCCAGATCTCACTTTGCAGGCGATCCATACCTGGCCGTGGTTTGCTTGTCACGACCGGAACCATGGCGGCGTGTCCAGCCAGCCAGTCAGGGCGTGACGTCAGGGAGACATAGTTTCTTACCTTGACGTCATCGGCTCGTAGGGAGCGCAATCGAATCGCAAATCTACTGTCATTGCTGCTACAGCTCATGCTCGATCAGATGAGTGAAGTACACTTTCGCAATCGCAAATCCGGTGCGCCTTCAGTGTGGTCCTGAAGTCGTGATTTGTAGAGATTGAAACAGCTTTATCAGACACTGTAGTATTGAATGATGTGTCGAAACAGCGTACTTTAACGTCTTTTTTTTTTCCGGCTAGACTCAGTCCAATGGTGTAGAAAAGAAACAAAATGCAGAGGAAGGAAACAATGAAAGCTGCAAAAAACTATCAGCGGAAATACGAAAGCAGCCAACGAACATGGACACTGCATTAGAAAATGATGAATTTCCAACTTTGACACGAAGTCAAAGTTGGAAATTCATTCTTGTTTTTTACCAAAAATGATACAAAGAATTTCCAGGGATTACTTTCCATGCGCTAGTAGTGTTTACGTTATTTATGTATTATATATATATTTTTTTAAACTAAAAAAAGAAGCAAAATGTTCAAATACATTCAGTAGTAGTGAAATATGTTTCAACATACAGGGAGAAGTATTAAGGTCCGAATGAAAGAACACCAAGCAGCTATTAGGAACATTGGGAACAAAACAGGGCTAGACAGACATATACAAGCAAAGTGGACACTCCATAAATTGGGACTCAGTGAAAATAATCGCCCACCAGTCAAACTTAGTAAAGAGGAAACTAGAAGAAGGGATGGAACTAGCAAGAAAAAGAAGTACCACAATTAACGATAATTGCGGATGAACTCTTCCAATTGAGTGGCAGCAACTACTCCAGTGACATAGTCCTGATGACGAACTAGGCTTTAGTTCGAAAATTTGACAACCAACTTTCATGAAAAATAACCTCTATAAGACCCGTAAAAAAGTTATTCCACAATCACTATGAATAAAGGTGCCATAAATGCATTTACAACTATAATTTTTTTTTTAATAATTTCCCGGTGTTTTTGGAACTTTTTTTTTCACTCATTAATTTTTTTAAAATACACCTCACTTTTAGAAATTACTCCCTAAATTTTTCCAAAGGAGTAAAAATACTCCTTCAAATTATTTTTTCGGCGAACTCTGAACACCACCTCTCCTGACAATTACCTCGCGGACTTTTTTAAGCATTACGTTATTTGTTTTTTTTTACCGGTGTCCGCAGTACCTAAATTTATAACTTTTTAATAGATAATCTATGGATTATACAACAGAAATTACAGTATTTACTGCAAATTACGAAATTTCAGGTAAGACGAAAATTAGAGGCACCACGGCCCGAATTTTAGGCGCCTGGGCGCCCGGGATTTGTTGAGCCCTGGTGATGGATTTTTGGAGCGAAAAGTGATAAAGTATATTGTTGTCAAATTATTCTTGTTATCCAAACCTCATCAATTTGCTCCATGATTTTCTTTTCCCGTGCTACTAGTTGCTGCTCTCAGAAAACTAAAATTTCAGATTTTGATTTTATTAAAACACAATGTGTGTAAATCAGATTTTGTACATATTTATTTATAGTACCATATTTTTCTTTATAATCTGCAAACCATAAAATCCAGGAAAAAAAATTCCTTCGTAAAATCCGCGGCAGCATACATTCTGTAGCTCGTGAAATTCTGAGTAAAACAATTTTTGGTAAATAAGCAGATTAGAGTGTCCTAAATTATTTTGTTGCAATAAGTTGGAAGAATTTTGAAAAAGTGAGATGTACAGATTTTGAAGTATGCAATGTAGTGGTAAATGGTGAAAAAATTGCCTCATTATGGTGCATTTTAAAGATTTAATACTTACGCGTAAGTACGACGCTGTGAACAGAAGCTGAGACAGGCCTAACACAACGCTGCGGTGACGACATCAAGCTTTGCTTCACTGAAACGATGGTCTTGTTCCGGCAGCCAATTTGCTGGCAGAAGAGTACAAGAGGAACGGTGAATGGTCTTGGCAGGAAAGCTTTCCAATTTGTAGTCTTGCATTACAGAAAATAGTCTCGTTTTTTGACATCAGAATCTGATAATTTCTTGAATTTTTTTCGTTTATGATTCTTTAATGTGCAATGTATGAACTTCGTTCTTAGAGGTTTTTTTTAATCCAATTTGAATGAATTGCGAACAATGGTGTGCAAAACTTTGAATTTCTGAGGCCATGTAAGTTCTGTTGAACAGAACATGGCCTCTAATGGTTTTATAGAAGAGAAGGCATCCGCACATTTTCTATTTTGCCCCAGGGAATGACATGCGTAACATCAAAGCAACTGTCACCACGTATTTTTAAAAATTGCTACAGAAATGAACTACTTTTTGTAGCATAGCACTACAAATTGGAACGCTTTGCTCACAAGAAAGTTCCCCATTTCTCTCGTACTCTTCCGTCAGCAAAATGACCACCCGAACGAGACCGTTTCAGCAGAGCCAAGCCTCCTGTGGTTGCCGCAGCGGTGTTCACGTCGTCGTACTTGAAGGTCAGTACAGTAAAAATCTTTAAAATGCATTTCACAGAGGGCATTTTTTTCACCATTTGCCATGAAATTGCCTACTTAAAAATCTGCAAGTCACACGTTTTCTAAATTCTTCAACATTTCCGACGAAATAATTTAGGACGCCAAACTACATATTTACCAAACTTTTTACTTCCTATATTCCTCGGCAGCGTCTCCACAGACCACGAAATTCAGAAGAAAAAAGATCGGCATATAATCCGCACCTCTGAAGTCGATATGAACCGTAATTTCCAACAGAAATGCCGTGATTTACAGGATGACCCAGAAGTCCTAAAATGCCAGAAAGAAACGATCATTATATCAAAAAGGCAACTGCCATTTTTAAGTATTTCTCTGTAAATAAAGAACTAAAATCACTGACTTTTGCATTATCAAAGTTCATTAGTTAGACCTAAAAAATGCATAGAAATTACGGCAAAATGTATCATTTATCATTTTTCTGAACATTTCTCAGAATAGTAAACAAAAACCATAACTAGCATGATTAGCGCAGCAGAACTAACGAATGTGATTGTCAAAATGATTAAGTGCCATAAAATAGCTCTGCTGGCTTCTGCAAACACTGCATATTTTTTGTCATGCTTGTAAAAAATATATATATATATATATTCTTTCAGTTCTTGTGCGGTCCTCTACCTGTGGATTTACATTTTTACTGTTACCGCATGTTCCGTTCTTTTCCAATACCACCACCTCTTCCGACAATTACCACGTGGATCTTCAGGACGCCCAAGACGATTCGTTTTTTTTCTCATTACCGGTATATTATCTAGAGAACAGAAACTTTTTATTTTTTAACATATAAACCATAGCTTCTATGACAGAAATCACTGTATTTACTGCAAATCCCGAAATCTGAAGTAAAAAAAATTCAAGCACCAGTGCCAGATTTTTAGGGTCTGGGCAACCTGACACCCGGGATTTGTCGAGCCCTGGCAATGACCAAGGGTTTTTTAACCCGTTTAAAAATTTCAACTGATATTACGATGAATTATACAGGAATTACTCTGCAGGGCAGCAGTTTTTAAAAAGTCATTTACTGTAAAGTGTAACTTGTCATCATTAATCCAAATGTGTCTGCACTAAACACAGGCGAACGGCTCAGTGGTAAAGCAAAGTTTCTATACAAAACGTATCACACCTGCAATATCACATGCAGAGTAAATCTTTCACCATACAGTGTAACAAAATAACATTGTCTCTTACCATTCAATACAGTACTTCAAACAAAAATGAACCTTAATACCAATTACCCGTGTCAGTGGCATTGAAACTTTACTACAGCAATGTCCTGGGAATTTAGGATTAGCTTTGTTTCCAAGTACTGTACTAGTATGAGATGTGGTTACTAATATATCAGGAAAGTACATTAATCATAATTGTTTTTTTTAATAAGAAATTTGTGTTAACTTGGAAACACTGGATTGTGTACAAGACTGGTTGTTTACATGAACTCTGGTTTTATGTACAATGTTCACTTGTACAAAACTGGCAAAGCCAGAAGTTTATCATATGGTAGGAATGCAAAAAAGTATAACTTTAACTCCTTTTTAAATGTTTAATTATGCCCCAGGCGACAAAATGGCCGCCACCATAGTGTTTTGGTCTGGGACCCAGGATACAGTGGGCAATGTTTATTTACAAATGTGGTTTTCTGGACAGCGTAGTTCTGTTAATGTGATCAGTTTTATTTTGTTGTGTAATGATTCAAATTTAAAACGTGGAGTACGTATCGAAGGCTAAATTTTTGTTTTGATAACCCGCCACAATCGTGAGTTAACCAATCACAGCACAGTACGCATCATAACTATAGTACTTACACATTCTTCTTCTTTTTCCATTCCAGTAGGCATTTGAGGCACAGCCCGATTGATTGCTGCGAAATCATGCAGATCTGGAACTTCTTCGGTGTAATAAATGGGCATGGGCTTGGAGGCGTCCAGCGCCCTAGCCCTAAACGACAACTTACTCATTATCCCCAGTATTCACCAACAATGACGGACATAGAACACGAGGTAATGAAATAAAATGCAGAGAATGCCTTTAAACACCCGTTTACACGGGGTCTTTTGCTCCTCAGTGCAATGTCGAATCCTTTATTTTCCTTCCATCTTGTTTTTGGATGCATCGTCTTCTTCAGAGAAAGAGAACACACGCATTTCCATCCGTATCAAAAGAAAATTTTCGACGTCCATAATGGCGGACGACTTCCATTCAATCCCATAACACCCTGCGAAAAAAGCGGCTACTATGTTGCCACCATGGAAAATATAATGCTAATGCAAGAGTGATCATGGATGATGAACTGCATTCAACTAATTGAATTCGTAGGACATGGTTGTTGATGACCTTTCTAAAACTTTATTTACTAGTTTTAAAACTATGAACACCATATATATCTCACGTTTATCCAAGCTTTTGTGTATAACGTAACTCTGAAGCGTAAATGTCGGTGTGAAAAACTAAGTTAAAGAGGAGAACCAATCATGATCATATGCTCAGAGAAGAAATCCGACTTACGGAACTTATTCACCTTGCATTGCATCATGGGAAAGATGTTCGGTGGTTGAGAACAGAGCTCGGTTCAGGAGCCCGAACTGGAATTAACCGATGTCTTTCTCAATTGCGGAGTGGGGAAGGGATGAATATCTATATAATTTTCTTTAACCATTCATTTCTTCCTGTTTCGGAGGCGGGGCATCAAGAAAATCTGGAGGCACAACAATCTACGTCGTACGTTGCTCAGTAGAATCAGCAGGGAGCTGCCTCGCCGTGGTAAAGAGCAAAATTTCGTCAACTTGCTACCTCCTATCTATAGATAGGAGTCTTTATCTCATATCTATAGACAGTTTCTTAAGAACTACATATATATTTTTAAAGAAAAATTTTCTTCGCATAATTCCAGGAATTCATGGCCTATGGTATTTGTTACACAAGCCCGGAATGAACAGCCCTGTCGAGTTCCTACTCCCCATGTAGACCCAAGTGCCGAAGAATGCTATTTAACAACCAGAAAGTGTAAAAAGTCTCGTGTGATAAATCATACAAAATCACATTAAAATAAAAAGGAAGAAATTTCTGCCGCCCCGGTGGCGCAGTGGTCTAAGCGATGGCCTCTGATCATTCGTCCGAACGGGGTCCGGGTTCGAAACTCGGTAAGGCATGGATGTTGTGTTTGTCTTACGGCACTGGCTCCTCCCTTCCCTGGAACCAGTGACCCTAAATTAGGGACGGGCAACTGCTTATAGCCCATTGAGTTGCTCACGGTGGTCGTTAAACCTCCAATAAAAAAAACAAAAAAAAGAAGAAATTTCTCTTTTTCTCAGAGCCCGAGCCCGAACTGCAATAAATATGGTGCAGCCGTGACCCCCGGAAAGAGAAGGCGATCGCACCAAGGAGATTATAATAAGATATCTGGAAGTGCCCTTGTTAATGAAGCAGTGCGCCGCTCCGGTGGCACAGTGGTCTAAGCGATGGCCTCTGATCATTCGTCCGAAAGTGGTCCGGGTTCGAATCCCGGTGAGGCATGGATGTTGTGTTTGTCTTATGGCACTGGCTCTCTCCCTTCCCTGGAACCAGTGACCCTAAATTAGGGACGGGCGACTGCTTATAGCCCATTGAGTTGCTCACGGTGGTCGCTAAACCTCCAATAAAAAAAAAAATGAAGCAGTACCACTTTGCGTGAACCGCGAACGATGGCCGTCAAAGTGGGGAAAAGCGCATGGTTTTCAAGGCTGTTGCAATGCATTTTGTGGTAGCCGTATCGCCTTCTTTCGTCGCAAATATTTCCAATTTCGCATCATAACTTGTTGCCAGTGTGTGAGACAATGCTGAATTTATAAAATTCTTAATTAGTTTGAGGTTCTTTCTCATTTTTATTTTAAATTGAAATACACGTACATTGGTGTGAATTCTAAACAAAATATAACGTTAAAATTGTAAATTTCACTCGTGTAAGAAGTTTAAGTCATTCTGGTTTGATATTAGCACGGTTTCTGCAACCCAAAACCACACAATTCCAAAATACAAACAGATGAAATTTTTTTTTTTTGATTGGGGGTTTAACGACCACCGTGAGCAACTCAATGGGCTATAAGCAGTCGCCCGTCCCTAATTTAGGGTCACTGGTTCCAGGGAAGGGAGAGAGCCAGTGCCGTAAGACAAACACAACATCCATGTCTCACCAGGATTCGAACCCGTACCCCTTACGGACGAATGATCAGAGGCCAGCGCCTTATACCACTGCGCCACCGGGGCGGCAGATGAAATTACACAGGTATCATGTAAACTAAGGCAAATTCCCACATCTTGCGGTTCATGGTTAAAAGACCAGGGCATATCCAGAAGGGCCGCCCCGGTGGCGCAGTGGTCTAAGCGATGGCCTCTGATCATTCGTCCGAACGGGGTCCGGGTTCGAATCCCGGTGAGGCATGGATGTTGTGTTTGTCTTACGGCACTGGTTCTCTCCCTTCCCTGGAACCAGTGACCCTAAATTAGGGACGGGCGACTGCTTATAGCCCATTGAGTTGCTCACGGTGGTCGTTAAACCTCCAATCAAAAAAAAAAAAAAAAAAAAAAATATCCAGAAGTATTATTCTAACCTCCTTGCATCGCGCAGGTTCGTGACGTCACTGGCGGTGGATCATCACAGCCCATGAAAGAGAGAGAGAAAGCCTGGGCACATGGGAGCATATTTCCAATGGTCACGATCGTTGTTTTAGAATTTCGATATTACAGTGAAAAATTGCATCACAAATGTAACATAGCGCTGCAAATGCTTAGACCACGTATTTACATGTTGTAATTCCCGTTTTTTTAAATCTGAAAATCAATTTGCGTATTCTGTATATTTTTTGGTTGTTGTTGCCAATTAAAAACTTTAGTAACAGGAATGAACGATCGTGTGAGAATGTTTTCAAAAACTACGTCATAATTTTTAGCTGTTATAAAAAATTTCTGAACTAATTGTAATGAAAACCGTACATATATATATTCCTCCAGAATAAATAAATCCATCACTCTTTCCACGTTAAGCAACGCACAGCAACCGAAAAAATGTTTTTTTGTTTTTCAGCCACTGTCGGGGAATCGAACCCCGAATCTCTCGATATCTAGTCGAGCGCGTTAGATATCGAGAGATTAGATAACGCGCTCGGCTAGATATTGAGAGATTCGGGGTTCGATTCCCTGACAGCGGCTGAAAAAAAACAATTTTTCGGTTGCTGTGCGTTGCTTAACGTGGAAAGAGCGATGGATTTATTTATTCAACTGACGCCACGTATTTAGATGATTTCTTCCAGAAGATGTATATGAAACAAAAAGTGTGCACTGTTACCATAATGGGCAGTAGGCATGTAAAAATGTATTTTACTTTTAAAGTAGACCTCAACCATATCTATTTGCTAAACGCCTTTTTTCGAAATGCTTGACCAAATTTATTAACTGAGGTCTTGTGTTTAAATTCGATTACAAAATGTTCTATGTAGCCTACATACCTTACTATGTGGTGCAACTGTGAAGTTATCCCTTTTAATGGCACGAATCCACTTAGAACACAAATCTTGGTCTTTTGGAAATACATACACACGAACTTTGTGTCCTATTTTATAAGTTACACGGCAGCAGGGAACACAACACGGATGTGGCATAATATAAGACCTATCTCATTCAGTTACCGGTATATAAAACTGTAATTAAAATGTTAGTTGAAGCAAACTATAGGAAAGGAACATTATTAATTTCACGAAAGCATGAACAGCCATAAAAATCACAAGTCACACGGTTAGGCGTAGCGTGGTAATGCTAAGGTGACCAGATATTGGAACACTTATTTGAGGAAAAAGGGTGTGGCATTCCCAAATCGACAGTTCATTCGGGGACACATATGTAGTGAAAATAAATATGCAAATCTTTTTGTCCCAAAACTGCATTACTTCAATAACTGTGATATAACATATACATATTTGTTTCTTAAAAGGATATATCTTGTAGAATGTTGGTAATTTGTATTAACAAAGTGCAACTATGATGGCGAGAACATTAGCAAAAGTGAAATGCTTTACCTTAGGTACATGTGACGAATTAAAATCAAGCTGTACACCAAAATAATTGCATGGCAAATTTTTCATTTTGCCAAAGTTTTATGAGAAGTTAGTACAGTCGCGCCAGTGGTGCAGTGTCCTAGTGCTGGCACTGACGATTCGTACAAGTTGGTACGGGTTCGAGTCCCGAATGAGGCATGGGTGGTGTCTTTGTCTTACAGCACTTTCTCTCTCCCTTGTCTAGAACGAATGTGGTGACTAGACATTGGAACACTGATTTGAGGTAGTGTCCCCAAATTTGGGGGCGCACACATACCAAGACAAAGTATGCAAAAATATTTGTCATGAAACTATTGTTTTATTAAGTGTGACATTGCATTTGAAAATTTTTATCTTAAAAATATATGTAATGTGTTTGTAATTCGTGCCGATAAAGCAGAGTTGTGATTGAGAGAAATGTCTCGGCAAAAGTAAAATACTGATCTTTGGAGCAAAGGACATGAAAAGTGAGGAAACGATAACGGCTCTATGCAGGAGGTGACCCAAAACGGAGCAACCTCTTAATGGAACAGGATGAGAAAACTAGCACCGTACAAAAAATACCTTGGCACAGCTATGTCCGAAGTCGTTCAAATCATAACTCATCCGCACCGGTGCAACGAATGCTTGTCTTAGGACCTGTCAGACAGCTGAAGAAATCTGAACAAGCACCGGAGGAACAGCCAAATAGTGTTCTCTATACCAGTGCTTTTCAACCGGCGGTACGCGTACCACTGGTGGTACTTCAGCACCTGGCAGGTGGTACGCGACATCGTCCTAGACAGGATAATACTATTACACTTTTCTCAGCGTTTTCAATGCGAAACTCCAGGGGCGCGCCAAGGGCATTTGCCGCCGAAATGCAAGCCCAGATTTGTCGCCCCCTTGTACGAGAATATTTTTCAATTTTATTCATTTTCACATGAAATAAATATCTTTAGCAACATTATTTTCTATTTCTGGTAAATTGAGATTTTCCATAAAACACTACTGTCTCATATATAACAGAAGAAAAAAAAATCTGTAAAACTCTAGTTCAGATGACGCTACGAATAATTCAAGGTCAGCTTCCTCTCTCTCTCTCTGTCAATTTACACAAAAGTCTGCATTACCGGTAAAAAAGTTTCGTCATGTACGATGATAAACATATTACAGCTTCTCGATGGATACACACACACACACACACACAGTATATATAACTAAGCAAGATAAAATGAGAAACCCGTGTGTAAGGAAAATAATAACAGTGGAAGACATTATGCTCAGAGTAAAATCCCTGAAATGGTAATGGGCAGGACATATTGCCAAGAGAACGGACCATCGACGGACAACCGAAATTTTAGACTGGATTCCAAGCGACAGGAAAAGACCCAAAAGAAGACCACGTGGGAGATGAGTGGATGAAATTTGAAAGCATGCGGGAGTGAGATGGAGAAGACTGGTCCAAAACAGACCGTTGGGAAAGAAACTTGGGGAGACCTTCATCCAGCAGAAAATTGATAATGGTTGAGGAGGATGATGATATATATATATACATGTAATATTAAACATGACGGGCGTCTCTTTAACTATTCTAACCAAAATATCTAATATCGTGGAATACATCGACATTGTACCCTAGTGCTCGTTACCCGTATTGCATCAATCCTATAATATTTTCCCACCCTGTTTCACGGTCAACGCTGGAAGCTCTTTCTCGAAATTTTGCCAACGATAAGGTAATTCAGAAAAGTAAGCATATATTTCTTGAACAATGCTGAAAATGTTCACAATCTGTGGGGAAATTTTTCGTCGTCATTTACAACCAGATTTAAAGTATGAGCCGCTCAAAGTACATAAAATGCGTAAGGGTCTTAAGTCGGCAAATTATGCTTTTTGAAGTCCATTGTGTTTTTGCTACATATTGGCCCCATTTGTCATAGCGCTGGCCACGCATTCATGAAAGCTGAAATCTTCAAGATTTAAAAAAATTAGAAAAGAATTTCCAATCCTTTGCCCGCGGTATCTGTTACTGAACAAAACAGTAAAAATTATTCTCTGATTTCAAGACGTTTTCTGTTGAATTATAAACGAGTTATTTTTACTAAAAAGTAAACGTTCCACTTAGCATTACTATTTCTCACTGTTTAACGTTTTCATAACTTCTCCCACGTCACTGATATTAATTTATCAACTGAAAAAATTGATTGTGGATCCTTCCGCCCCCAGGAATCTGGCGCCCGGGTGCTTAGCACCCGTTGAACCCTGCTTAGCGCGTCTCTGCGAAACGTGCAGTCAAATGCATGGGTCATCATGTTCATTGGATTGGAAATACTTGCCGTGGACTTGTTTCCGCATTTTCCACGGAGGAGCTCAAAGGCTTTCAACCCATGACTCACCATTCCGTGTTACGGTCAAAATAGCCAGACTACATATAATAAAAGGCAGGAAACTTCAAGGTCAAAGTGTCTATTCTGGGCTGATACGTCGGCTCCACACCTACCCACCTACGCTTCACCAATCACGACATGTCACCGGGTTCCTCTTCGCCGTCTGGCTTGTCGTTTTTCTCCTTTCCAATTATTCAATTTTGCTACCGCTGTGTGTGACGGTGTGGGACCAAGGTAGTGCTACATATTAATAAATATGGATAAATTCGTCATACGTTCGTCAGTGCAAAGGGAAAGTAATTCAGCAAAGGAACCGCTACCGAAGAATTTAAAACCGGCACCGAATCGAAAATACAGTGAAGATTATTTGAAGTTTGGATTATATTTCGCGGAAGAAAACGATCAGCAGCTTTCTGTTTGTGTTATCTGTAATGAAGTAGTATCCAAGCATTCGATGAAGCCTTCTTTGCTCCAGAGACATTTAACAACAAAAATAAAGAGCACGCCGAAATACCAGTAGCATTTTTCGTGAAAAAGAGAGACGAATTTATAAAACGCAGTGCTGCTTTCGTGAAGTCCACAACCATCTCGAAAAAATGTCTGGAAACATCTTATGAATTGTCCTTGACAACAGCTAAACGAAATAAGCCTCACACAATCGTTGAAGAAGTCGTGGTTCCCTTTGTCATTGCAATTGCTTCAATTGTCTTTGATAAAAAAAAGGCCGATGCTATTCGTAATATTCCATGTTCTGACAACACCTTCCAAAGACGAATACAAGAAATGGCGACAGACGTTACTCAACAAGTGGTGGAAAAGATCACAGCAGCAGAAAAATTTGCATTTCAATTGGACGAAAGAACTGACATCGCTGGTGAAGCGCAATTAATTGTCTTTGTGCGTGTTCCTAATTCGGACGATATACTGGAACACGTATTATTTGCCGCCCACTACCTGGCAGAACGACTGGGAAAGAAATATTCACAATAATCGATATTTTTTGCAGTGAACGTGGAATATTATGGACTTGGTATGTAGCAATTTGTTCCGATGGTGCAGCAGCTATTACAGGAAGAGCTTCCGGCGTGATAGCACGAGCTAAGACAAGAAACAATTCCATTGTTTCAAATCATTGCATCTTGCATAGACATGCGCTTGCTTCTAAACGGATGAGCGCATTGTTACATGAGATTTTGGAGGATGCTGCAAAAATAATAAATTTCATCAAAAGCCGGCTATTGAATGGACGTTTATTCCGACAATTATGCAAGGATTTGGATTCTGAGCACAGCACTCTCCTCTTTCATACAGAAGTACGTTGGTTGTTGAGAGGTGAAACATTATCGAGATTATTCGAGCTACGAGATAAAACGCACCTGCTCCTGACGAACACTGGCGCCCATATGAGTACTTTTAGGGGGGGGGGGGCTAAGAAAAATCCTTACCTCTTCCAAGTCTGTCAAACATTTTAGTAACTGTACAAGATGCTAAAATACAACAAAAATAATTGACACTGTTTGAAAAATACAAAAAAATAATTGATCCTTCTTTTAAAGCATTTTCAGAAATGCTTTAAAAGAAGGATCAACTACTTGGGCTTGAGCCCCCCGCCCCCACCCCCCACCTTATGGGCGCTCTTGCTGACGAATGTTTCATCACTCCTAACAGAAAAGTTTGAAACTGTCTTCTGGGTGTTCTGCCTTGGCTATTTGGCTGACATATTTAAAAAGCTAAATGAGCTTACTCGGTCGCTGCAGGGCCACGGTCATAACGCGTTTATCACGGAAGACAAAGTTTGTGCATTCTACAAGAAAATCTCCCTGTGCCTAGGCCAAGCAAAGAAAGGAAACATTGCAACATTTCCCAATGTGTCAGACTTTACTGAACTAAATTCTGTTGTCGACACTGAAGATATTGAAACTGCCATCAAAAATCACTTGGAAAAATTGCATACCAAGTTTGTGTTGTATTTTCTATTCGTATCAAGAGGATGTGATATTGGAATTCGTTGGGCTGCATCGTTCTTCATTATGGACAATGCTGTGAACTCTGACCTTTCCTCTCAAGACCAAGAAGCACTTCTGGAATTGACATCAGACCGCAATTTGAAGGAACTTTTTAATGAAAAAACACTGACCGAGCTCTGGAGCCAAGTTACAAAACTGTACTCGGAAGTGGGGGAAAAAGCTATCGTAGCGTTACTGCCATTTGGTTCTACATACTTGTGCGAGAAGGCGTTTTCTTCATTGGCGTGTATAAAAACTGAGGAAAGGAATAGTCTTCAGCTGGAATCTGATTTAATTCTACCAGTAAGTACTCTCCAGCCACGAGTGCAAAGATTAATGTCAGAGAAACAGGCACAAGTTTCCCATTAAAAGTGTGGTAAGTGGGCGTATTTTATCACTTTTTTCCTTTTTTTTTTTTTTTTTTTTTTTTTTTTTGGTCATCAAGTTTTTGACACCTTGCTAAGCCACTGGTGGTACTTGAATATTGCCATGTCCTAAAAGTGGTACAATCTGTGAAAAGGTTGAAAAGCACTGATCTATACTACGTGAGTATGAGTATAATGTCTCAACCACGGTCTTTCATGTGAAAGGAAACACTGATTCTTCGAAAATATAATTTTTTTTTAAATTATTTCAGCGTTGTCTGTGGTCGTTCTAAGCTTTGAGTGTTAAGCCCAGATGAAGCCTCCCAGCAATGTGCGAAAGCTCCGCAAGCATTGGGTGTTTGTATTTACGCCATTAAAGGAGATTTTGGACTCCAAAATCTCCTTTCTTCGTGTTACAGGAGATGATTACATTTGTAGAGTTATATAAGATTTTTTCGCTTCAAACTCAGTATAGTGTGAAGTCACATCGAGCAACAATAACAGACATTGAAGGAAGAGGTATTTGATATCCTTCTGGGAATAGCCTTCCAGGCTGCTTCTATGCGAGACCAGAGTTCATTTGTGGTGACTGGCGAAGGCGCTTGACGAGCCAGTCGATCTACTACCATGTCCCAAACGTGTTCGATCGGGGACATATATCCGGCGAACGTGCAGGTCAGGGAAGAAGCGGTGTCTGCCGTGCATGGAAGATGTCTTGTTGGACATTCCGCACCACATGTGGCCGAGCATTGTGCTGCTGGAATATAACGCCAGGACTATGAAGAAAAAGTTTCACCTGTGTCTCCAAAATATCCCTGATGTATCGCTGGCTGTTGAGAGTTCCTTCGATTCGTATCAGGGAGATTGCTAAATGCACCCAATGGCGCCCCGAACCATAATGCTTGGCGCCGGGGCCGGTATAACGTTGCAGGGTGCAGTTCACCACGACATCTCCGAATTTGTATGCGACCATCATGGTCCATCAAGTTGAATCGAGACTAATCAGAAAACACTACCTGTTGCCAATCAGTGCGCCAATGTTTGTGTTCGTAACCACATTTCAGCCTGAGGCGTCTGTGGTTGAGGGCCAAAGGAATGCGCAACGACCCACACAACCAGCGACGTCTAATGCACGTCTACAATTCATCCATAAATTACACCCACATGGTCCAGTAGACGTCATGGATGAAATATAGACATCCAGTGAACGTCTGTGTATAAACATCCGTTAAACATCACATATAGATGTCAAGTGGACATCCTTATAATGGACAAATTATGGAGCAACAGTATCTGGACGTTCATCGGATGTCATTCATAGGACATCTAATGGACGTCCTTTATGGATGAATTGTGGAGCTATTCGGCAAGCGCACCTTAAATATCAATAAATTATGAGACAACTGAGCCAAACCAAATGGAAATTTGAAGTTAATAATAGTTTGAAGTTGTTCACTTATTAGCACTAAGTCAGGTGTTATCTTCTTCTTTTTTTCTTTCTTTCTAAGTGTATTTGTGGTCGTGTTTAAAGTTGGCAGGAAGCAGTTCTGTACAACCTGCCAAGTGCTCTGATTGACTTCTAAAGAATTCAAATCTTATGAGAATTTAATGCATTATTAAGATGATACAGTTGGTTGCAGTCTTGGTGGTGTAATCTATAGATGTCAAGCTTTTTTAATTGTCATGTATGTACACTTAAATGTTTTCTGAAAATCACGAACCATTTTCTGTGATTCCTTTCTTAAATTAACGAAGTACATTTCTGATGCAACCTTTTCCGTATAATGAAGGGGGGGCACCTGAATTTCACGAATTTTTCGTACGCCAGGGAAATTCTGAAATTTCAGAAAACATTGGGCAATTCCTTTCTTATACACTCACTGACAATGAAATTTGCGCACCTAGAAGAAAACGTGCTACAACCGCGAATCTTTGCTAATAGCTAAAGTGCGAGCTGTTATGCAAATAGTCCACGTTTGTGCGATTGCCCATGCCCGCACACCCTGTGGTGGCGCCGCAAGCACGAACCGGCAGCCTTATAAGCCGGCGTGTAGTCGATGCCCCGTGAAAGCGCAAAGCACCGGCCGACGCAAGCAAGAGTACAGAGTGACAGGAATGCCGGGTAGATACAAGAGACGTCGATTTACGCAACTTACGGATTTTGAGAGAGGCTTGATCATCTGGCTGAAAACCTAAAGGTGGTCGGCGCGCAGTATAGCTTGCCACGTGGATCGTTCTGACCATACCGTCCGACTGTGTTGGGAGCAGTGGACACGTGACGGCACTGCCACACGGTGGATCGGTTCCGGAAGGGCCAGGAAGACCACCGGTAGAGAGGAGCGGCTCCGGACGGCCAGGAAGACCACCGGTGGAGAGGAACGGCTACGGATGGCCAGGAAGACCACCGGTAGAGAGGAACGGCTCCGGACGGCCAGGAAGACCACCGGTAGAGTGGATCGACGGATAGTGCTCCAGGTACGAACGGCTCCCACGGGGACCCGGTCCACTAAACATTCAGATTTAGCGGCTCCTGTGTGCCCACGAACCATTTCCCGATGCCTCGCGGAAGCAAATCTGCAATTCCAGAGCCCCTAAGTGTGCTGCCATTAACACCGGAATCGTCGCCCGCTACGTGTGCAGTGGTGCCGGGCCAGAGCGACGTATGGTGTTCAGCGATGAGTGCCGCTTCGTTTTGGGGACAGATGATCCCTCGCTATCGAGTGTCACATCTCCCCCACTGCAGGCATTATGGTCTAGGGAGCCATTGCCTACTATAGCCGATCAGCTCTAGTAGTGGTACGTGGATCATTGATGGGCCAGCGGTATGTGCATGAGATCCTAGGGCTCCATGTGCTCCCATTCCTGGCCGGGATTCAAGGTGCACTATTTCAGCAGGATAATGCCCACCCGCACGCTGCTCGGGTTGCCCAGGACTGCCTACGTCATGTCCAGACACTTCCATGGCCTGCCCGCTCCCCGAACATGTCCCTTATCGAGCATGTGTGGGATCAGTTGAAACGCCGGCTGCCTCCGTGCCTCACTATCAGGGATTTGGAGCACACCGTCCAACACATGTGGGCCAGTTTGCCGCAAGACAACATCAGACGTCTGTTTGCCTCCATGCCGGACCGTATGAGGATGTAGCAGACACGTGACTTTTAGCACGGCAACGAGCCTTAGTAACATAAGTGAAGGACAACCACTCCCCGTTGAAATGATGGCGTCTTACTTCGAAAGTTTAACTTCCGAGTACAAAATGCGGTATCTGGAAAAAAATAAAGAGCTCGTATGTGCTGAATGCAAGTATCTCTGAAGGTGACGCGAAAAGTTTTCCGAGTGTACAAATAGTAAATATTTTCTATTACTTCGTCTTTGGTCGAAGCGCCTTTACTGCAGAACAGTTCGAGGCACATAAAAGCCTCGAAGCATATAACAATTTCTGATCGTGGATATTCCTCTACATGATAATTTAGAAAGCAATTAATAACTCTTCCATAAAAAGTGTTTTTCTAAGCTCTGGGAAGCAATTTCCAAGACTTAGAAAAATTTAGAGCAAAATCTGTTTTTTCACACAAAATTGTGGTGAAAAAACACAGTAATTTTGATTTACTCACTAATTTATTTATCCGTAAATAAATTTAGACGTATAATCCCGGTCTGTAAACATACCTAGACACCAAAAATAATTTTATTTGGACAATAATTTTAGCCATTATTTGCATTTTTCCACAGAAGTGTACTTCAGCACTAGATAAAAATCCAGGTGTATTAAAAGTAAAATCAACGGTGGTTTGGAGAGGAAATATCATATAGAACAAATCAACAAAATAAAACTATCCAACACCGATAGCCAAACAACCTTAAAAATGAAAATACTAAGTAAAAAGCCGAAAACTCGCAAAAAAGTGAATCGGGGGACGGTGTACTCGAGTTCTCCAAAGAAATCTAAAGCAGCCAAAGAGATTTGATTCTGAATAAAAGTCAGGTTGGCTAACAAATTAACTTTTAGCTCTACAAAAAGTTTTAACACCCTCTAGACCAACCAGGAACCTTCTGAATAGAAGTCCCTGGAGGTGGAAAACCCACGCACACAGAAGTGTCGTTTGAGTATTGAAGCGTTGATTCAAGAAAAAGTTTGCCCAAGAGACAAACTCTAAAAGGCGTTCTATAAAAAAATAGTCAGTAGCAATAAAAATTAAGCAAAAAACCCAGCCAACATTTTAAAATTCAACTTGAAAACTTGGAAATAACGAGTGTAACGTCTGGCCCAGTCAAGCACTGTACACCAACAACATTTGAACAAGTAAAAAGACAGGTTCTCTGCCTTACCAGAAATCACTGACTAACCTTTGAAAGGTTTTCTGCCATTGAAGAGTCTAACTCTTCAATAAAAACTGTTTTCTAAGATCGGGGAAGTGATGTCCCTTCGTTTGGCAGATAAGCGAATTTTTTCGGTACTGCCTTTATAGACAGCAGCTGGCAGCCTTAAAAAAAAAAAAAAAACTTTCGGTCTCGATTTCCTCTACTACCGCAGTTAATAATGTCACAAAATCTAGGCATTTTGGCTGCAAATATTTATAAACACCGACCGCTAATGATCGCACTTTACCCACTAACTGCAGGACAGCCAGCTATGCTTGTCCTTCACGTGCTACATCCTCATTGCAGCACGTATCGCTGCACGAGGCGGTACGACCAAAGAGGCTTGGGTGTGACGCGCTGTTGAAGATGATCGGACTACATGCCACATCATCATCATCATCATCATCATTGTCAACCATTATCAATCCACTGCTGGACAAAAGTCTCCCCAAGTTTCCTCCATGTCTTGTGCCAGTCTCCTCCATGTCACTCCTGCATACTTTCGAATTTCATCCACCCATCTCCCATGTGGTCTTCTTCTGGGTCTTTTCCTGTCCCTTGGAATCCAATCTAAAATTTCGGCTGTCCATCGATGGTCTGTCCTTCTATCAGTATGTCCTGCCACATAGTCCTCTGTAATTGTCCTGCAGCTCTTGCCATCATCTGTATCATTACGTCCGTAAAATTTCAGTTCAATGCGATGCTTTTTTCTTCGTGCGCAAATTTCATTGTCCGTGAGTGTATTTACGGTAAACTGCAGTTTCTAAGAGATATTTACGGACAATTCTGAAATTTCAGAAAATTTTCAGCAATTCCTTTCGTATATTAGCGAATAATTCTGTTATCACTTTTTCCGTATCCACATGATGTAAAATATTCCGGTAATAGGAAGAATTCGCGGGAATACTTGAGGTTTGATTAACTACTAAATTAGTTGTATGAAAGTATTAGTTGTATGATGTTTATGTATCAGTCTGTAGGTCCCTTAAGACAAAAGTTATTACAGCTATCAAGAATAAATTTTATACTTAGGAGTTTTATGAAATACTATAAAGGCCAGTGGCGCAGTGGTCTAAGCGATGGCCTCTGATCATTCGTCCGAACGGGGTCCGGGTTCGAATCCCGGTGAGGCATGGATGTTGTGTTTGTCTTACGGCACTGGCTCTCTCCCTTCCCTGGAACCAGTGACCCTAAATTAGGGACGGGGGACTGCTTATAGCCCATTGAGTTGCTCACGGTGGTCGTTAAACCTCCAATCAAAAAAAAAAAAAAAAATTACTATAAAGCAGTGCGATCGCCCTTTTCTTAAAGATAACGGAAGTTATTGTCAGTTTAAAAAGATCTCGAGTTCCAAAGCATTCTGTTATACCGAAAAAAAAAAAAAGTAAATCACGATGAAAAAAATACGTAACTTACAATAAATCCTCCTACAGAAAAAATAAAATTATAACAAACGTATTCAGAAAAATAATGAGGTCCAACAGATAATAAAATCATTAACTCACCCACATTAATAACTAATAAATAAATAAAAAGCATCGGACAATTAGTTTTGTACCTTACACGCGAGAGTGTTAACAGGAATTTGTGGCTCCGTGGTAAGACACGCGCTTCCCAAAGTCTCTGGTTCAAATCCCACAGGAGCGAACAAGTGAGAAAAGTTCCGTTGTGTCAGACTGGTACACTGGATGGAGCAATTTCCTCTGAATTCACGCCACTTAAATTTTTTTTGTTACTGTGTAGCACACATGACGTGTGATGGACGTATATAGACTCACGACCATTCAGCGTCTATACGTAACATCTAGTAAACGTAGATTAAACGTAATCTGGAAGGACATTGGACAGCCATTGAGCCCCGTAGCCAGACAAGCAAGTCGGGAGGGGGGTTGATGATTGAGATCAGGCGAAGGACAGAAAGTGGTCGGGCAAAAGACGTGAAAGCGGTCGGGCACTATACAATTGTGTGAGTCGCTAGGACGGGCAAAAGGAAACGCAGGTAGGGCTCAGCCCGGCGTGGCCCTCCCCTGGCTACGGCCCTGCAGCCATTGGATATCCCGATTGCGTAGATTAAGGGTAATATGGATTTCCATGGATGTCCATTTAGGTTGTATACATAACATGGTGGTGGCGCAGTGGTCAAAGCGCTGACTTATGATCATTCGTCCGAGAAGGGTCCGGGTTCGAATCCCGGTGAGGCATGGTTGTGGTGTTTGTCTTACGGTACTGGCTCTCTCTCCCTTCCCTGGAACGAGTGGCCCTAAATTAGGGACGGGCGACTGCTTATAGCCCATTGAGTTGCTCACGGTGGTCGTTAAACCTTCAATAAAAAAAAAAACATAACACTGTGGACGCCAAATGGACGTCTATTAGATGTGATTGTCAGTGGCGTACATTCCAGGCTAGCTGCAAAGCCTTGAGAACGCACAAATAAAAGTCAATTAAATATACACAAATAAAAGTCAATTATCAACGGTATAATGATATGTCGATGCTTTCGCAGCGAAAAAAACACGTGCTTATTCGCTTCTTTTGAGTAAGAGAATCAACGGAGCTCCTAGTGGAGGGTTGGTGTCATCGTAACGCAACCAGTTCTACCAGAGTCTTCGCTATTCTAATGCGAAGATCTTCTATACGATCGCCTGCTAGCGTTTCCATGACAACATGAATGAGCGGGTGAAGAGGAATGGGACATTGCTTTGGACAACGGTTCGCTCAGAAAAGAGAAGTCTTAGACTACCTTAGTCACTCGCATGCTCCAGCACGTGTTTCGCGAGAGTTGTTTCACTTTGTGTGAAGTGTCAATGAATTAAAATCAGTGATATTATATCTTAAATTCGTGGCTTTGTTGGATTCGAACTGTTTTGATAAATTATGTGAAAGCTTTCCTGAACATCTACTGTAAGAACTTAAAGAACCCTATGTTTCAAAATTTGATACAGCTTCAATAGTTGCCTAGACATATTCAATCAACAAATTAAGTAAGCAGGATTCAGTAGCGGAACTGCATTCACTTGACTAAACGTATGCCGTCCGTGTTCACGTAACGAATTGAACAAAAATAAATGGGAAGTCTCATTATGTTGTTTCACTTAATATTTTGGTTGAAATGACTTCTGACGCAGGGTTTTCACGCAAAAATTTTTATGTCTTGTCGGTTAAAGGGTCAACAAGATCATAAATTATCGACACTGAGTTCATACCTCGAATAAATTTAACTCAGCAGATAAGCGGTTTTAGTGAATGTTTGCTAATATAATACGTTTACACCTCATTACAGTGCAGAAAATAGTTCGTGCTTCACCTTTACAACACTGTAAAAAATTGCAGAGTCAAAGTACGGTAGATACACCGGCAGCTGAGTGGCCAGTCAATAAACCGTAATTTTACAGTACCATACCGTAATGTTCATTAACATGTCTAATGACCGGGAAATAAAAACGTCTAATGACCATAATGTTCATTAACATGTCTAATGAAACATAAATAATAATACATGTTATGTTCATTAACATGTCTAATGAGAAGTAAAAACGTCCCATGCCGTAATTTTCATTAACATGTCTAATGACCGGGCACAGTACCATACATGTCCATTAACATGTCTAATGACAAATAAATAATAATACACGTTATGCTTATCAACATGTCTAATGGGAAATAAAAACGTCCAATGCCGTTATGTTCATTAACATGTCTAATGGGAAATAAAAACGTCCAATGCCGTAATGTTCATTAACATATGTAATACCCAGGAATAAATAATAATATGTCTACTGACCAGGAAATAAAAACTTGTTGCCCACAGAGGTGTTGCCAGTCGACTGATTGCACCTGAAAAAACTGGTATATAACCACTTTAAGAAGAACGTTGTCAGATTGTCAAGTTTAAAATACAGTAACAGTTCAAATAGTTTAAACACCGTGAGCATGTAGTTTATCTACCGAACATTTATGGTTGAACGCCAGGTGGCGTGCTTACGATCTGTGAACCGTCTTAATCCGGGTGAAACACTGACTGTTCACGGCAATTTTTTACAGTGCATTCTGTAATACTGATATCTCGACATCCAGAAGCGGCTGGCTTAATTATATTAATGAGCGCGATCAATGAGATAGAAATAGAGTGCTTGAGTCGACGCCATGTTTGAAGGAAATTGAAAGGGCCGCGGCCATCGCTATGACGGGCGGAAGCGGAGAACCGGAAGTCTGAGTAAGATCTGTACAAGTGTCAAACATCAAACATTGCAAACTTAACCTAAAAATAAATGCCTAAAAACATGCGGTATAAGTATGAGGAGTAAATACGCTTAACTTGAATAAGAGATATTTCCGAGAAAGAAGTTGTATTACAAATATACAGTGCGGCAATTAAGTAATGGGACAGATTTTTTTAAATCCCGGTAAGACACATAAGTTGGAAAGGCATTTTCTTTATAAGTCATTTATAAGTTATGCGGTAGCAACATCGTTTGAGTGAGAATATGCAAATGATTTTTTACTCTGTGTATGACGTCATCCTTTTTTATAAGTCATTTATCAGCTATGCGGTGGCAACACCGTTTGCGTGACTTTTTTACTCTGTGCATGACGTCATTCGGTGTTACATTGGCACAGCTCTGTCATGGAGCAGAGAGCAAATATCCGGATGTGTTTGAAAATCGGTAAAACTGCATCTGAGACAGTTGAATTGTTGCGTGATGTGTATGGGGCTAATTGCATATACCGTGCACAAATATTCCGATAGTATGCACGTTCCAAGGATGGGCTGGAAGAATTGGAAAATGACGAAAGGCCCGGACGCCCGGTTTCAGTGCCCACGTCTGAACGCATTGAGAAAGTTCGCGAAAGGATGAAAAGTGATCGTTGTGTGACCTTGAGGATGTTTGAATGTGAGCTCGGTGTTAATAAGGAGAATATTCGTCAAATTTTAGTGCAAGATTTGAGGGGGAGGGGGAGATAGTTTGTGCTCGTTTTGCTCTGCATGCTTTGTCAGACGACCATAAATATGCACGAATTGAGTACGCAAAAGACATCCTGGAGACTGCAGAAAAAATAAAATTTTCTCGAAAGCATTGTGGCAGGTGACGATATAAAATGCTTTCGTCATGATCCTAAAACAAAGCGTCAGAGCGCTCAGTCGAAGTCGCTACAGTCACCCAAAGGAAAGAAGATAAGGTTATAGAAGTCCAAAATCAAGACAATGCTTGTGTGCTTTTGCAACAGCAAGGGAATTCTGCATCACGAGTTCATTCCTGAAGGTACGACTGTTACTGACAATGCTTACACATCCATTTTGGAACGACTGTGGAAGAGGACTGTTCATGTCAGGCCTGAGTACAAACAGGGACAGTGGTTCCTTCTTCACGATAACGCACCCAAACACAGAGCTCTTCACTCCAGAAATATAAGTGTACAGCAATTTCTGGCACGAAAACAAGTGTACTCAATAATCCCCTTATTCTTCAGATTTATTACCGCGAGACTACTTTCTATTCCCTAAATTAAAGCTGCCTTTAAAATGAAAAGTGTTTCAAGGCATTGAAGACATACTGTGACATCAGCTCTTCACTCCATACCAAGAACTGTGAACTGAAAGGAAGGAACTGGGAAGAACTGTGGCATCAGCTCTTCACTCCAGAAACATAAATATAATATAATATAATATAATATAATATAATATAATATAATATAATATAATATAATATAATATAATATAATATAATATAATGGAACGAGCTCAAAGAACTGTGACATCAGCTCTTCACTCCATACCAAACGATGACCCCTGCAAATCCTTCCTTTCGTTGGCTGATCGTGCCACTTGTATTAACACAGGAGGAATCTACTTCGAATGAATATGAAGACATACAAAGAACTCTGACATCAGCTCTTCACTCCATACCAAAAGATGACCTCTGCAAGTCTTCGTTTCTTTGGCTGATCGAGCTACTTCTTGTATTAACACAAGAGGAATGTACTTCAAATGAATATGAAGACATACAAATAACTGTGTCATCATGCAGCTCTTCACTCCATACCAAAAGATGACCTCTGCAAGTCCTTCGTTTCGTGGCTGACCGTACCACTTCTTGTATTAACGCAGGAGGAATGTACTTCGAATAAATATGAAGGCATACAAATAACTGTGACATCAGCTCTTCACTCCATACCAAAAGATGACTTCTGCAAGTCCTTCCTTTTGTTGGCTGATCGTACCACTTCTTGTGTTAACGCAGGAGGAATATACTTCGAATAAAATATATTCCAGTAAATTTTCCTGCTTTTCCATTTAAAACAAAAACTCGGTGTATTACTTAATTGCCGCACTGTACTTATCAGTAAGTGCTATGATCATGCAAGAACATGCAAAAGACTCCAGCATAATACAAGACCGACAACGTCAGCCAGTGCCTAAAAGCTCGAACGTACCGATCTTTCGGCTAATCGTAGCAAGAGTTTCTGGCCAGTAACAGTCTTTCAAGTGGCCGTTTCCCGGAGGAGCAGAAGTTCATATAGAATGCCGAGACCATATGTCCACTAACCTCGTGGACAGCTGAACGACTTCGAGAAGGGATGGATTATTGTCCTTCAGGAGGGCGGATCGGTGATTTGATGTGTGAGGGGACACATGGGCCTCAACGGTACTGGCTGGAATCCATCGATGATGGCAACAGCACTTGCGAAAGGAGGCACGTACACCCATCAGTTTGGCACTTGTCTTCCGTAAATAAGTCCCGAACTCGGACTATATCACAGACTTGCTGGAACACCTGTTTAGTACGCGATGTCGACATGTTTCCGTGGAAAGTTAAGCCCCCGATCCACCTATAAAACAATGGTTTGACGTCATCTGCAAATACTGCAGACAATTATTACCCTGCCGGGTTTGGCACGATTCGTCCAACGACGACTGGTCAAATGCCGATTCGTCCAATAGTACGGTTAGAACAATACCAATATGTCCAAATACCCGCTACTCCTGCTGAACAAGCTCATCTGAGGCGTCCCGGAGGCACAGTGGTTGTAACTCTGGATTCTGACCATTTGTCCGAGGTGGGTTGGGGTTCGAATCCCAGTGAGGCATAGATGTTGGGTTTGTCTTACGGCATTGGCTATCAGCCTTTATTTTGGAACCAGTGGCTCTAAATTAGGGACGGGCGACTGTTTATAGTCCATCGAGTTGCTCACGGTGGTCGTCAATCCCTTCTCCTCAAAGGCTCATCCGTTCTGATGCGGTCTTCGCTGTAGTATGAGTAGTCGACATAATGTAAAATTGTGCTACATTCTATGCGAAATACTGTGGCTATAGATTTTTTTATTCGTTCCTTGCTTTTCTTTTCAAGAAAGAAAACGTAGTTCTGCTTCCTCGCTGTCGTATGAAGTGATGACGTACGAACCATTCAATCGACTTTGATGTTTCTATTTTTTGCATTAGATGACGCAAAAGACAAGTTTTCCATTTCTGTTTGTCTGCGCATAAAAGACAAGTTTTCCATTTCTGTTTGTCTGCGCATAAAAGACAAGTTTTCCATTTCTGTTTGTCTGCGCATACAGTACTTTGGAACTAGCGAAAACGGTTTTGCAAATTTGGCACAGAATCGGGAAAAAATGTCTGGTTTTTACATGTTCATATCTTGAATTCCTGAGATCCAGTAATAAAAGGGGAGGGCAGTTCCATATAAAAAATGTGTCTTCAGTTAGGAGAATTCAGAGTAAATTACTTTTAAAAAAATGGGCTTTTTCATTTGCTCTGGAAGGCGGGAATTTTTTTCTTTTTCTGTCACCCTGTCCTTCCCCTCTTCTTGTCTTTATTGTAAGATTTTGTTTTCCGTTTCTTCATTATATTTATTCAACATTTCATGCAATTAGGGTATTTCACATTTGAATGAAAATAACAAACTTCGGAACATCCGTTACAGTGCAAATATGCGAAATGAAGGAATTAAGAAACGCACGCGGCGGAATAGAAACGAAAATCTCATCAATTCCGGCAATTCTGTTCAGGAAAATGTCGCCCTCCCTTTCAAACCTGTGGAGGTGATCCTGTGCAATGCTCATTCTAGCTACCTTCTGCTCGGGGGTGAGTTGATGGAGCACCCAGTGCACGGCGATTTTTCTTTTTCCCAGTGAGTCGGTCAAATTCCGATGAACAGACATGATGGACAAATCTGCCTGATGAGCAATCTCCTCGACTGTCAAACGGCGATTCTCTTCGAGAAGCGTTGCAACAATGGTGACAGATGTTTTGTGTGTCGATGTTTGAGGTCGGCCTGAGCGATGATCATTTCGATGCTGCGTTGGCCCTCCCGAAAGCGGGATGCCCAGCGAGAAATTGTGCTTCGATTTCCTTCCCCACAAACTTCTTGCAATTCAGTGTGGATCTGTGCGGGGGTTTTTCCCCTCACAGTTTTTATTTTCACGTACGAGCGCTGGTCTAACGCCGTAACGCGACCTGAGGAGCTGTACGCTTCCATTTCCAAACCCTTCCACGTCCAGACAGCAAATGATAGCTCATCGTTCTGACACCACTGCGGTGCTGAGAGTCTAACCTTGACATGACGCAATCATTTTCCCAATTGCATCATACGCTTCCGTTTTAGATTAACGTGTGCAGAACTTTTGTTATCACCCTCGTAATACGCAGAGCGCATGAGCGGGACCAATTCTTCTAAATATTTACATGTCGCTAACTGCCCTAAAACAAACCAGGCGATTCTTTCTTAAAAGGTATACTTCTCCCTTCTAACAGGTAAAGTTTCCCCCTTTTTATGGCCGCAATATAAGACATTGAGTAAAAACACGAAACGGGACTTCCTCTCCGTCTGAAATTTCGTCTCCCCCATTTTACAACAGCTAATGACCCTAATATAAGGTAGAGCGGGAAAAAGCATAAGGGGAAAAGGCACAGCGGGATGACACCCCCCAGGACGATATCGAAAACCTCTTCCATTCAATGTCACGCCGTGTATTGTTGCTCGAGATGGCTTCGAACTATATTGAGTTTTGAAGCGAAATTTTTTTTGTATAGCTCCACGAATGGAATCCGTGATCTCCCGTAACATGAGGAATCTGTGACATAAATTTCATTTGAAGAGCACAGTTCTTACCTGGTGTTTCAATTTTCACAAACAGTTGTGTATAATTCTGTCAGTATCAGAAATCAAGAGTCAGTTTTTCTTTAGTCGTTATCATATGTAAAAACATTGACCCTGACGGAATTTTTTTCTGGTATCCGAACATAAGATGATCCACAGTTTTGGGAGGACTGAATGTGCAAAAATACCTCGTCTTATATTCAGGTAAATAAAGAATTCTATGCTGGTTGGGGTGATATATGCACTGCAGATATATTTCGTATATTCTAACAGCATACTTCGCGTGGTCTGTGTTTATAATGTGGCATATGTTCAACTAGAATCAGTTTCAACAGTTTATGGCTGGAATCGCTCTATCTTTAATCGCAATTATAAATCCGGTGACTCCCCATATGGTTTTCCACGATTTTGGAACGTCTCTAATTTGAGACGTTTCTGCCAAAGTTATTCTTGCTTAACTGTTTTGGATAACTGCCGTACAGTTTGTCCTAGTTTCACGTTTGCATCCGGTCATCTCCAGGTAAATATACACTTCAGCACCTAGTTTTCCTGTCTCTCTCTCTGTCTGTCTCTCTCTCTCTCTCTCTCTCTCTCTCTCTCTCTCTGTCTTTCTTCAGCGTAATGCTGTCTTTGCCTGTTCCTCAGATGGCATCAAACACGCCACTCTCATTGTTTTTGGGGTGAAAATAATATTCTGAAACATATGGAGAGCCAATACTTCGTAGTTCCTTACAAAAAACTTCTTCAGGATCACGGATACAAGGCAGACCTGAAGAGAACTTCAAATTGCTTTTCTTGAAAATATTTTTCAATGTCATCGGTTTGTTGATAAGTTACATAAAATCATGGAAGTGGCATTGGAGTTTCATAGGTGAAACCGGCTGGAATAAATTAACTCGGGCTTATAAAAATGGACTGAAACAAGCTGGAACGAATATATTCGCCGTCTAAGATGTAGACCGAAAGCTGCTGGAACGAATGAGCTTGCGCATCAGAAAGCGTCGTTTTTTTGTTTTTGTTTTTTTTTGTTTGGAGGTTTAACGACCACCGTGAGCAACTCAATGGGCTATAAGCAGTCGCCCGTCCCTAATTTAGGGTCACTGGTTCCAGGGAAGGGAAAGAGCCAGTGCCGTAAGACAAACACAACATTCATGCTTCACCGGGATTCGAACCCGGACCCATTTCGGACGAATGATAAGAGGCCATCGCTTAGACCGCTGCGCCACTGGGGCGGGGGCAACAAAGCTTTGGTTTCCCTCTTTGCTTTGTAATTCAAAGTGGTCGTTCAGGGGCATGATTGAAACTAATACTTTCTGACTGATAACCTGGTAAAAGGGGTTTTAAAACAATGGCAACGAAACAAAGGAGACACATGTTTGAGCGACTTGTTTCTACCCAGTGGCATGATGTCCGTGTCAGAGTGATAGGCCTAAACAAGGTTTACATAACAGATAAGAACAAAAACGTAAAGTCAAAGTAGGCGCACACTTTCCGACTATTTCATAGTTTCAATGACACTCAATATTATGAATCACTTGGATCTGTTATGAGTAAGTTAAAATAAAGCATCCACGGGAATCTTCAGTTCTTAGTCATACCCTTTTCCAGTGAAAACCCCAAATTTCGCTTCAAATTTTCATCCTTCTATTACAGCAAATCAGTTTACCTCGCTGGTTAAAGAGTCAATCTGAAATCTCAAAGGAGCGTCATGCAAACAGTAGAGCAGATTTGCTCATCGCGAAATGCTAACTGTTTTAGTAGGAAACTCCAGCTATTTAAAATGACACAAACACACACACAAATAAACGTTTCTCCATTGCGAAAACACATCGGCTAAAATTTTGAGGAAACATAGTGATTCATATTTGCTTTTTTTTTTTTTCTGTTGTCGAGGAAACGATAACTCCTTTTGCGCTCGCATTGTGGACGTATGCGTCGTAAGTCATTTCACGGAAAATTTCGCGAATGCGTCACAGCTGACAATTGAAGGGCTGTTGGAGCCATAATATCTCCAAGGTGAACTCGTCATGCTCAGAAACAACGAAACCTTACAACATGATTCCACGTACTCAAAGCTGCGTATTCAGTCAAGGCTAAGTGATTTCAGACCCAAATAATTCAATCGTTTCTAATAGCAGGTGATGTTCAAACACCTTTTGAGAGTGAAATGGGCGCAGTCTGAGAGTCGAAGTGATAAATCACTTCAAAATTGCATAAGGGCATATCTGTGTTGACTGTCAAGAACAATTGAGATGCACCTCATGTTTTCCTCTTTAAAAAGGAGTTTTACTCTCTTTAGAAGGCTCCACTCCAATCCCATTTCCAGTTCACCTTTCTAAAAAAATGCTTTTTTAAGAGAATTTAAGTAGAGAAATTAAAAGGGAGCAGAAAAAAGGAAAACTGTGCGCAGTTCAAGTTAGGGTCTTCAATGTTTCTTTTCATTAGTTCGGCATTTTTTTTTCTAAAAAGAATATACATGTAACTAGATGAAAGCCCGCCAATAATGACGGGGAAAAATAAAATTTATGATACAGAAATTATTGACATTTATTTATTGAATTTTTGAGTTCCACGTCAATAGATGGCGACGTTAGCTCACGGCTTTCTGATATAATTAATGAGGAAGTGTTGACGAAGTAGTCCCTATTTCGTCAACACTTCTTTGTACACAACATTTTTCGTATACACTGACTGTGAACCCTGTATCAATTTCCCCTGTTCTTTTCCGTAAACTATTTTTATCTTGACGTCGTTAGATCGTCGTACTCTTGACGTTGCCACACACAGATGGCTAAACACCGGTGCAGGTAGTGAACCAAAATTCCTAATGTAAAGTTTTTCGTAGCGGCCCCGGTGGCGCAGTGGTCTAAGCGACGGCTTCTGATCATTCGTCCGAAAGGGGTTCGAGTTCGAATCCCGGTGAGGCATGGACGTTGTGCTTGTACGGCACTGTCTCTCTCCCTTCTCTGGAACCAGTGACCCTAAATTAGGGACAGGTGACTGCTTATAGTCCTCTGAGTTGCTCAAGGTGGTCGTTAAACCTCCAACCAAAAAAAAAAAAAGTTTTCGTATCTCTAGAGTTGACCATGTGACGTAACGCATCTCTGCCCAGTAAAACCACAAGTGCTGGGAAACTGCTGGCCACCAGCTGGCAGTGATGGGTCACTGCTGGCTGAAATCTGCCGCTCACGGCCCGGTAGTGGTCTGTTGGTGGCAGCGCTATCAGTTGGCGAGCCATTGATGGCCCTGCAGCATCGCCGTGAATTGTGGGCCTCCAAGCAAGTGCCACTAGTGGCCCGTTGCTGGCAACCAATGCAACCCCCAACAGCAGGTGGAAGCAACGGGACTGCGCATGCGCAGAAGCAACACTTGCTGTGTCTCTCATGGTACCAGTTAGTTGAAGACGACGCTATCGCCATCGTGTTATTTTAGTGGATGTTAAGATAAAAATCCATATGTGGAGAGGCGAATTAATTTCCTAATGAAATTTTACGTCGACGAAGATATCAGATTAAGCCGTGAAATACTTGATTACAGCCATGAAATACACCCACTCCATTCCCATGAATAACAATTCATGGAATGGAGTGGATGAATAACAAGAAAAAATTTGAAACCGCTTGAAACAAATATCTCGGAAAACCATTAAAACAACGTTTGTTGGAAAAAAAAAAAAAAAAAAGAATTATACGCGTACAAAATTTATTAATTATTTGAAAGAAAAAAAAAAAGCAACGCTATGTGGTGTACTCATCCATGGGTTGAATACACAAGACTGGGAGGAATTCGCTTCTAAAAATAACGAGAAGTAAAATAAAATATCTTTACTCTTTAAAACAAATGTAGCTTCGGACAACGGAAAGAAAAGACACAACGTTAAAAATGTAACAGAATGTGACATGAACCCGGGTAAATATATATTTATTCAACAATCTCTTTTCAAGATGGCAAGGACAGTACACAACTTTGGAAAGCGACTCTAAGTATGTACACGCCTTGAAAATGAGTGAAGTTCCCTTAAGGTAAAAAACAAAACAAAAAAATAATCGTTACGTTGAAAAAATTAATTTATCAATTATATGAAACTGACTTTTATGAAAAATACCTCGCAATATTGTAAAATGAAGGAGGGAAGCATTCGATTACACATTGCATACCAAACAGACAGCTTTAAGCATATGCGCGAGCGTGCCAAATTAGTCCGGTCGGTAGAGAGCTCAGCTATCACGCCAACGGCCCAGGTTAAAATCTACTCAGATACAAACTGGTGTTTTACCGATTTGTTGAGAAAATTTCCGCAGCGCATTCACAAGCTTCGTAAGGGTAGAAAAAAATGTAGCTTTGGGAAACTGCGGTTATCTTTGCTTTTTTCTTCTTATTATTATTATGGCAACTACTGGGAAATTGGTGGACAAGATTCGGCAAGCCACCAGTTACGTCACGTGGTTGCCGGTTGCCACTAACGGCACAATCGCGGACCACATTAGGCTAGCCATCATTTCTGCCACGTGCTTGCGGGGCCACTGAAGGGCCACTTGTGGCAGCTACTGCCTGTGATGGACCACTGATGGCCCTGTTGTGGCATGTGACAACTGATGGGGTGCCAACTGTTGGCCAGCTGTTGGCCTGAACTGCTGGTCCTTCTGTTGGCCGCCCGGACATTTTATTGACGGTTCGGCAGCGGCAACATAGTGCTGGCCCAGCAAGACTGTTTTTGCTGGGTGACGTCATGTGAGAATAATTTGGATTATAGCCCACTGGAAAGAGGAGGTCCTGAAACGATTTAGTCATGCGACCAAGAAGGTCTGAACTTCCATGCTCTGAACAGCAGGTGAAGTCCATTATTCCGTTAGTATGTTGCTGTGAAGTTGTTTATATTTTATTATTTTGATTTATTATTGTAATTTTCTTTCTAAAGAAAAAACAAATTAACACTCGTAATAACACGCAACGTTAATTTACCACTACAACAGAAGAAAATGTTAGAGCGTTTTTTTTAAAGAAAGGATTATTTGCTTCTACCTGCTGGTTCCTTCTATTACTGATATGCAAGTAAGATTCCTTTTCTGTCTTAAGTAATATAACGTGCAAAGTGTAGTTATTTATATATACATTGAAAAAAGGATTTGTTATTCATATGTTTCGTTGGTAAAGCTATCTCAGTTGTTTAACGGTTTAGCATTTCGGTAAGATGTACACATCTTACGGAAACGTTTTTTGCACTGCTTTTGTTTTCCTTTGTGGTAGATTTACTATGTGCTATAAGTTCAAACGACAAAAGTCCGCCTTTCCAAAAAATAACGACAGTAAAAAAAACTCTGAAAATTTTTCACGTCAAGCAAAAGAAATATAAGAAGTACTTAAGTTTTCTTCCTTGAGTAATCCATGAATAAGGAGCACACTGATACCTCACACCTGTTATGTTAACATTATCGGTAAAGGCCGAAACCAAGAATACTGACGCAGGAACTTCGGCAATGGCGGCGGAGCAAAGCCCTTTAATTAAAATAGAAGGAAATGGAAAAAAGTTCTGCAAAAATCAAACAAGGAGTTCACCAGGAGCGAAATAAAAATTGTAAACAACCCACCATTTTGGAATCAATGTACACATACGCCATCAAAACATTAAAATATTCGCATTTCGTGCCACAACTTTTTAAGTAATTTGTCAACAAAACAACAGCAGATTTCATTTTTTTTGTTCGGCAAATTTCAAACTTCCCATCAGCTGGAATTCTAAGCGAAAACTTCGCAAATACTTTGTCAGTTTTTGTTAAAACATTAACATTTCTTTCATTTTAAGTAAAACTTTCAAAGTAATTTATGAACTACATATTAACACATTTTGTACATATTGCAACACAATCTTCGAAGCTTCCACAGCTCACGTTTTATGAAATTCTCCCGCTATTCTGTCAGCCCATCAGCACATTACTGATGGCTGAGACAACGCAAACACGGTAGTGAGACTAAGAGCTGGGACTAAGTTAGTCACGTGACCTCAATGGCTGCAGTTCGTTTCAGGGCCTTTTGTTTTCAGTGAGCTATGGATTTGGATTAGATGACGTCACACCAGCAGCTGTGTTCTTTGTTGCTACGACAACAAAACAAAGTAGTATACGCGTGGACTGTGCACGTGTGGGTGATGACGTCACCTACACAAAAACCGGAAAAGCTAAGCGTGTCGTCACAAAAATTTATTTCTCGGTTGTTACTATGACGACTTAAAAAGTGGCACGGAGGAGGGCTCTAGCAGATTATTATTAGAAATATTATTAGTACAGACTCATACGTTTCCCACTTCTGCGCACGAAATCATTGTTTTCTTTTGAGAATATGCGTGCTTCGAGGCAATAAAAGTGCTATGTGGTATTAATATCAATGTTCAGAATAAAAAACAAAGAAGCCTCCGGATTTACTCTATATCGGCGCTCAATGTTACTTTCAGCACTGAGAATACATTTTTATTCTTTTCAGTGCAGACTAATAGGTTCCGCCTTCCGGATTTGTTCGTAAATGTAAAGGCGCTGGTTTGATAGAGACGTTCAGTTCTGCATCTCTGTACTCGAGGCAAACCTAACCAGACTATGGAGTTCACGCTGAGAGAACCTCTTCACCGAAAAGATTTGCATGGTTTTTCGGTATTTCTCCGCACTAATGATGTGCAATATGTCCAGGATCATTCAACATGCTTTGATGGTGTGCCACCGCGACGGAAATCTCAGCAAAGAGAAACTCCCTGCTGATACTTTTGTCAGCGATATCCCCCCAAGGAAGAAAGGAGCAAAGCTTTGTGCGCCCCCAATACTACTTAAATGCCCGTTTACCCTCCCACCCAGTAAACATCCTCCGGGTACAGCTGTCCTCTCTCACACACATGGCCGACTGAGACAAATGAAAACGACGTCGCCAAAACAGGAATATCTGTATTTAAAAGAAAATTCGACTGAAACTGTGATCTTCAGTTTTTAAATGTACAAGAGTTGTACCGAATTGCACATGTTGGTAGAGTAACTCTTCCTCTATAGTAACCCTTCTTCTTCATTGCAGATTTGAAGGAGGGAAGGGTGGAAGTCTGCTCGGATTGGCTGAAAGTGTGTAAAGCCAATGAAGACACGTTTTTATTCGATCTGTTAACAGAGGTTAAAACGTGGGCGTATCTTTACGATCCGGAAACGAAGAATCAATCATGGAATGTCACTTCACCAAGGCCTAAGATGTTCAAGAGCCAGCGATCAGCACAGAAAGTCATGGTGACTGTATTTTTTTTGGGGGGGGATGATAGGGGTGTCATTCTCCTTGATTTTCTGGAACGTGGCCATACCGTGACCAGCGAGCGGTACATTGAAACACTCAAGAAGCTTAGAGAAGCCATAAGGAGGAAGAGACCGAACAATAATCTGAAAAGGATCCACATTCACCATGACAATGCGAAACCACACACATCTTTGGTAACAAATCAGGCGATTAGCAAATTAGGCTGGTCGGTGGCCCCCCATCCACCGTACAGACTAGGTCTAGCACCCTCCGACTTCCACCTGTTCTGCCCAATGAAGGACAGTCTCCGAGGACAATGATTTGATGACACAGGCGAGATGGAAGTGGCTGTAAAGAAGTGGGTACAACAGTCCACACCTGAACTTTTTCAAAGAGGATTCGAGAATTGGGTTCAACGATAGCGCAAATGCATCGCTTGTGATGGAGACTATGTTGAGTAGTACCTTTGTATAGAGGAAGAGTAACTCTACCAACATATGCAATTTGAATGACCTCTGTCAGTTAATAAAAAGTTATGCGCACTTTTGCATTACTTTCGGTACAACACTCGTACCTACGCACAACATTTAGAATAACTATGAATTTTTTAAGTCCCAATTCAAGCGTGAATACGTGGTTTTTGACTGTAACTACATTCCACAGCGGAAGTATACACACCTGACCTTTCACATTGTAGTCAGGTTAGCCCTGCCGCGGGTGTAGAACTTCTGAGGTGGAGAATTGGCTGAATGAATTGTTTCCGGAAAAACTTCCAGTTAGCCGGTACTTCTCAGGTAATATTGCTGGATTGGCAGGGTTTAATAGTCAATAATCCTGGTTCGCTGGAACATTCTGGTTAACAATACAAACTCGATAAAGTTGCCTATGTAACAACATTAGTTCTGGCTCTAAAGACAGCAGCTCAGTACAGTTTTTTACGTAATAGTTCTGGCTCTCTAGAATTTTTCAGGTAATGTAACTGGATCGGCGGGGATTTTTACGCAATTTTTTCGCTCTCTAGAACTTTTCAGGTATATTGGCTTCGTACAGCTTGTTAGACAGTATTTCTGATTCGTCAGAATTTCTTTAGTACGGCTCGGTAATGTTTCTTAGGCATAAGCTTTGGATCACTGAAGATGTTCAGGTAATAAATAGCTCCTGAAATACACTGCCGGACAATTGCTAAGGACGGATGACAATAGCAACGATAGCAACCATAAAATGGAATGCAGGAAAATGTGGAAATTAGCATAAGTGCGGGATACAGTATGACGTGTTGTGCGTATGCAAATTTTGGATTGCCAAACTTGTTCGTGATATAAAGGAGTTGACGCGTATTGACCGTTGTTGTTCAAACGCAAAGTTGAAACGCAAAGTTGAAAGGGAAAGAATCAATTGACGAACTTGCAATTTTTCAGTATGTCTTCCCGACATCACCTAGAGGATTTTACGCGTTGCCGTATTATTGGCAAGATTGAAGAAGGGCGAAAAATAACAGATGTTGCCAGGAAGTTCGACGTCAGCCACAGTGTTGTTTCAAGGCTTTGGAAATCATTTCAAACAAATGGAGAGTGTAGCAAACGTCACGGGGGAGGTCGTATTCGCAGTACGACACCTTCAGAAGATCGGTACATAGTGCTATCAACAAAAAGACACCGGCGCAGCACAGCTAGTGAGGTAGCAAATCAGTTTATGGCTGCTACTGGCAAGCGGATCTCCCGAAAAACTGTCGCCAGACTTTTGCATGAAGGAGGACTATACGCCCGCCGTCCTGTTGTGTGCATCCCATTGTCCAGACGTCACCGTACCGCCCGTTTGCAATGGTGCCATCAACATCGCAATTGGACTGATAACGACTGGTCTGCTGTCCTCTTCTCAGATGAGAGTAGATACAGTCTATCGTCTGATTGTCGACGACAACTGATCTGGCGTGATAGTGGTACTGCATATTGTCCAGCAAACATACAGGAAAGGGACCGATATCCGACATGTAGTGTCATGGTATGGGCTGGCATCATTATCAATTGCCGTACGTCCCTCTATGTGCTTCCAACTGGGACTATGACTGGCCAACGATACATTAATGATGTTCTGCTACCTCATGTTCGCATGTTCCGTGGTGCTATCGGTGATAGATTCATTTTCATGGACGACAACGCAACATGTCATCGAACAGTCGCTGTCCAGGAGTGTCTTGAGAGCGAGGATATTCAACGCCTCGTATGGCCAGCACGGTCTCCAGATCTGAATCCCATTGAAAATGTGTGGGATGCTTTGGGGAGGAGTCTTGCTGGTCGCCAATGCCCTCCAATAAACAAGGACACCCTCATCCGTGCACTGACAGAGGAATGGGATAAATTACCTCAACAGCTGCTTGATAATGTTGTGCAAAGCATGACACGACGTGTGGAATCTTGCATCGCCCTCCATGGTGGCCATATCCCGTATTGACATCTTACGCCGGAACGCCTGCTGACGGTAATTGCATTTTTTTCCCGTTTACGTATTCTGCACAAAATGGCCTGTTTGTCCCTTGAACACGTGCCAAAGCCTTCTGGATTTCAGAGCACAATAAATTGTCTTTCTTGTAATGTTCTGGCATTCTGACATTATTTTATTTCATTTGGCATCCAACCACACTTACTTTTTTGCGCTATATAGCCGTTTATGATCCGTCCTTAGCAATTTTCCAGCAGTGTAGTATTCTATCTCTTGAGAGCTTATGAGGTGAAGTAGCGTTGTTTATATGTATACCACAGTGGTTTTATAAGGGAGGACCGTCGCTTTACTGAGATGCCACAGTAAAAGACGAGAAAATGGGGAGCCACGTTATTTTCTGGAGGGATGTCCACGAAAAGCTTCCCGCAAAATAAATTATTACCAAAATATGGAAATAAAAAACAAGTCAAAATGTGAAATTTGGGGCAAAGAATGAACTGAAAGGATTTTGATTTGTTAAGTAGCACTTTCATATTTTAATATAATTCGATTTCCATATGGATTTTTCCCCTTCCTACATTTTCGGCACTAATATTTCCTTTATTACCAGCACTACCGACAGTCACTATCACCAACATATAGGTGTACAAACATTTCATTTTCGAGAGCGCTTTAATACACTTATTAGGCATGACCTGTCTCTGGAATAATTTCCACTGCGTGAATTTCGACCTAGAAAATATTTTTTTGCTCTCGAGTAGGGTTACCAACCGTAATCTTTAAAGAGCACATGTACTCGTTTTTGCCATGAAAAATAGCACACTCTTACTTTTTAGCACGTCTTTTGTAAAAAAAGATCGTGCTTATGTTATCGGTTTGTCCGTCCGTCCGTCTGTACGCACGGTATCTCTGGAACTATTAGTCCGATTTGAAAAATTCTTTTTGCATTCGGAAGCTTGAAATATGAGAATGATGATCCTTTATAACGTTTTCTTTTTTACAATGTGCAATTTCGCCGCTAGAGGGCGTAAATGCAGATGATGTCGAATTCAATTACGTTTTATTCCACATATTTGCTTCTAAAAATCCGATTGAAAAAATTATTTTATCGTTCGATTCCATTTACGTCGAAGAGTATTTTAGATATAGTTTCTTTTTCAAATTACGCATAGATTTTTCGCTAGGAGGCGTAAAAGTAAATTGCATTTTTCCCGATAACTCTTCTTCTAAAACTCCGATTTGAATTTTTGTTTCTTCAGCAGATACAGTTCCTGATGAAAAATCTTTTGCATATAATTTCGAATTTTTGGTAAATAATACTTTGGTTACCAGCGGGCGTAAGTGTTAATTTTTGCTTCTGATGTATTTGCCATAAAATCTGAGCTTCTAAAATCTCGATTGAAACAATTCTTTCGTAGACTGATGCCACTCACATCGATAAACCTTTTCGGAAAATTTTCTTCCAAAAATATTCTACGGTTTCTCCGCCAGGGGGCGTAGATGTATATCTTATTTTTGTCAATATCTCTACTTCTAGGAGTCCGATTTGAAAAATTCCTTCTTTGTTGGATAGTGTTTCCCGTGTGACATGTTATTCATATAATTTCAAAATTTTCAAGTAATTTATAGACTTTCCGCTAGGGGCGTAAAGATAAATTGCCTTTCCCCTTATATTTCTGCTTCTAAATCTCCGATTTGAAAAATTCTTTCTGCACCGGTTACAGCTCCTGATAGGAAATCGTTTGCACATAATTTCTAATTTTTGTAAAAAATGGTTTGGCCACCAGGTGGCGTATGTCTTAATTTCCGCTTCTGATGTATTTGCAGCAAAATATGAGCTTCTAAAATCTCGATTGAAAAAAAAGTCGTTTGTTGACCGATACTACTCATGTCGACAAACTTTTTAGGAACATTTTCTTCTTGAAATAATGCATGGTTTCTACGCCATTGAGTGTAAATGTATATCTTATTTTTGTCAATATTTCTACTTCTAAAAATCTGATTTGAAAAATTCCTTCTTTGTTGGATAGTGTTTCCGATGCGAAATGTTTTTCCTATAAATTCAAAATTTTCAAGTAAATCATAGACTTCCCGCTAGGGCGCACAAAGGTAAATTGTGTTTTCTGCTCCTAAAATTCCGATTAGAAAAATTCTTCCTGTATCGCACACAAGACCTGGTGGAAAATATTTTTCACATGATTTCTATTGTTTGGTAAAGAATCGTTTGGCCACCAGGGGTCATAATGTTAATTTCTACTTCTGATGTATTTGTAGCAAAATCTGGGCTCCTGAAAACTCGACTAAATTTTTTCTCTTGGACCGATACCGCTCATATGGATAAACCTTTTGAGAATACTTTCTTCCTAAAACAGTGCATGGTTTTCCCATCAGGGGACGTAAAGTCACATCTTACTTTTGTCGATAACTCTGTTTCTAAGAGTTCGTAAGCTCACTATTCCGTTTAGAGCACTATCTGAGGGATTAAAGACCCGATTGAAAAACTTCTTTCTTCCGTCAGATACTACTGTTTTCCATACCGGTTCCATTGACTTTGAATAGCTTTGATAAATTTAATTTGCGTCAGAACGGATTCAAAAGACGTGCTTATTACACCCGAAATTTCGGTGTCATCTTTCTTGTCCATTTTGGTATTAAAAGTTTAGATTTTAAGAGTTTACATTCTCTTAACAGAACAAAGTGCCAATTATTTCTATTTCCGGCTGCAAGATTACATAGAAACGTTTTTATTTGTCACAAAACCAGTTTTTGGGGAATTGTTCGGCAAAAGGAATTGTTAATATTTTTAATTTTGCTTGTTTAATCGTTATTATCATTAATTATATCTTATAAACTGATTTATTTTAATTAAAAGATAACAATCAAATTCAACAAATAATTAACCATTAATTAAGTATATGACAAAGTCATGCAAATCTGTGAATCGGTGTATAATAAAATTTACTTTATTGTGCGATACACTGACGCAGTTGTATGATTTTTTCACCAAATTAATTATTTAGCCGTGTACTTAATATATTTTGGATTATTCCTTAAGATCCCTCTCAAATGATTCACCGCTGTAAACGATTTTTCAGTATGTTTTAAATATGTCATATTACAAAGTGTATTCTTAATTATACAATGGTTTACGGAGATTACACATTTTGTGTATTTTCATGTTTGAATTCTTTTAAAACAATGCCAATATACTGTATATACACTGCCTGACAGAGAAAATGCCACACCATGAAGGAATGCTCGAAAACAGACTAAACTGCACACACAGATAGCCAAGTAGGTCCTGAACAAATAATTTAATTGTCACATACAGACTAGGCTCCAGTAGCCGAATACACAGGATGATCAATGAGTGTGGCCCCCATTTTTGGCGATGCAACGTTGAATCCGATGTGCCATCGAGGCAATGAGAGTTCTAAGAGAGTCCTGGGGTATCGTAGACCATATGGTGTTGATCCGAGTCCACAGTTCATCTTCATTTTGCGGGGGTGAGAGGGTACTCAACAAACGTCCAATCGTGTCACACAGATGCTCGATGGACGAGAGGTCGGGGGATCGTGCTGCCCACAGAAGCATCCTCACACCGTGTAAAGCATTCGGGCTGATCCGAGCGGTATGCGGCCGGGCATTATCCTGTTGAAAAACGGCGTTTGGGATGCTCTGCAGATTCGGTAGTGCCACGGGCCGCAGCACCTCGTCAACATGGCGGCGTGCCGTCAGTGTGCCCGTAATGCGTACCAGTGGTGATCGGCTGTTGACGCTGATAGCACACCACACCATGATTCCACGTTGCCGGGCCGTGTGGCGCTCCACAATGGCTGAGGAATCCCCTCGTTGGTCACGTCGCCTCCAGACTCTCACACGGCGATCATCCGTGGTGACACAGAACCGCGATTCGTCACTGAACACCACGCTGTTCCATTCAGCACCCACGCAACTCTGGAGCGACACCACGCCAAGCGGTTACGACGATGGCTCGCCGCTAAGGGTAGTCTTTGCAACGGACGGCTGAACAGCAAACAGACGCAGCCAATCGGCGCGACACTGTCCGTGTCGATATCGGAGCATCTAAGCCACCCCGTACACACCGCAAAATGTCTCCCGTTGTGGCCTGTGGGTCCGCTACGGCATGACGCCGGATGCGACGATCGGTGTGCTCGGACGTCCGTCTCCGTGCTCCGGTCCCCCTACAACGTTCCACAGATCCCTCCTGCGACCACTGTTCCAAATGTGACCAACGGTTGCGGCATCACGTTGCGTTTCTTCCGCAATACGACGCAAGGACCATCCGGCGGTACGAAGTCTTATGATGACATATCTCGTGAACTCATCGTTTGAGGAAACCGCGTACGACGGAGTGTTAACGGCATTGGCACCCCTTGCTCGTTTTCTAGAAGCGGTTACAGCAGAACCACTCACTTCTCCTGGCCGTGACGACATCTCGACGGGCTGGTTGTCCGCTTATATACCGCGCGCCGTTCGTGCGATTGGCCTGCAAATGCAATCATTTGCATAACTTGTACGTTTGCACTTACCCTGCAATTTGCATGGCGCTGCGTTCACATCTTCGTGGTGTGGCATTTTGTCTGTCAGTCAGTGTGTGTATATATATACTATATACCAACCAACGGGGACTATGAGAGGTGTGTCACAAACCAATAAAATATAATAGACCCCGAGCAAAAGCAGTTGACCTCGAGCAAAAAATATGGGCCACAAGAAACAAAAGTGAACCACAAAGTAAAAGGAGGTAGCCACGAGCAAAGAAAAAAAAAGTTGGAAACCACTAATTTAGATAACAGTTCTGGAGTGCTAGAACTTCTCAGGGAACAATACAGAGTTTCGTAGGTAGCAGTTCTGGCTCAGAAGAAATTTTTTGGTAATAGTGCCGGTTCGTAAAGTTTCTCGGAGAATAGTTCTGGTTGATTAGAACTTCTGCGGCAATAGATCGTTTGCTAGAATTTTTAAGGCGATAAGGCAATGACAGAGGCTGTAACGTACCAGGAGATGTGACGTACCTGCCAGAAGGACGCACACGACATAAAGGCACATAGGAATCAGAATAAAACGTCCGCGTAGCTCAATTGGTAGAGCAACTTATTCCGGAATGAGGGGACCCGGGTTCGAATCCTGGCGCGGATAAAAATGACGGAAAAATTTACTTCGTTATAATGGCGCCCGAACTATCCGGATGACCCGACCGTTTAAAATCTCGCATTGGTGTGATGTTCTTTCCACACCGCGAGATAGAAAAAATAAGAGAATCCCTTCTCCAGCACTTCGAAAAAAATAAAAAAAAATAAAAAAAAAATAAGGGGGAGATGATGTAACGTACCAGGAGATGTGACGTACCTGCCAGAAGGACGCACACGACATAAAGGCAGATAGGAATCAGAATAAAACGTCCGCGTAGCTCAATTGGTAGAGCAACTTATTCCGGAATGAGGGGACCCGGGTTCGAATCCTGGCGCGGATAAAAATGACGGAAACGGAAAAATTTACTTCGTTATAAGGCTTGCCAGTACTTCTCAGGTAAAAACAGCATTGTCTCGTCAGAGTTCCTTTATAATTTTGATTCTTGAATTAGGGAAAGTCACTTTAACTGTTATATTGACTCGAACTATTAGTTTAACGTGTGCTCCAACAACACGTTATCTTCACTGAAAACTTAATTGTCACTTTATAACTAAAAGTTTTTTCCCCGGATGAGCTCAGTCGCAGTAGTTGAAAACTTAATTATACATACGTCAAAACATTTGTATTAAAATATAGTTTAGGGTTCTTAAATGGGTCTAGGCCACTTACATTTCAGTCTTGTTATTTCAGTCTTTGTATTAAACTATAGTTTAGGGTTCTTAAACGGGTCTAGGCCACTTACATTTCAGTCTTTGTATTAAACTATAGTTTAGGGTTCTTAAATGGGTCTAGGCCACTTACATTTCAGTCTTGTTGTTTCAGTCTTTGTTTTAAACTATAGTTTAGGGTTCTTAAATGGGTTTACGCCACTTACATTTCAGTCTTCGTATTAAACTGTAGTTTAGGGTTCTTAAATGGGTCTAGGCCACTTACATTTCAGTCTTTGTATTAAACTATAGTTTAGGGTTCTTAAATGGGTCTAGGCCACTTACATTTCAGTCTTTGTATTAAACTATAGTTTAGGGTTCTTAAATGGGTCTAGGCCACTTACATTTCAGTCTTTGTATTAAACTATAGTTTAGGGTTCTTAAATGGGTCTAGGCCACTTACATTTCAGTCTTGTTATTTCAGTCTTTGTATTAAACTATAGTTTAGGGTTCTTAAATGGGTCTAGGCCACTTACATTTCAGTCTTGTTATTTCAGTCTTTGTATTAAACTATAGTTTAGGGTTCTTAAATGGGTCTAGGCCACTTACATTTCAGTCTTGTTATTTCAGTCTTTGTATTAAACTATAGTTTAGGGTTCTTAAATGGGTCTAGGCCACTTACATTTCAGTCTTGTTATTTCAGTCTTTGTATTAAACTATAGTTTAGGGTTCTTAAATGGGTCTAGGCCATTTACATTTCAGTCTTGTTATTTCAGTTTTTGTATTAAACTATAGTTTAGGGTTCTTAAATGGGTCTAGGCCACTTACATTTCAGTCTTGTTATTTCAGTCTTTGTATTAAACTGTAGTTTAGGGTTCTTAAATGGGTCTAGGCCACTTACATTTCAGTCTTGTTATTTCAGTCTTTGTATTAAACTGTAGTTTAGGGTTCTTAAATGGGTCTAGGCCACTTACATTTCAGTCTTGTTATTACACAACTCGTAAGTAATAGTCAATCCTTCATCGACATCAATATTCTCTCGGCTAATTACAGCTTGAGTATATAACTCTCGCTTAAACAAAAAACATTAACATTGCTCTAAACAGCGCTCAAACACACAGCGTACTCGAAAACATAGTGCGCTAAGTACGTATAATCCTCAAAGCATAGTCAGTCGTAAACAAGTGTTATCAAAAACAAATGCGATCGCAAAAAAAAAAAAAAAAAAACGTAATGAGACAGATACATTCAGAACAGCAGCTCTTATCCTTAACTTGAGCGTGCGTCATTGACTTCTGACCTTTTGTGACGGTTGTCAAATTCAAATTCGTCGGACAGGAATAAATGGCCTTAAGCTTAGAAAAATGTTTAACCAGAAGAAATTAATTTTACATGACAAGACAGAAATTGAAAAGGAACGTTTAATTAGAGTAATACGTCACATCTCATGTATTAATAAAGAACCGCCCCTCGAGGAGATGAGGTCGTGGATGACCTGGGGTGAACTCACACGACTTAGGGCCGGAGTATATGTCCCTTTGCTCCCCAAACACTAGTTCGGAAGTCATTCCTCGGTAGAACAAGTCCACCCCTTCCTTGAGGCTGCAGCTCTCCAGGGTATTTAGCCTATAGTGTAGAATAAATGTGGATCGGTCGGTAGTGGTTAACAACTATTCAGTTCCTGAAAAACATAAGCACGTCAACATAACCGCAACCACTACAACTACTTTGACATAAGTGCTACATAACGTTTTTTCCTGAATTGTTGTAGAGGCACCAGATTTCATAAATCGTTCATGTAAATTTATAAATGTATGTGAATGAGGTACGGTTATCAAATAACGAGACTGCGCTTGTGGCGAAAGTGAGTGGAAGACCATTGTCCTTGAACGGTCTGTTACCGGAAGTGAAAAGTTTATCCCACTCTCTGCATTAGTTCCGGGACACGTGAAAAAGAAAGTCAACATGTTGTTTGCCGCGCGCCGGGAAAATGAGTTCAACAACGGATAAACCTGAGCTTTCTGGTGAAATTTGTGGAGTAAGTTGTCTGTAACTGCCGACTTACCGTAACCGGCAAGGGGTTTTGTTTATGTGCTCCGACGAGAGCAAGGCAGACTGTTGGAATCTGTAAAGGTACGCGAGAGTGCCTTTGAGGATGTGTAGTAAATTTCAATAAAGCTATGTCTTCTAAGACTCCGTTTGTATTTCGTAAGGTCAATACCACAAAATTAAAGAAAACGCCTATTCCCTCGTATGTTAAATGCGGCGCACCAGGAAGGATACATATTACGTGCGCTTGCTTTTGCGTCGCATAATAGGTTCAGTGAAGGCCAGGAGGATATGGAAGATGAAAAAAACAGAAGACACTTCTAAAACACATGACAATGTGGATAAAATCCACGCAGTTGGTCATAATGATCGACGGCTGAATTGGAATGACAGTAGAAATGGTAATCATCGATAAAGAGGCTGTTAGACAAACTTTACGTAGAAATCCGAGCATGACAAAGGTTGGTGCCAAGATGGATCTACAGCTTATCACGCCTGAGCAAATAAAGAAAATCGCAAGCGAATTTGTGCTGTCATTCTAAGGCAAATGCAGAAACCCTAAACTTTTAGAAAGTGGGATCACTTGTGACAAAATCGGGACTTTCTAATACGACCCTGAAATGACTAAACAATCGATGCATTGGAAAACACCAACGACCCCAAGAATGAAGAAAACAGGGCAAAGAAATTTCAAGTTCGAGTCCATGTTAATTGTTTTTTACGCTTTCCAACCGTAGGTTGAAGAAGCCTATATGCTCCAGATTTGTCCGCCTGTCCGCTCGATAACTCGCGTAAAAATGATTCGATTTCGATGCAATTTTAGTATGTAGTAGGGCACGACCTGGGGACAAACTCTGTTGAAAATGGGCGAAATGAGGTCAAAGGTCAGGAAATAGGAGTGGGATCCATTTCATTGCCCTTATGGGTCATACCTTGCGTAAAAATGCTTCGATTTCGATGAAAGTTTAGTATGTTGTAGGGGACCATCTGGGGACGAACCCTGTTGAAAATGGGCAAAATGAAGTCAAAGGTAAGGACATAGGAGTGGTATCCATTCCATTGCCCTTATGCGTCATAACTTGCGTAAAAATGGTTCGATTTCGATAAAATATTTGTATGTGGTACGGAACAACCTGGGGACAAAACCTATTAAAAATGGGAGAAATGGGGTCAAAGGTCAGGACATAGGATCGGGATCCATTCCATCGCTCTTATGGGTTATAACTTTTGTAAAAATGCTTCGATTGAGACAAAACTTTTTCATGTTGTTCCGGAAGTATACTTTACTGGTTCTGTTGAATATAATCGAAATGGGGTCAAAAGTCAGGCCATAAGAGCGAGATTTATTATACAGCCATTATCCTCATAACTTGAGTAATGATTTCTGGTATGTTGGAAAGCGTATCATAATCGATGTATTGCATGATTTTACTAACTTGTTGGGTGTAAGTTTGGCATTGTGAGTTCCCGACGGAGCAACGGTGAAATAGCATTAACACAAACAGGTTCTGGAAACTTTGAGAGAGCGAGTCAGAAAAAATAGATAGACTAGTGTTCTAGAAAAAAGGCTTCATCCTTCACCAGCACGACCAACATCCCTGTAATTAAAAGTCCAACAACTTGTTTATGACGTCATCAAAGGTGGACCACATTCTCATTTCCCGTGTTCATCTATTGGCGAGAATAGGCAGATCCTGAGCAGACGGAACAGCATATGTTTGAATGTATTAGTTGTTTCTGGTATTTCGCGTTACAAAACTAGCTGAATTAGCGAACGTAATTAACTTGTTTAGTGACATATCTCAGCGTCCTTTATAGGTGAACTACATGACGAATCCAGCAGTCGGTTTTGCTACACAAACTATAATACTACAAATAACGAATACATTTGAACATCTGCTATTCTGACTGTTTAGAGTACACCAGAAGCCTTGTATTCTCTTTGGATAACGAGCACTGGAAACAAACATGTGGTCCACTTACGATGACGTCATAAACAAATTGTTAATCTTTGAGTTACGGCGGGCGTTGGCACAACGCGCTAGCTGATTCTGTGCTATCAGTGAAGCAGTAATTAGCCGAGAAACCCGTCAAACAGCCTAAACATCCTGCCTACTCGCCAGATTTGTTCCTATGTGACTTTTTAATTTTCCCTAAAGTCAAATCTGTACTCAAAAGGACCCATTTCAAGTCAGTTACTGCGATGAAGAAGACCAAGCTTTTCAAGTTGATCACACCAGATCAGATACTCTGCTTTGCCCGTGGAAAATTGGAACGCAATTGTGTGTTGATGCGGAACAGGAATACATTAAAGATGATAATAGTTAAGAATGTTAAGTTTCTTATTTAACTAAAGTCATAACGTCAGTCTCGTTATTTAATAGCTGTACTTCGTGTGACAGTTCCATCATATTTTTTGTATCACTTCATAATAAATACTTAATATTATCGAGAAAGATAAGAAAATTAAATTCTTCCTAAATTTTAAAATTTCTTTAATGTTTATCCACCATTTTCAGAAATGTGTTAGGAAACGGTTGAATCCAACTACAATCTCGTAATTCTAAACAACTAAAAGAACAAGGAAATTCAATGAAAAAAATGATCTTGAGTGCATTTCTTGGTTATGTTATCTTATCCTAATCATATGCTTTTCTTAATTTTCTGAAAAATTTACAACTATGACCTTCGTGAGTGAAAAATTGCCAATAATACATTTCAGCAAAATCCTTAAAATTCAGCACAAAATGAAGAATAACAGAGGACGATCACGCTTCCATTTTCACTTTATGGAAAGAGAAGTAAAAAAAAACCCATACTTATGACTAAAAATAGTATAACTATATCAGTAATCTGAATTTCTTGGCGTAGAATAGAAATCAAAGTTCCCAAGTTTTCGCACATCAACTAGATGGCTTTTTCAAGGAAGCTATAGTTATACTATTTTTAGTACAGCTGGTGCATAATTCCTTATTATTAAATGCTTATGACTGCTTCCATTCGCAGAAAACACCACATAATTATTATCATCATCACTATCAACACTACTAATATTCTTTGACGGTCATCAAATGCATTAGACACATACGAACAGCAGTTTGTTTTATTGAGTAGAAATATCTATTAATTAATTGCGAAAGCTACGTTCTGTCGATCTTTGCCAACGGGCAGGAATGACAAAGCAATTTTATAGTATTTTTGACAACTATGAAATTACGTTTTGGAATACTGAGTTTGACAGACATCAACAGCGTAGGATTGGGTCCACAAAACCAGGCCGGGGGAGTACAAACACACACACATACCTAAAGGGACAACTCATAAATTCCCTCATGAAAAAAATTCTGTTTACTTCTGGACGAAAGAGAGCTACTGAAATATGCATTGTTAAACTATTTCAGTCGTGAACAAATTTTGATAGCAATTTAAGGGTGAAAGAATTTAAAAAAACTACTCATGATTGAATGTAACGTATCAAACCATACCCAAAACGATAGGTTGTACCAGACAATTATAATTATTTGGTCACTAAATGTCTACTTCGTACCACTTCCTTGAATAGACGCCTTTATTAAGACTGTTCATTATTTGAACTAATGAGCTACCATTTTGATTCATGAACCAGTACTGATAAATGGTTGTTCCTTTACTGATAAATGTTGGTGGGACACGGATATCGGAACATCTCTACCGGAGAATCGCTTTGTGCTCAATGTCTGTACGTAGATAAGAGTGTGAGGATGATGGTCCACCAAAATTGTTCCTAGTGCCTCCTTCAAGATTAACAAAGGAGGATAGAGCTTACCAATGTCCCTTTGGCTCCAAACTTAATTGTTTATAACAGTTAGTTTAATTTATTTTTTCCAGCGTGCTTGGCCCGGTGGCAAAATTTTCCTTTGCCATTTTAAAGCAAACGCCCAACATACACTTCTGGCCATTAAAAGTGCAACAATACGAAAGACAAGATATATCAAAGCCATGTTTTTTGTACAGAGAGCAGGTGATACAAGGGTGAATCGATTACAAACACAGCACGGTGAGACAAGGGGACACATAACAAGCAGTATTGTGTAGCCACCATGGGCGGCATTTACAGCTGCAACACGAACCGGCATCGAGAGTAAGAGACGTTGGATGTGGATCTGGGAAATGTCCGTGCACGAGCAGCTTCGATACGATGCCACAGTTCCTCCGCTGCAGCCGGGAATTGTCGCTGGCGTGCCAGTCTTCCGGCGATCATGGACCACACGTGTTCAATAGGAGACATATCCGGAGACCGTGAAGGCCAATGAAGACGGGGCGCATGTTGGCTATCCAGGAAGTATTGGACGTTTCAACCCACATGCAGCAGCGAATTATCTTGTTGGTAAATGACACCAGACAGTCCCTGAACATATGGTACAACAACAGGCTCCATCACCACCAGACAGTCCCAGAAGATATGGTACAACAACAAGCTGCAACCACCAGGCAGTCCCAAAAGATATGGTAAAACAACGGGCTCCAACACCACCACACAGTCCCTGAAGATGTGGTACAACAACCGGCTCCTACACCTCCAGACAGTCCCTGAAGATATGGTACAACAACAAGCACCTACACCTCCAGACAGTCCCTGAAGATATGGTACAACAAAAGGCTCCAGCACCTCCATACAATCCTTGAAGATATGGTAAAAAAGAGGCTCCAACACCTCCAGACAGTCCTTGATGATATGGTACAACAAAAGGCTCCAACACCTCCAGACAGTCCCTGAAGATATGATACAGCAACAAGCTCTAACACCTCCAGACAGTTCCTGGAGATATGGTACAACAGCAGGCTCCAACACTTCCAGACAGTCCCTGAAGATATGGTACAACAGCAGGCTCCAACACCTCCAGACAGTCCTTGAAGATATGGTAAAAAAGAGACTCCAACACCTCCAGACAGTCCCTAAAGATATGGTACAACAGCAGGCTCCATCACCACCAGACAGTCCTTGAAGATATGGTACAACAACAGGCTCCAACACCTTCAGACAGTCCTTGATGATATACAACAACAGGCTCCAACACCTCCAGACAGTCCCTGAAGATATGGTACAACAACAGGCTTCAACACCTCCAGACAGTCCCTGAAGATATGACACAGCAACAAGATCCAACACCTCCAGACAGTCCCTGAAGATATGGTACAACAACAGGCGTTAATACCTCCAGACAGTCCCTGAAGATATGGTACAACAACAGGCGTTAATACCTCCAGACAGTCCCTGAAGATATGGTACAACAACAGGCGTTAATGCCTCCAGACAGTCCCTGAAGATATGATACAACAACAAGCTTCAACACCTCCAGATAGTCCCTGAAGATATGGTACAACAGCAGGCTCCAACACCTCCAGACAGTCCCTGAAGATATATTACAACAGCAGGCTCCAACACCAACAGACAGTCCCTGAAGATATGGTACAACAACAGGCTTCAAAACCTCCAGACAGTCCCTAAAGATATGGTACAACAACAGGCTCCAACACCTCCAGACAGTCCTTGATGATATGATACAACAAGAGGTTCCAACACCTCCAGACAGTCCCCGAAGATATGGTACAACAGCAGGCTCCAACACCTCCAGACAGTCCCTGAAGATATGGTACAACAACAGGCTCCAACACCTCCAGACATTCCCTGAAGATATGGTACAACAGCAGGCTGCAACACCTCCAGACAGTCCCTGAAGATATGGTACAACAACAGGCTCCAACACCTCCAGACGGTTCCTAAAGATATGGTACAACAACAGGCTCCAACACCTCCAGACAGTCCTTGAAGATATGGTACAACAAGAGGCTCCAACACCTCCAGACAGTCCCTGAAGATATGGTACAACAACAAGCTCCAACACCTCCAGACAGTCCCTGAAGATATGGTACAACAACAGGCTCCAACACCTCCAGACAGTCCCTGAAGATATGGTACAACAAGAGGCTCCAACACCTCCAGACAGTCCCTGAAGATATGGTGAGACTCCAACACCTCCAGACAGTCCCTGAAGATATGGTGAAGCTCCAACACCTCCAGACAGTCCCTGAAGATATGGTACAACAAGAGGCTCCAACACCACCAGACAGTCCTTGAAGATATGGTACAACAAGAGGCTCCAACACCTCCAGACAGTCCCTGAAGATATGGTAAAACAACAGGCTCCAACACCTCCAGACGGTTCCTAAAGATATGGTACAACAACCGACTCCAACACCTCCAGACAGTCCTTGAAGATATGGTACAACAAGAGGCTCCAACACCTCCAGACAGTCCCTGAAGATATGGTACAACAACAAGCTCCAACACCTCCAGACAGTCCCTGAAGATATGGTACAACAAGAGGCTCCAACACCTCCAGACAGTCCCTGAAGATATGGTACAACAAGAGGCTCCAACACCTCCAGACAGTCCCTGAAGATATGGTGAGGCTCCAACACCTCCAGACAGTCCCTGAAGATATGGTGAAGCTCCAACACCTCCAGACAATCCCTGAAGATATGGTACAACAAGAGGCTCCAACACCTCCAGACAGTCCCTGAAGATATGGTGAGGCTCCAACACCTCCAGACAGTCCCTGAAGATATGGTACAACAAGAGGCTCCAACACCACCAGACAGTCCCTGAAGATATGGTACAACAACAAGCTCCAACATCTCCAGACAGTCCCTGAAGATATGGTGAAGCTCCAACACCTCCAGACAATCCCTGAAGATATGGTACAACAAGAGGCTCCAACACCACCAGACAGTCCTTGAAGATATGGTACAACAAGAGGCTCCAACACCTCCAGACAGTCCCTGAAGATATGGTGAGGCTCCAACACCTCCAGACAGTCCCTGAAGATATGGTGTGGCTCCAACACCTCCAGACAGTCCCTGAAGATATGGTACAACAAGAGGCTCCAACACCTCCAGACAGTCCCTGAAGATATGGTGAGACTCCAACACCTCCAGACAGTCCCTGAAGATATGGTGAAGCTCCAACACCTCCAGACAGTCCCTGAAGATATGGTACAACAAGAGGCTCCAACACCACCAGACAGTCCTTGAAGATATGGTACAACAAGAGGCTCCAACACCTCCAGACAGTCCCTGAAGATATGGTAAAACAACAGGCTCCAACACCTCCAGACGGTTCCTAAAGATATGGTACAACAACCGACTCCAACACCTCCAGACAGTCCTTGAAGATATGGTACAACAAGAGGCTCCAACACCTCCAGACAGTCCCTGAAGATATGGTACAACAACAAGCTCCAACACCTCCAGACAGTCCCTGAAGATATGGTACAACAAGAGGCTCCAACACCTCCAGACAGTCCCTGAAGATATGGTACAACAAGAGGCTCCAACACCTCCAGACAGTCCCTGAAGATATGGTGAGGCTCCAACACCTCCAGACAGTCCCTGAAGATATGGTGAAGCTCCAACACCTCCAGACAATCCCTGAAGATATGGTACAACAAGAGGCTCCAACACCACCAGACAGTCCTTGAAGATATGATACAACAAGAGGCTCCAACACCTCCAGACAGTCCCTGAAGATATGGTGAGGCTCCAACACCTCCAGACAGTCCCTGAAGATATGGTACAACAAGAGGCTCCAACACCACCAGACAGTCCCTGAAGATATGGTACAACAACAAGCTCCAACATCTCCAGACAGTCCCTGAAGATATGGTGAAGCTCCAACACCTCCAGACAATCCCTGAAGATATGGTACAACAAGAGGCTCCAACACCACCAGACAGTCCTTGAAGATATGGTACAACAAGAGGCTCCAACACCTCCAGACAGTCCCTGAAGATATGGTGAGGCTCCAACACCTCCAGACAGTCCCTGAAGATATGGTGTGGCTCCAACACCTCCAGACAGTCCCTGAAGATATGGTACAACAAGAGGCTCCAACACCACCAGACAGTCCCTGAAGATATGGTACAACAACAGGCTCCAACATCTCCAGACAGTCCTTGAAGATATGGTACAACAACAGGCTCCAACATCTCCAGACAGTCCTTGAAGATATGGTACAACAAGAGGCTCCAACACCTCCAGACAGTCCCTGAAGATATGGTACAACAAGAGGCTCAAACACCACCAGACAGTCCCTGAAGATATGGTACAACAACAGGCTCCAACATCTCCAGACAGTTCCTAAAGATATGGTACAACAACAGGCTCGAACAGCTCCAGACGGTTCCTAAAGATATGGTACAACAACAGGCTCCAACACCTCCAGACAGTCCTTGAAGATATGGTACAACAAGAGGCTCCAACACCTCCAGACAGTCCCTGAAGATATATTACAACATCAGGCTCCAACACCAACCGACAGTCCCAGAAGATATGGTACAACAACAGGCTTCAAAACCTCCAGATAGTCCCTAAAGATATGGTACAACAAGAGGCTCCAACACCTCCAGACAGTCCCTGAAGATATGGTACAACAAGAGGCTCCAACACCTCCAGACAGTCCCTGAAAATATGGTACAACAACAAGCTCCAACACCACCAGACAGTCCCTGAAGATATGGTAGATATGGTACAACAAGAGGCTCTAACACCACCAGACAGTCCCTGAAGATATGGTACAACAACAAGCTCCAACACCTCCAGACAGTCCCTGAAGATATCGTACAACAAGAGGCTCCAACACTTCCAGACAGTCCATAAATATATGGTACAACAAGAGGCTCCAACACCTCCAGACAGTCCCTGAAGATATGGTGAGGCTCCAACACCTCCACACAGTCCCTGAAGATATGGTAAAACAAGAGGCTCCAATACCACCAGACAGTCCCTGAAGATATGGTACAACAACAAGCTCCAACACCTCCAGACAGTCCCTGAAGATATGGTACAACAAGAGGCTCCAACACCTCCAGACAGTACCTGAAGATATGGTACAACAAGAGGCTCCAACACCTCCAGACAGTCCCTGAAGATATGGTACAACAAGAGGCTCCAACACCTCCAGACAGTCCCTGAAGATATGGTACAACAAGAGGCTCCAACACCTCCAGACAGTCCCTGAAGATATGGTACAACAACAAGCTCCAACACCTCCAGACAGTCCCTGAAGTTATGGTACAACAACAGGCTTCAACACCTCCAGACAGTCCCTGAAGATGTGGTACAACAGCAGGCTCCAACACCTCCAGACAGTCCCTAAAGATATGGTACAAACAACAGGTCTCTGTGATGCAACGATAGCTGTTCAACATACCGGTAATACAGACGAGACGCTCGCGGGAGTGGAATCCAACGGCACCATATACCATAACTCCGGGTGTCGGACCGGTATGGTGAAGCATAATGCAGGATTCACTCAGCCGGTCCCCGCTGTACTGCCAGGCACGGATTCGTCTATCATGGTGCTGCAAACTGAAGCAGGATTCATTGGAAAACACGATATCGTGCTTAGTACAGTTGCACTCGTTCTTAGCACAATTGCACTCGCAGACGCCAGTGTTGTACAGTCAAAGGTAGCCGAAGCAATGGGCGCCGTGCAAAAAAGCCCCTCTGCTGCAGACGACGTCAAACCGTTGGTGCGGAGACTGGGTGTTGTGCCACACACCCGAACTGTTGATCTACGGTGGTCGATGTGGCTGTGCGATCAGTCAGTTCCATGCGCACCAGATGTCGGTCCTCTCGTTCGGTGGTGTGACGGGGCCCTTGAGATTCCGCACGTCGTTGTGTTTGTTCCTCCGCCAACCACTGACGCCATATTCTCCCGCGATCGAAGTCTGAAACGTGCTGGTAGGGATGCCGTTGTCTTCGACGGGGCATGCTGCAGCTGTCCATGGCCAGGGACGGCGAGCAAATACACTTTGAGTGCCTAACACTGGCTCCTTGTTCAACCCTCTTATACGACTTCCAGGGGGAGTTACTCTCTCAGATGATTTAAATATGGGCTGCACGGTTAATGATTTACATGTGTGCCCGTGTTCTACCCTTCTGCCAACTTTCGAACCCCTGGGATGCGATCTTCCAAGTGTTGCACATTTAATGACCGGCAGTGTATTTATAAATAGAAGGAAATGCCAAATTTTTTTAAGAGAATAGCGTTTCAGACACATAAAGCTGAAATCAAGTTCCATTCTTGCTCATAAGTACTAAAATAATTATTCATTCTTTTCGAACAATCCAGACTAAGGGAATACGAGAAAGTGGGCAATTTCTCTAGTGGACCACCGCAAAATATCCCAGTGTCACAGAGGGCCAATCTGCCCCTGGATGTGAAATATACAAGTATTTTCGTTTTATAGGATCACAACAGAAATCCGCTCTGCGCCCTCCGCCTGGTCACATGTTTGACGGGTGATTCGTTTTTTTCCCGACTTGAAATTTTAATGACAATAATGTCCCGTTCGTCAGTTGTAAAACACGATTCACATACACCAATGGCCGTTTCCGTAGCCGAGTAACCTGAAGAGCTGGATTTTGACACTTTGTCCCAGATGGGCCGGGACTCCAGCCATAGATGAAGTATGGACGGACAGTAATCTTAAGAGCTGGCTTTTGACACTTTGTCGCAGATGGGCCGGGACTACAGCCATGGATGAAGTACGGATGGTCAGTAATTTGAAGAGCTGGATTTTGACACTTTGTCCCAGATGGGCCGGGACTCCAGCCATAGATGAAGTATGGATGGTCAGTAATCTGAAAAGCTGGATTTTGACACTTTGTCCCAGATGGGCCGGGACTCCAGCCATAGATAAAGTATGGACAGACAGTAATCTGAAGAGCTGGATTTTGACACTTTGTCCCAGATGGGCCGGGACTACAGCCATGGATGAAGTATGGATAGACAGTAATCTGAAAGAGCTGGATTTTGACCACTTTGTCCCAGATGGGCCGGGACTCCAGCCATAGATGAAGTATGGACAGACAGTAATCTGAAGAGCTGGATTTTGACACTTTGTCCCAGATGGGCCGGGACTCCAGCCATAGATGAAGTACGGATGGTCAGTAATCTGAAAGAGCTGGATTTTGACACTTTGTCCCAGATGGGCCGGGACTCCAGCCATAGATAAAGTATGGACAGACAGTAATCTGAAGAGCTGGATTTTGACACTTTGTCCCAGATGGGCCGGGACTCCAGCCATAGATGAAGTATGGATAGACAGTAATCTGAAGAGCTGGATTTTGACACTTTGTCCCAGATGGGCCGGGACTCCAGCCATAGATAAAGTATGGACAGACAGTAATCTGAAGAGCTGGATTTTGACACTTTGTCCCAGATGGGCCGGGACTACAGCCATGGATGAAGTATGGATGGTCAGTAATCTGAAGAGCTGGATTTTGACACTTTGTCCCAGATGGGCCGGGACTCCAGCCATAGATAAAGTATGGACAGACAGTAATCTGAAGAGCTGGATTTTGACACTTTGTCCCAGATGGGCCGGGACTCCAGCCATGGATGAAGTATGGATGGTCAGTAATCTGAAGAGCTGGATTTTGACACTTTGTCCCAGATGGGCCGGGACTCCACCATAGATAAAGTATGGACAGACAGTAATCTGAAGAGCTGGATTTTGACACTTTGTCCCAGATGGGCCGGGACTCCAGCCATAGATGAAGTATGGATAGACAGTAATCTGAAGAGCTGGATTTTGACACTTTGTCCCAGATGGGCCGGGACTCCAGCCATAGATAAAGTATGGACAGACAGTAATCTGAAGAGCTGGATTTTGACACTTTGTCCCAGATGGGCCGGGACTACAGCCATGGATGAAGTACGGATGGTCAGTAATCTGAAAGAGCTGGATTTTGACACTTTGTCCCAGATGGGCCGGGACTCCAGCCATGGATAAAGTATGGACAGACAGTAATCTGAAGAGCTGGATTTTGACACTTTGTCCCAGATGGGCCGGGACTACAGCCATGGATGAAGTACGGATGGTCAGTAATCTGAAGAGCTGGATTTTGACACTTTGTCCCAGATGGGTCGGGACTACAGCCATGGATGAAGTACGGATGGTCAGTAATCTGAAGAGCTGGCTTTTGACACTTTGTCCCAGATGGGCCGGGACTACAGCCATGGATGAAGTACGGATGGTCAGTAATCTGAAGAGCTGGCTTTTGACACTTTGTCGCAGATGGGTCGGGACTTTAGCCATGGATGAAGTACGGATGGTCAGTAATCTGAAGAGCTGGATTTTGACACTTTGTCCCAGATGGGCCGGGACTACAGCCATGGATGAAGTACGGATGGTCAGTAATCTTAAGAGCTGGCTTTTGACACTTTGTCCCAGATGGGCCGGGACTACAGCCATGGATAAAGTACGGATGGTCAGTAATCTGAAGAGCTGGATTTTGACACTTTGTCCCAGATGGGCCGGGACTACAGCCATGGATAAAGTACGGATGGTCAGTAATCTGAAGAGCTGGATTTTGACACTTTGTCCCAGATGGGCCGGGACTCCAGCCATAGATAAAGTACGGACAGACAGTAATCTGAAGAGCTGGATTTTGACACTTTGTCCCAGATGGGCCGGGACTACAGCCATGGATGAAGTACGGATGGTCAGTAAACTGAAGAGCTGGATTTTGACACTTTGTCCCAGATGGGCCGGGACTCCAGCCATGGATGAAGTGCGGATGGTCAGTAATCTGAAGAGCTGGCTTTTGACACTTTGTCGCAGATGGGCCGGGACTTACAGCCATGGATGAAGTACGGATGGTCAGTAATCTGAAGAGATGGATTTTGACACTTTGTCCCAGATGGGCCGGGACTACACCCATGGATGAAGTGCGGATGGTCAGTAATCTGAAGAGCTGGCTTTTGACACTTTGTCCCAGATGGGCCGGGACTACAGCCATGGATGAAGTGCGGATGGTCAGTAATTTGAAGAGCTGGCATTTGACACTTTGTCGCAGATGGGCCGGGACTACAGCCATGGATGAAGTACGGATGGTCAGTTATCTGAAGAGCTGGATTTTGACACTTTGTCCCAGATGGGCCGGGACTACAGCCATGGATGAAGTACGGATGGTCAGTAATCTGAAGAGCTGGATTTTGACACTTTGTCCCAGATGGGCCGGGACTACAGCCATGGATGAAGTACGGATGGTCAGTAAATCTGAAGAGCTGGATTTTGACACTTTGTCCCAGATGGGCCGGGACTCCAGCCATGGATGAAGTACGGATGGTCAGTAATATGAAGAGCTGGATTTTGACACTTTGTCCCAGATGGGCCGGGACTACAGCCATGGATGAAGTACGGATGGTCAGTAATCTGAAGAGATGGATTTTGACACTTTGTCCCAGATGGGCCGGGACTACACCCATGGATGAAGTACGGATGGTCAGTAAATCTGAAGAGCTGGATTTTGACACTTTGTCCCAGATGGGTCGGGACTTTAGGCATGGATGAAGTACGGATGGTCAGTAATCTGAAGAGCTGGATTTTGACACTTTGTCCCAGATGGGCCGGGACTACACCCATGGATGAAGTACGGATGGTCAGTAATCTGAAGAGCTGGATTTTGACACTTTGTCCCAGATGGGCCGGGACTACAGCCATGGATGAAGTACGGATGGTCAGTAATCTGAAGAGCTGGCTTTTGACACTTTGTCCCAGATGGGCCAGGACTACAGCCATGGATGAAGTACGGATGGTCAGTAATCTTAAGAGCTGGATTTTGACACTTTGTCCCAGATGGGCCGGGACTACAGCCATGGATGAAGTACGGATGGTCAGTAATCTGAAGAGCTGGATTTTGACACTTTGTCCCAGATGGGCCGGGACTACAGCCATGGATGAAGTACGGATGGTCAGTAATCTGAAGAGCTGGATTTTGACACTTTGTCCCAGATGGGCCGGGACTACAGCCATGGATAAAGTACGGATGGTCAGTAATCTGAAGAGCTGGATTTTGACACTTTGTTCGCAGATGGGCCGGGACTACAGCCATGGATGAAGTACGGATGGTCAGTAATCTGAAGAGCTGGATTTTGACACTTTGTCGCAGATGGGCCGGGACTACAGCCATGGATGAAGTACGGATGGTCAGTAATCTGAAGAGCTGGATTTTGACACTTTGTCGCAGATGGGCCGGGACTACAGCCATGGATGAAGTACGGATGGTCAGTAATCTGAAGAGCTGGCTTTTGACACTTTGTCGCAGATGGGCCGGGACTACAGCCATGGATGAAGTACGGATGGTCAGTAATCTGAAGAGCTGGATTTTGACACTTTGTCCCAGATGGGCCGGGACTCCAGCCATGGATGAAGTACGGATGGTCAGTAATCTTAAGAGCTGGCTTTTGACACTTTGTCCCAGATGGGCCGGGACTACAGCCATGGATGAAGTACGGATGGTCAGTAATTTGAAGAGATGGATTTTGACACTTTGTCCCAGATGGGCCGGGACTACACCCATGGATGAAGTACGGATGGTCAGTAATTTGAAGAGATGGATTTTGACACTTTGTCCCAGATGGGCCGGGACTCCAGCCATGGATGAAGTACGGATGGTCAGTAATTTGAAGAGATGGATTTTGACACTTTGTCCCAGATGGGCCGGGACTACACCCATGGATGAAGTACGGATGGTCAGTAATTTGAAGAGCTGGATTTTGACACTTTGTCCCAGATGGGCCGGGACTACACCCATGGATGAAGTGCGGATGGTCAGTAATCTGAAGAGCTGGCTTTTGACACTTTGTCGCAGATGGGCCGGGACTACAGCCATGGATGAAGTACGGATGGTCAGTAATCTGAAGAGCTGGATTTTGACACTTTGTCGCAGATGGGCCGGGACTACAGCCATGGATGAAGTACGGATGGTCAGTAATCTGAAGAGCTGGATTTTGACACTTTGTCGCAGATGGGCCGGGACTACAGCCATGGATGAAGTGCGGATGGTCAGTAATCTGAAGAGCTGGATTTTGACACTTTGTCGCAGATGGGCCGGGACTACAGCCATGGATGAAGTACGGATGGTCAGTAATCTGAAGAGCTGGATTTTGACACTTTGTCCCAGATGGGCCGGGACTACAGCCATGGATGAAGTACGGATGGTCAGTAATCTGAAGAGCTGGATTTTGACACTTTGTCGCAGATGGGCCGGGACTACAGCCATGGATGAAGTACGGATGGTCAGTAATCTGAAGAGCTGGCTTTTGACACTTTGTCGCAGATGGGCCGGGACTACAGCCATGGATGAAGTACGGATGGTCAGTAATATGAAGAGCTGGATTTTGACACTTTGTCCCAGATGGGCCGGGACTACAGCCATGGATAAAGTACGGATGGTCAGTAATATGAAGAGCTGGATTTTGACACTTTGTCCCAGATGGGCCGGGACTACAGCCATGGATGAAGTACGGATGGTCAGTAATCTGAAGAGCTGGATTTTGACACTTTGTCGCAGATGGGCCGGGACTACAGCCATGGATGAAGTACGGATGGTCAGTAATCTGAAGAGCTGGATTTTGACACTTTGTCGCAGATGGGCCGGGACTACAGCCATGGATGAAGTACGGATGGTCAGTAATCTGAAGAGCTGGATTTTGACACTTTGTCGCAGATGGGCCGGGACTTCAGCCATGGATGAAGTGCGGATGGTCAGTAATCTGAAGAGCTGGCTTTTGACACTTTGTCGCAGATGGGCCGGGACTACAGCCATGGATGAAGTACGGATGGTCAGTAAACTGAAGAGCTGGATTTTGACACTTTGTCCCAGATGGGCCGGGACTTCAGCCATGGATGAAGTGCGGATGGTCAGTAATCTGAAGAGCTGGCTTTTGACACTTTGTCGCAGATGGGCCTGGTCTCCAGTCACGGATGAAGTACGGATGGTCAGTAGCGTAACTAGAACAACGTAAGCCCTCCTGCAAGATTTACTTCAGCACCCCTAAGAACAGTAATTTTCCCAGGATTTTGAACACGAAGAAGGATGTGATTTGCGCGGTGTGTATGTGTGTGGTAGTGGTGGTATCAATTCTCATTGGGTGCTGGGTGGAAGATGGTGGTCAAGAGGACAGGAAGAGTGTCTGGAAAAGTAAGGGGGCCGGTACGTTCAGCCCTGTAGTTTTAAGTTTTTAAGTAATTTTTGGAACAGAAATACATAACGCAAGGTTATTAATTAGTCAGTCAGGGTTAACACGGTGCGCGGACCGATGCACGAACATTATTATAGCCGCCCCGGTGGCGCAGTGGTCTAAGCGATGGCTTTTGACCATTCATCCACGAAGGGTTCTGGTTCGAATCCCGGTGAGCCGCCCCGGTGGCGCAGTGGTCTAAGCGATGGCCTTTGATCATTCGTCCGAACGGGGTCCGGGTTCGAATCCCGGTGAGGCATGGATGTTGTGTTTGTCTTACGGCACTGGCTCTCTCCCTTCGCTAGAACCAGTGGCCCTAAATTAGGGACGGGCGACTGCTTATAGCCCATTGAGTTGCTCACGGTGGTCGTTAAACCTCCAATCAAAAAAAAAAAAAAAAAAAAAAGAGCATTACTATACATTTTATCGCAAGGAACGATTTCGTCAAAATATATTTATGTGGTTAAGGTTAATAATTATAAGACTTCATAATCCACCAATTTACTTTCACTTGCTACTGAAGTGCTTGGTTTTTGCAAAATGACTGTTTTTAAACTTCAAACAGTTGGCGTGCTAAAGAAATCAGTGTTCTTTTCATAAGAAACAGCCTTTGAGCCTAACTGACCCCACACATTAGTGAGATAGCCATGCATACTATAAGAACGAGCTAAAGGCGATAGCAACGTTTAATTGTTTTGTTCAAAAGTAAGATAAATAATTTGAAGAAATGATCCTCTTATACATAGCAGATCTTCGGCTGCTGTGAATTGGCGCCTGTCGTTAACGTAATCCTATATTACTATTTTCAGACATTCTCCACGGGGAACGGGGAATCCTCATGTGGCCTCGCACTTTTCTTCAACTGCGTAGAGAGAGAGAGAGAGAGAGGGCGATTGGAGAGCGATCGTATTTATTTACAACCTATTTGTGAGCGATCAATGAGATTATTGTGTTACAATCCATTGGAGAGCAATAGTATTCCATCCCATTGGAGAGCGATCGTATTATAACTCATTGTAGAGGGATTGTATTATAAGCTTGAGCCAAAGGACCCAACAACTTCAATCTGTAAGGCATCCAGTGTTTTAAAAGCGAAGCTTGACATTTATTTAGGCAAAGCTAAAGATATGTTAAAGGAAAATATGAAGCTTTGGGTTAATTATTTGTTTGTTTTTGTGCGTGTTCGGATTTTCCCATAAAATTACAACTGTCAGCTGCAGTACGTCCCTTCGTTGCCTGCGCTCCCACGCAGCTGGGTGGGTGGTAGTTACGCCACTACGGATGGAATGATTGTCTGATGACACTGGCTCTCTCCCTCTCAGGAATAAGAGGCCTCCCAAAATTAGGGACGGCTATTGCTCATGATGTGCATGGTGGTCGTCAAACCCCGAAATGCCTTCCAGGTGACACAATGGTCTAAGCGATGTCTTCTGACAATTCGTACGAGATGGGTCTGGGTTCGAATATTGGTGAGGCATGGATGTCGTGCCTGTCTTACGGTACTGTTTCTTTCCCTTCCCTGGAATCAGTGGCCCTAAATTAGTGACGGGCGACTGCTTATAACCCACTGAGTTGCTCACCGTGGTCGTTAAATCTCCAATCAAAAGAAAAACAAACAAACCGAATAAATAAAAACAAAATAATATCTGATGACAAAAGGAGAGTTGAGAGTTTCTTTTCCTCTTGTGTCAAAATACCGGCGAACTGATTTGAATAATATAATAAATAAAGTCACACCGATTTCAATAAAGCTCCTTCCCATGTAATTTCGTTTTATCGAGACCAGAGAAGAACCACCGTTTCTGAAATTGCGTAATCTTATAGTCATCAAAAATTCCAAAATATTGCTCTGGAATATTTTTTCAAGCAAACACTCACAAAAAGAAAAAAATATTGTTGGTTAAAATCACTTTCTGTATAATTAAAAACCCTAGGATTTAAAAAAGAAAGAAGAAGAAACAGGAACACCCTCACCTGCAATTCTCACGTTTTGTGATGCAATAACACGCAACGAAAAAACTTTTCTTTAAAACTGCCGATTTAAGGAGTATGCTAGACAATTACCGAAAAATATAAATTTGTGTTACAATGTCGACATATATTGTCAAATATATAGTATCTCTATTTTTCGAAATATTTTAACTGTTTTTCTGTTTTCCGATTTATCTAGTGTGTTGCCGTACCTATGTTTTTGACTTCGGCTTTCAGTTTTCTCTTTTGTGTGTATGTGTGTGTCTCTCTGTTCTCCATATTATCTTATCTGTGTGACATTTCTGTTCTCCGACCTGTTTTACGTGAGTTACTGCGCACTTGATTTTTGTCTTATTTTTTTCGTATTTCCCGATTTGATCTGCATTATTGTATCTTGTTTTCATTTACGCTTTCCAACCGTAGGTTGAAGAAGCGTATATGCTCCAGGTTTGTCCGTCCGTCCGTACGATAACTCACGTCAAAATGGTTCGATTTCGACGAAATGTTAGTATGTGGTATGGGACCACCTGGGGACGAACCCTATTGAAAATGGGTGAAATAGGGTCAAAGGTCAGGACATAGGAGCTGGATCCATTCCATTGCCTTTATGCATCATAACTTGCGTAAAAATGGTTCGATTTCGATGAAATTTTAGTATGTGGTAAGAAACCACCTAGGGACAAACCCTATTGAAAATGGGCGGAAAGGGGCCAAAGGTCAGGTCATAAAAGCGGGATCCATTCCGTTGCCTTTATGTGTCATAACATGCGTAAATATGGTTCGATTTTGATGAAATTTTAATATGTGGTACGGAACTACTTGAGCACGAACCCTATTGAAATGGGCGAAATGGGGTCAAAGGTCAGGCAGGGCATAAGAGCGGGATTTATTCCATTGCCGTTATGTGTCATAACTTGCGTAAGAATGGTTCGATTTCGATGAACTTTTAGTATGTGGTAAGGAACCACCTGGGGACGAACCCTATTGAAAATGGGCGAAATGGGATTAAAGGTCAGGACACTGGAGTAGGATCCATTCCATTGCCCTTCTGCATCATAACTTACCTAAAAATGCTTCGATTGCGAAAAAACGTTATCATGTTGTTCCGGAGGTATAGTGAACCGGTTCTGTTGAATATCAACGAAATGGGGTCAAAGGTCATTGCACGAAAGCAAGATTTATTCCTCAGCCATTATTCTCATAACTTGCGTAAAACTGCTTCTATTGCGACAAACCTTTAGTATGCTATTCCTGAGGTACACTGAACCGGCAAGGTTGAATATCATCGAAATGGGGTCAAAGGTCAGGACACAGGAGCGAGATTTATTCCACAGCCATTATCCACATAACTTGAGTAATAATTTCTGGTATGTTGGAAAGCGTATCATAATCAATGCATTGCATGATTTTACTAACTTGTTTATTTTTGAAGAGACAAATATTTGTTCTATAATTATAAAGCAATATTTTTATAGCATATAATTAATATTGTTCTAAACCGCTACAAAGCATGCTATGTAAATTTTCAAAATTCAAGCGACATTCACAAAACTTCGGGCACCAATAAGGTAACACTTCCGTTCTTTTCTTAAGGGACTTAATGCTTCGTTTTCGAAAGAGTTGAATGCTTCGTTTTACAAAGAGTTGAATGTGCGACCTATCTTTGAGGATTAGTTTAGGTCCGTTAAGCGGGATACGGTCTCATTTCTTACTGTCCGTGAGAACGGATACTTGGAACTCTAAGAACACCAATTTTAAGTTTAAACCTGACTTCGGAAAAACTTCAGAAAAATTTTCATATCCTTGATCAAAAGTTTTGATCATGACATCATTTGAGGTATTCACATCCACTAGAGAAAATGGCAGTGAAACTGTAGAAACTTCCTTTGCACTTGTTTTAGGTTAAAAAAAGAAAATGCAATCTAGCGAGAAAGGAACAGAGCTGAAGATAAATCAAGCTTAACCACCGGTTAAGCCACTACCCACAGTGTCAGTCAACCCCAAAGAGTACGTCACTCCTGAAGTATCGCAAATCTTTTGTGAGTGAAACTAAAAATAAAAAAAATAAATAAAAAAGGGAAAAACATAATTCGTTGTTCGCGTTGGTGAACTGACTATGCAACTACAGAAAAAGAAATGCAGTTGAAGATCTGAAAACACATTTTACGATTCAGAGTGATTAAAAGGAAAAATAAGTAAATATTAACTTCTGCAGAGTTAATTTTTAAACAGTTACACCATTTGATATGTGTTTTTTTGCCCCTATAATTCTTAAACGCCAAAACATTTTATTTTCCTTATATTTCTTTTCATGTCTCGTGAAAGATGCGTGTGTCGAAAAATTATACTCATAATATAATTTCGGACATCAGCCTCATCTGTGTACATGAAAAAATTGTTTTTGTCAAAAGAGTTTATCTATGAGCAGACGAGTTTTGCAGTACTCTCGCTCGGGGATGTTTCTGTATGTCGCACATTAACTCAATTTCTTTTTAGAAGGCAATTTTTGTTTGCATCGAGTAGCTGTTACAATGAGCATGGTTTTTCAAATACTTATTATTTTTCTCGAAGAACAATTTTCTAGTCAAGTGGGAGAAATAAATATTGGTGTTAGATGGCGCAAATGAACTTTTGGAATAGGAAGTGTAAAGATACACTCGTGGTAGAAGATGAAGGACTGAAAGTGTAAAAGTATGTTTGTGCGTCGTAGCAACTGAATTATGCGTCAGGAAAATCCAAATGCACGGGGAACTCATTGGTTATGTTAACATCATTCAAACGGGAAACATCCCATTTCGATGTAGGTTTGTGTTATGCAACGGGAAAATCATGCCATTGAAAAGACTTGCAACTACAGGTATATGGAAATTTTTTTGTGATAACCGAGAAAAATAAAACAGAGCCTTTAACAAATATAAATTTATACCATCTCGCGGAAAAAGTTCACCTCAACATAAGCAGTCGCCCGTCCCTAATTTAGGGCCACTGGTTCCAGGGAAAGGAGAGAGCCAGTGCCGTAAGACAAACACATTATCCATGCCTCACCGGGATTCGAACCCAGCCCCATCTGGGATAAATGGTCAGAAGCCGTCGCTTAGACCACTGGGGCGGCTATGTAAATTTTATTTCATCTACTTAAAGATATTGTCACTAAACCTACATTAGATCCTTAAAGAGCTTGTACGTTTAGCAACGCTGATATTGAGTCAATAAAAAGTAAATAGACTACGTTCAATGAAAAAGGGCGGATTGTTGCAACAGCGAAAGAGGGTGAAGTTCATTGCAGATTTATGTGAATCGAGGAATAACATATTGTAACTACAGTCGAACCTGCTTAATGGAATAGCCTATTTGTCATAAGAAAATATTCCAATAAGCGGGATATTCCGTTACCTGGGATTTCTCCAAATAAATTCACATACGTATGAATTTACATACGAAGTCAATTACAGTACGTATAACTACGTAAATACGAAGTGAAGAAATTTTTTTAAAGAACTGATAAAAACTAAGTTAAATGTTGCTTTATAGCGACTTAAAATTTTATACAGTACAGTACTGTGCATATAATTGCGTATAATTTGATAAAATACAGTATAGTACATATGTACAGTACTGTAGGTGTAACATTCATGGCGTAGCAAAATAATCAGTTATATATTTTATATTACTTTTTTCGGAATTTAATAAATTGGTTACCTGATTTTCCAGTTTATAATATGCGGAGAAGTCCACATTATTCTTATTTTCAAAAAAAAAAAAAACGTCTTAAAATGCTGCATGCATTATTCACTTCCATATGAGGAGGTACTTCAACCTCCACATGGTCATGATCATCATCATCTATAATTTCATTTTGCAGGGTTTCACTATCAGATATTTCTCCAAACACCTCTGACAAGGAAAATTATCGGACCTCCCGACGACAATCGTCACGGAACGTTCTGTGGTGGACAAGTATAACACCAAAGTAACAGGTGTGAAGTACAGCATTTCGAAGTCGCCCGCAACCCCTAGAACATGGCTTATAAAAGTGGGGCGCCCGCCTGTAATGTATGCAGCCATAAAGTGTCAAACAACATTTACCTGTTAGATATGAGGCACCTAAATGTCGAAAGGAGACCACGTACAACACCATAAGTTGCAAATGTCATATACTGTACGTACCTCACTCCACGTCATTTTAATATGTCGAGAGAAGACAGTGCTGCAAGCAAAGGTGAATCTCGCACACGAGCAGATAATGACGACACTGGAATCACAGTCAGGAGCGTTGCACATGTCACGCACAGCAAAATTGATGTCCAACATATTACGGAACGGAAGAGGCGTTTCGTGTGGCAAGTATCCAGACGCCTTCCACGCATAGCGAAGCATAGGTTGGTACTGTGGTGTACACAACTGGTTGTATATAAGTGAATGCAACTTGAAAATGAAGATACTGCTGTGCAGGTTGATGCCATGCACCTTATCAGAACGTATGTACTCTTCCATGCGTCGTGCAAACAGTTTGTTTTGTCGAAAGAAATACACATCAAGAGGCTGGAAGTATTTGGATGCTTTCGGTGGTATGATTTTTGTGTGCAAATTGACGTCCCTGTCACCGAAGGCTTTGGCTGGCAAACTAGTGTCGGTTTGAAGAGACCACGAAACCAGTAAGAGAAAGGAAGGTCCTCTTAACTCTGGTTCCAGTACCTTACGCATCCAGGACAGAACAAGAGCTGTGGACATCTTACCACTGGTGCTGCAGTCACATTCTATATTTGGAGGTTGGTTACGTCGTACTGTTTCAGAAACACGTTTGCCAAACTTACCACCAGCTTCCTGAAAGCAGATGTACAGTTTCTTTGCAAGGCATCCTGATATGGACATAAGCACCTGAATGGTATAGGAGTGAGTAGTCGATGCAACGGATTGCACAATAGTTTTAGTTGTCTTCTTCCCAGTCAGTGATAGTGTCCTGTTGGGCGTGAGTTCGTATTCAAATCGAGTTTGGTCTGTATTGAACACCATGTCGGCATAAATTGCATTGGCAGTAATGTAGTCCGTAACATCTCGTACAAACTCCAATGCGCTGTTCCTTACGGCCGTTGTCAAGGGTAACATCCCGCCTGGCAACGAACCACGTGATCTTACCTGATGAGATTTTATAGCGGCGTTTGAATTTGTGCAGGAAATATGTGCTGGCCTTAAAATTGGGGATACCCATCGCGTTAGCTGCTTCCTTCGGCCACGTCTTTAAATGTCAGTAGTGAATTGAGAGTCCCATGTTACGCGCATCTTGGAATTTGATGTACATATGCTGGCGAATGCGTGTAGTTTTGTGTTCCATCGTACCACCGCTCTCAGCAGCCGCTAATATTTGCCGCACTTTTTCTAGTGCTATCTTGTATTTAAGGGCAGTTGCTGCAACGGTTTTCTTTGCGACCTTCACATTGTCATAGACACCCTGCATGGTTTGTCCGGAAAACTGTTCGTGAATGCTTTTCCGTTTCACTTTGCAGGGTGATGGTTCATTGGATCTCGAACTGCTTGGCACGTTGTGTGCTGGAGTAACCGGTGTATCACTATGTTCAGATAACGTGTCCGACGTTTCAACACTGGTACGCTACAATGTCTGTCCTTCAAACACGTGAGCGCCTCCAATGACATGTTGCTCCAAAACGCTATACAACTGCCTTGCAATTCGCCTGTCGATGTACGTTGGAGCCGTGTCGTCCGCTTGGTATTTCTGCGTCACCTCGTTCACCAGTATCCGTGCATGAGGGTTACAAGTCATTTTCTTAAAACACATTTAACAGTCACTGACGTACACAACGCAGGACACCTTCCAGGCATGCGCAGTATCACTCAATCACACCCACATTTATATGTTGTTTGACACTTTATGGCTGCATACATTACAGGCGGACGTCCCACTTTTATAAGCCATGTTCTAGGGGTTGCGGGCGATTGCGAAATGCCGTACTTCACACCTGTTATTTGGTGTCATGCTTGTCCACCACAGAACGTTACGTGACGAATTTCGTCGGGAGGTCCGATAGTTTCCCTTGTAAGTCATTATCAAAGTTTACGAAATAGAAAAGTCATCTTACATCATTCCTTCAGGTGCGGGATCGAGGAGAGGTAAAGTCACTTTTTCAAGAGTAGCATCTACCAAAAATTATACTTAAGAAAACAATTTTTATGCTTTCTGTTGAAATTGCTTTCTATGATTTATTCATAATGTGAACCGCAATAAGTATTGGTATTTGCTTAATAATGTCACCAGCCTCAGCAGCATATCATTAAAATCATACAGGCAACGATCTTTTTCACCACTTGTTTTCGACGTCAAATCTGAGGAGAAATGACCACTTTAACCTGACCATAGTTTACAATTGGGCGGAGCCCGTTCTTATCCCACCACACTTTGTAAGTGTGTTTTGTCTGTGAACAATCACAACACAAATTTCAATAAAGATGCCTTGAATAAAGAAACTGCTTTTCTCCTTTGTAACCTTGAAAGAGTAAAAATTTATTCCATTAACCGGGATTAATCCAATATTCTTGGAGCGTTTTTTCATTATGTACAAAGATTGCGGTTTGGGACTCCGGAATTTTGTTCTTTTAAGCGGGTTCGACTACTATATGATTGAGTTTTATATGCTGATGCAAGAGCTTGTTATTATCAACGGATAAATTACAACTTGATGATTATTTTATAGTCTGTTGGTGACCTGAATTCCAGTGCGCGAAGAATAAACAGTCGATGTTACACGGAAGTGTTGATTCTTTCACTCTGACAGTTTTCTTCAGGTAGTTATTTGTAGAGTGTGATATACAATCGAATCGGTATACAACAAAGTTCAAAAGGAGAGTAAAAAACATTCGATATATGCGAACTTCATTATAACGGGACGCATAAAAAAAGGGGGATATTTCTGGCATATGTCAGGTTAAAAGTAGTAAATCATAAACTATTTATTAATTAATCGAAGGTAAATAACACTTGTTAAAAGAAAACTGTAGCTATCAAAATAATAGCTACGAATGAGATATGCAATAAGCAAAACATTTAACGAATGTAAAAATTAAAATAACTGCGGAAATTTTGAAATTTCACCTGTCACGTGCTGCATCGGATATACGAGTCCACTCTTGCTGGCTTTGTGTTTAACATGTTCGCTGATTTGAATAATTTTGTAGCTAAACAGAAACATCTTAATAACCTCTGACGCGGTAGTTAAGATGTTTCTAGAAGGAAAATAAACTGTTCTAAACAGACTAGATTGACAGGTGGCGAGGAGAGGGAATAAAAGACAGCATTTGCCCAGGAGATGTACGTTTATCAAACGCGGGAGTGGGGGGAGGGAAGGGGTAGTAAAAATGCAACCGAAACATTTTTGTCTTATGCAAACTGACCTATCTGTAAGGGGAACCACAGGGTGTTGTTGTCAACAGCAGACAATTCCTTGTTTTCAAGTGAAAAATGAAAGTTTAATAACTAAGTGAATGCCACTTATTTTCTTTGCGATAACGGATAACGGTGATGAACTTCGATATATGCAGTTTCTCCAAAAATTATTGTTTGTAATATGCGGTTAAAACAACAAGGAAGAATATTACGAAATCCAAGGGATCTATAAAAACTTCGGTTTAAGCTGAGCTTCGTATCATGCGAACTCTTTATATCTGGGTTCGACTGTATATTTATTCAACGAATTAATTAAACTCTTAAGCGGCCGATGTACTTGAACGAAATTGTACACGAATTTTCTGCTCCCCAAACAGAAATATTCACATAGCGGCCAGGTTTTACGTAAGCTACTGAGAAACAGTTCACTTACGTTTCTCATCTCAGCACTGCAGACAGTAAACATATCACTGGTGATATGCGCTAATTTTATTATCAGCTACATGACTCATGGAGAAGAGCTAGTCCCCCTGACACGGATATCATGCACCTGGGTAGAAACAAGTGACTCCGTCTCTCCCCTTTCCTAGGTTCATTGCTATTATTAGAGCCCTTTTAGAAGATAATCAGTCAGAAAAGGTTGGTGTCAATTATCATCCTGTATGGATACTCCGAATAACAAAGCTAAGAGGAAATAAACGGTTTTTGAACGGAAAGCTCACTCGATACATCCCCGTTTGTCAAACTTCTTAAACAGCAAACATGTTGTTCCGAGCTGATTTCAGCCCATTTTGTTAACCAAGAGTAAATTCTTTCCAGCCGCTTAAAGGGCTAAAACAAGGGCGCCAACGTCACCAAATTATCAGAGGAGGGGGGAGGGGGGCGTGATGAGATCAGACTTTTGGGAGAGGCACGTCTCAAGGGGCACGACAAAAAGATACACTACGAGATCTGACGTATATTTCAGAGCGCAAATGCAATTGATCATCAGCAAACGAACATGGAAACAGAAATATTATTTTGCATATTTTAAGAAATGAAATTGAACCTGCGATTTTATAAAAATATACAGAGAGATTTTATTTCCAAACGTTTATAAAAAAAATGAAAAAAATTCTGGGTTACTTAAACAAAGAATAAAGGCGTAAGAAATAAATACATGAATAAAGGCGTAAGAAATAAATACATGAATAAAGGCGTAAGAAATAAATACATGAATAAAGGCGTAAGAAATAAATACATGAATAAAGGCACTAGAGATTATACACCAATGACCCACCCCAGGCCTAAAGAAATGAGCGCGCCTGGATATCGAACGGTGGCGCAGATGAAGTTCACAGCGCAGTATGTATACAACCCGAGGACCGGTTTTCGGTTAGTAGAGTGTTTGGAGTCAGAATGGGAAAAGCTGACGATTTCTCGGAGTTTGATAATGGACAAATTGTGATGGCACGGCGCCTCAGAACTACGGTTTCGGAAACGGCGCGGCTTGTGAAACGCTCACTTGCCGTTGTAATGAGTACGTATCAAAAATAGAGCAGAGATGGCCGAACGACGAATGGTCGCTTGGCCATGTGTCGTCCGCAGCTCACTGATACCAGAGAGGAGCGGAGACTGTCTCGTACATTGTTCACAGCGACCGCAGGGCCACAGTGCGACAAACCACCCGGAGCTACAACAGTGGTGATCAGGGCAATGTGTCACAGCACACATTTCATCTCAGCCTTCTATGCATGTGCCTGCGTAGTCGAAGATCCAATCGGGTCCCCATGCTCACTGCACGTCATCGCCAAAATTGCATGAAATGAGACCCAATATCATCGAGATTGGACCGTGGATGTTTGAAAGAAAGTGGCCTGGTCTAACGAATCAAGATTCCTGGTGCATCACGTATATAGACGGCCGAGCGCGGATACGCCGATTACCAACGGGGGCTATGGCAACTCGATGCGCTGTTTGGCGGAAACAGGACGGCGGTGTTATGCTGTGAGCGAAGTTTTCTTGGAACTCTTTAGGCCCTATTATCCCAACAGCACAATCCTTGAAAGCTGTCAGGTATCTGAACATCGTCGCGGACCAAGTTTGCCCATTTATGGCAACTATGTTCCCTGTCGATGATGGCTATTACGAACAGGATAATGCGCCATGCCACACTGCCAGAAACGTCAAGGAGTGGTTCGAGAAACATGCTGGTGACTTTCTGTTAATGCCATGGCCTCCAAATTCACCTGACATGAACCCAATCGAACATTTGTGGTTCGACTTGCAAAAGCGGGTTCGCGCTAAATCACCACCACTCGAAATGTACGAGAACTGGAGGACCTGCTGTTGACATTATGGTTCCAGATACCACAGAATACCTATCGTCACTTCATCCAATCGATGCCTTCTCGAGTGGGCCGCTGTTTTACGGGCTAAAGGGGGTCCTACAGCTTAGTACGTAGGTGGTCATAATGTAATAGCTCATTGGTGTACATTTCTGTATTTTTATATCTTTTATTTTTGATAATTGTTTTAAATATTTACCACACAGCACGAGAACATGTCAAACACAATACGGGGCTGCCAAGCCAGTTTCTTGTTAAATGAACAATGCTGAACATGGGTAAAAAGTTTACTTATTTTGTTAATTTTTTTTTTTTTTGGAAATAAAACGCTTTCGCCTTATAAGATAGAGCTGGGTCCACCTTATCAGGTTAAAGCAATTATTTTAATTATACAGGACAAAAAATATTAGGTGCGAACTGCCTCCCCAGTAAAATTATTGGAGGGGCAAGTTTCATCTTGTCCCAGCCCCATAGTCGGCGCCTGTGGGTTAAAGAAATTAGTTTATATCATTCATTGACCAGTTAGATAAAGTGTAACGTATATTCTATTTTAACTTTCTTCCCTCAAACGAGAATGATGTTGGCAACACACTGAGGTCGGAACAAGAGTGACGTATGTGTGGCCGGATAAGAACGACAGATAAAAAGACAATGCAGCGGTTGTTCACGGAGATTGATGTTATTGATGATAGACGTGCTGTTATAATGTGTTTTGATGTTAAATCACTGACACTGTATTGAGTACGCCAATAAACCGGATGTGAGTGTAGAGTGCAAATCATGTAAGCAAAATAAACGTACTTGTTAGTACTGCAATTGACCTATTTCTTGTAATGCGTATGGATACCTTCTAATATTACATTGACTTTAGCACACATAACGTAATTACTGACGCAAGGACTAAGTCACAGCGGAAAAACAAATTACGTTATAAAGGATACTAACCAGTTAATTCAAGCACTAAATGCAATGTTCAAATAATAAAGAACACTACATTTTTCAAAACTGCCAGTATGCAAATAGGGCGTTTTTCAGCTTGTATATCATCATCATTGTCAACCATTATCAATCCACTGCTGGACGAAGGTCTCCCCAAGTTTCCTCCACAACGGTCTGTCTTGTGCCAGTCTCCTCCATGTCACTCCCGCATATTTACGAATTTCATCCACCCATCTCCCATGTGGTCTTTTTCTGGGTCTTTTCCTGTCCCTTGGAATCCAATCTAAAATTTCGGCTGTCCATCTATGGTCTGTCCTTCTGGCAGTATGTCCAGCCCATTGCCATTTCAGGGATTTAACTCTGATCATGATGTCTTCCACTCTCGTCATTTTTCGGATCCACGAGTTCCTCTTCTTATCTCTCCTGGTTATACCAAGCATGCACCTCTCCATGCTTCTTTGAGTTGTCTGCAGTCTTTGTATGTCTCTTTTAGTTAAGGTCCACGTCTCTGCACCATACGTAAGCACTGGAAGGATGCATTGATCAAACACTTTTCTTTTAAAACATAACGGCATATTGCTCTTGAAAATTATGCTGTTTCTTCCAAAAGCTCTCCAGGCAAGTTTTGTACGCCGATTAATTTCTTCATCAATGTGACCCTCACTTGATATCTGCTGTCCAAGATAAACATACGTATCTGTTATCTCCAGTTTTTCTCCATCAATCGATAAATCTTCATTTCTTGTAAAAGCATTGAACATCACTTTTGTCTTCTGAAAGTTCATTTTTAATCCCACTTCTTTACTCTTGTCAGCCAGTTCCTGGATCATACTCTGCAGCTCTGATGGGGTAGTTGCAAAAATGACTACGTCATCAGCAAAACGAAGGTGGGTTAGATAATCTCCATTAATCTTTATCCCTTTGTTTTCCCAGTTCAGTGATTGAAAGACATTTTCCAATGTGGCATTAAAGAGCTTCGGAGATATGGTGTCACCTTGTCTCACTCCCTTTCCAATTTTTATGTGTGTTGTATTTTCAAACAGCCGAATCTTTGCACTTGCATTTTCATAGATGTTATTAATAATATTAATGTATGCATCTTCAATACCGCAGGATTTCAGAGCCGTGGTAACTGCTGATGGTTTCACCGAATCAAAGGCTTTTTCATAATCGATAAAAGCCATGCACAATGGAAGTTCATATTCCCTCGCTCTTTCAATTAGTTCTCTCAGTACGTGGATATGATCTATTGTGCTGTAGCCACTCCTGAATCCAGCTTGTTCTCTCGGTTGAGCCATGTCCAGTGTTACCTTCAAGCGGTGTGAAAGAACTTTAGTGAAGATTTTATAAACCACTGATAGGAGGCTGATAGGTCTGTAGTTCCTGAGATCCTCAATGTCACCTTTTTTATGTAGCAGGATCATTGTAGCATTGTTCCAATCCTCAGGAATCTTCCCTTCATTAAGGCATCGAGTGAAAATTTGGGCGAGTACTGTTTCAATTTCTCCACTTGCTTCTTGTATGATGTCTATAGTAATTCCATCTTCTCCTGGAGCTTTCCCCCGCTTCATGTTCTTGATTGCATGAGCAACTTCTGCTGGGAGGACTGGAAGAACTCCGGTACCTTTCATGATGTCTGGAGTACATGTATCATCCCTTTCATATAGTTTGGAGTAGAAATCTTTCACTTTTGTCAAAATTTCGCCTCTATTTCTTGTTATAGAACCATCTTCTTTTCTCAGAGCCATAATCTGTTTTCTTCCCTTACTGAGATGTCCCTTTGCTATCTTTAGGCTTTGGTTGTTTTCAATTGCTTTCCTTACTAGTTCACAGTTGAATTTTCTTACGTCTTCAGTGATACTTTTTCTTACTGTCTTGCATAGCTCTATATATTCCACTTTGGAAGTCACATCTTCTTTAGTTGTCCTCATCTCTCTTCTTTTTTGCATCAACATTTTGGTTTTTCCTGATAATTTGTTTACATGCAACTTGTTCTTAGACCCAGCTAATTTTGTTGCTGTTTCCATAAGAGCTTTGGTTACTTTTCTGTTAACTTCAGAAATATCCACTTCTTCCGATGTTAGGCCTTCTAAAGCAGAGAATCTGTTCTTCAGTTCCAACTTGAAAGTATTATGGTGTTTTTTAAGGTTGGTTATGTCAATACATTTTGTTTGTCTTATGAGCTTGCCACGTTCCAGTTTAGTGTTGAGGTGCATCTTACATCTCACCAATCTATGGTCACTACCTGTGTTGAACTTGTTTAGCACACTGCAGTCTTCGATGACGAATTTTTTGTTACACATAATAAAATCAATTTCACTTGTCGTCCCAATTGGATGTCTCCATGTCCATTTCCTGTGTGGCTTTTTCTTGAAAAAGGAATTCAAGATGAAAAATCCTTCTGCCTCTGCAAACTCAACGAGAGTATTTCCACGCTGGTTTCTGTTGCCGTGACCGAATTTACCTACTGAAGTTTCATTCTGTTGCCGGTGCCCTATTTTTGCATTGAAATCTCCCATAATTATCTTCAAGTGCTGCTTACCTTTATTATTTAGATGACGAATTTCCTCATAAAATTCTTCAATTTCTTCTTCAGGATGACTTGTGGTGGGTGCATAAGTTTGAATAATCTGAACCTGGTATCTTCTCGATAGTTGGATAACGAGTCGTGCAGCTCTGTCAGAGGAACTTTCAACTTCCCACTATCTAAACCCCGTAGTGCAGATACTTACTTCCTTACGCCTCATAGCGTAAAGCCATTTACCGGTGGTTTTTACGCTGTAAGCCATATAACCCACATCCTTCTTCTTGGGAGCCGAATGCTTTCCCAATTAAGCTACACAGACGAAGTTTGTTGCTGCAACTTTGCAGTCTTGATATGTGCGTCACCTCTGTGGTAGAAACGTCACACATATATATCCCTCATCTCTCTTCTTTTTTGCATCAACATTTTGGTTTTTCCTGTAAACAAATTATCAGGAAAAACCAAAATGTTGATGCAAAAAAGAGAGATGAGGACAACTAAAGAAGATGTGACTTCCAAAGTGGAATATATAGAGCTATGCAAGACAGCACGAAAAAGTATCACTGAAGACGTAAGGAAATTCAACTGTGAGCTAGTGAGGAAAGCAATTGAAACAACCAAAGCCTAAAGATAGCAAAGGGACATCTCAGTAAAGGAAGAAAACAGATTATGGCACTGAGAAAAGAAGATGGTTCTATAACAAGAAATAGAGGCGAAATTTTGACAAGAGTGAAAGATTTCTACTCCAAATTATATGAAAGGGATGATACATGTACTCCAGACATCATGAAAGGTACCAGAGTTCTTCCAGTCCTCCCAGCAGAAGTTGTTCATGCAATCAAGAACATGAATCGGGGGAAAGTTCCAGGAGAAGATGGAATTACTATAGACATCATACAAGAAGCAAGTGGAGAAATTGAAACAGTACTCGCCCAAATTTTCACTCGATGCCTTAATGAAGGGAAGATTCCTGAGGATTGGAACAATGCTACAATGATCCTGCTACATAAAAAAGGTGACATTGAGGATCTCGGGAACTACAGACCTATCAGCCTCCTATCAGTGGTTTATAAAATCTTCACTAAAGTTCTTTCACACCGCTTGAAGGTAACACTGGACATGGCTCAACCGAGAGAACAAGCTGGATTCAGGAGTGGCTACAGCACAATAGATCATATCCATGTACTGAGAGAACTAATTGAAAGAGCGAGGGAATATGAACTTCCATTGTGCATGGCTTTTATCGATTATGAAAAAGCCTTTGATTCGGTGAAACCATCAGCAGTTACCACGGCTCTGAAATCCTGCGGTATTGAAGATGCATACATTAATATTATTAATAACATCTATGAAAATGCAAGTGCAAAGATTCGGCTGTTTGAAAATACAACACACATAAAAATTGGAAAGGGAGTGAGACAAGGTGACACCATATCTCCGAAGCTCTTTAATGCCACATTGGAAAATGTCTTTCAATCACTGAACTGGGAAAACAAAGGGATAAAGATTAATGGAGATTATCTAACCCACCTTCGTTTTGCTGATGACGTAGTCATTTTTGCAACTACCCCATCAGAGCTGCAGAGTATGATCCAGGAACTTGCTGACAAGAGTAAAGAAGTGGGATTAAAAATGAACTTTCAGAAGACAAAAGTGATGTTCAATGCTTTCACAAGAAATGAAGATTTATCGATTGATGGAGAAAAACTGGAGATAACAGATACGTATGTTTATCTTGGACAGCAGATATCAAGTGAGGGTCACATTGATGAAGAAATTAATCGGCGTACAAAACTTGCCTGGAGAGCTTTTGGAAGAAACAGCATAATTTTCAAGAGCAATATGCCATTATGTCTTAAAAGAAAAGTGTTTGATCAATGCATCCTTCCAGTGCTTACGTATGGTGCAGAGACGTGGATCTTAACTAAAAGAGACATACAAAGGCTGCAGACAACTCAAAGCAGCATGGAGAGGTGCATGCTTGGTATAACCAGGAGAAATAAGAAGAGGAACTCGTGGATCCGAAAATGACGAGAGTGGAAGAGATCATGATCAGAGTTAAATCCCTGAAATGGCAATTGGCTGGACATACTGCCAGAAGGACAGACCATAGATGGACAGCCGAAATTTTAGATTGGATTCCAAGGGACAGGAAAAGACCCAGAAAAAGACCACATGGGAGATGGGTGGATGAAATTCGTAAATATGCGGGAGTGACATGGAGGAGACTGGCACAAGACAGACCGTTGTGGAGGAAACTTGGGAGACCTTCGTCCAGCAGTGGATTGATAATGGTTGACAATGATGATGATGATGATGATATATCCCTCTATGCCCCTCATTGAGAAAGGGCTGGGACGGAATCCTAGGTTTCCTGGTCAGCCGGCAAACCACGCTTTGAGGTAGCTAGCTGAAGAAGAAGGAATTCTAATTTATTCCAGAGGATGTGTGGAAGAAGCATCACACATTTTTGAAGCGTTGAAGAAGGGATTCTCATTAATTCCAGACGATGTATGAAAAAAGCACCACACATTTCTGAAGCGTTGAAGAAAGGGTTCTCATTAATTCCAGACGATGTGTAGAAGAAGAATCACACATTTCTGAAGCGTTGAAGAAGGGGTTCTCATTAATTCCAGCTGATGTGTGGAAAAAGCACCATACATTTCTGAAACGTTGAAGGAGGGATTCTCATTAATTCCAGACGATGTGTGGAAGAAGTGTCACACATTTTTGAAGCGTTGAAGAAGGGATTCTCATTAATTCCAGACGATGTATGAAAAAAGCACCACACATTTCTGAAGCGTTGAAGAAAGGGTTCTCGTTAATTCCAGACGATGTGTAGAAGAAGAATCACACATTTCTGAAGCGTTGAAGAAGGGGTTCTCATTAATTCCAGACGATGTGTGGAAGAAGTGCCACACATTTTTAAAGCGTTGAAGAAGGGATTCTCATTAATTCCAGACGATGTGTGGAAGAAGCATCGCACATTTTTGAAGCGTTGAAGAATGGATTCTCATTCATTCCAGACGATGTGTAGAAGAAGCACCACACATTTCTGATGTGTTGAAGGAGGGATTCTCATTTTTTCCAGACGATGTGTGGAAGTAGCACCACTCATTTTGAACCGTTGAAGAAGGGATTCTCATTTATTCCAGACGATGTGTGGAAGTAGCACCACTCATTTTGAACCGTTGAAGAAGGGATTCTCATTTATTCCAGACGATGTGTGGAAGAAGCATCACAACTTTTTGAAGCGTTGACTGAGAGATTCTCATTAATTCAGACGATGTGTGGAAGAATCACCACACATTTTTGAAGTGTTGAAGAAGGGATTCTCATTAATTTCAAACGATGTGTTGAAGAAGCATCACACATTTTTGAATCGTTGAAGAAGATATTCTCATTAATTCCAGATGATGTATGAAACGAAATATCACACATTTTTCGAAGAACCCAGCAGCCAGTAAATCCGTTTCCACAATCAGGCGCCAATATGAAAACGGGGATCGAAGCCGTATCCTTGTGATCCAGAGCTGAATGCTTTACCAATTATTTACACTGACAGAATTTATCACTGCAATTTCTGATATGTGCATCCCCTTTGAAGTAGGTACGTCACAGGCTATCAACACTGCTGAATCTGGATTCTCAGCATGAATTGCACATTTCTTGATTATTGAGATTTTTTTATGCCATATTATTATCATAAATAAAAGCTACATTGTATGTGATAATGTTATAAGACAAGCATACTCAGGAACTTCAGCAAAATAACAAATTATAATATTTTGACTCGAAATAATGAGTAGCATCATTTTCTCAACCCTTTGATCATGAGAAGATTTTTCGACGCCGATTCCTTGTCCTATTGTTACTGAATTCGTAATTACTTCCTTATCATTCATTCGCATTTATTCCGACTCTTAAATGTCAAATGCGGAAAATGATAAAAAGAAAACAAATTGCATAATACAAGAAATATCCTTAAACGCACGCCATGTCTTGTACCTGGAAATAAATGAAATATTTACCTTGAACTTACATGAGGTTGTAGATAAAAGTGAAACATTTATTTTTCATTTCTGGTGGAAGACACAGGCAAATATTCATAATTTACGAATTCATTGTCACGAGGAAATTGTAAATGACAAAAATCAAATTAGACTATGAGATTTTCTTTCCCCTAACTGGATGCGTTTAAGAATGATTTCACATCAAACTAACCTAATGGATGCGTTTAAAAATGACTTAAGTTAGCAACAATAAAAAATATCGCTGAATTCATTAGTGGAATGAGTACGCCTTAAAAAAAATTACATTAATTTACTGTTATCTTTATTTATAGGTTGTAAAGACAGCAGCACCAAATGTGGTATTGCGCTCAATAACACACCCGATATCCACGGCAAAAAAGGAATGAAAAAAAAAATAGAAACTCCTCGGCAGCTCGTGGCTAGCAGGGATTTTTACTACTTGCGTTGGCAACAAGAAACAAGAAAGATGACACCGAATTTTCGGGTGTAATAAGCACGTCTTTTGAATCCGTTCTGACGCAAATTAAATTTATCAAAGCTATTCAAAGTCAATGGAACCGGTATGGAAAACAATACATCTGACGAAAGAAAGATTTTCAATCGGGTTTTTATCCCTCAGATATTGCTGTAAACGGAATCCTGAGCTTACGAACTCTTAGAAACAGAGATATCCACAAAAATAAAACGTGACTTTACGTCCCCTGGTGGGATAACCATGCATTATTTTAGGAAAAAATTACTCTCAAAAGGTTTATTCATAAAAGCGGTATCGGTCTAAGAAAAAAAAAAAATAAAATTAGTCGGGTTTTCAGGAGCCCAGATTTTGCTACAAATACATCAGAAGCATAAATGAACACTTATGACCCCTGGTGGCCAAACCATTCTTTACCAAACATTAGAAATTATGTGAAAAATATTTTCCATCAGGTCTTGTATGCGATACGGGAAATTTTTTTCAAATCGGAACTTTAGGAGCAGAAATAACGCAGAAAACGCAATTTACCTTTGTGCCCCCTAGCGGAAAGTCTATGATTTACTTGTAAATTTTGAATTTATAGGAAAAGCATTTCGCATCGGAAACACTATCCAACAAAGAAGGGATTTTTCAAATCGGACTCTTAGAAGTAGAGATATTGACAAAAACAAGATATATATCTACGCCCCCTGGTGTATAAACCATGCATTATTTTAAGAAGAAAATGTTCCTAAAAGGTTTGTTGGCATGAGAAGTATCAGTCAACAAACGACTTTTTTTTCAATCGAGATTTTAGAACCTCATATTTTGCTGCAAATACATCAGAAGCGGAAATTAAAACTTACGCCACCTCGTGGCCAAACCATGTTTTTACAAAAATTAGAAATTATGTGCAAGCGATTTCCCATCAGGAGCTGTATCCGGTACAGAAAGAATTTTTCAAATCGGAGATTTAGAAGCAGAGATATAGGGGGAAACGCAATTTATCTCTACATCTCTAGCGGAAAGTCTCTGAATTACTTGAAAATTATGAAATTATATCAGAAACATGTCATACTGAAAACACTATTCAACAAAGAAGGATTTTTCAAATCGGACTCCTGGAAGTAGAGATATTGACAAAAATAAGATATACATCTACGGCCCCTGGCGGAGAAACTGTGGAATATTTTAAGAAGAAAATATTCTTATCGATGTGAGTGACATCAGTCCACGAAAGAATTTTTCAATCGATATTTTAGAAGCTCAGATTTTATGGCAAATACATCAGAAGCAAAAAGTAACACTTACGCCCCCTGGTGGCCAAAGTATTCTTTACCAACAATTTTAAATTATATGCAAAAGATTTTCCATCAGGAGGTGTATCCGCTGAAGAAAACATTTTTCAAATCGGAGTTTTAGAAAAAGAGTTATCGGAAAAAATGTAATTTACTTTTACGTTCCCTAGCGGAAAATCTATGCTTAATTTGAAAAAGTAACTATATCTAAAATACTCTTCGATATAAATGGAATTGAAGATAATAGAATTTTTTCAATCGGATGTTTAGAAGCAAATATGTGGATTAAAACGTAATTTTGAATTCGACATCATCTGCATTTACGCCCTCTAGCGGCGAAATTGTACATCGTAAAAAAAAAACAGACATAAAAGATCATCATTCGCATATTTCAAGCTTCCCAATGCAAAAAGAATTTTTCAAATCGGACTAATAGTTGCAGAGATATCGTGGGTACAAACGAACGGACGGACAAACCGATAACATAAGCACGATCTTTTTTACAAAAGACGTGCTAAAAAACAAACAAACAAAAAGCGAAATAAAACACTTGGTCAAAACTTCCCGCAAACCGTATCTCGATTGAGTATGGGCGCCTGAATTTAACTACAGCACGTCCCAATCTACCGAAAAGTAAAACCGACACACACACATAAAAAACTACCCTACGCTCACTTAACGCACGCTTGACATTTAATATAACAACTGTGTAGGATGCCACTTTTTTACCCGTGGAGTTGCGCAAAAATTCGCTCAGATGATACTGTGGCGGACTACTGTGTCCCCAGTATATTTACGTACACTAATTTGAACAAATTACATGCGTACCGTGTTAGATACTATTTAAAGCTATCACACAATAACAACAAGTTTGTAAAATCATGCAATGCATTGATTATAATACGCTTTCCAACATACCAGAAATCATTACTCAAGTTATGAGAATAATGGCTGTGGAATAAATCTCGGTCTTGTGCCCTGACCTTTGATCCCATTTCGATGATATTCAACAGAACCGGTTCGGTATACCTCCGAAATAACATGATAAAGTTTTGTCGCAATCGAAGCATTTTTACGTAAGTTATGATGCATAAGGGCTATGGAATAGATCCCGCTCCTGTGTCCTAACCTTTGACCCCATTTCGCCCATTTTCAATAGAATTCGTCCCCAGGCAGGCCCCTACAACATACTAACATTTCATCTAAATCGAAGAATTTTTACGTAAGTTATGACGCATAATGGCGATGGAAGTGATTCCGCTCCTATGTCCTGACTTTGACCCCATTTCGCCCATTTTCAGTAGGGTTTGTCGCCAGGTGGTCCCCTATACTACATACTAAAATTTCATCGAAATCGAACCTTTTTTGCGTTAGTTATGACGCAAAACAGCACTGGAATGGATCCCGCTCCTATGTACTGACCTTTGACCCCATTTCGTTCACTTTAAATAGGGTTCCTTCCCAGGTGATCCCCTACCAGATACTAAAACTTCATCAAAATCGAACGGTTGTTACGCGAGTTATCGTGCGGACGGACATACGCACACAACGCGTGACGTAATGAGGCAGATGGGAATCGCGACCATCTGCTCGCAAGAGTGTGACGTCATAAAACTTTAATAGGATTCACACACAACGCGTCACGTAATGAGACAGATGGCGTGACCGCGCGCTAACATTCTCAAACGCGAGATTGTGACGTCATAAGATTTCTAAGCATTGGTAACATTAACGGAACGACGCCATGACACTGAAAACGTTATAATTCGGGGTGGTTATTTAACATACTGAACGAATTCTCCTAAAGTCGAGATCAAGCTAAATCGATTTCTAGTACCAGAAAACGGTAACTTAACGAATTTCATCAAAATTCTTAGAGCCGTTTTCAAAATAAAATGTGCATACATACATACAAGAATTGCTACTTTAAGGTGGACGTCAAGTAATTTGCTTCCTATACTTCCAATGGAAAAACTTCTGTACACATTTTCTTCACAATTAATGCGTTCCCAAGGATGAAAATTTGAACATCGATTAAAATAGCTTCATTTCATAACTTGGAATACTTAATATTTTCTAAACCATAACCGTAATAATATTTTCTAAATCATAACCGTAATAATATTTTCTAAACCGCAACCGTAATTATGCAATCCAACATTTATTTGTCCATTGACGTCATCAAAGTACAGGTCGCGCCATCTTTTTTCTGGTTTCAACACCACCAAAGGAAAGGTTATTGTTTTTTAATATAATTATGCTTATGTTTTAGAAAATGTTAAGTATTCCAAGTTATAGTATGAAGTTATTTTAATCGATGTTCAAATTTCCATCCTTGGGAACACACTAATTGTGAAGGAAATGTGTACAAAAGGTTTTCCATTGGAAGTATAGGAAGCAAAATTACTTGACGTCCACCTTAATAATATGGGATAAGGGCGATGGAATGGATCGAAATCCTATGTCCTGTCCCTTGACACCATTTGTCCCATTTTCAATAGGGTTCCTCTCCAGGTGGTCCCCTACCACATACTAAAATTTCATCGAAATCGAACCATTTTTACGCACCTTATGTCGCACAAGGGCAATGGAATGCATCCCGCTCCTATGTCCTGACCCTTCACCCATTCTCAATAGGGTTCGTCCCCAGGTGGTTTCCTACCACATACTAAAATGTCATTGAAATCGAAACATGTTTACGCAAGTTATGACGCATAAGGGCAATTGAATGGATCCCGCTCCTATGTCGTGACCTTTGACCTCACTTCACCCATTTTTTATAGGGTCGTCCCCAGGTGGTCCCCTACCACATACTAAAATTTCATCGAAATAAAACCATTTTTACGTGAGTTATCGTGCCGACAGACAGACAGACGGACGGACGGACGGAAAAAGCTGGTGCATGTACGCTTCTTCAATCTACGGTTGGAAAGCGTAAAACAGATATACAAAAACATTTGAAGCATTAGAACACACAAAACCAATGCGAATATGACGGTACGAGGGTGCTTATCACTGCAATTAAATTATAATTTAATTGACTGTTGGTATTTCAATTACATCTACATATATATATCATCATCATCATCATTGTCAACCATTATCAATCCACTGCTGGACGAAGGTCTCCCCAAGTTTCCTCCACAACGGTCTGTCTTGTGCCAGTCTCCTCCATGTCACTCCCGCATACTTTCGAATTTCACCACCCATCTTCCACGTGGTCTTCTTCTGGGTCTTTTCCTGTCCCTTGGAATCCAATCTAAAATTTCGGCTGTCCATCGATGGTCTGTTCTTCTGGCAGTATGTCCAGCCCATTGCCATTTCAGGGATTTAACTCTGATCATGATGTCTTCCACTCTTGTCATTTTTCGGATCCACGTGTTCCTCTTCTTATCTCTCCTGGTTACACCAAGCATGCACCTCTCCATGCTGCTTTGAGTTGTTTGCAGCCTTTGTATGTCTCTTTTAGCTAAGGTCCACGTCTCTGCACCATACGTAAGCACTGGAAGGATGCATTGATCAAACACTTTTCTTTTAAGACATAATGGCATATTGCTCTTGAAAATTATGCTGTTTCTTCCAAAAGCTCTCCAGGCAAGTTTTGTACGCCGATTAATTTCTTCATCAATGTGACCCTCACTTGATATCTGCTGTCCAAGATAAACATACGTATCTGTTATCTCCAGTTTTTCTCCATCAATCGATAAATCTTCATTTCTTGTGAAAGCATTGAACATCACTTTTGTCTTCTGAAAGTTCATTTTTAATCCCACTTCTTTACTCTTGTCAGCAAGTTCCTGGATCATACTCTGTAGCTGTGATGGGGTAGTTGCAAAAATGACTATGTCATCAGCAAAACGAAGGTGGGTTAGATAATCTCCATTAATCTTTATCCCTTTGTTTTCCCAGTTCAGTGATTGAAAGACATTTTCCAAAAGTAGTGAGACAAGGTGACACCATATCTCCGAAGCTCTTTAATGCCACATATCATCATCATCATCATCATCATCATCATTGTCAACCATTATCAATCCACTGGTGGACGAAGGTCTCCATAAGTTTCCTCCACAACGGTCTGTCTTGTGCCAGTCTCCTCCATGTCACCCCTGCATACTTTCGAATTTCATCCACCCATCTCCCATGTGGTCTTCTTCTGGGTCTTTTCCTGTCCCTTGGAATCCAATCTAAAATTTCGGCTGTCCATCGATGATCTGTCCTTCTGGCAGTATTTCCAGCCCATTGCCATTTCAGGGATTTAACTCTGATCATGATGTCTTCCACTCTTGTCATTTTTCGGATCCACGAGTTCCTCTTCTTATCTCTCCTGGTTACACCAAGCATGCACTTCTCCATGCTGCTTTGAGTTGTCTGCAGCCTTTGTATGTCTCTTTTAGTTAAGGTCCACGTCTCTGCACCATACGTAAGCACTGGAAGGATGCATTGATCAAACACTTTTCTTTTAAGACATAATGGCATATTGCTCTTGAAAATTATGCTGTTTCTTCCAAAAGCTATCCAGGCAAGTTTTGTACGCCGATTAATTTCTTCATCAATGTGACCCTCACTTGATATCTGCTGTCCAAGGTAAACGTACGTGTCTGTTATCTCCAGCTTTTCTCCATCAATCGATAAATCTTCATTTCTTGTAAAAGCATTGAACATCACTTTTGTCTTCTGAAAGTTCATTTTTAATCCCACTTCTTTACTCTTGTCAGCAAGTTCCTGGATCATACTCTGCAGCTCTGATGGGGTAGTTGCAAAAATGACTACGTCATCAGCAAAACGAAGGTGGGTTAGATAATCTCCATTAATCCTTATCCCCTTGTTTTCCCAGCTCAGTGACTGAAAAACACCCTCCAATGTGGCATTAAAGAGCTTCTATGGTGTCACCTTGGCTCACTCCCTTTCCAATTTTTACGTGTGTTGTATTTTCAAACAGCCTAATCTTTGCACTTGCATTTTCATAGATGTTATTAATAATATTAATGTATGCATCTTCAATACCGCAGGTTTTCAGAGCCATTGTAACTGCTGATGGTTTCACCGAATCAAAGGCTTTTTCATAATCGATAAAAGCCATGCACAATTGAAGTTCATATTCCCTCGCTCTTTCAATTAGTTCTCTCAGTACGTGGATATGATCTATTGTGCTGTAGCCACTCCTGAATCCAGCTTGTTCTCTCGGTTGAGCCATGTCCAGTGTTACCTTCAAGCGGTGTGAAAGAACTTTAGTGAAGATTTTATAAACTACTGATAGGAGGCTGATAGGTCTGTAGTTTCCGAGATCCTCAATGTCACCTTTCTTATGTAGCAGGATCATTGTAGCGGTGTTCCAATCCTCAGGAATCTTTCCTTCATTAAGGCATCCAGGTGATGCGTAACATCACAGCCTCTCATTGACAAATGTTAACCCCGCCTTCTCGTGGTGCATCCTGTTCCCACTAAAGGGGCTCTGACGACCGCCAATAGCGGTATAACTATACCATCGGGATTAGAGGAAATGCTATCCCACACTCACCAATCCGCTGGGCCAGCGTGGTGAGTTATGGATAAACCCCTCCAAAATGACTCCACAACTTAAATCTTGGCCCTCAGTCTCCGGCAGCTGGAATGTACCTGGCCAAGGCAGCGGCCAGTGCGACATGAAGGCAGAGGGTGCTAAGAATCCCCGGAGGACCGGACTAGGCTGCCATCTGATGCTGACCTTGGCTACTTACAATGGACGCTCCCTATCTTCTGATTCAAGGCTTCTTGAATTGGAAGAGGAACTACAAAGGATCAAGTGGGACATCGTCGGGCTAAGTGAGGTAAGGAGAAAAGGAGGAGATCTCATTGAACTGAAAAGTGGACATCTCTTCTACTATCGTGGGACAGATACTGGCAGAACTAGTGGTGTTTGATTTATAATAAACAAGAAACTGAAGGATAAAGTTGTAGAAGTTGAAAGTTCCTCTGACAGAGCTGCACGACTCGTTATCCAACTCTCGAGAAGATACCAGGCCCAGATTATTCAAACTTATGCACCCACCACAAGTCATCCTGAAGAAGAAATTGAAGAATTCTATGAGGAAATTCGTCATCTAAATAATAAAGGTAAGCAACATTTGAAGATAATTATGGGAGATTTCAATGCAAAAATAGGGCAACGGCAAAAGAATGAAACTTCAGTAGGTAAATTCGGTCACGGCAACAGAAACCAGCGTGGAAATACTCTCGTTGGGTTTGCAGAGGCAGAAGGATTTTTCATCTTGAACTCCTTTTTCAAGAAAAAGCCACACAGGAAATGGATATGGAGACATCCAAATGGGATGACAAGTGAAATTGATTTTATTATGTGTAACAAAAATTTTTTCATAGAAGACTGCAGTGTGCTAAACAAGTTCAACACAGGTAGTGACCATAGATTGGTGAGATGTAAGATGCACCTCAACACTAAACTCGAACGTGGCAAGCTCATATGACAAATAAAATGTATTGACATAACCAACCTCAAAAACACCATATTACCTTCAAGTTGGAACTGAAGAACAGATTGTCTGCTTTAGAAGGCCTAACATCGGAAGAAGATATTTCTGAAGGTAACAGAAAAGTAACCAAAGCTCTTATGGAAACAGCAACAAAATTAGCTGGGTCTAAGAACAAGTTGCATGTGAACAAATTATCAGGAAAAACCAAAATGTTGATACAAAAAAGAAGAGAGATGAGGATAACTAAAAAAGATGTGACTTCCAAAGTGGAATATATAGAGCTATGCAAGACAGTACGAAAAAGTATCACTGAAGACGTAAGGAAATTCAACTGTGAGCTAGTGAGGAAAGCAACTGAAAACAACCAAAGCCTAAAGATAGCAAAGGGACATCTCAGTAAGGGAAGAAAACAGATTATGGCACTGAGAAAAGAAGATGGTTCTGTAACAAGAAATAGAGGCGAAATTTTGACAAGAATGAAAGGTTTCTACTCCAAATTATATGAAAGGGATGATACATGTACTCCAGACATCATGAAAGGTACCAGAGTTCTTCCAGTACTCCCAGCAGAAGTTGCTCATGCAATCAAGAACATGAAGCGGGGGAAAGCTCCAGGAGAAGATGGAATTACTATAGACATCATACAAGAAACAAGTGGAGAAATCGACACAGTACTTGCCCAAATTTTCACTCGATGCCTTAATGAAGGGAAGTTTCCTGAGGATTGGAACAACGCTACAAAGATCTTGCTACATAAAAAAGGTGACATTGTGGATATCAGGAACTATAGACCTAACAGCCTCCTATCAGTGGTTTATAAAATCTTCACTAAAGTTCTTTCACACCGCTTGAAAGTAACACTGGACATGGCTCAACCGAGAGAACAAGCTGGATTCAGGAGTGGCTACAGCACAATAGATCATATCCATGTACTGAGAGAACTAATTGAAAGAGCGAGGGAATATGAACTTCCATTGTGCATGGCTTTTATCGATTATGAAAAAGCCTTTGATTCGGTGAAACAATCAGCAGTTACAATGGCTCTGAAAACCTGCGGTATTGAAGATGCATACATTAATATTATCAATAACATCTATGAAAATGCAAGTGCAAAGATTCGGCTGTTTGAAAATACAACACACATAAAAATTGGAAAGGGAGTGAGACAAGGCGACACTATATCTCTCAAATTCCTTAATGCCACATTGGAAAATGTCTTTCAATCACTAAACTAGGAAAACAAAGGGATAAAGATTAATGGAGATTATGTAACCCACCTTCGTTTTGCCGATGACATAGTCATTTTTGCAACTACCCCACCAGAGCTGCAAAGTATGATCCCGGAACTTGCTGACAAGAGTAAAGAAGTGGGATTAAAAATGAACTTTCAGAAGACAAAATTGATGTTCAATGCTTTTACAAGAAATGAAGATTTATCGATTGATGGAGAAAAGCTGGAGATAACAGACACGTACGTTTATCTTGAACAGCAGATATCAAGTGAGGGTCACATTGATGAAGAAATTAATCGGCGTACAAAACTTGCCTGGAGAGCTTTTGGAAGAAACAGCATAATTTTCAAGAGCAATATGCCACTATGTCTTAAAAGAAAAGTGTTTGATCAATGCATCCTTCCAGTGCTTACGTATGGTGCAGAGACGTGGACCTTAACTAAAAGAGACATACAAAGGCTGCAGACAACTCAAAGCAGCATGGAGAGGTGCATGCTTGGTGTAACCAGGAGAGATAAGAAGAGGAACTCGTGGATCCGAAAAATGACAAGAGTGGAAGACATCATGATCAGAGTTAAATCCCTGAAATTGCAGTGGGCTGGACATACTGCCAGAAGGACAGACCATCGATGGACAGCCGAAATTTTAGATTGGATTCCAAGGGACAGGAAAAGACCCAGAAGAAGACCACATGGGAGATGGGTGGATGAAATTCGAAAGTATGCGGGAGTGACATGGAGGAGACTAGCACAAGACAGACCGTTGTGGAGGAAACTTGGGGAGACCTTCATCCAGCAGTGTATTGATAATGGTTGACAATGATGATGAAGATATATATATATATATATATATACACACAGTTGAGTCACATTATTGTGACTCAACCTCCTACTTTTGACGTCAACAGCGCGTAGCCAATTGATGAAGGCACGTGTCGTGAGCTGGCTTGGAGATTATATAAGGTGGGCTGTAGGCATTCCGAAAACATATCACTCGTTGCTGTCATGGATAAAAGAAACAATTTATCAGATTTGCAAAAATGGGTGATTATCGGCTTTCGGGCCAAGGGTGGCAGTATTTCTGAAACAGCGCAGTTTGTGAATTGTTCGCGTGCTGCTGTGGTTAAAGTGTATCGTGATTGGAGGAATGGCACCATTGCGAATAAGCGAAGTGGAAACTGCGATGTGACATTGATGTGAGAGGTGAACGTCGGCTTCGAAGGTGCGTGAGGGGAGGGCCGATCGACACGTCACAGTGGAGCAACTCACTGGACGAATGAACTAGGGGTCTACCGCAAGTATGTCTAAAACGACAGTTCAGCGAAACCTGCTGCGTATGAGGCTCCGATGCAGACGGATGGTCACTACACCTATGCTAACCAAGGTGCATCTGCAGAAAAGACTTGCATTTGCACGGCGATACCGGAACTGGACCTCCGCTGATTGACAAAGGATTGCCTTCTCCAATGTGTCACGTTTTCTGCTTCGTCGAACGGATGGATGTTGGCGTATAAGGCGAGAAACATCGGAGAACAAACACTCTTCAACCATTGCTGGAAGAACACGAGCTGGTGGGGGCAGCGTTATGGTCTGGGGAATGTTTTCGTGGCATTCTCTGGGTCCACTCATACCTGTGGATGGCATTATGGGCCGAATTCGTTATGAGTCCATCCTTGCAGACCACGTACACCCATACATTTTGATTGTCTTCCCTGGGGTGGATGGGATCTTCCAGAACGACAATGCAACGTGTCACACAGATAAAAATGTCTGAGAGTGGTTGGAAGAGCACGATGAATACTTCAAAGTACTTCCCTAGCCCCCTAATTCCCCAGACGTAAACCAAATTGAGCATCTGTGGGACCACCTCGATCGTGTTGTTCGTTCTGTGGATCCTCCACCACGCACCCTCCAGTAGCTGTCAGCACTGCAGTCGGCATGGCTGCACATACCTGCAAACACATTCCAGCACCCTATTGAGTCACTCCCACACCGTCTAGCTGCTGTCCGCGCTGCACACGGCGGTTACTCTGGATATTTGCTGGTGGTCATAATAATGTGACTCGACCATATATATACATCGAAGAGCCAAAACATTATGACTACCTGCCAAATATCATGCTGGTCCTCTACGTACTACCAAAACAGTTCTTAACTGCCAAAGCATGGGTGCAACAAGATTTCCAAAGGTGTGAACTTGAGTTTAATCCTCGTGCAAGCAGTAACTGAAGTAGTTGAAGGAAGCCGTATCCGCACGATCTATACAGTAGATGAAAGGTACCGATGACCATAAAAATCACTAAATTTATTAAAATCGCAGGTTAAAAATATATTTACAAGTAAAAATCATGAGATCTTTCGTCATTACTATAAGGCCACCATCAGATGGGAACACTATCAAAAAGTTGTATACAAGTAACATCGATATAGGCTATATATTGTCCAGATTGAAGTCCTGGTGACGTAGATTCGTGCGTAGAACACAGGTGGGCGAGTAGTCCAAAATTTCTACCACCCTTCCCCCTTCCCTCCCCTATTTCTTTCCGTAATTTGTTAACTGTTTCTATTTTTTATTTTTTTTTATTTTTGAAGAAAGATGGAGAAAGGCAGTTAACAAGTTACGGAAAGAAATAGGGGGGTGGGAGGGGTGATGGAGGGTGGTAGAAACGTTTGACTACTCGCCCACCTGTGTTCTACGCACGAATCTACGTCATTTGGTCTGGCACCACTGCAAACGGAGCCGGCGATGTTCCGGTGTTAATGGCAGCACACATACGGGGCGCTGGGACTGCAGTTCGTGCTTGAAGCGCTCCAAAGGTTGTGCGGTCATGCGCATTCTCACCGAAGGTGTATAACGCATACCAGCACGCACTCTAACTATTTGCAAAGTTTCGCGGTTGTAGCATAATTGCTTCTAGGTGCGCAAATCTCATTGTCCGTGAGTAATGAGAGAAATTTCACAGTAAGTTTTACATTCTCTTTGTCTTTTTCCTCCTACACTGCTCGACATAGAAATTGCGTCACCCGTAGGAGGTGTGCTACCAACATGCAAATCGCAGGGCGGGTAAAACCACTCAAGATATGAGAATGATGTTAAACCGAAGCCGATGACGTCACACGTTCGTGACATAAAGATGCCAGCAACAACAGAGATAGTAAGTGTCGCGGACGTTTCAGAGTTGTTGTTTGTGCAGGAAAAATGTCCAGTGAAGGCCGGGTACACGCCGTAGGCAGGTTTATCGCCATTTGGATGCGTTTCAGAGAGGAAGAATTGTAGGCCTGTGTGAAGCGGGCTGGTCTACACATCGTATTGCTGCGCATGTGCAACGGGATGCACGAAGTGTTGGCATCAGTGGCTACAGGAAGGTTCGTACATGCGTCAGAGCGGCCGTGGTGTAGTCCCACAGTCGTCATCACGCCTGGATCAGCGGGTTTTTCGACACGCTCGTTCGTCACCAGGAAGCACTGCAGCCGATATTCGACGTGCTGTGTCATCGGCCATGGAAGCCGCCATAAGGACCCGAACTGTAAACCCGCATAGTATGCAACCGTTACGTCGACTGTCATTGACGGCCAGCCATCGCAGCGCTCGTCTGGTTTGGTGCCGAAGTCATGCACACTGGGGTCACGAATGGACCCCTGTAGTCTTGATGAATCCTGTTTCTGTCTGACGATCGACGGATCCGTGTTTGGAGATACCCTGGTGAGCGGACGGATCCCGGTTTCGTTCATAACCGCCACACCGCCCGTCAGGTTGGCATCATAGTATGAGGTGCTATTGCGCGTGACAGCAGGTCACCTCTTGTTCGCATCACGGGCACACTGACAGCTGCACGATACGTAAGCGAGGTTCTGGCACCCATTTTTATACCGTTCCTGAATGGCCTAAAACACCCTATTTTACAGCAGGATAACGCCCGTGTACACACCGCTCGGGTGTCCAGACAATGTTTGCGACATGTTCAAACACTGCCATGGGCAGTAAGATCGCCTAATTTATCCCCAGCCGGAAACCTGTGGGATCACATTGAACGTCGTCTGCAATCGAATCGGCCTGCTTACAATCTCGATGAATTATGCAATCAAGTCAACCGTACTTGCTGTTCCATTGTTCCAGTTCGCCTAATTATCCCCAGTCGGAAACACGTGGGATCACATTGAACGTCGTCTGCAATCGAATCGGCCTGCTTACAATCTCGATGAATTATGGAAGCAAGTCAACCGTACTTGTTCCATTGTTCCAGATCGCCTAATTATCCCCAGTCGGAAACCTGCGGGATCACATTGAACGTCGTCTGCAATCGAATCGGCCTGCTCACAATCTCGATTAATTATGGGAGCAAGTCAACCGTACTTGATGTTCCATTCCTCAGGACGATATCCGTCGACTGTATGACTCACTGCCACGTGGTATTACTGCCTGTATTACTTACTGAGGCGTACCCAATGTGCTGCATTATCTCATCTGACAAACACTGTACGTGGCTGAAAATAACATCAAGGTAAACCCTTATGTATTCCTATTTGAATGCTCAATTTCACCCCTCTATCCTCACTCCTTCTGGGTGGGGCATTTTCAATGTCAAGCAGTGTATATTGGAAAAATTCACGATTCTTTTTATCTAATGAGCGCCTTCTTTTTTCTCCCAAATTATATATATTACTTTGTACATCTCCTTAATTAGTGTTTCTCCACCATACTTGATGAATTCATAGCAATTCTTTCACTGATCGTTGGTTTGTTATTTTTGTGTTGTTTTACACGTAGCTGAATCTGTAAATAACTTCCAATGACGTTTGGCTGCGAATTAGGGATATGTAAAGATATATAAATCGATGTCTCGCCGAGTTGTCACACTTTCCTAACTAGAGGGCGTTGTTTAGCAGAGGATTTTGAATGAAAAGGCAACGTGCTGGAGGACAGATTTAAGTGAAAATGACGACACCCTGGATACATGGTCTAACGCGGAGGTACGCGCGCTGCGCTGATTAAATTTCTTTGGGAACGAAAACCACCGGCAGAATGGAGATCCATCGCTGACTTTAAGAAGTCTATAGTTCTCAAGTGATAAACGTTAAGAGTGTGCAAGAGTTGTGTTCAAAGTTCGCCTACGGGCGCAGAGCGTTGACAAATGAGAAACGCAGGGGAAGTCCTTCATGATCAACAGTAGACAGAAACGTGGCATGTGTAGAAGCTCTGGAGTAAGAAAACAGAAGGTTGACTTCGCGTGAGATTGCTTAAATAAAAAAATTTCCTTTTGGTACCGCGCGTCACATTGCTCATGATGTGCTGGAACATCGAATGTTTTTTTCGGGGGATGTTACGAAATTTCTTTCGGGTGGTGGGTAAGGACATTTTTTCTGGGAGAGGGTAACAAAATTTTTTTTATACAACTAAATGTGTTATGACTGCATTTTTAAGAAAAGAAAAGTTTGACTTCGCGTGAGATTGCTCAAATAAAAAAGTTTCCTTTTGGTACCGCGCGTCACATTGCTCATGATGTGCTGGAACATCGAATGTTTTTTTCGGGGGATGTTACGAAATTTCTTTCGGGTGGTGGGTAAGGACATTTTTTCTGGGAGAGGGTAACAAAAATTTTTTTTATACAACTAAATGTGTTATGACTGCATTTTTAAGAAAAGAAAAGTTTGACTTCGCGTGAGATTGCTCAAGTAAAAAAGTTTCCTTTTGGTACCGCGCGTCACATTGCTCATGATGTGCTGGAACATCGAATGTTTTTTTCAGGGGATGTTACGAAATTTCTTTCGGGTGGTGGGTAAGGACATTTTTTCTGGGAGAGGGTAACAAAATTTTTTTTATACAACTAAATGTGTTATGACTGCATTTTTAAGAAAAGAAAAGTTTGACTTCGCGTGAAATTGCTCAAGTAAAAAGTTTCCTTTTGGTACCGCGCGTCACATTGCTCATGATGTGCTGGAACATCGAATGTTTTTTTCAGGGGATGTTACGAAATTTCTTTCGGGTGGTGGGTAAGGACATTTTTTCTGGGAGAGGGTAACAAAATTTTTTATACAACTAAATGTGTTATGACTGCATTTTTAAGAAAAGAAAAGTTTGACTTCGCGTGAAATTGCTCAAGTAAAAAAGTTTCCTTTTGGTACCGCGCGTCACATTGCTCATGATGTGCTGGAACATCGAATGTTTTTTTCAGGGGATGTTACGAAATTTCTTTCGGGTGGTGGGTAAGGACATTTTTTCTGGGAGAGGGTAACAAAATTTTTTATACAACTAAATGTGTTATGACTGCATTTTTAAGAAAAGAAAAGTTTGACTTCGCGTGAGATTGCTTAAATAAAAAAGTTTCCTTTTGGTACCGCGCGTCACATTGCTCATGATGTGCTGGAACATCGAATGTTTTTTTCGGGGGATGTTACGAAATTTCTTTCGGGTGGTGGGTAAGGACATTTTTTCTGGGAGAGGGTAACAAAAATTTTTTTATACAACTAAATGTGTTATGACTGCATTTTTAAGAAAAGAAAAGTTTGACTTCGCGTGAGATTGCTCAAGTAAAAAAGTTTCCTTTTGGTACCGCGCGTCACATTGCTCATGATGTGCTGGAACATCGAATGTTTTTTTCAGGGGATGTTACGAAATTTCTTTCGGGTGGTGGGTAAGGACATTTTTTTCTGGGAGAGGGTAACAAAATTTTTTTTATACAACTAAATGTGTTATGACTGCATTTTTAAGAAAAGAAAAGTTTGACATCGCGTGAGATTGCTCAAATAAAAAGTTTCCTTTTGGTACCGCGCGTCACATTGCTCATGATGTGCTGGAACATCGAATGTTTTTTTCGGGGGATGTTACGAAATTTCTTTCGGGTGGTGGGTAAGGACATTTTTTCTGGGAGAGGGTAACAAAAATTTTTTTATACAACTAAATGTGTTATGACTGCATTTTTAAGAAAAGAAAAGTTTGACTTCGCGTGAGATTGCTCAAGTAAAAAAGTTTCCTTTTGGTACCGCGCGTCACATTGCTCATGATGTGCTGGAACATCGAATGTTTTTTTCAGGGGATGTTACGAAATTTCTTTCGGGTGGTGGGTAAGGACATTTTTTTCTGGGAGAGGGTAACAAAAATTTTTTTATACAACTAAATGTGTTATGACTGCATTTTTAAGAAAAGAAAAGTTTGACTTCGCGTGAGATTGCTTAAATAAAAAAATCCTTTTTGTACCGCGCGTCACATTGCTCATGATGTGCTGGAACATCGAATGTTTTTTTCGGGGGATGTTACGAAATTTCTTTCGGGTGGTGGGTAAGGAAATTTTTTTCTGGGGGAGGGTAACGAATTTTTTTTTTCATTCAACTAAATGTGTTATGGGTGCATTTTTACAATATATGAAACATCCGTGTAAAAATATAAAAATAAATATTGGTGGAATATATTATTAATATTCTTATTTTCCATATTCTGATCACCACATAATGGTTGACCACTTATATTTTGCTATTTATCTGTGCTGAAAACAAGTTCGGAGAAGTGACTAGAATCTTGATAAGACCGATTTGTGTCCGAGAAATCTATTTTCGAAAGCACCAATTTACATGTCTAAAAATGGTACATAAATGGATATCCTGTGTTAGTCTTCTGGGTGTTATGGGTTTATATAACAGCATTGGTTTTGTTTTGATGTGATTCTTGGTATTTTAATCAAAACTCCTTGCTCTTCAGCGTGCTTTAGAGTAATCTGAAATAAGTCATGGAACTGAAATTTGGCATTGCCTCGTCGCCACAAAAACTTTCATTATACCCATGTATTGGTTTTTCAGTGCAATGGGACATTCTGGTTTTGGTTACTTGCCGCTTCCTCGTTTTCATGGAGAAAACACGTTCAGTTGTTGCCATGAGACATAAAAACACTTTGAAATACTATCAAAACTTTGCCGTTTAACATCGCGTTTTTGAAACACCGAAAGGTTCCGAATTTTTTTTTTTGGTGGTGGTGGGGGGGGGGGTAACACCCCAAACCCTCCTCTTTGGCTCGCCACTGTGGGTGCCCACACAACTGATGGCAGAACAAAAGCGTTGCGAATGGATTGACCCTATTTGACTTGCAACACTACGCGGAAGAAGTTCCTTTTCCTCATTTTCATTGATGATACGTGGGTACACCACTTCATGCCGAACTCAAAGGCAACGATAATGGAGTAGAAGCACATAGCATCTCCCGCGAGAAAGAAGTTCAAGACCGTACAATCTGCTAAGAAGGTGTCGTTGACAGCATTTTGGGATTCCCAGGGCTTTCTCTTCTTGGATTTCTTTGACCACGGGGCAACCGTCACTGCCAACCGATATTGTCGCAATCTGCTGTGTTTGAATGCAGTAGCCCATAGACAACGCGCTGGCATGCTCACAGGATGGGATGATACTTTTGCATGAAAACGCCCGCCCCCATACCGCATATGTGACATTGCAGCTGGTGTCGAGATATGGTTGATCCTGTCTCCCATTTCCTGCATAGCCTGGAACTTGCACTCTACCGAACTTCCACCTGCTCGGCCATCTCAAAAAGCACCTAGAAGGAAAACATTTTCGCAATGCGGCTGAAGTGGTAGCTGCGAAGAAAGATTGAATGCAAATACTTGACGGTGGTTCGTTTTTGCGAGCTTTGCAAAAGTTGGTGTATCGGTGGGACAAATACCGATTCGGTGATTACGTGGAAAAGTAATATTTGTGTTCAATATTCATTGCCTTAGCTCATTTACGTATGAGCTATACAATCTTTCTAACTTGGCACCGGAATTTATTTGATGATCAGCCCTTGCCCTTTCTTCTACTGTACGTAATGAGGGCTTTCGAATTTCTTCTTCATAGGTATGGTATTGCATCTGTTCAGAAGACATTGCAGTTTCTTCACAGTTCAGAAGTTGAGTGAAGTACTGTATCCACCTTCGTACCATCTGTAACGTACCAGGAGATGTGACGTACCTGCCAGAAGGACGCACACGACATAAAGGCAGATAAGAATCAGAATAAGACGTCCGCGTAGCTCAATTGGTAGAGTGACTTATTCCGGAATGAGGGGACCCGGGTTCGAGCCCCGGCGCAGATAGAAATGAAGGAGAAATTTACTTCGTTATAATGGCGCCCGAACTATCCCGATGACCCGACCGTTCAACATCTCGCAATGGTGTGATGTTATTTCCACACCGCGAGATAGGAAAAATAAGAGAATCCTTTCTCCAGCACTTCGAAAAAAATAAAATAATAAGGGGGAGATGATGTAACGTACCAGGAGATGTGACGTACCTGCCAGAGGGACGCACACGACATAAAGGCAGATAGGAATCAGAATAAAACGTCCGCGTAGCTCAATTGGCAGAGCAACTTATTCCGGAATGAGGGGATCCGGGTTCGAATCCTGGCGCGGATAGAAATGACGGAGAAATTTACTTCGTTATAATGGCGCCCGAACTATCCGGATGACCCGACCGTTCAAAATCTCGTAATTTTGTGATGTTATTTCACACCGCGAGATAGGAAAAATCAGAGAATCCCTTCTCCAGCACTTCGAAAAAAAAAAAAAAAAAAATAAGGGGGAGATGATGTAACGTACCAGGAGATGTGACGTACCTGCCAGAGGGACGCACACGACATAAAGGCAGATAGGAATCAGAATAAAACGTCCGCGTAGCTCAATTGGCAGAGCAACTTATTCCGGAATGAGGGGATCCGGGTTCGAATACTGGCGTGGACAGAAATTACGGAGAAATTTACTTCGTTATACATCTCTAATGTGTCCATCACTATTACTGATGTTTTCAAACTTTGACCTCTTTTTATGTGTTTAATTTTTTCGAGGAAATTTCGTTTACTGTTAGTGAATACTGCATTAGAATTTCAGCAGTTTGTTGACTCCTTCTTTCATGTAGCTAAATTATTCTGCTGCATCTTTCTCACTTTCCCTGAATCTTTGGAGAGTTTGAGTATCATACATATTACGAAACTGCTGCTGTTCTTTGTCGCTTTTTTTACTGCCTTGTTATATTCAACATAGAAAAGTTTATTTTGGAGACTTTCGTCTCGAATACCACACAATCCAATTCTCTGCTGCAAATTTTAAAGTATCTTTGATAATATTCCAGTGGTTTCCAGTGTTTTCGAATTCTTCATTCTGTACCTCAATCAGTATTTATTTTACAGTACTTTTTCGTACTTTCTTCAGTCTTCTATTTTATTAAGCTTGTTGGTATATCTTGGACGTTTCACTTTATTTCTAAAACATTTTATGCTTAATCCTTTAAATCGCTGGAACGAATTATCACGGGGTTAGCAAAATGCGTCTGAAATCAGCTCGAACGGATATATTCGTTGTCCAGGAAGTAGGCTGAACATAGCTGGGGCGAGTGAACTAACGAATCAGAAAGCGTTGCTTTCCCCTTTAGCTTTGTTACTCAAAGTGGCTGTTTAGGGAGATGATTGACACTAATCCTTTCTGTCAGATTACCTGGTGAAAGGGCTATAAAAATGACGACAAACATAAGAAAGGAGAGAGAAGAGGTTTCAGTCACTTGATTTTACCCTGGGGCATTATACCAGTGTTAGGGGCTAGCCCTTCGCCATCATGCCTTGAGTCATTGAGCAGGAAATAAAGGACAACAAGCAAGCGCTTTTCACCCATAACAGGTTTATGGTAGGTGCTAATGAGAAGAAAGAGAAAAAGAACTATTTTGACAAAGTTTTCGTAAAGCCCGACTGCTATGTATTTCATGTTTGGGAAGCGCAGAAAATTTTGCGCACCATTTCGTTGAGGTACATCGGTTGCTTAAAGGCTTGATTTAACTACAAGTAAATAGTGGTCAGTACACACGATAGTTTGAAAAAGAAAAACGTATGATAGGTTCTGTCAGACGTTATGGTGTTGACAATACGCACTAGAAGAGTTAGGAAAAGCAGAGTTGAGTTATCAGGTGCGTAGTCATCTGGGATTGTGGAAAAGTCATAAAGAGTACGAGTTAAAAAAGAAGCTAATTAGACAGGCGAGATATGCAACCAGATCACGTGGAAATGACGTCATACAGAAGACGAGTTCAGAAAGGAGAAAATCAGGAGAGGCCAAGCACAAGTCAGATGACGTAGGGGAGACGCAATGCACAGGAGAGATCGGAAACAGTAGACGTTTCTTCTTTTCGAGTGTTGTGATCGAGGATTCAAAAGTCATTGCCATTTTGAAGAGTAATCCTGTATAAGAAAATTACTCGGTGCGCATGCATTGGGCAGATAAGAACAACGCATGACCGGAAAACCGGTATTGTGAGATTGGTATAAATAGCAGCACACGTTGCCGTGATTTATTGGAACGTTAGTGACTGCCACGGAGGAACCTTAAGTTCGATCCCGAGCAGGCACGAACGTTCGAACCGCTAAATATCCGTCGTGCGTTCGATGGGCACGTTAAGCCGTCGAGTACTGGCAACCCGGTAGTAAATAAGAGCTCCCCCTTTCTACCTTGCTTCTGTGTCACTTTCCTATCGGGCAGTCTAGCCCAAATCTCCTAGCTTCCTGTTTTGTTTAAGACCTGGGGTCAGGCACTCCCTTCCTAAAATCCTCTACATATGATCTGATCTGATTTATTGGAACATTTTCTACCATCAAAAGCAATGGACTAGAAACACGCAATTCGAGTGACGTTACGGGTTTTCTTTAAAAAAAAAGTTGACCACCGCACCTAAAGCGAGGAAAATTTGTTTTGTGGAGGGTGAAGGAGCAATGTCTGAAAGAAGGCAAGCTTTTGGTTTCAGCGATTTAAATATAGAGACTACAGCTTTGAAGACGAAGCACGTACTGGAAGACCTTCTACAGTAAATTCTGAAGTTGTACGCCAAGCCTTAGAGTCAAACCCACGCACAGACACTAGACAACTGTAGCAAATGATCTGGAAGTACCTCAGCCCACAACTATTTGCAAACTGCAAAAGCTCGGCAAGACGCGCAGAAGCTGTCAACAAATACCTAATGAGCTGACTCAAGCTCAGCGACGTGTGCATGTGCGTTGCCAATTGCTCGAAAATCCCAAGGACGACCGTTTCTTTAGGCGAACTGTGACATGTGATTAAAAGTGGATATTTTCCCGGATCCTGACACGAAAAAACAGTGGTTAGATCCCAAAAAGGGAAAGATTTGCGCACAACGTTATACCACGCGCATGAAGGAACTTTGGGGCCCCCATTGATTGGGAATTGATTCCAAATGACCAAGGCATTAATGCGCAGTTGTACTGTAACCAGTTGGAGTGGATATATGCCGTTTTAAGCCAAAAGTAACTTGCTCTGGCGAACCGTCAACGAGTTATCCTCCTACAGGATAATGCTCCAGATCATCGTGCCCGGTCAACTAAAAAAAAACACAGAAACTAGAGGATTTTGAGCTAATTACCGACCCTGCTTATATTCCGGATCTTGCGCCTGCGCACTACCACTTATTCCGGTCTATCGCACATTTTCTACGAGGGAAACACTAAAAACATTCACGATGTTGAGCTTGGGGTATAAGTTCTTTTCACCTCAAAACCAAAGGGATTTTTTCGCAGAGGGATTCAAAACATGGTATCACCATGATGTAGAACCATCGAGAACGATGGACTCTATTTCGAAGATTAATCTTTATCTTTTACGCATTTATATACGTTTTCATCAATTGTCAGCAAACGACTTTTGAATCGCCCTGGTACTTTGGAAGCACAAAAACAAACAACTCAATAATTTGGAAGAAATTACTACATCTAACGCAAAGCATTACTGTGAATTTGAAAATACGGGAAGAATGCGCTGAAAAAATAAATATTAATGTGGAGTTTTCAACATATCCGTTCTTTTAATAAAAGAATAAACAATGATAAGTTGTATAATTCTTTATTAAAGGAAATGGTATGCAAGATGCTCCAGTGAGAAACACGAATTTCCAATTTGAAGTAGATTGGCTTCCTAAGATGGAAGATTTCTCAGAATTACTCTCGGGAAAAATAGAACTGGAATGATTCATGCTTATCGATCAATACAAGACATTGTAAGAAGTGTAAGGAAACGGGTCATCAAAGGAGCTCAGTGAGGAATGGAAGAAAAAAGAAAAAAATTGACGGCATAAAAGGCACTGAAATTTTTAAAAAGTCATTTAAAATTTCGACGAGTTTCTCTGAAATTCTTATTTACTTGCATCACGTTCAATTTTCTCAGAAACGATATTTGACAGGAAAACGTTTCAGTGTTTTAGAAGAATAGTTTTTCGTAACGTTTGATTAAAATTTTAGTAAAATGAATCTGTTTTAAATGAATATTTGAGTAGTTTCACAACCTTCTCGCTATGCGGACCTTTTCGTAGGCATTGCACAGTAAAAAAGAAAGATGACACCGAATTTTCTGTTGTAATGAGCACGTCTTTTGAATCCTTTCTGACGCGAATAAAATTTTCCAAAGTTATTTATAGTCAATAAAACCGGTTAGAAAAAGAAATCAACCGGACTTCTACGATCGATAAAACATCCAGAAATAGAAACGGCTACTTACTCTTATTAGCGCTTGAAAAGTATGTTACGAAAATTAACAAATGGTGCACATAAAGTTTCTCATAGCAAAAGGAAGTTATCAGAGGCAAAGAGATTTCTAAAGCGAACAGTTAAAAAAAGAAATATACACCAATCACCATTCCATTATGACCATCCCAGCTTAGAGAAATGATCGCGCATGAAGACCAAACGGTGGCGCAGGTGAAGTTCACAGAGCAGTATATATACAAGGCTTTCGGTTTGTAGAGTGTTCAGAGTCAAAATGGGAAAAGCTGCCGATTTTTCGGATTTTAATAAAGGACAAATTGTGATGGCACGGCGCCTCCGAACTACGATCTCGGAAACGGCGCGGCTCCTGCGTTGTTCACGTGCCTCTGTAGTGAGTACGTGTCAAAAGTGGTGCACAGAAGGCCAAACGACGAACCACTGTCCAGCGTGTGTCGTCCGCAGCTCACTTATGCCGGAGGGGAGCAGAGACTGTCGCGCATTATTCACAGCGACCTCACGGCCACAGTCCGACAAATCACCGGCAGCTACAACAGTTGTGATCAGGGAAAGGTGTCATAGCACACAGTTCATTGCAGCCTTCTGCGCATGGGCCTGAGAAGTGGAAGTCCCAATCGGGTCCTCGTGCTCATGGCATGTCTTCGCCAACAACGCATCAAATGGGCCCAAGATCATCGAGATTAGACTGTGGGTGATTGGAAGAAAGCGGCTTGGTCTGAACAATCAAGATTCTTGGTGCATCACGTAGACGGCCGAGCGCGGATACACCGATTACCAACGGAGGCTATGGCACCTGGAATCACTGTTGGGCGGAAACAGGCCGGTGGCAGCAGTGTTATGCTGTGGGCGATGTTTTCTTAGGACACTTCAGGCTCCATTATTCCAATAGCACAATCCCTGACAGCTGTCAGGTATCTGAACATCGTTGCGGACCAAGTTCGCCCATTCATGGCAGTTGTCTTCCCTGCTGGTGATGGCTATTACCAACGGGATAACGCGCAATGTCACACTGCTAGAATCGTCAAGAAGTGGTTCGAGGAACATGCTGGTGACGTTCTGTTAATGCCCTGGCCTCCAAAGTCATCTGACATGAATCAAATCGAACATTTGTGGTTTAACTTGGAGAAGAGGGTTCGCGCTAAATCATCACCACCCCGAAATGTGCAAGAAGTGCAGGACCTGCTGTTGTAAGGAGTGAAGTACCTGCTGTACCAGATACCCCAGGATACCTATAGCCACCTCATCGAATCGATGCCTCACCGAGTGGCCGCTGTTTTGCGGGCTAAAGGGTGTCCTACAGCTTCATAGGTAAGTGGTCATAATGTGATGGGTCATCGGTGTAGGAGGAAACACGATATAATTCTAAGCCCCCTAGCTGAAGAATTTCGTATAATGGAAAAGTAGAAAATATGAGAAAATTATTCTCCATAGCTAAAGCTATGCTAAAAAAGCAATTTCGGAAACACGTCTTCCTGAAGAAAAATAATTTTTCAAATACGTCTTCCTGAAGAAAGGAGAGTGATAACAAGAATTTGACATTTACACCCCCTAACGGGAAAGCTGTGCATTATTTAAAGAGGATAATGTTTTCCATCTTTATTGTAGCGAATGGTAAATAGACAAAGTCATCGCGCTTTCCACATTTTTCTTTAATTAACACACAGCAACCGAAAAATTGTATTTCGATACCGCTGGGATCAAACCCAAGATCTCTCGATAACTAGCCGAGTGCGTTCGCTTTACGCTACGGTTCCAACAATCCACAGCGCTATGTGTGTTTTTCTGTCAGCATCTGACTTCAAAAATTCGTAGGGATGGGATCAGCAACTGAGACGTCTCCATCTGTTGAGGCTTGACGGCACAAGCTATTTTAATTATAGCTAATAAATCTATTTAATTACAGCTGACAGAAAAACACACATAGCGTCGTGGATTGTTGGCACCGTAGCGTAAAGTGAACGCACTCTGCTGGTTATCGAGAGATCTGGGATTCGATCCCAGCGGTGTCCGGATAACAGTTTTTCGGTTGTTGAATTAAAGAAAAACGTGGAAAGAGCGATGACTTTGTCTATTTACATTGTCTGCACGTATTTGGAAGATTTTCACCGCAGCGAATGGTATTCAGTAATAAAAAGAAATTTTTTAAATAGGGTTCCTGGAAGCAGAGCACAGCTGCAAACAGAAGCACACAAACACCACCTAGCGACAGAACTGTGAACTCCACAAGTAAGACCTTACACTGTTCCACAAGGTAAATGTTAGCCGGTGTTAAAGAATTTGTTACATAGGCCATTTAGAAGCAGAGATATCGAGAGAAACGGATTAAATATTTGCTTCCCTAGAGGGGAAACTGTGAATTATTGTGGGAAAGAAATACAAACAAAGTGTTTTCATAGTTAGTCCGAAAAAGAATTGTTTCAATTGGGGTTTTAATCCCGCAGATATTGCTGCAAACAGGCTGTAAACGAAAACGTAAACTTACGGACTAGCACACTTGTCCTTTAAGAAATATCCGAAGTTATATGCCGAACATTTCACACCAGGAAAGCTTTCCGATGAAGCAGAGATATCGACAAGATATACATCTACGCCCCCTGGCGAAAAAAAAACTATGCACTATTTTAAACAGAATATATTTTCAATAAGTTTTCAGAGGTGATTGAAATCAATCCACCAATATATTTTTTAAATCGACTTTTCAGGAGCGCAGATTTTGCTGCAAAAACATTAGAAACAGAAATATACCCTTACGCCCCCTGGTAGCCACGCCATTTTTTTTTTTTTTTTTTTTGCCAAAAATTAGAAATTATATGTAGGATATTTTCCATCAGGAGGTATATCGGACGATGAAATAATTTTTCAGATAGGATTTTTAGAAGCAGAGATATCGGGGATATCACAATTTACCTTTACGCTCCTTAGCGGAAAATCTATGCATTATTTGATAAAGAAATTGTTACCAAAATAGTCTTCGTTTTAAATGGTATTGAAAGGGAGAAATAATTTTTTAAATCGGATATTTGTAAGCAAATGTATGGAATAAAATATATTTTGAATTCGATAGCATCTGACCTTATGCCATCTAGCGGCGAAGCTATCCATCGGAAAAAACTAGAAAGCAAGGATCACCGTTCTCACGTTTCAAGCTTTGAAATACAAAAAAGAATGTTTTTAAATCAGACTATATTTGCAGAGATATGGTTTGACGGTCGGAGAAAGTGTTACTACAGGGTGATTCACTCGGGACTGAACACTTATTATGTGGAATATATGAAATGGGGAATATACGATGAGCGTGAAACCCAAACGGAGCGGTTCTTTATTCCCTGATGAAGCAGTCAACATGCATTACCTGTAAATAAAATGCCTCCCCGGCAGCTGGGAGGCCACGCAATGACGCGCCATCTGTTCAATAGTGGTGGGGGAATAGCGTGTCTCCACAGACAGTTAAGCGAGGAGGTCGAAGGAAGATAAATTGAAGAGCGTTTGTTCATTGGGCGTCAGTACTGGGTAACCAGTTTCTTCAAACAATGTCAGAAGGAGTTTCTGAAAAAGATTGGTGGGCGTAAACCACCCACCAGAGCCACCATTTCGAAATTGGTGAGGAAGCTGGAGAGAGCGGGAAGCTTGGTGGATCCGCATACGGGCGGACGACCCCAGATGGTGGAGGTCACAATAGAGGATGTGAAGCTGCAGTTATTGGCATCCCCACTAAAATATCTTTGGCGGCTATCCCAAGAGACTGGACGATCGTATTCGACATAGAGCAGCCAACCAGGCGAAGATTAAGCCGTGCCGTATCACGGCTGTGAACGAGTTACAACCACCGGATTTTGCAAAGCGATTGGCATATTATCAATGGTTTGCTAAATTTTTCGCCGAAAACCCCGCCCTGTTGGATATAACATGGTTTTCTGACGAAACATGGCTCCATTTACCTGGCTATGTAAACTTGAGAAATACACGGGTGTGGATCAATGATAATCCCCGCGCCATCCATGAAGTGCTATTGCATCCAGTGAAGAACGGTGTCTATTGTGCGGTGTACCGACGCCGCATCATTGTGCCAATCATTTTTAAAGAATCAATGTATGTTTTACATGAACCAAGGTATATTTTACATTAATTTTATTCAAATGTATCTTTGCAATCGTGAGTTAATTGAAAAAATAAGTGTTCAGTCCCGATTGAATCTCCCTGTATAAGCACGTACATTAATTTGCAAAACACGAGGTAAAAAGAAGTCCGGTAAAACTGGACTTTTTAATAATTCATATTTAACTTTATTTTACCTTTACACTTCTTTAACAGCAATGCAAAGTACCGCCCTCTCTCTCTCTCTCTCTGTTATTTTGATCCGCGCCTACTTCTACACCTTGAACAGGAATGCTGATAGCTGTGACAGGCATCTTGATCCTCTGTTACAGATCAACGTGGCAGAAGGTTGGCCTTTGGGGATTTTAACGGTTCTCGTAACGAGATCTCTTCAAATAAAATAGAACCGCATCAGTTGGTTCGTGTTGCGTTGTTGAACATGGTGTTCTCACAGCATGTGTTTCAGCCATGACCAGGAAAATCTCCACACATACACTCACGAGTCACATCATTGTGACCACTCTTGTCTTCACGAATAAACGTGCTCCACGGCACACGCAGAAGTGACATCATCGACGAGTGCGTAATTACATATAGACGGCACACATAGGGCGCTTCAGTTAGTACGAACTCGTGCAATGGGGAAAGGGAACGGCATGTCACAGTTTGAAAGGGGGATTATCATAGAAGGGAGGAAGATGGGTGCGCCGCCCTGGTAGCGAAGTGGTCTAGGCGATAGCTTCTGATCATTCGTCCGAAAGAGCTTCGGATTCGAATCCCGGTGAGACATGGATGTTGTGTTTGTCTGATGGCACTGGCTCTCTCCCTTCCAAGTGACCCTAAATTAAGGACGGGCGACTGCTTATAGCCCACTGAGTTGCTCACGGTGGTCGTCAAACCTCCAATAAAAAAAATAGGTGCTGACATTTCAACAACCGCAGGCATTGTTGGCTGTTCGAAGGCCGCTGTAGTAAATATGTGGTGGAAATGGTACTGAAATGGAAAACATACCCACCCAACGTATCAAAAAGACAGACAGTATCGTCAATGGTTGGCAGTTTAGGTGAAATCCTGTTGACACGTGCTGTTCGGGACAACTGATGGCTCACGATCCCTCAGTTTTAGGTAGACTGTAACAAAGAAGCATAATGTAACAATGAAACGAGCACACTATTCAGCAGATGGGCCAAAGGAGTCGGCGGCCAGTAGATACAAGGTGTGCTCAAAAAGTATCCACACTGGATATATTAAACAAAAGTACAAGACTTACAGATTTTAAACTAAATCACCTTCGAAGCAATTCCCTTCAGAAGCCACACAGTTAGCCCCGCGCATTTTTCACTGCTCGAAGCATTTTTGGAAGTCATCTTCTGAAATAGTGAACAGCTGCTTCGTCGCATTCTGTTGTATCTCCTCAGTATCTTGAAATATTTTTCCTTTCAAGAGACATTTGATTTTTGGGAAGAAAAAAGGCCGCAGGCAGGAAGCGAGATGTGGTGAATAGGGTGGCTGTCTGACCTGTGCAATTGCGGTGCTTAGCAAGAAACAGCTACATAAGTTGAGATGCACGGGCAGGCGGTGGAGTTACCAACCAACCGCCACTCTCATGCAATATCGTGTTCCTCAAACGTCGTGAAACTTGACAGTCGTACTCTTTGCTGATTGTTTAGCTTGATGGAGTGCATTCACGATGTACAGTTTTCTCATGATTGAAAATAAACAATCAGCATTGCAAGGGTCGTCCGCAATCAAACTGTCAATTATGAATTTATTTCATTTTAATGTTGTGATGAACACGTGCGGATGGACGCTTCATTCAGCCATTTTGTTGTTTCAGATAAGAACTGTTATTCTTCACCACCCACGTGGTACAATTTTAATCCTATGGGGGATTAAGAGAGGGGTGCATGAACACCTGGGGCATCTGACCTTGAAGAGTCAGCTGCTCGAGTGCTTCTGTTAAACATGTTGTCATACTGCTTTTGTATACGTGCAAGGTTGTAATCGCCTGCAGGTATCCGACGACATTCCTGAGTTAAGGTATTTTACGTGCTGACCGGGAAAACCAGTTTTTCTTGCGCATGCGTGGTAGAGAACAGAAAGGGCGAGGAGAATTGAGTGAGACAGTTAAGCTTCGGTCGTGAAGAAGAGAGGGTCCTGGTTTGGACCGGTTCTTGACAGAAGGGCTGCGGGTATCGCAGACGTGCAGCGTGGTGAACGGGAAGGAGGATTCCTTCGTCCACCGGGTATCGCGGAAAGAATTGTGGAAAGGTAGCACGTGGTCAGCACGGGAACCTGAGCGGAAAGTCATCGAAAACCCGTGAAGCAAATGTTATCGGAATAATAAAGTCTTGCTGTTGTGTTTATTTCCGTGTACTGGACTGAGTTTGTCGAGGTAATTATTCTTCTACACAAGGAAGTCTTCAGCCGCCTTGATAGCCAGATCGTATAGTAAAGACGAGGCGGTAGCTCGCTATACGGCGGGAAACAAAAGGTTTTATCTAAGAATTGATATGTCTGGCCCTACAAGCATCTTCTTGATATTGATGCGGCTTTGCCGTACTTTTTTGGGTCTGAGAGAGTTCGGGGTCTTCGATTGTGTAGACTGTTCGTGGTCATACCTATAAACGCACGATTCAGCAGCAGTTAAGATAGTTTTTAAAAAGTTTTCGTTGTTTTTGACGCTCTGAAACAGGTCACTAGCAGCCGAAACATGGGCCTGTTTTGGCTCAGCTGAGAGCAAATTTGGCTGAGACAAGCCTCATACCCAAATTGTCTGTAAGAATCGACTGAACTGAACCGAAACTAATATTAAAATCTTCAGATAACTCACGAATAGTGATTCGGCGATTTTCTCGCAAAGCTATGAGCACAAGTTCGACATTGTTTCCACTTTTCCTGGTTTCGGGCGTCACAGAACGTTCATCACTCTCAATACTTTTACGGCCATCTTTGAAACGTTTGTACCACTCATAAAAATGTGAACGATTCATAAAGTCCTTTCCATTGACTTTCTGGTACGTGTCTTTCGGCCAAGTGTATGAGAAAATCTGATGCAAATTCATTGATTAATTTTTCCGACGTGACAAATGCGATGAACAACTTCATGCACGAAAGAACAAAGCACTACTGTAAAAAAATAAAAAATAAAATAAAAAGACGGACGGGCAGAGGACACGTGACTCCCGGCGTATCCGTAGTAGCTTTGAAGCTCAACCTGTACCAAATTGCTTCCTACTGTGTCGCGCGATTCCGAACTTATGCAACCAGTCTGGACACTTTTGATCACCTCTTGTTCACATGTTGACAAACCGTCATCAATATTTTCGTTTGCAATGGGCGCGGGAGTACCGTAACCGGACAACAAACGACTCGAAAAGAGTAGTCTGGTCTGTTAAGTCCAGATTTCAGCACCAACATTTCGATGGACGCGTCCGTCGTTTTCGCAGTTGTAACCAGACGTAACGATTGGACGAAAGCAGGACGACGTCTGAGGGATCATGGTACAAGAGTTCTTTATTTTTCATTACCAAAAAACATGCGATGTTGTTGTTAAAAAACAACAACATCGCATGTTTTTTGTAAACAGGTCTTGTAAATAGTGTTGCTTTCATGTACTCCTTCTGTATTTCTTCATTGTTTTTAATAAACGTCTTTGAAATCTAAGGACGGACGGACTGGTGATCTATATAGTGTCAGCATCTGTTCAGAGGAAAACATGTCGTTTAGTATGAATCCGAAATCTTTTATTTTATTTTGTATAAGATTAAACTTTTGGAAGAAATGAGCTGTTCCAAAACAGGCTGGGAGAAATATTGATCCCTTAGAACAGAAAAGACTATTCAGACAGAAAACTATTATTCCTGACTGAATAGTCTGGGCGCGGTTTCAGAATCCACGTATTTCTAGATTCAAAGCTCCCCTCGCCCTCCGCCCCTTTTGTACCTAGTTTTAAAGGCCATCAAGAGCAACTCTTTGGGCTATTAGAAATCACTCATCCCTAATGTAGAGTCACTGGTTCCAGGGAAGAGACAGAGCCAGTGCCGTAAGTAAAAAAAAACAACCATCCATGCCTCATGGGATTTGAACCCGGAATCACCTCCGATAAATGGTCAGAAGCCAGCACTTTGATTACTGAGCCACCGGGTACACATTTCATTGAGATATTTAGCACACATTTTCTGAACTAGGACTACAAATTGATCATGTGTAAATAGAATATTTGGGACAACGTTTTTGAACTGGGGCTACAAAAGTAATGCAGCACTCTTCAGTAATCAGTAGCAAAGAAAATCGTGTGGTGTGCTATTTGTGTTTCAAGTTTTGCTTGAGAAAAGTTTGCTATCGAATGAAGGCGGATGCAATACGGTCGCTCCCATATACACTGCTTGACAGAGAAAATGCCACACCACAAAGACGAGAACGCAACGTCATGCAAATTGCAGTGGGTGCCCACGCATAAGTTATGAAAATGATTGCATTTGCAGGCCAATTGCACGAACGGCGCGCGCGGTATAAGCGGACAACCAACCCGTGAGGTCATTAGTCGAGACGTCGTCACGGCCTCGAGAAGTGAGTGGTTCTATACTGTCACCGTGTCTGGAGATCGAACAAGGGGTGCCAATGCCGTTAAGACGACGTCGTACGCGATTTCGTCAAACGGATGAGTTCAAGAGAGGTGTCATTGTAGGCCTTCATACCGCCGGATGGTCCTTGCGTCGTATTGCGGAAGAAACGCAACGTGATGCCAAAATCATCGGTCGCATTTAGAGACAGTAGTCCCAGGAAGGATCTGTACAACGTCGAAGGGGGACTGAAGCACCGAGACGGAAGTCCGAGCGCACCGATCTTTGCACCCGACGTCATGCCGTAGCGGACACACAGGCCACAACGGGCGACATTTTGCGCTGTGTACGGAGAGAATTGGATGGTCCGATATCAACGCGGACAGTATCGCGCCGATCGGCTGCTTCTGGTTTGCTGTCTAACAGTCCTTTGCGAAGGCTACCCTTAACAGCGAGCCATCGCCGTTACCGCTTGGCGTGGTGTCGCTCCAAAGCTGCTTGGGATGACGAATGGAACAGTGTGACGTTCAGTGACGAATCGCGGTTCTGTCTCACCACGGATGATCGCAGTGTGAGTCTGAAGGCGACGTGGTCAACGGGCGGATTCCTCCGCCATTGTGGAGCGCCACTCCAACAGCCGATCACCGCTGGTACCTATTACGGGCGTATTGACGGCACGCCGCTATGTTGACGAGGTGTTGTGGCCCGTGGCACCACCGTATCTGGAGGGCATCCCAAACGCCGTTTTTTAACAGGATAACGCCCTACCGTATACCACTCGAATCAGCCTGAATGCTTTACACGGTGTGCGGATGCTTCCGAGGCTAGCACGATCCCCGACATCTCGCCCATCGAGCATCTGTGGGACGCGATTGGACGTTGGTTGAGTACCCTCCGACACCCCCAAAATGAAGATGAACTGTGGACTCAGATCAATACTACATGGTCCACGATACCCCAGGACTCTATTCGGACTCTCATTGCCTCGATGCCACGTCGGATTCAACGCCGTATCGCCAAAAATGGGGTCCACACTCCTTATTGATCATCCTGTACATTCGGGCACTAGAGCCTAGTCTGTATGTGAGAATTAAATCATTTGTTCAGGACCTACTCTGTGTGCAATTTAGTCTGTTTTCGAGCATTCCTTCATGTTGTGGCATTTTCTGTGTCAGGCAGTGTACATTTGGGATTGCATATACAGCATGCATACACAGCGAGTCTGAAAAGGGACTGATTGTCTCCATGAAGTATTGCGAACAGTCGAACACTATCTATTGGGCAAAGCAGAAATAAGTTAGCATAAAGCATTGAGTGTCACGTGTACAAGTTTCGCTCGTGTCTGTTGAAAGAACCTGAGTTACCAGTTCAAATCGGTAACTGTATTGCCGTGGTGGATCGGAATGTCAAGATGGAACACAGCGCTATCTATTATTACTATTATTGTTATTATTGGGTAAAAGTGCTACGGAATGTACAATCCGTAGCACGTTTTCCGACATGCTATATACTCCTTGCTTACAACACTCGGGAATTAAAAATTTGCCCCGTGCGTATCAACGACGCGCCTGTAGAGACAGGGTGGCCAGACATCCGGCTTTTAGAGGACATGTTCTTTTCTTACCATGTCCTCCAGGCATTAAGGGAAATAACCCAAATGTCCGGCTTCTTCTATTAGGAATAATTCATACACATTTTGATGGAATTATTCTATTGTAATCATATATCCTATCAGGTCACCGCTAAAATGCATTCATTTATTTCTGAATTCTCGCTCGCGCCCTCCCTCATCCCCAGTTCAGTTTTTTCCTGCAATCCTGCAGCTGCAGTGCGTCACTTGTAAGTCGACAGCGCAGAGAAAGCCCATCAGTGCGCGTTTGTCTGTCTGTCGCTGATCGCAAGTGAACGGTGCCATACGGATTAGTTGCGTAAACAGTCAGCTCATATTGCTTGTTTTGTATGTTTCGACTCGTTGCTGTGAGCTTTTCTCTTTATAATTCAATTTTTTTATCAGTGAAGGGTATCATCATCATCATCATCATTGTCAAACATTATCAATCCACTGCTAGACGAAGGTCTTCCCAAGTTTCCTCCACAACGGTCTGTCTTGTGCCAGTCTCATACACGTCACTCCCGCATACTTTCGAATTTCATCCACCCATCTTCCATGTGGTCTTCTTCTGGATCTTTTCCTGTCCCTTGGAATCCAATCTAAAATTTCGGCTGTCCATCGATGGTCTTTCCTTCTGGCAGTATGTACAGCCCATTGCCATTTCAGGGATTTAACTCTGATCATGATGTCTTCCACTCTTGTCATTTTTCGGATCCACGAGTTCCTCTTCTTATCTCTCCTGGTTACACCAAGCATGCACCTCTCCATGCTGCTTTGAGTTGTCTGCAGCCTTTGTATGTCTCTTTTAGTTAAGGTCCACGTCTCTGCACCATACGTAAGCACTGGAAGGAGGCATTGATCAAACACTTTTCTTTTAAGACATCATGGCATATTGCTCTTGAAAATTATGCTGTTTCTTCCAAATGCTCTCCAGGCAAGTTTTGTACGCCGATTAATTTGTTCATCAATGTGACCCTCACTTGATATCTGCTGTCCAAGATAAACGTACGCGTCTGTTATCTCCAGCTTTTCTCCATCAATCGATAAATCTTCATTTCTTGTAAAAGCATTGAACATCACTTTTGTCTTCTGAAAGTTCATTTTTAATCCCACTTCTTTACTCTTGTCAGCAAGTTCCTGGATCATACTCTGCAGCTCTGATGGGGTAGTTGCAAAAATGACTATGTCATCAGCAAAACGAAGGTGGGTTATATAATCTCCATTAATCTTTATCCCTTTGTTTTCCCAGTTCAGTGATTGAAAGACATTTTCCAATGTGGCATTAAAGAGTTTCGGAGATATGGTGTCACCTTGTCTCACTCCTTTTCCAATTTTTATGTGTGTTGTATTTTCAAACAGCCGAATCTTTGCACTTGCATTTTCATAGATGTTATTAATAATATTAATGTACGCATCTTCAATACCGCAGGATTTCAGGGCCATTGTAACTGCCGATGGTTTCACCGAATCAAAGGCTTTTTCATAATCGATAAAAGCCATGCACAATGGAAGTTCATATTACCTCGCTCTTTCAGTTAGTTATCTCAGTACGTGGATATGATCTATTGTGCTGTAGCCACTCCTGAATCCAACTTGTTCTCTCGGTTGAGCCATGTCCAGTGTTACCTTCAAACGGTGTGAAAGAACTTTAGTGAAGATTTTATAAACCATTGATAGGAGGTTGATAGGTCTGTAGTTCCTGTGATCCTCAATGTCACCTTTTTTATGTAACAAGATCATTGTAGCGTTGTTCCAATCCTCAGGAATCTTCCCTTCATTAAGGCCTCGAGTGAAAATTTGGGCGAGTACTGTTTCGATTTCTCCACTTGCTTCTTGTATGATGTCTACAGTAATTCCATTTTCTCCTGGAGCTTTTACCCGCTTCATGTTCTTGATTGCATGTGCACCTTCTGCTGGGAGGACTGGAAGAACTCTGGTACTGGTACCTTTCATGATGTCTGGAGTACATGTATCATCCCTTTCATATAATTTGGAGTAGAAATCTTTCACTCTTGTCAAAATTTCGCCTCTATTTCTTGTTACAGAACCATCTTCTTTTCTCAGTGCCATAATCTGTTTTCTTCCCTTACTGAGATGTCCCTTTGCTATCTTTAGGCTTTGGTTGTTGTCAATTGTTTTCCTCACTAGTTCACAGTTGAATTTCCTTACGTCTTCAGTGATACTTTTTCGTACTGTCTTGCATAGCTCTATATATTCCACTTTGGAAGTCCCATCTTCTTTAGTTGTCCCCATCTCTCTTCTCTTTTGCATCAGCATTTTGGTTTTTCCTGATAATTTGTTTACATGCAACTTGTTCTTGGACCCAGCTAATTTTGTTGCTGTTTCCATAAGAGCTTTGGTTACTTTTCTGTTAACTTCAGAAATATCCACTTCTTCCTATGTTAGGCCTTTTAAAGCAGATAATCTGTTCTTCAGTTACAACTTGAAGGTGTTACGGTGTTTTATAAAGTTGGTTATGTCAATACATTTTGTTTGTGTTATGAGCTTGCTACGTTCGAGTTTAGTGTTGAGGTGCATCTTACATCTCACCAATCTATGATCACTACCTGTGTTGAACTTGTTTAGCACACTGCAGTCTTCTCTGACGAATTTTTTGTTACATATAATAAAATCAATATCACTTGTCATCCCATTTCGATGTCTCCATGTCCATTTCCTGTGTGGCTTTTTCTTGAAAAAGGAGTTCAAGATGAAAAACCCTTCTGCCTCTGCAAACTCTACGAGAGTATTTCCACGCTGGTTTCTGTTGCCGTGACCGAATTTACCTACTGAAGTTTCATTCTGTTGCCGTTGCCCTATTTTTGCATTGAAATATCCCATAATTATCTTTAAGTGCTGCTTACCTTTATTATTTAGATGACGAATTTCCTCATAAAATTCTTCAATTTCTTCTTCGGGATGACTTGTGGTGGGTGCATAAGTTTGAATAATCTGAGCCTGGTATCTTGTCGAGAGTTGGATAACGAGTCGTGCAGCTCTGTCAGAGGAACCTTCAACTTCTGCAACTTTATCATTCAGTTTCTTGTTTATTATAAATCCAACACCACTAGTTCTGCCAGTATCAGTCCCACGATAGTAGAAGAGATGTCCACTTTTCAGTTCAATGAGATCTTCTCCTTTTCTCGTTACCTTACTTAGCCCGACGATGTCCCACTTGATCCTTTGTAGTTCCTCTTCCAATTCAAGAAGCCTTGAATCAGAAGATAGGGAGCGTCCATTATACGTAGCCAAGGTCAGCATCAGATGACAGCCTAGTCCGGTCCTCCGGGGATTTTTAGCACCCTCTGCCTTCATGTCGCACTGGCCGCCGCCCTCGCCAGGTACATTCCAGCTGCCGGAGACTGAGGGCCAAGATTTAAGTTGTGGAGTCATTTTGGAGGGGTTTGGCCATAACTCACCACGCTGGCCAAGCGGATTGGTGAGTGTAGGATAGCATTTCCTCTAATCCCGATGGTATAGTTATACCGCTATTGGCGGTCAGTGAAGGGTATCATCATCATTGTCAACCATTATCAATCCACTGCTGGACGAAGGTCTCCCCAAGTTTCCTCCACAACGGTCTGTCTTGTGCCAGTCTTCTCCATGTCACCCCTGCATACTTTCGAATTTCATCCACCCATCTCCCATGTGGTCTTCTTCTGGGTCTTTTCCTGTCTCTGGAATCCAATCTAAAATTTCGGCTGTCCATCGATGATCTGTCCTTCTGGCAGTATGTCCAGCCCATTGCCATTTCAGGGATTTAACTCTGATCATGATGTCTTCCACTCTTGTTATTTTTCGGATCCACGAGTTCCACTTCTTATCTCTCCTGGTTACACCAAGCATGCACCTCTCCATGCTGCTTTGAGTTGTCTGCAGCCTTTGTATGTCTCTTTTAGTTAAGGTCCACGTCTCTGCACCATACGTAAGCACTGGAAGGATGCATTGATCAAACACTTTTCTTTTAAGACATAATGGCATATTGCTCTTGAAAATTATGCTGTTTCTTCCAAAAGCTCTCCAGGCAAGTTTTGTACGCCGATTAATTTCTTCATCAATGTGACCCTCACTTGATATCTGCTGTCCAAGATAAACGTACGTGTCTGTTATCTCCAGCTTTTCTCCATCAATCGATAAATCTTCATTTCTTGTAAAAGCATTGAACATCACTTTTGTCTTCTGAAAGTTCATTTTTAATCCCACTTCTTTACTCTTGTCAGCAAGTTCCTGGATCATACTCTGCAGCTCTGATGGGCTAGTTGCAAAAAATGACTACGTCATCAGCAAAACGAAGGTGGGTTAGATAATCTCCATTAATCCTTATCCCCTTAGTAGTATATAGGGGTACTATGGCACACCAAAATCACATAAAAACCTCAAAATCAGGCATTTTTTTGATTTTTCAGACCTCAATAATCACGAACATTTTAAGGCTTTTTATGATCAAAAACACCATATTTTCATTAAAAATCATTGATTTTTGGGCATAAAATAGTCAAAAACATCAGATTTTTGAAAATTGAAGTTTTTACTCTGTTTTTTCATAAAAACAGACATCATAAAAACACGCATTTTTGATGATATTTGACGACTTTTTTGAACAATTGCAATCATTTTGAGCTTTGAATAGCTTTGAAAGTGATGGATTTAGTGATCAATAGAAAAGTTGTAAAACAAACTACTTTTTAAAAATGCATTAAAAAAAGGGGTACCCAAAATGGATACCCCTTATAGAAAGATTAAAAATTTAGGAAGATTAAACAAATTCAAGATTTAATTAAAAATATTACAAAGATTTAAACGAATTCAATAATATAAGGTTTTGTTATGTAGTACTTCATTTCTCTTTAAAGATAATTTTATTTTCTGTTTCGGTAATTCTTCTTTGAACCTCTCTCGATCAACTGCATATGTTTCCCATATACCTTTTTCATTTCCTACATATATGACATTAGGATCGAAGTGAACTTTCATTTTAATAGAATTCGTTTTGTTAAGTTTTTACTAATTCATAATCATAATATAGATCATCAATTTTACCTCTGAATCTGAATATATAATTACCTTTATTAATTTTTTTAATTGCACTGTCAGATAGTTTTCCGTGACATTTTCTAAGATAATATTCTTTTTCTTCATCATTGACTTCTATTTTTGCAATAGTTGCATCTCCGAATTTCGTTTGGATTTTTTTCAGTGACATCAATTTATAATCTCCAGGATTCAGATCTTTTAATTTCTGTGTTTCTGTAAATAATCTGATGCTATTGAACTCATCCATTTATAAGGTTTTATTTTTTTAAAGGCTTTTGAATACATGTGATGAGAACTGTAAATTACAATAACTTACAAACTCATTTAAAATTTCTAATCCTTTGTTTTTAATTTCCTCGTTTTTTTCTTTTTTTCAATTATTCTTTTTATCTTTTTTAAATATTTATAAACTATAGTTAGAATATCTGAAAACTTGTAATTATCTCTATACATATGAATCAAGTCATCACAAAAATGAGCGAATTGAGATATTTCGTTACTATATTTTTTATCTGAAGAACAGTATAGAGCTCTTAGGTCACCCATTAAATCCATTTATAAGTTTTCATTTTTTGAAATATAATTCTTATAATGCATACATCTATACATAGAGCATCCGGGGCCTAAAACTCTTGGACATTTAGGTATATCTAAATCAACAGATGGAATATCTTCAAGCATCTCTTTTTCCATTACTCCTCCTTTATATGCAAATGTACCACCATAAATATGGTACAGGTTTTTAATATAATTCTTTACCTCACAATTATTAATCCATAGTTCTTTGCTATTTGGATATCTTTAAATCTCAGTCCATGCACATCTAAAACACACTTACGTACGATATTCAATTCTTGTTCATCTAATTTGCAGTCAGGTGTGAACACTGATATTGTTTCACCAATATTCAGTTTTGAGTGTACCCAACTTATCTCTCTTGCTATCTTACGATTTGGGAGTACAAATCCTTGAATATTTATAATCACAATTATATCATTCATTGTTTATATTTACTCACTTTTTTTAAATACATATCCAAAAGGTACAGTATTCAAATCATCTAGAATTCTTCTTTTATCAAATCCAAACATGTATTTCTTGTTCAGTGTATCTACAGCTATATTTCTATCTTTTTGTATCTTAAACTGATTATTTGATATTTCTAAGTAATCTGTTTCACCTGTTATTACTTTCATTCTATCATTGAAATTCAAAATATTTTCATTCTCATAGCTCATTTTAAATCCTTTAACTTTACCTTTTACAGTTCCATCATTTAGTATGTATCCATAGTCTTTTGTGCACCAGCTATCCAGGATTTCATATATTTGTCCTCTCCCAATTCATCTGTCCATTCTCCTAACATGCATCCTGTTTTGATTTTATTAGTTCCATCATCTATATACACAACACTATCTGTGTCTTTATAAATCACTTTTTCACGTAATTTATCAAGCATTTTATATAATCTAATTCTAGCAGAACTAGTGGTGAAAGCTGCTATATAAACGTTAGTATTGAAGTTATTTTTAACATATTCATCTTTCATTTTATAAGTCATTTCTACACAGTCATCATTCATAAATATCATATTTAATTCTTTGAGATTATCATCTAATATAATTTTATAAAATTCATCTAAATCCATTACGTATTTAGTCTGTTTCATATTTTTCTCTGTCCAAACTTACCCCATAATGAGTTCAAACATATCTTACTTATAAATCTCATTCCTGGATTTTTTTCTATTTTTTCTAATTTTATATCTAATTTCTTGTAAACTGTCTTCTTATATTCTTTTTCACTTTTAAAGTTTTCAGACCATTTATCATCTGTTTCTAATTTGATTTTCAAAACATTTTAACGTAATCTCTAAATAGTTCATCAGTTTTATTTTCAAAATTCCAAACCTCATATATTCTTAAAATTTTATATCTTTTTTTAATTGCTAAATTCATTTCATCAGTAGTCCATGTACTAGTGAAACATCTTTCGTCTCTTTTATGATTACACTCCTTATTTCTAATTTCAAAGCATTCTTTACATTTCTTTTTATCTACAACAGTTTTAAAGTGATTACATTTGATAGTTTTAGAACATGATTTACAAAGAGCAAACATCAATTTTTCATCTTTAATTGGCAACACTGGATGATATAAATTTCTAGGTGGTAAGACCTTACATTTGATGAAACCATACCATTCTTTATCAAATTTTTCAGGATTAAATATCTTAACAGGATGACCAATTGGATAATTATCAAAGTAATTTACAGTTGATACAGTGAACATACATCAATATATCTACCTTTTTCATTATTTTTAAATTCATATTTCAATTTAGTAGGCTCACACCTACCCCCATAAAATGCATCTCTAGGATTTAAAGGTTCCACGAAATCTCTATTCCATTCATTTTTTATATATTTTTTAATTTCTTTATTATTATTAAAATCACATTCCCATATAACAATTAATTCATATCCAGCTTTTAAAATCTTCTTTTGAATCCTCTTAGTTCTTTTATATAAGTCTTTCATACATATCTGATTCTGTTCATTTATAGTTGATTCTCTATAACATCTATTACATCCATGCCAGTGACATCCATGAAATTGAAACACTGTGTTTTCATAAAATCCATCTACTTTATAAATTTTCTTACCTAATTTTAATTTTTTCTCTCCACCATTTAATGCATGTTGAATATTGATATTATTCTTTTTAGACAGATAATCTAACCAAGCAATTGATTTTTTACTATATTTGTCTTTTTGAATTGTATCATCATCTATGGCAATTGTACCTTTTTTTAAGAATTTATCTCTATAAATACTCATGCATACACCTGCTAGAGTTACATATTTAAATGGATCGATATTTGCGATTTCTAAGAATAATCTTCTCAATTCTAAACATCCTCTTCTTAAAATATCTACATCTGATCTACAGTATTTAACAAATTCTTTTTGAAAATCAAACGTATCGTTTTTAACAGTTTCATACCATTTTAAGAATTCATTTCTCTCTTCAGATTTCATAGAATCACATCCATAGTAATGTTTTTCAGGGTATTTACCTATATAATTTTGATTACATTCTTTATTAAAATAATGAGGAAAAATAACCTTTTGCCATCTCTTCTAACCCAAATGTTTTTGGAAAATCTCTTAATGGAATCATAGTAAAATTGATTGAATCTATGAATCTTATATTATATCCAGATGCCTGCATATAATTGAGTTTATTTCCATTATATATAGTAAACACTTCTATTTTGTTTTTAAAACAGTATTTAGCTAAGAATTGAAAATCAAAGCCTTTACCATAATGAGCTAGTACAGTATATCCAAAATGTTTTTGTTGAAATAACCAATTACAAAAATCATTTTCATTTTCAAATATCTTTTCACTACCATCATACATTTGACATACAACTAGATTAACTTCATGAGTTCCTGTTTCTTGTTTAGTTTCAACATCAAAGAATATATATTTCTCAGTATATTCATATCTACATTTTTCACACCAATCTTTTCGATTTCTTGTTAACTTAGGACAATCATTTTCACATTTACCACCTTTAGCATCTTTACGTTTCATATAGCATTTATGATCATGTAATACATATTTCCAACAATTTTTACATCTCTTTTCACCACATACATGCTCTTTGGGTTTTCTCTCATATCGATTAATAATTCTTTTACATTTTAAACATTTCCATAGACATTTACATACACTAACACCTTTCTTATTTTTTCTTTTGTGGTTATCAAAACACTCCTCACCTTTAAATAATCGATTACATTTTTTACAAAATATCTCTTCACCATTACAGTTACTATCTGTTTTAAAACATCTATCACATTTGAGAGGACATCTGTGTTGATCTGATCTTTTATAGCTTATTTGACAATAATCACAGTAATTCTCTTTTCCTAAAAATCCTTTAACAGAAGTAATTACATCGAAATGATTTCTATTTTTCAATATGTAAATACATGTAGATTTATATTTACCACTATATATACGTTCATTAAAATTTCTCTGCAAAATATATTTATCTGAATATCTAAGAATTCTTCAAATATTTTAACCTCTCTTCTAAGCAACATATTTCTAATGGAATATTGCATAGTTCATGTAATTTTACAGCTAATGATTTTTGTAAAACTCTACCCATTTTGATGTATCTAATATCATTTTTTGATAATTCATTATGATTCAATTTATCACATAATAGCTTAGGATTTTGAATAGATAGAGCAGTTACAATTGATCTAGCTAAACATATGTTATCATCATTTTTTATCTGACAGATACTTCTTTTATTTTCTATTGTTTCATCATTAATTATCTTTATATGTTTACCTCCTGAAGGTAATTCAATTACATTAAAATCAAATATACAATCAGTTATTTCTAATTCCTTATATTCAATTTGATCAGATAATTTATAAATATATAGCTCATAGGCATCCTTAGTATACATCATTTTATCATGAAATGGTTTATTCAGTTTAGGATTATATACAATTATATCTACTTTACCTTGAATTTTACCAATTGCTTTTCTAAATATATATTGTAAAATATTGAAATATTGTTCAGGTTTAATGTTTACTCCAGCTACTCTATAATTCTTTCTATGTACCATATATTTTTTAATATATTTTCCTTTTGTTTCAATAATTTCATAATCAGGTTTAAATAATTTTTCAAGATTTACAGCTGTTTTAATTTTCTTTTCTTTTCTTGGTTTCAATTTGTTATCTTTGAATTTTAAATTAAAAGAATCAAACAATTTTTTAATTCTATTTCTTCTCTCTGGATGATTAATAAATATTTTTCTTTTTTCTATCTAAATATTCTGATGTATCTAATCCAAGGATATCTACTAAAACGGACTTATAATCACCTGTCTTTCTAATATATTTTATCAACGATTTAATTAAATCACCTTTTTTTACATTTCGTTTTTTGATATTTAATCTTTTTAAAAGCATTTCTAAGTTTCTGAACACTAATAGCATTCAGAGCACTTTTAAGATGCACAATAACAGGCTTCAGATTTTTTAACTCCATTTATTAGGATGTAAATTTATAAAGGGATTTTAAAAACAGGTTGCACACGTTTATTATGATAATTACTTCTTAAATGTCTTTGTTTATGAGTTACAGTGTATTCTCTTCCACAGTCACAAATTCTCTTTTGGTACTTTCTTTTGGAATCACAAGTCTTGCAATAGTGCTGTCTATAAACGTAACCTTTAAGACGTTGAATGTAAAATTTATCTATAGGTTTTGTTTGTTTACAACTTTTGCATATTTTGTTCTCCATTTATTAGGAAACAAATTTATAAAATACTTTTGCTTTTTAAGCTTGCTGCTTTAAAGTCTTCCCAGATCTTTTCATTATTTGGATTTATATTAATTTTAATATCATTTGATATATTACAATAGTCACAAATTTTTTTAATAAAATATGTATATTTTAAATTTTTCTCATAGTACATAAAATCTAGTAATTTTAAAAATAAATCTTCTGCTTCCTTATTAAATTTAAGGTTACTTTTTCTTTTAAACTGATTAAAATATCTTATTCTACTAACATATCTACTTTTTAAATATTTATTATAATCTATATAATAACAGTCTTCCTCTTCATCATATTTCATTTTCTTTATTTGTTTCATTACTTTTTTAAAATTTTCAGGAATTTCAATTTGTTCTTCTTCTGAAGAAGAAAAGTAATTAGTTTCTTCATTAAAATAATTCATTTATTAGATATCATTTTATTAAAAACTTTTTAATTTTTTAACATAATAATCTTTAACAATCTTGTTAACTTTATCATAAAAATCATTTGAAACCCAACAAGCTATATTTGTAATTAAATCTTCACTGACATATGTACCATTAAAGTTATATTTTATTGCTGTTTTACCTCTTATTTCATGTATATTTTCACGGCCCGAATTCGGGCCGTCTAAATTCTTAACCAAATTGATCATTTTTATGGCGGCCCGAATTCGGGCCACCACAATTTTTATCATCAGACACATAAGAACCATTTACATTATACTTTTCAGTTAAACCACCTTTAATTTCATATATTACATCATTTTTTCCCATGGCTGGAATTCCAGCCGTGGAAATATCTTTAATTAAATCTTCTGAAGCCATTTTTTAAATCTCTTACCTCCATCTTTACAAAGTTTAAAATATCCAGTATTTTTATCTATTATTAATTTAAAATCTCCAAAGAGACCATAATAATAATTATCTTTAATATTTTCATAACATACATCTTTTAATGAAGCCATTTATTAGATATCATTTTATTCTTTTAATATCGTCAGTATTCATTATTTTCATATAACAGTTTTTTCTTTCACATATAGATGTCAGCACAAGGCATTATCTCTCTTTCTTTCTTAGTTGCAAAAAACAGTCATTACATAACACTGATAAGCTGCGAGCGAAAATGTTTACATAAGTTGAATCGCTGCCAATATTCTCCGCGGCGCGCGATTACGTAACGTGTCCTCGGAAAAAAGCAGTTCTTCGTTACGTAACAACTTTGGATCATAGCCAAGCTTCGACATAAATATATGTTTCAAACAGAAACTTCCTGGCCAGACGTGGCCGATCGTTAGCGTAAGCGCTTCGCATGCAAAAGGTACCAGGTTCTAATCTCGGTCGGTAGAATGGCTCCCTGTCTCAATCTTTGAAATCAGAGTTTGGGTTCACGGTAGAGCGGGTTTGAGTGATAACATCTAAAAGTTCTGTGTGTGTGTGTGTGATTCCGGTGGAAGGGTCTTAGAGTTAACGTCCATAAGTACCTGGCTGGCCAGGTACAAATAAAAAAAATGAAGCATAGACCCTCCACCGAAAGGGCGTTTTGTAAAAATTTTTCAAATTACAACCCAACTGTTAAATTCATCAGGATATCCCAACCATTTAACTAAGTATTTATTTCCTTTCTTTCTAATAATTTTTTCAATCATATAAACCTCATCTTTCTTATCATATTTAACCAGTTCCTTTTCATAAAATGTTCCTGTAATTTCTTCATTATTTAAATCTTTTATTTTATATGTCGGAGGATCTGTGTTCAATATATCGGAAATTATAAATATTTCTTCTGTAAATGTTGGAAGATAACCTTTCTTAAATTCTCTTTTATATTTTGAAATTCTTATTTTATCTCCTTTTTGATATTTTGGTTTATTTTTCTCTTTTTCTTTATACAAATTATTATAAACTTTTAATTCATTTTCTTCCTTACTTGCTTCTATAGGTGTCATTTTAATGGATCTATGATAAGAATTATTATAATTCTTAATTAATTTATCTAGTACATTTATCCACTTTCTAGTATTATTTGCTGTGAAATACTTCCACATTTTAGTCTTTAAAGTTCTATTGAATCTTTCAATAACAGCACATTTAATCTCAATATTCTCAGTTGTAAACCAGTGAATATTTTCATCCTTGAATAACTTTTGAGTTTGTTTATTTATAAACTCTGTACCCTTATCTGTTTGAAGTTTTTCTGGTTTTCTTTCTTTAAATATTTTTTTAAATGCTCTAGTTACCTCTTCACCTGTTTTTCTTTTAATCGGAATTGTCCAAGCATATTTACTGAATATATCAATCACTGATAAAATATAATTTGTGTCATTATTAAAGGATTTAAATTCTTGCATATCTATAAGGTCAGCTTGAAATTGGTCATTGACATGAGAAACATAAATTCTTCTTCTTTTAAATCTATGAATAAGTGGTTTATGTTTTGTATATACATCTTGTTGATGTAAAACTCTTCTACATCTTTCCTGGGTAATTTAGTTTTTCTTTGTAATTCATTAATACCACAATAACCAGTTTCTGGTGTATAATAAATATTTTTAAGGTCTACGTCTTTAAAAAAACACTCTTTTTAGTTCCACAAACTTTACACTTTCCTTTTGCCATCGGTCTTCCATTTTTAGCTACTGTTTCTTGAATATCTTTAGTTTCAGTTTTCTGTTTGCACTTTAAGCAATACATATAGGATGAAATTCTAAACCAAATGTTTTCTTTGCTTTTATAATTGGTTTTATAACAGCTCTAGCTTGTTTCTCTCCTAATGGATAGAATCCACTTGTAGTATTTTCAATTGAATCTAAATCGTTTAAGAGTTCTTGATCAGCAATATGTCTCTGTTTAGTATCTTTAGTTTTACTATAAGCTACATCATGTTTTTTACAAGCTTTATCAACTCTGTTAATTCCTGGATCACCTCTTTTTAATCTCTTTTCTAATTTTGTAAATGGACCACAATACTGGTAACCAGGTATATGCATTTCAGGCGGATTTAATTTATCTTGTAACCATCCTACTATATCACCTCCTTGTAATTCCATTTATTTAAGTGTAAATCTATTTTACATATCTATAACCATTTAGTTGCGTTTGTTTTACATATTTCTCTAAAGGAAAATACTTCATATTTTTTATAAAATCCTCTTCTAACGTAAGCATCCTGTTCTGAAATTGAATTAGCGTTTATTAAATTTAATATCTGTTTATAAAATTTGTAAGCTTGTTTATATTCTTCTTTTCTTTCTGAAATATTTAGAGTTTTATCGACAACTTCAATGACTCCTGCTCCTAAAGAAAGTGCTGCTAAAGGAATAAATGCAAAAGCTGATAAACCTGAAGCACTAAATATAAATTTGCCTACTGATAATGATATACTAATTTTATTATAGTAATTAAAACTTTTTCTGTATACATACATTTTCTTTTCTAAATATTCTTCCATTTATATAGGATCAAAGTTATGTCTGTATCTCATATGAGGATTTTTCAAATCTAACATGAAGAAATCATAAGGTTTTTTAATACTTTTTGATAAGGATCTATATTAAAATCACCATCAATTTCTCTAATAATTTGTTTAATTTCTCTGTGCTGAAGTTTAAAAATATAAAGTAATCACAGTTGTTTCTTATATCAATAGGTGTTGAATAATAGGTCTGTGATAAATAAATAATGGATGCATTTTTCTTCCTTCCTCTTATAAAAAATTTTTTCAATTTCGTTTTGATCTTTTTCTTTTACACAGTCATCAAAAATAACTAGATTTTTTAATGAAGGATCTAAGTCATCTACAGTAATAAATTCATTTATGTCTGAACTAAATAATGTTTCTTTCTTAAACTTTTTAAATAATTTTAATAACTTATTTTTATTCTTTCCCTTTATTTTTAAAATGTCTTCCTCTTCTATATCATCAAACACTGAGTAATTTTCTTTTAATTTAGAGTATTTAGGTTCGTTAATATCTTTTGCACATATGAATAATGCATCAAAATTTAAATGATCATATATTAAATTTAATAGTAAATTTGTTTTTCCACATCCTGAAGATCCTGTTATTAAAAGTTTAAAAGGATGAATAGGTAACATTGGATTTTGATTTGGATCTATAAATTCTTCTGGTTCGGAATAATCTTTTATTTTAATGCTGCAAGGCTTAATCATATTTATTTAATAGAAATTCAGCATCTTCAATAAACATTTCAGCTTCAAATAATAAGTCTTCAGCTGGTATTCCTTGAGATAAATAACATTCAGCTAGATATAATGCCATTTCAGCAAAAGATAAATATTCTTCAATTTGTTCAAAATCTTCCATTTATATAAGTAAAATAATTTGCTTGGAAGTAAAATAATTTGCTTGGAAGTAAAATAATTTGCTTGGAAGTAAAATAATTTGCTTGGAAGTAAAATAATTTGCTTGGAAGCAAATTTTCAGTTAAATAAATGAGTAAAGTGATACAAGATTTATTAAAATTAGCAAAAGTAAATGCTGAACTAAGAAAACGAAATAAGGAAAAGCAATTAGAAGATTTAGGATATGAAGAGGCAATCACAAAATTTCATAAACCTATAGTTGAAAAATTAGAATATCAAGATGTATCTAGAAAAGAAAATTTAAAAGCTATTCAAGATGCAATTGAAGAACTTTCATTTCAACCAATTGCAGAATCTTCAAGAATTCCTGCCTTAGAAGATGTTGAAGAACCTATTTCAGATGCTAAAGAAATGTATGAGAGAGAAGCAGGAATTCATAAAATTAACTTAAACAAAAACTTGAATGTATCAGTTATTAAAAAAAAGTTAGGATTTGATTTACCTTCAGAATTAGTTAATAAATCTGATGAAGAGATTGATGAAAAAATAAAACAAGCAAAATGAAAAAATCAGTGAAATCGACGTCTAAAAGGTCCTCAAGTAAAAGCACTTAATAATGCTAAAGATGAAGAAAAAAAGAAAAAATTAGAGAAAAAATTGATCGTTTCGATTATAAAATGGCTGAGGTTCGAAAATATATTACAGCATTAGAAGCTCTCAAAATGGGGAATTACTATATGGGTGAGGGTCTTAATATTTTAGATAAATTAACAGATAAAATATGTAAGGGAACTAAAAAATAAGAAAGTATATAACCAAGTAGTTCAAATACTAGATATATTATTGAAAGAGGGTAAAATGACTAATGAGCAAGTAAAACAATATTATTCAAAATTTCTATCTTAATAAATGAGTAATTATATTAAAACTAGAGTTCATTTGAGTGAAGGTCAGAAAAACAAATTAAAATCAGCAGTTAAGAAAGGTGAAGAAATTACATTGCAAATTGATAAAACTAAAAGTGCTAATCATGATATGTATTTAACAAAAACTCAAATTAAATCAAATTAAAAATGGTAAACGAATAACTATAAGTAAGACACAATTAAAGAAAAACGGAGGTATTTTACCCTTTTTGATCCCTATCTTAGCTGCTCTTGGTACTGGTGCTTTATCTGGTGCTGCTAGTTTTGGTGTGAATAAAGCTTTAAGTAAAGTAACTGGATCAGGTTGTAAACCGAAAGGTTCACACCTTAAAAAAAAACATTCTGGAAAGGGAGTTCTTCAGAATTACGAGGTATATCCAATAAAACGATAGAACAAAATATGAAAGATGTAAAAGGATTCAGAGGTGTATTTACATCAGATTTATTACCTAAAAAGATTAAGAAATTTGAAAGTGGAATTATTAATTTAGATATATCTACAGGACCTGGGACTCATTGGGTCTGTTATTATAATGATCCTAAATATAATTTTGTGGAATATTTTGATCCATTTGGAGAATATAAATATAAAGACATTAAATTGAATAACATTTTCATACCTAAAAATATTGTAAAATATCTTGAAACATCTAATAAAGGAATTAGATATAATTCGAGTTTTTTACAAGAACCAACATCTGTTAAATGTGGTTTTTATTGTATGAAATACATAACTCAAAGGAATAAAGGTAAATCACCTGTTGAAGTTTTATATTCTTTTACCCAAGAACCAAGTGGTTATAATGAAGATTTTGTGCTTAATAAATGTTAATTTTAGATTCAAAAAATTTTGAGAAATCAGAAGATTTTACAATTGAATATGTCCCACCTATTCCTGTTAATGAAAATTCAAAAATTGCTTTAAAATCTATGTCTATGTGGGTTTCATGGAACAATATTGATGAAGAAAATAATACATTTAAGTATTTTGATGGTAGTTTATGGCATGAAATAACTTTAGATAATGGAAATTACACATTAAGGGAATTAAATAACTTTTTAATAAAACGATTTGGAGATGAACCACCAATTAAATTCAAAGCTAATTTCGCTACACAGCGCTTTATAATTGAATTAAAAGATGAATATAAAATTGATCTTAGAGAGAGTAAATTACATGAAATTTTAGGATTTGAATCAGAAATATATGAAGATAATCATCAGGAAGGAAAATATATGGCAAACATTTCTAGAGGAGTTGATGACATACACATTCATTGTGATGTAATTACAGGAGCTCTATATAATAATATTAATTCAGATATTTTGTATTCCTTTACGCCATCTAATCCTCCTGGTAGTTTAATAAAAATTGATGAAATAAATCCTTTATTTTTACCTGTTAATAGACGAAATTATATTCATAGAATTCGAATGTATATCACGAATCAAGATAATGAACTGATAGACTTGAATAATATGAGAGTTTTATATAGATTAATTTTAGCTTAAGCGCAGGCTTTTCAGCTTAATAAATGAATTATAACAAACATAGATTATATGCAAAACGATATGGTGGTAATATCTTCACTGAAGGAATTGGAAAAAAATATTAGAAGTTTTACGTAAATCAATTGAAGATAAAACTAAAAAAGTTATTCAAAATAAACTTGAAAATATATTATCTAAACCCTCTGTAACTGTTAATGATATATTAGCTAAAACGAAAATTCAGGATGGATCTGGTTTGAAACGGTATAAATGAGTTTTTTATCCTAATAAATGGAAAAACTTTGGGACTTAAAAGTTATTCCAGATTATTATAGTAATAAAATTGCTAAGTATGAATATATAAAACATAATGAAGATAGTACTAATGTAAAAGAATCTGATCAATATAAGTTTACTATTAAAGATACAAATTCACCTATATTATATAGTAACGGTTATATATGCTTAGAAAGTAAAATAGTAAAAATAATAATGATACTATAGGAACTGATAATGTTACATTTGTAAATGGTGGGAATCTGTTTAGATCCGCTTCATTAACTATAGGAAAAGAACAAACTGATTCTAATATTGAATGTACTTCATTAATTCATCAAATTAATGGACTTATAAATTTCACAAAAGATTATTCCACTTCAGAGGCTACAAATATGATGTATTATGTTGATACATCAGAATCAGCTGATAAAGATAAAATAGTAATAGATGATCCTGATAAAGATGTAAAGAAAGGATCAGATATCAAATTAAAAGAAAATGCCTCTTATAATAAAGGATTTAGACAGAGATGGCTTTTAACAAAAAACAGTAATGTAATAAAATTTTGGATTCCTTTAAGACAACTGTTTGGGTTCCTCAACGATTTTAGAAGATTAATTTCTGATATAAAAGTTACATTTGAATTTCAAAGAAATAGTCATAATGATATGTTATACACAGATGTTGCAAATCCTAATTATAAAGTTATTATATCTGATTTTCAATTATGGTTACCTTATGTAGAGTTGTACCCATCCATTGAGGCTGAATTTAAAAGTATAGCTTTGAATTCTACACCTATTGAAATTACTTGGTGTTCTGCTTCAATTGAGAAAAGTAATCAGCAAACAACATCAAGTGGTGCATGTCATATAAGAACTACATCTGATGAGGTGTTAAGTGTTCTTGTCATTCCACAGTATGTAGAAAAAGAAAGCAATCAAAATCAGAACAATATGGTTTTTGATAATTTAGATCTCCTTGAATGCTGGATATTATGTAATAATAAAAAAGTTCCAGAAGAAATTTATAAAACGAATTTTAAAGATGGACAGTTAGATTATAATAGATGTTATTCTGAATTATTAGCAGCTGGATTAAATACTCATAATACTGAAAGTGGATGTCTTATAAGTTATGTAAATTATGCGAGATTGTATCCAATCTTTTATTTTAATTTATCTAATCATCCAGAGTATACTAATATTTCGAATTTAAGACTAGAATTTAACTGGAGATTAGGATCAAATCCAGGTAAAACCATATAGATTTTATTTCATCGTGAATGAAACAAAAAGAGGATCACTTAATATGGCTAATAAGGAATTTAAAACTTTGAAAACTTTAGATTAAATAAATGAATTGGTACCCTTTTGGTTCGTCTTATGAAGAATTTGGAATTGGACCATCTGGACCTCCTGGAAATGGATTTAAATTAACAGATGATGGTAATTATGATATGGAAGAAAAAATTTAAAAAAATTGTAAAGAACCTATAGATGAACATGATGTTACTACAAGAGAATATGTTTTAAAACAAATGAGAGAGAATAATCTGGAAGTTAAAAGTGAAATAGAAAAAAATATTAATGGTAGTTTTTCAGATTTTGTTCAAGAAACTGCTGTAAGAATAAGAGATTTAGATGCTGTACTTAAAGGTGAATTAAGTAATTTGGATCAAAAATATTTACATATTCAAGATGGGAAATGTAATTAATGCAAAAGGTAAAAGAATAGGAAATGTTGCTGATCCTACAGCAGATAAGAATGCAGTGAATAAGAGGTATTTAGAAAACAATGTTTTAATTTTAAAAGATGAAAAGTTTGATGTTCAAAATAAAAGACTAGTGAATATTCCATCTCCTCAGGATATGTATGAGGCAGTTAATAAAAATTACGTGGATGATCAAAAATGTTATGCAACAATTCAAGAAGATAAAAAAGCATATAATACTCTTGGTGCTATGCGTTACTGGGAAACAGTCGTTTTTATGAAATTTAGTAGCAATCTCCTTGACAGAAATATGAAACTGAGTGAAAATATGGATATGAAAATTACATTTTATTTACGTCCTAATTATACTAATGGGAAATCAGAAGTTTTAATTACACTTGGGGAGAATATATTATTTAATAGTGATGCCTACACAGATAAACCTTTAATACTCTTTTGCATCAGGAAAAAAGAATGATGAATTAAGCATACAAGTCATGTCTTATTTAGAATTAAATATTTTTAAACCTTACTTAGAAATTGAAAAAATAACATACTTTTAATTCCATTTGAATTAGAACTTTAATCTTCCTACACTTTTTATCTTCCTAAATTTTTAATCTTCTATAAGGGGTATCCATTTTGGGTGCCCCTTTTTTTAATGCATTTTTAAAAAGCAAAGTAGTTTGTTTTACAACTTTTCTATTGATCACTAAATCCATCATTTCATCACTTTCGAAGCTATTCAAAGCTCAAAATGATTGCAATTGTTCAAAAAAGTCGTCAAATATCATCAAAAATGCGTGTTTTTATGATGTCTGTTTTTATGAAAAAACAGAGTAAAAACTTCAATTTTCAAAAATCTGATGTTTTTGACTATTTTATGCCCAAAAATCAATGATTTTTAATGAAAATATGGTGTTTTTGATCATAAAAAGCCTTAAAATGTTCGTGATTATTGAGGTCTGAAAAATCAAAAAATGCCTGATTTTGAGGTTTTTATGTGATTTTGGTGTGTGCCATAGTACTCCCCTATACTACTCCCCTTGTTTTCCCAGTTCAGCGACTGAAAAACACCCTCCAATGTGGCATTAAAGAGCTTCGAGATATGGTGTCACCTTGTCTCACTCCCTTTCCAATTTTTACGTGTGTTGTATTTTCAAACAGCCTAATCTTTGCACTTGCATTTTCATAGATGTTATTAATAATATTAATGTATGCATCTTCAATACCGCAGGTTTTTAGAGCCATTGTAACTGCTGATGGTTTCACCGAATCAAAGGCTTTTTCATAATCGATAAAAGCCATGCACAATGGAAGTTCATATTCCCTCGCTCTTTCAATTAGTTCTCTCAGCACGTGGATATGATCTATTGTGCTGTAGCCACTCCTGAATCCAGCTTGTTCTCTCGGTTGAGCCATGTCCAGTGTTACCTTCAAGCGGTGTGAAAGAACTTTAGTGAAGATTTTATAAACTGCTGATAGGAGGCTGATAGGTCTGTAGTTTCCGAGATCCTCAATGTCACCTTTCTTATGTAGCAGGATCATTGTAGCGGTGTTCCAATCCTCAGGAATCTTTCCTTCATTAAGGCATCGAGTGAAAATTTGGGCGAGTACTGTTTCGATTTCTCCACTTGCTTCTTGTATGATGTCTACAGTAATTCCATCTTCTCTCCTGGAGCTTTTCCCCGCTTCATGTTCTTGATTGCATGTGCAACTTCTGCTGGAAGGACTGGAGGAACTCTGGTACTGGTATCTTTCATGATGTCTGGAGTGCATATATCATCCCTTTCATATAATTTGGAGTAGAAATCTTTCACTCTTGTCAAAATTTCGCCTCTATTTCTTGTTACAGAACCATCTTCTTTTCTCAGTGCCATAATCTGTTTTCTTCCCTTACTGAGATGTCCCTTTGCTATCTTTAGGCTTGGGTTGTTTTCAATTGCTTTCCTCACTAGTTCACAGTTGAATTTCTTTACGTCTTCAGTGATACTTTTTCTTACTGTCTTGCATAGCTCTATATATTCCACTTTGGAAGTCACATCTTCTTTAGTTGTCCTCATCTCTCTTCTTTTTTGCATCAACATTTTGGTTTTTCCTGATAATTTGTTCACATGCAACTTGTTCTTAGACCCAGCTAATTTTGTTGCTGTTTCCATAAGAGCTTTGGTTACTTTTCTGTTAATTTCAGAGATGTCCACTTCTTCCGATGTCAGGCCTTCTATACTGTTAGTTAAATACCATTTGAAAGACATCTCATGCTCTGAATGTCACACATATTTTTTTAAAGAAACCCGATCTACTGAAGAAAACCTCTTCCAGTGAAAAATATTAGTAAAAATGTCAGCAAGCTGAAATGTTTCTTTCCTTTTTAAAGTTTTACACGTATAAACTCTCAAACTGAAAAAAATAATTAGAGAATGTGTGCATTCATATTTATTTTTGTACAAATTTATTGTGTCATCCTTTTTTAATGAAAATGTCCTCCCATTCCAAAAAGTCATTTAGTCAGTCTGTTTAGAGATAGCACGGACGTATTTAGAACTGGGGAATGGTAAGGGTCCTCCCCGAAAGTGTTTCATTTTTTATATTTTGGTATAAATGCCACTTAGGTATAAATGCCCTCCCTCTCGAAAATATATTCTATATACGCCCCTGAGAGATAGGAAGATCATTTAGTTTTATCCTAGAAAAAGTGCCCAGCAAAAGGTAATTTAATTTTTTTTTTCGGAATTCAGCCATCCGCATAAGTATCTAAAACTTTAATTTTTTTCAGTATCACTTACAGCTACCCCTTACCTAGTTCAGGGCCAGTGGTTCCACGTATGGGGAAAGCCAGTAACGAGCAGCAGGTGCATTATTCATATCGCATCCGGGACTCTGTCACAACTCGGACGACTGGTCGGCGTCTCGCGGCTGTGATCGCCCGGCCACAAGGGGGAGGGGGGATTCTTGCAGCGGGTATGTAAAGTATTCGAAAGTAAAGCCTTTAAGAAAAACTGAAATAACACAAGTAATGTTGAACAAAGAACAATACCAGGTGATCACAATTAATAAAGAGATGTTCAGAGCCTTGTAGCGAAACATCTGTTGGATGAAAGGCAACAAAACTTGGTAGGAATACTCTCACGAACATACGCTCGCGATTTATAAAAAAAGTTCCGTTGTGTACCACTAGGGTATTTGTGGCGCTGCAAGCGCGAGGAAAACGTACAAGGACGATCACAATGCAAGAGGAGGTGTTCAAAGCTCTGTATCGACCAAAGATGGAAACGGGCCACGGATCAACGGGTAGATAATTTCTTGCGGGTCAAACGGGTCGGGTCAATGTGTTTCTGACCCGATTTTGTTTCCGTTCTATTTTTGAAAAGAAAAAAAAGTTTCAAGGAATCCTTGAGAGGCCTTTAAAATAATACTTCAGAGCTACAGAGTTTGATCCAGGAACTTGCTGAGAAGGGTAAAGAATTGGGATTAAAAATGAACTTTCAGAAGACAAACCTGAAGTACAATGCTTTTACAAGAAATGAAGATTTATCGATTGATGGGGAAAAGCTGGAGATAACCGATGCCTATATTTACCTTGGCCAGCAAATATCAAGCAAAGGCCATATTGACGAAGAAATTAATCGGCGTATTAAACTTGGTTGAAGAGCTTTTGGAAGAAACAGCACAATTTTTAAGAGCAATATGCTATTATGTCTTATAAGAAAAGCGTTTGATTAATGCATCCTTCCAGCGCTTAAGGATGGTGCAGAGACTTGGGCTACTGAAAGAAACATGGAGAGATGTGTGCTTCTTTCAGTAGGTTACCGATATGGTAACCTGAACCAAATTAAAATATAATTATTTAATAGGTCTGCCATTCAGATGTTCTAAACCCTCCACGAGTTGAATGACTTTCTCCACAGTGGAATGCACCTAGTTCACATGAATTTGTTTCACGTGCTGCGTTACACTGTCTTTCAAGACTTCCAAATCGGGAACATAGCCCTGAGTAACCCAGCTTTCGATGTGTCTCCACCATAAAAAACTCACTGGGGTTTGAATCAGGCGAACGAGGTGGGCATGCTGTTGGAAATGTATGATTAATCACCCTGCTGTTGATAAACTGCTATCGTAACAGCTGCTGTACCAACAATGCAAAATGAGGTTTTGTTCCATCCTGCATAAATATGATCGCATCAAGACGGCATCGCTGCTGAAGCTGCGGGACCACAAAGTTGCGGAGGACTTCTTGATACCTGTTGGTATTGACGGCACAAGTCACTGGTCAGGTGGAGCGATTTTCTTCGAAAAAATACAGCTCGATGATAAATCACGCCGTAAAAACACACCACATCAACTTTCATCGAGCGCAACGGAATCTGTTAGCACACGCGTGGATTTTTCCCAACCCAAGTGTGGTAATTCTGATTGTTAACATGCCGTGAATGTGAAAATGAGCCTCGTCACTCCACAAGATCTTCCAGGGACATTCATCGGCCACTTTCATACGAGCCAGGATCGTCGGAGCAAATGTCAGTTGGGTTGGTGTATCACCATGAAGAAATTGTTGAGAGTGGGTGATCTTCGAGGGACAAAACTGCAATATTTTGCGCAAAAATTTTCACACCGTTGTGTTCTGCACATACAATTGCCGTGATATTGCTCGTGTACTGCTGGAACTTGGTGCTTCACCCATTTCATGCTCCACGACGGCAATAGCAACTTCTTCTGCCGCTTGAGGCATAATCGGTTTGACCCCTCGTCCTGGTCTCGCTGCTAAACATCCGGTCTTCTCAAACCGTACGACAATCTTTCGCAAGTTTGTAATAGTCACTGGGCCTCTCCTGAAATGTTTCAGTCGCCGGATTTCTCGAAGCGCACCAGTTGTATGCAGTACAGCTGTTCTGATAATAAGGCTTGGCCAGCTACAAGGATCAGTTAGTGAACAGCTGTACAGTACGAGGCTGAACACTGTTCCGCTGTAACACATAATATGGGTCAGCCAATACACTATCACCATCTCCAGCGCCACTCACACCCAATCTCACTGACTGACGGACACACACACACACAGAGAAAGAGAGACAGAGAGAGAGAGAGAGAAAAGGTAAAAAAAAAAACTTATCTTACGTAGCAACAATCCTCGAATGTGGCGAAGAACTTCCAGGGTAGAAGCATCACCAAAATCATAGTAGAAGTGCTTAGGAAAAAAAACAACAGAAAAGGGACCAAGGACCCATATCTAAGGACCTTCAGGTAAGGTAAAATCCATAGAACGCACCACTTGTACGAAGAGTCATGCTGCATTAACGTCGTCTTTATATCCACCCAACCGCCGGCGGACGTCTTGCGGTATGCAAATTTTACATTTTTCTGGCGCTTACAGCGCCACATATCCCCTGGTAGCAAAAAAGGTAAAAAATTGGAATTTTTTTTTTTTTTCATGAATCGAGAACCCATATTCGTGACAGTATTCCTACCAAGGTTGGTTGTGTTTCGTGTAATAGATGTTTCACTACAGGGCTCTGAACACCTTTTCTTTAATTATGATCGTCCGGTATATGTATAACATATAGCATTTGCGTGGAACTGTTTTCCACGGCTCATTCTCAATTTCTTGGTGTGATTATCAGTGTTTTATGATTATTATACCTCAGTAACTTATGGAGTGTATATATTTTCAACTGACCTTCGTTTTGCTGATGACGTAGTCATTTTTGCAACTACCCCATCAGAGCTGAAGAGTATGATCCAGGAACTTGCTGACAAGAGTAAAGAAGTGGGATTAAAAATGAACTTTCAGAGGACAAAAGTGATGTTCAACGCTTTTACAAGAAATGAAGATTTATCGATTGATGGGGAAAAGCTGGAGATAACAGACACGTACGTTTATCTTGGACAGCAGATATCAAGTGAGGGTCACATTGATGAAGAAATTAATCGGCGTACAAAACTTGCCTGGAGAGCTTTTGGAAGAAACAGCATAATTTTAAAGAGCAATATGCCACTATGTCTTAAAAGAAAAGTGTTTGATCAATGCATCCTTCCAGTGCTTACGTATGGTGCAGAGACGTGGACCTTAACTAAAAGAGACATACAAAGGCTGCAGCCAACTCAAAGCAGCATGGAGAGGTGCATGCTTGGTGTAACCAGGAGAGATAAGAAGAGGAACTCGTGGATCCGAAAAATGACAAGAGTGGAAGACATCATGATCAGAGTTAAATCCCTGAAATGGTAATGGGCTGGACATACTGCCAGAAAGACAGACCATCGATGGACAGCCGAAACTTTAGATTGGATTCCAAGGGACAGGAAAAGACCCAGAAGAAGACCACATGGGAGATGGGTTGATGAAATTCGAAAGTATGCAGGAGTGACATGGAGGAGACTAGCACAAGACAGACCGTTGTGGAAGAAACTTGGGGAGACCTTCGTCCAGCAGTGGATTGATAATGGTTGACAATGATGATGATGATATATTTTCAACTGTGATATGATGCATAAACTTTCTTAGGCACAGAATATACTCTCTGCATTAAAAACAAAACAAAAAAACGCGCACTGCGAATGATCATCTGACAAGCGCGAAACTTAACATACAAATACCTCCACAATGAACGCACAGAATATGTGTAACGTGCATCGGAAACTCGCACCTCAGCACACATATAAAGTCCATTGCTCGGCCACTGCGTCAATTCGGACGACTGCTGTGGTACAGTTGTTAACAGCAGTAAATGATAATGCCTCGAAGACCCACCCGACGACGTTACAACCAGTTGAGAGAGTTCGAAATAGGGAGCATCACCGCATTCCGAGAATCGGCCTGGTTGTGCTGACTTATCGCCCGCCATGAGGGTCGGAGCGATGACACAGTCAGACGATGTTGTTACCAGTGGCTCCAACAGGGCGTCCATAGCCGAAAAGAGGGCAGCGCCAAGCCTCAAATGACGAATTCTCGCCAGGAATGTGCGACAGTGCAAGCTGCCAGACCGACAGCTTTGCTATCTGCCACTCATAGGTACCTGCTCACACCTCCTGGACGTGTAGTGTCACGCAGCACCGTTGGAAGAAGGCTCGCAGATGCTGGGCTCCATTGTCGGCAACCGTTGCGCCGGATACCACTAACGCCTGGACATCGCCAGCAACGCTTCGTCTGGTGTCGCGACCGCGCAGGTTGTAATGTATCGGATAGGAGCCCTATCGTGTTCAGCGATGAATCTCGGTTTTCACTGGGCTCGGATGACCGGAAAATTTGTGTGTGGAGGAGTCCTGGCCAACGCTGCTCACTCCACGTCATTGTGGAGAGGCATAACACCTGGCGTTACCATTTGGGGAGCCATCGCCTATGACATCCAGTCACTGTTAGTGATCCTTCGCAGCACCGTAACGGCCCGCCGATATGTCAACGAGATCCTGCGACAGACCAGTGCTGTCGATTCTGTCGGGTGCTATCTTTCAGCAAGATAATGCCCGTCCGCTCAACGCAAACGTCTCCATGGATTGTTTGCGTGGTGTGACAAACCTCCCCTGGCCTGCCCGATCGCAGGACTTCTCCCCAATCGAACACGTTTGGGACCTCGTAGGACCCCGGCTCCAGCCATCGCGCAACGAGGATGAACTGGCTGCACAATTACTGCAGATCTGGCAGCAAATTCCTCACCGACGTCTGTATGAGTTCATACCGGACCGAATTTCCTCATTCATTGCCGCCAGAGGCGGCCATACATGTTACTAAAATGTAACGGTTTTGAACCTATGTCTCCTCAATAAATGGAGGGATTGCTCTCAAATTTGAGTCATTTTGTCCTCTTAGTCTCCTCACTGCTCATGTCAAATTTCATCATGATTGGAACATTTTTACAGGTGCGTAGATGTTATGCTAAAAAGTCTATTTAGCATTTCTTTTTTTATTGTTCAGGACCGATCGTTTGAATTTCCGTTAAGCCAGAAGTCCCGGTGGTGCAGCTGTCAAAGATCTGGCTTCTGACCACTCGTCTGAGATGGGTCCGGGTTCGAATTCCGGGAGGCATAGATGTGTATTTTTTTTTTATTGGAGGCTTAACGACCACCGTGAGCAACTCAGTGGGCTGTAAGCAGTAGCTAGTCCCTAATTTAGAGGCACTGGTTCCAGGGAAGGGAGAGCGCCAGCACCGTAAGACAAACACAACATCCATGCCTCACCGGGGTTCGAACCTGGACCAATCTCGGACGAACGGTCCGAAGCTATCGCTTAGACCACTGCCTGCGCCACCGAGGCGGCAGGCATAGATGTGTTCGTATTATGGCACTGGCTCTCTCCCTGTCCTGGAGCCACCATCCTTAAATTAAGAACGGGCGACTGTTAAACCCATCGTGCTGTTCACAGGGGGCGTTACCCCCCCACCCCGGTTGAATTTGAATATCTTAAAAATCTTTATAAATAAACAAAACAAAAATATACAAGGAAACTGTTTTGGGCAATACTCTTATAAGTGCAAAGAAGATGTGTAAGTTATGTGCGTGTAAAGGAACGGACGTGCGTTTTGGGTTGCGACAATATTTCGACCAATTAATGTTTATTTTTTAGTTTATTTTTTTGTTTTGGGTTTAGCGGCTACCGTAATCAACTCAAAGGCTACAAGCAGTCGTCCATTCCTAATTCAGGGCCAGTGGCTCTTAGGAAGGGAGAGAACCAGGGCCGTAAGACAAGAACACTACTCATGCCACATCCGGAACTCGAACCCATTCCCTCTCGGACGAAGCACACAAGCCAGAGCTTAGAACACCGTGCAGATTTAATTTATAACATTTTTTGTCTATACAGTAATTTCTTTTGAAATCACTTATTTTTCGGAATACAAGTTCGTTCGTACGGTCGGCGTAGATGCCGTATATCTCCGATATTTCTTCTGAATAGGTGCGGTACATGTCGAATATTTTTATTGCGTATTTATTGCATATTTCATAGAGATATCACGCGCTTCATCTATCATAATCACACACACAAAAGAAAAGCCGTCCCGGCGGTGCATGGGTTCAAGCGTTTGGTCCAAGTGGGTCCGAGCCCGAATCCCCGGGCCGCCCCGGTGGCGCAGTGGTCTAAGGCGCTGACCTCTGATCATTCGTCCGTAAGGGGTCCGGGTTCGAATCCCGGTGAGGCATAAATGTTGTGTTTGTCTTACGGCACTGGCTCTCTCCCTTCCCTGGAACCAGTGACCCTAAATTAGGGACGGGCGACTGCTTATAGCCCATTGAGTTGCTCACGGTGGTCGTTAAACCTTCAATCAAAAAAAAAAAAAAAAAAACCTCCAATCAAAAAAAAAAAAAATCCCCGGAACGAGGCATCAATGGCGAGTTTGTCTTGCGGCACTCGCTTTCTCCCCTCCCTCGAACCAGTGCCCCAAAATTAGTAACGGCTAACTGCTTATAACCAACTAAGTTCCTCACGGTGCTTCGTAAACACTCAAAAAAAAAAAAAAGTAGCGTGCGACGTATGAAAGGAAAGCAAATTAGAAAGCAGTACCTACACGTTATTTCATTATGCACAAAATTGCAAAATTTCAGGTTACGAAGTATCCAACAAAAAATAGAAAAATGCAGCATTACTTTGTAAGGAAATAAAAAATGAGACATTTTTCAAATGTAAACCCAGATTTTGATACATTATAAGTTGCATCTATATAACAGAGATATGGGAAATTCAAAGGACTCTTAGTAAAGAGTTACTTTTGAATGAGTGTTCGGGAATTGTTCACTTCCACTGTAGATTTACGCAATTACGTAATTGCTGTTGCAGAAGAGTCACTGTCCTAGATAGCGTCTTTCGTTTTCCCCGAAAGATGGCTCCACTTAATCGACATGACCAGCTTTTCTGAGGATTATTTGCTACCAAATGAATTTTGATGATTTCTTTCATCTGGTGCAGGAACGATCTCCTTCGGCTTTCAGGCTTGATAATTTTTTTTATTTTATTTTTACAACAAATGAGGAAGGAAGAAATGTGATTTCGAGTATTGTTTTTTAATCACACAGTCGTTTCTTGAACATAGGAAAACAAACAGTACAACTATCAAATTAGGCTATTGAATGCAAAGGCACCACCACCACAGTAGTTGAAGCATAGATGCCAGAGAGCATAATTGGAATTCACTCAGTTAGCTACTTTATAAATGCACAGGTGCGAGGACGGGTCATGGCCAAATGCGATTTATCTAGATTTTTTTTTGTGTTGTTGTTTTTTGTTGAAGGTTTATCTTTTTATTATTTATTTGACCTAGTGGTACAGATACAGTGACAGGATAAACAGACATTGTATTGTCAGGGAGACATGGACAGTATATTCATCTTACATCAACAATGTACATAACGAACATGGTATAGGGTATGCCAAATGATCAAGTAACACAGAGAGAGCCAGTGCTGATCAAGTAACACATTTTTTTGATTGGAGGTTTAACGACCACCGTGAGCGAGTCTATAAGCAGTCGCCCATCCTTAATTTAGGGCCACTGGTTCCAGGGAACGAAGAGAGCCAGTCGCGTAAGACAAACACAACACCCATGCTTCACCGTGATTCGAACCCGGACTCCTTTGGACGAATGATCAGAGGTCATCGCTTAGACCACTACGCCACCGGGACAGCCAAGTAACACATTAAGAGCCAGTGCCGAAAGACAAACACAAATGTCCATGCCTTACACGGGATTCGAACCCAGACCACTCCCTGGGCGAATGATCAGAAGCTATCGCTTAGATCATTGCGCCACCACCGGGGGCGTTTAAGTTTTTAACCCTGTCGTTTTTTTTATTTTGTTTTTTTATTGAAGGTTTAACGACCACGGCGAGCAACTCAGTGGGCTATAAGTAGTCGCCCGTACCTTATTTAGGGTCACTGGTTCCAGGGAAGGAAGAGAGCTAGTACCGTAAGACAAACACAACATTCATGCCTCACCGGAATTCGAACCCGGACCCTTTCACGGACGAAAGGTCATAAGCCAGCGCTTAGACCACTGCGTCAATCTGGGTGTTCGTGCAGATAACTATCGCTTTAAGCATGTTTTCCAGATTCAAATAAAATTGAACATTCTCTGTAGGATTGGTACACAGTATGTCAACTTTATAAAGAAAATGCAACTTTCATCCTCTGAACTTTTTTTCTCTCTTTTGTTTAGGCGTTTAAGGACTACCACAAGCAACTCTTAGGGTTATCGGGGTGGATCCAGAAGACTACAAAGGGGGGTGTGTGTGTGAGGGGGTTGCTCCGGTCTAGAAAAGCATACGTTGTGGAGGACGGGAGCGCGCGTACACACACACACTTGTAAAAAAATTCTGAAATTTACGAATCATTTTTCGCAGTTCCTTTCGTAAATTAACGAAGCATATTCCTGGTACAATCTTTTCCATGAAACGACGGTGAAGAACTCCCTGAATTTTACAGATTTTTCTCCCGCCAGGAAAGTTCTGAATTTTCAGAAAACTTTCAGCAATTCCTTTCGTATATTAACGGGAAATTCTGTTCTCACTTTTTCCGTATCCATTTGAGGGAAAACTTACGGTAGTAGGAGTTATTCGTCGGAATACTTGAGGTTTGATTAATAATTAATTTTTTATCTTCTGTCGTGGGACCTGATTTTGAAGTTCTGTAGCGACATCAGATATTGTGGATAGAATATCGCGTGAAATTTTGATTACTGTGGAACCTGAAATTTCTTCCCCTCTCGCCCATTTTGTGCTCCAGCTACCATTTATTGTTTTACCGCACGAAAACTGTGAGAATAGAAAACTCCGTTATCACTTTTTCCGTATCCCTAGTATCAGAAATTTCTGGTAATAGGAGCGATTCGTGGGAATACCTGAAGGTTTGATTAACTATTAAATTTCAATCGTCTGTCGAAGGATCTGATTTCGAAGTTCTAAAGCGAGATCGGATATTGTAGGTAGAATATATTGATACAAAAATTTGGGTCTAAATTAATTAAATATAAAAGACGGACGGGCTCGATAAGCGTGACTAAATTGTAATCATGTTTTAATTAAGTATTCGGCCAATTCCAAAACTAACCTGAAAAATTAGTAAGCTTGATTGGGTGGTCTGTTAATTAGCTGGGTGGAAACAAAATAATTGGATGGTTGCCTTTGAATGCCCACCCAGAAATAAAGGGATCACCCAGCTCGGCGAGAGAGCGGCGTCCACGCCCTCATAAATATGCCTTCTTTTAGGCGATTTACATAAAAAAAGCTCTAAGCCGACGCTCAAATTATGGATATCGTGGGTCGGAGGCCAATAACGATGGTAGTCTTGGACCGGCGATAAACGCTCTGTACAGAAAGGGGAGAACGATTCGAAGATGTTGACAGAGAAAGAGCAAGGCAGACACTTGACAACAGAAAGGAGAAATTTTTGTTTACCGCCGAGAAGGGGCAGACGAGAAATAGTTCAGTTGGTTTTTGCAGTCCGCGATGATAAGACGGGCGAGGGGCTGACGTCCCGGAGGAAGAAATAGCGACGATACCCGCTTCGCAGTGATCAGACGATTCGGGTACGGGTAATAAAAGAAAAGCCTAGCCGTACTATGTGGCTGTTGTAAGACCACCGAAATTTTTAGTTGAGGGCGCCAGCAGAATCAGGAGGAGGCCGCCCGGAATAGCGATTCGACCGCTGTATAAAGGAGCGGCACGGTTTATTTGCAAGGATCATACGCCGCTGTCAGAGCGCTTAGATCGTCGGAAGTGTCTCTAATCGTATATACAGCACCAGCCGATCTCCCGGCCGTGAAGTGAATCCATAGCAAAGTGCTAGCGAGAGATTACAAATGGATGCCTCGCACGCCAAATAAAGAAATCCTCATCCCACCTATATATAGGAGACCTGCAACGAAAGAGTTTTGCCTCAGGCGAAGAGGCGTGGAGGTCGCTGACCCCCATGACACCGCCAGCCGTTACACGCGCCAAACTGAGAACGGATCCCTCTGTGGGGTTTAGAGTGCTAGCCTCCGTCCATCCTGCCCCCATCCACCTCCGCCGGGTCTTGACGGGAGGAAAGAAAGTTGGGTTGTTCCTCGAGGAAAGTGGAATGCAGGGAGTGTCGACCCTCCCGATGCCATACAGGTGGAAAGGCTCCCGGTAGCCTTAAAAAGGCTTCTTCATGTCTACCGCGTTCTTTAGTGTGGTGAAAACTTCAAGTTAACGACATTTGCGTAAATGAGTAGCACAAAGGTTACACTTGAATAACCGCAAAACAAATGCATTTAAACCTGAGCGTTTGCAAATTATTAAATTGGTGTAAATATTTAGGGTTTGATGTCGAGGTGTCTGCACTGTTTGGGCTAGGTTCGGGTATAAAGAAGTGAATCGGGGTAAAAGATGAAAATTACATAAACAGGTCAGCTTTCTAATTACAGATGGTAAGTCCAAAGTTTTGCATTATTTGCATAAACCCATGTGTGCGGAGGGTAGGTCACGTGTTTAAATTAGTTCATGTCGCGCACTGTAGTCAGTCGAAAGGGATATAAAGTGGTAGTCGTTGCTGTGAACAGCATTGCAGGTCGTCGTTCTGTCTGTGGTTGGGACGCCTAAAAGATGAACAGCCACAACCGTCAAATTAGGGAACTTTTGCTTTACGAGTTTGAACTCGGCCATAACGCTGCTCAAGCAACACGAAACATTTGTCATGCGAAAGGGAACGTTCCGTGGACCGCAACCAGATGGTTCAAGAAACTTCGCTCAGGTGACAGAAACCTCGACGATCAGCCAAGGCCAGGTATGCCGCGAACCGTGGATTCGGAGGCCGTGCGCCAGGCCGTAGAGGCAAATCCGGCAACCAGCACTCGGAGATTATCAGGCGAGCTGGACATATCACAGACCACCGTATTTCGTCACCTTAAGGACCTCGACAAGGTTTACAGGAGCTGCCACATTGTCCCTCACGAACGGACGCCAGATGAAGCAAACCGCCGAGTGGAAGTGTGCCCGAAACTCCTAGAAAACCAGCGCGATGTACGTTTCATCAAGAGAATTGCTACGTGCGATGAAAAGTGGGTCTATTTTGGCAGTGGTTGATCCCGGGCCAGCTTCCTGAACCTGTTGCCAAACGTGGGCCCTTGGGGCACAAGGTGATGCTCTACGTCTGGTGGAATTTCGAGGGGATAATCTATTACGAATTTGTTCCAGACAGTCGGACTATCAACACCAACTTCTACTCTGAAGAGTTGGAGCGCATGTATGCCGTTTTTGAGGAGAAGTACCCGGCACTGGCAAACAGAAAGCGCGATCTCCTACAGCAGGACAACGTTCGGACTCATACCGCGCGAACGACTCAGGCAAAACTCCAGGAACTTGAGGGTATCGATCTGATACCACACCCGGTATATAGTCCGAACCTTGCCCCAACGGATTATTACCTGTTACGGTCCATGCCCACTTCCTTCGTGGGCGTCACTTCATCAAACCAAAAAGAGGTGGCAGCTGGGTGAAGGAGTTCTTAGCCCCGAAGGACAAGAACGGGTACCGCTGCGGAATCGAAGAACTGGCAGACAGATGGCTAAAGACGGTGCAAGACGATGTCCTATACTTTGAATGCTAGTCAGCTTTCGTCGTAAAGGTACTTATGAAGACATAAAGTGATCCAAATATTGCAAAACTTTCGACTCACCCTCTGTAGAATCGAAGAACTGACAGACAGATGGCTAAAGACGGTGCAACACGATGGCCTATACTTTGAATGCTAGTCAGCTTTCGTCGTAAAGGTACGTATGAAGACATAAAGTGATCCAAATATTGCAAAACTTTCGACTCACCCTCTGTAGAATCGAAGAACTGGAAGACAGATGGGTAAAGACGGTGCAACACGATGTCCTATACTTTGAATGCTAGTCAGCTATCGTCGTAAAGGTACGTATGAAGACATAAAGTGATCCAAATATTGCAAAACTTTCGACTCACCCTCTGTAGAATCGAAGAACTGACAGACAGATGGCTAAAGACGGTGCAACACGATGTCCTATACTTTGAATGCTAGTCAGCTATCGTCGTAAAGGTACGTATGAAGACATAAAGTGATCCAAATATTGCAAAACTTTCGACTCACCCTCTGTAGAATCGAAGAACTGGCAGACAGATGGCTAAAGACGGTGCAAGACGATGTCCTATACTTTGAATGCTAGTCAGCTATCGTCGTAAAGGTACGTATGAAGACATAAAGTGATCCAAATATTGCAAAACTTTCGACTCACCCTCTGTAGAATCAAAGAACTGGCAGACAGATGGCTAAAGACGGTGCAACACGATGGCCTATACTTTGAATGCTAGTCAGCTTTCGTCGTAAAGGTACGTATGAAGACATAAAGATCACAATATTGCAAAACTTTCGACTCACACTGTGCTAAAAATCGTGCATTAAGAGGTTTTTTTATTTTATTTTAAATTTCACTGTGGTTCTGTTTTGTGTTTTTGTGTCGAAATATATTTTCAGTAGCCCCACCAGCGCGATGGTAGAGACGAGTTAGTGATTTCTGTGAGTAATTAGAGGTGTATTCCTGGTTACTTGTTCTGCGTTTTATGAGAGGAGAAGACATCCAGTTAGAGGAAAACTTCTTCATAGAATCTCTATGGGAAGATAGGGAATGGGGAGGCGAAACCTTTTTTGGTGAGGGACTGCCTGACGAAAAACCTGCAGTTTTAGTGTCCAAGAACCATTATCTTTTTACATGTATCTATACTCTAAATTTATGGGGTAAGCGAAGTATATGTTTTTGAACTTCATTGATCTTTTTATTATTTTTCGTATAAAATTGTATTATACAAAATTATTAACATTTTAAGTGCATTACCTGTACATAGATAAACAGTGCACAAAATTTATACGTAAGGATTGATTACCATTAAAAGCAAGAATTCGTTTTGTAAAACTTAAGCAACTCTTAAAAGGCTGAAGAAATAGCTCTTTTTCTCTCTAAGTGCTCATGGAATTAGAAAAACAATATACTGTATTGCACACACACACATTTGAAGAAATTAATCGGCCTACAAAACTTGGTTGGAAAGATTTTGGAAGGAACAGTATAATTTTTAAGAGCAATATGCCCAAACGACTTAAAAGAAAAGTGTTTAATCAATGCATCCTTCCAGTGCTTATGTACGGAGCACAGATGTGGACCTTAATTAACTAAAAAGATATACGAAGACTGCAGACAACTAAAATCATAATACTTTATTATGATAATGAGAAAAAATATATATATATAAAGCATTGGCAGTTTAAAAGATTAAATAAATGGTAGTACACGAAGACATGAAAAGATAAAATCCTGATTTATATAAGCCGAGAAATTAAGTCCGTTAAAACATTAATCTGCCACTTAAAATAAAGATAAACATTTTGCGCAGCTATGAACGAATGATCTTCTTAATATGTGTTAGGAACGCGAAAGTAGGTCAAGCACTCAAGCCACTTAAACAAAAAGAAGATGCCATCGAGTGCTTAAAAGTAATCCATAAACGCCTGCAAACCGAGAGAGCAGTAGAACGCAAGAAATTCTTATTGCACGACTGTTGTGATGAGAATCTGGCAGTTCTGACATTTTTACAAGTAATAACTTATTTCCATTGTACAATAGCAATAATATGTGTGAATCATCATCATCATCATCATTGTCAAATATTATCAATTCACTGCTGGTCTAAGGTCTCCCCAAGTTTCTTCCATAATGGTCTGTCTTGTGCCAGTCTCCTCCATGTTACTCCCGCATACTTTTTTCAAATTTCATCCACCCATCTCACATGTTGTCTTCTCCTGGGTCTTTTCCTGTCCCTTGGAATCCAGCTTAAAATTACGGCTGTCCATCGATGATCTGTCCTTCTGACAATATGTCCAGCCCATTGCCATTTCAGGGATTTTACTCTGATTATGATGTCTTCTACTCTAGTCATTTTTCTGATCCACGAGTTCTTCTTCTTATCTCTCCTGGTTACACCAAGCATGCACCTCTCCGTGCTTCTTTCTTTGAGTTGTCTGCAGCCTTTGTACGTCTCTTTTAGTTAAGGTCCACGTCTCTGCACCATATGTAAACACTGGAAGGATGCATTGATCAAACACTTTTCTTTTAAGACATAATTGCATATTGCTCTTGAAAATTATACTGTTTCTTACAAAATCTCTCCAGGCAAGTTTTATACGCCGATTAATTTCTTCATCAATGTGAATAAGCTACCTTAAATGAAAGAAAACATATAAAAAACACAAGTGCTGAGTTTAAACGTCGCAAAAAAAAAGTGTTGATATAAAAGAACATAATGTGATACTTGCTAAAACAACGAAAGAAAACTTTTCAACACGGTTGCTTTAGAAGTCATATTTGATTCAAAACAGAGAACTGAAGGAAGCATGGTGAGATGCATGCTTAGTGTAACCAGGAAATATAAGAAGAGGAACTCATGGATAAAGAAAATGACAAGAGTGGAAGACATCATGATCAGAGTAAAATCCCTGAAATGGCAATGGACTGGACATACAGGATGATTCAAAAGTTTGGTGCAAAAGTAAAATGCGATTAAAAAAGATCTATGGGTCGAAGAAACATGTGGATTGCAGATTAATATTCACCAAGGTACGGGATTTTGTATGGCATCGATAAAAAAGTAGTTTAAAATCTCGACAATAGAGGGCGCTGCTGTAGAGAAAACAACGAGAGGTGAGATTTGTGAAATGGGATCTACGCTAAATTAGCGAAACATACTTTATTTCATCATGATCTACAGATGCAAGTGCTCAGTGTCCACCACCACATTCCAGTACTGCGTACAGTCGTGGTATTACGCTTGATAGAGCATTGAACAGCATGTGAACGGGAATGGCTGATACCTCCTGCCATATAGCGTCTTTCAGGGATGGTAAGGTCTGGGGATTACCTTTATAGACACGGGATTTCAAGTAGCTCCACAACCAAAAATCAGCGGGTGTGAGATCTGGAAATCTAGGAGGCCATTCGTGTGCACTATGCCTGCTCAAAAAACGATCGGTGCTAAACGTGCACGCCTGATTTCACGTTATATGCAAATTATTAGCATAATAATACCGTGTGGTTTTGTAATCATAATGACAGCACGAACCTCTATTATTTTCGCATATTGAAAATGTGACTGCATTTTTCCGTAATGGTTTTTTATGTCTCACCCTAACGTTGCTTTGTGCGAACAATGTGCAAACGTCACTTATGTGACATTCTCTGCAGAAACGCCCTCTATTATAGAGATTTTGAACTAATATCTTTTTTTATGCCAAACCAAATCCCGTACCTCGGTGAATATTAATCTGCAAACCGCACGTCTCTCCGTCTCATAGATCTTTTTTAATCGCATTTTACTTTTGCACTAAACTTTTGAATCACCCTGTATTGCCAGGAGAACGGATCACCGATTAACAACCGAAATTTTAGATGGGATTCCAAAATACAGGAAAAGACCCAGAAGAAGACCACGTGGGAAATGTGTGGATGAAATTCGAAAGCATGCTGGAGTGACATGGAGGAGACATGATCAGGACAGACCGTTGTGGAAGAAACTTGGGAAACCTTCATCCAGCAGTGGATTGATGACGGTTGACAATGGTGATGATGATGATGTGCGTATATGCATTATATGTATATACACATGATAAAGCCAAAAATCAGCATTTTCAAAGCTTTCTGCACTCCTTTTTTTTTTCTCCCTGCTTGTTCGCTTTGAAGATTTTTTTTTTTTTTTTTTCATATTTTGGCTCGTGCTGTAGTTATTTCTGCTTAATGTAAGTATTGTTTCTGAGAATTCTTCTCTGCTGCTCTTGTGCGTTTGGGTTTTCATATTGTCTATTATTTTTTTTTTTTCTAAAAAAATGTTTCTGTTCATTGCTAAAGTTTGGTTCAAATTACATGGAAAAAACAGTTTGAACAAATTAACCTACGCATTCCGAAATTCCGTGTCATGTTAGCAACTATGTTAAATGATAACTGACATTTGGTGTCTCTACAAAAGGCTGAAAATGCTTTGTTAAAATGATGAATTTTATGTTAAACAGAGCCTGTCAGTGCAAAGGGTAAATGTTTTGTATCATTTTAATACACAACAGAAAAGAATGCTGACATACGTACATATTCACAATAAGAATGGTCTGTTATCGTGAGGGATTCACTTTAAAAGAGGATTTATATGATAATCAAAAGGTGCTATAATCAACCCTTGATGTACAGCCACCGTTTGTGTTTATACACTATCTACCAACAACACCCCTGCAATCAACGATATCTGCGGTCCTGATACACGTCACGGCCGCCGCCGTTAAATATCGTGTGGGAAACAACAACGCAACCAGTCGTATGCAAGATGCCACGCAGTTCGGAGCTCTCTGATTTCGAGAAAGGTGTAATCGTCGGGTATCACAGAAATGGCCGATCCATACGTGACATATCCAGCGAGTTGAAGTACCCAAAATCGACAGTGGCCTACGTGATTGGCAAGTGGAAGATGAGAGGTGACTGTCGAAATATGCCCCGACCCGGCAGACCCACAAAACTGGGAGTTAGAGACCGACGGGTACTGGCCAGAGAAATTCGGAAGAACCGCACCCAAATCGATGGGCCGCATCCGCAAGGAGTTTCAACAGGCATCAGGGAGTGTTCTTTCGCAAAATACCATCCGTAAGGAAGCCCATCTGCTCGGTTATCATGGACGTGCTGCCGCCCACAAGCCTTTGATCACCAAATCCAATAGCGCTGCTCGGCTAACGTGGTGCAAAGAACGTCGACAGTGGACCGTTGAACAGTGAAAACAGATTCTCTGGAGCGACGAATCAAGGTTCACCCTCTACCGTTCGGATGAAAAGGTCTGTGTTTGGCGTCTGCCTGGAGAACGCCTCCTGCCGGAATGAATGTATTGTGCCAACTGTGAAGTTCGGCGGCGGTGGAATTATGCTATGGGAGTGTTTCTCCTGGTATGGCACGGAACCCTTGGTCGCAATTCCTCGTAGACTCAACGACGAGATCTACTGCACCATTTTGGATGACCATGCGCTTCCTACGTTGTGGCAGTTTTACGGGGTGGACCCGTGTTACTTTCAGGATGGCAATGCCACCTTTCATGTTACGAGGTCCAACATGGCTTGGTATGGTGACAATGGGGTTAATCTAATGGACTGGCCTGCGCAGAGCCCGGACCTTACCCCTATCGAGCACCTCTGGGACGAGTTGGAGCGTCTACTTAAGGGGTGCCTCCCTTCCCCGTCCAAAATCGGGGAAGGAACTGACCTGTCTTTTCCAAGCCGAGTGGAAGAAAATACCGCTAGCTGTCGTACAACGCCTGGTTGAGAGTATGCCCTGGAGGGTCGCAGCTGTAATCGCCGCTCGTGGAGGCTCCACCAACTATTGAAGGTGAATAAACTTCGTTTTTCTTTGCTATCACAGGTGTCCAATTACTTGTTGGTAGATAGTGTATATATATGCACTTTTTCTGGAACCGATCCAAATAGAAATCGTGGATACGTGCCTGCCTGTGTACATTTTAATTTTTCTATTATATCATATTCTCTAGATTCTAGAAGAAAGTTTCTGTATCAATTTGCCTTTAACATACAGTATCTATTGCTGTTTTCCATTTCGTTTTAGTTTCATACTTTAATCTCATTTACAAATCCATTTTTCTCGGTTGGTCTTGTGGGACCTTGGGATATATCAGCTCCAATCTTCTATGCCATAAATGACATAGATTCAGTAATTATATCATTGTCTTCTATACGTAAAGCAACAATACTGTCATTGCACTATAATGCAGTGATGATTTAAAAAAAATCTCTTGGTCTAAACCTGCTGTTTTGTCCTGAAAGGTCCTGTTTGTAATAGTGGAACATTTAACTTATTTTTATATCAGTTCTTCGATGAAGATATCCCTGTTTGATTTCTGCTTAAAATTTTGTTTTATTTGTAGTAGTTGTGCCTTCCGTTTTGTTCACATTAAACTCAGCGAATAAACTTTTATTATTTGTGACATAGCTTGTAATACCAGAATTAATCGATCTCTAGTTTGTTCTTTAGGCTTTGTCTTTTGTACTTCAAAAGACGAATTCTTTGTTTTGCGTTTTTTATGCACATGTGTTAAAGCATTGTTAAGAAGGTATTTCGCTTTTTGTTCGTTTGTCTTTGAGATTTGGTCTTTTCTTTTTTCATTCAACGCAGTATCCATCTCCCAGGGATTTTCTCGTGAGAACAGAAGCAATATTTTGCTGCTTTATTTTTCTTATCAGCTGTTATAAATGATGGTGCGTTGGAAACGACTTTTCGTTATTTTTTTCTATTAGATTTATCCCTTAGTTTATATTTAATGTAACTTTTTCTCATGCTTCTTCGACAGTAACAAACATATATATTCTGAGCAAGCTGCAAAGTATCATTTCTTCTAAATGTATATCTTCAATTTCTTTGCCGAAGGCACTAAATTTTGCTGCTAGATGCGACATGTCGTTAACGCTATTTTACACATTAGACCTACTTCCGTCAAATCACGTGTCATGTTCTCGTAATTTTCTAAGAACTTTTAATTAGATTAGATCTCACATATATTCGCCTGAGGGTATTTGACGTGTTTTTTTGCCGGTGTCTGTTTTCTCATTTGAATTATTTTATCGCCCTCGACGGGTTATAAATTTACGTCGCTTGTGCCTCACGCTTTTCTAAGCCGTATTTTTTTTTTTTTTCAAAAATTTCATTTTGAAGTGGCATTAACTAAATGGCTTCGTTTATGAGGAGCATTTCAAACTCATAATAATGTTATTTACTTCAACGCAGAAAACGTGCCTTAGAAAGGCACATTTGTTTTGATTTGCTAGCTGCAAATTTAAACGAATCGAAAAAGAGGAGTTTGCGTTGTTTGGCAAATATATTCTGTCGGGAATATTTGTGTGACTACATGGCTGTTGTCGTCGTTCGCGAAAACTGAATCACATTATAAATTTGGTAGAATGAGTTTCCTCTAACAGAAGTCACTACTTCATGAAATATGTAAATCCGTTCACATATGATGTTCCGCAGTTATGAGATATGAAAAAGCATTCCTGGCATACAGTCACCCACTTTTTTCTTAGATAAATATATTTATTTAAAGAACGTGCGATGTCCGGTATCTTTACAAGTTTCTCATGCGACGAAATATCACGTAAGGGGCTACACCAGCAGCTCTTTGCCGAACACCAATTCCTTCATTCGGATTATATTCCGATTTTTACAGATGGATCGAAGAAAGATGGGGAGTTGGATCCGCCGCTGTCTGTATTGATGGCATTTCTGTAGTGCGAATCTCTGCCGAGGCCACGGCGTTTTCGGCGGGGATGGAATGCTGTGTATCTCGTACTTTCCCACCTACAGTCGAGCTCTCATCGTCGTGCAATTATTTACATCGACTCTTTGAGCGTTTTGCAATCTCTGTTTTTTGCCAATATTTCTGACCATCCATTTCCTGTTGGCGTGCGACGATTACTGCGTTCTTTGTTCGAGGTCGGTTTCCATATCCAGTTCTGCTGGATTCCTGGTCATCTTGGAATCCCAGGAAACGAGTCTGCTGATGCATCTGCTAGATCTGCCTCCTATTTGGTCATCACACCCTTGCCACTGTTTCACCGGGATTTACGTTTTCTTATTCTTGACCATATCAGGCGAACGTGGCAGGGTCTGTGAGACCAAGAGGTGGAAAATAAGCTGCATCGTATTAAACCAGCTCTTGGTGTCTAGAATTTATCAGGTCGCCGGAACAGTAGAGAGGAATTGTACTAGCACGTCTTCGCTTTGGGCATTGTCGTTTCACTCACCGCTATTTGTTGTGTGGCGACACTGCCCGTATGTGTGGGACGTGTGGTGTACCTTTGACCGTCGTTCATCTTTTGTGTTCGTATCGTCGTTTTGTTCACGATCGTGTTCGTCATTTCTTTTTACCTACTTCACCCGACGACTCAGCGACCCTGAGTCGTCTTTTAAAAGATCATTGTGACGTGTCATCCGTTTTAACATTTCTATGTTGTACCGGCGTCTTTAGTTCTATTTATTGTATTACCGTTTTATCTGCTTTTACAATTGTTGTTGTTGTGATATCTTACCCCCATGTTTATCTTTTAATGTTGTTTTTGTTGTTTCTTTCTTTTTAATTATACATCAATGGACTTGGTGCTCTTTGGCCCTTGAGGCCTTTGCGGCATAAAACGCCAACCAACCCTCACAGCCGTCACGTAAGTAACACATAATTATTAACCCTTTGAGTATCAGCGACGCGTCTAGTGCGTGCAAAGCTTTCCTTTACCCAATGCCAGTGAGCGTCTACCGAGTGCAAATCTTTCCTTTACCCAGTGACAGCGAGGCGTCTAGCGCGTGCAACGCTTTCCTTTACCTAGTGCCGGCGACGCATCTAGTGCGGACAAGGCTTTCTTTTACCCAGTGACAGTGCGTGCAAAAGCTTTCCTGTCTAGCGCGTGCAAAAGCTTTCCTTTACCCAGTGACAGCGAGTCGTCTAGAGCGTGCAACGCTTTCTTTTACTTAATGTCGACAACGCGTCTAGCGCGTGCAAAGCATTTCTTTGCCCAGTTACAGCGAGGTGTCTAGCGCGTGCAAAACTTTCCTTTACCCAATGTCAGTGACGCGCCTAGCGCGAGCAAGGCGTTCCTTTACCCAGTGACAGCGAGGCGTCTAGCGCGTGAAAAGCTATCCTTTACCGTGTTAATGACGCGTCTAGTGCGCGCAAGGATTTCCTTTACCCAGTGACAGCAAGGCGTCTAGGGCGTGCAAAGCTTTCCTTTACCCAATGTTAGCGACGCGTCTAGCGCGTACAAAGCTTAATCCAATGTCAGTGTAGCGTCCAGCACGTGCAACGTTTCTCCAACTGAGTGTCATGAACAAACGTCCAGGACATTGATTATTATGTGTGAGTTTCCATGACACTCTACTCATTTCAACTCATTTAACTCTTCTGTACTTTTTATGTAATTTTAACTTAAAAAAAACAAACAAAATATGTTGGAGAAATCAAACCAAAATCCAAGAAAGTGAAACTATTAAGAGAAGCTTAGACCTCTCAATAGGGTAAATTCCAAAATGCCAACGAAAAAGTGATAATCTATTGGACAAATCAATCCAAAATCTAAGAAAGTGAAATTATTAAGAGAAGCTGAGACCCCTCAACAGCTTGAATTTCAGAATGTCCCCGGAAAAGCGAAAATTTATGGGACAAATCAATCCAAAATCTAAGAAAGGGAAATTATTAAGAGAAGCTGAGATTTCTTAACAGGGTCAATTCGTTCTAGAATGCCCCTGAAAAAGTGAAAGTTTTTTGGATAAATCAATCCAAAATCCAAGAAAAATGTTCGGAAAGCGCCGGCTCAGAAGCTGATACGTGTATGTTTTGTTAAACCCGGGAAACACAGTGTACCCCTGCTAATACAATCAAAGGCGTAACTAGGGTGGGGCCCCGGCGCAGCTCAAGAGAGGGCGCAAAAATTCACTGTTACAATCTGATTAAAACTGGAATTGGAACTTTTGCATCATTTTTTGGTACAGTCTTCTCTCACCATACTTTGCCATTTGTGTGTTTACAGAATTCGCTTGTAATATCATTCGTCAATTTCGTTAGCTTCGGCAACCTAAAATTCGCATTTCATCTTCAAAATTTTCAGGGGAAGTCAGTTGCTCACATTCAGAAATGAAGGCGCGGTTGTCCATGCGTTGCAAGATAAGGATGCCGTTCACACTGTTGAAGATTCTCTGGGGGCTATTCGATCATTAGTGCGACTGAGAATCACGACTGCCAGCTGCATTCTCTCCGTCTGATGAGGTACCGATGGTCCGAAATCGAAGTTGGGAAAACCGTACAAACAGTTTCATTGTGCCTCAAAAATAGATGTGATATTAATTATGCTTTGTTAAGCAGCGTATATTTATGTGGATAATTGAGTATTTGTGATGGAAAGACAGATGGGGCGCAATATTTTGTGGTTTACCCTGGGCACAGAAATACCAAGTTACGCCACTGAGTAGAATATAAAACGAGACCACGAGCCGTGGTCTCGTTTTATATTCTACTGTACAACTTCCATGAATCTAAAGGTTACGTAATGCAGTTGGAAGAATTCTTCTGGTGTTTATGAAGCGATCCGGTTCATATTGAAGGCAGTCTGACTAGAGTGGGAGTTCTCCCGATATAGTTGCAGTAATTCGCACTCATTCCAGGATCTGTTCCTTCCCAGCAATGATGTGTTCCAAGAGACTAATGCAGGGGCGTATGATAGCCCCCGAAACTCCCGCACTGCGGGGGCCTCACGTCTAAGAGGGCCCCTCACCTCTAGAAAAATATTTTACGAATTCTTTTGCGGAACCTGCATATGAAGCTGGTTAAAAAAATAGGATTTGTTACGGCAGCTTTGAATTAAGTATTAAGAAAACAGAATTTTTGGCGTGGTTTTTTTTCATTAAATAAGTTAGACATCTGAAAATCATTTTCGCGGTTTTAGTTTATAAAAACTGGATGACATGAAAGCAGTTATTCCAGGCAACTGGGGGCTCCTTTTCACAACCATAGCAATTGTCCCTATGAATGTACACTATATTGACAAAAGTAACCGGACACTTCTTCAAAAGCAAATGAACGGATCCGCTGCGTTGTTAAAATGCGCGGTACAGCAGCAAACGGTATAAAAACAAGCCTGCAGCTGACCGCGATCATATCGCACTGTGAGGTTGAGTGAAAATGTCGCGGCGGGAGAGAACTGACTTTGAGAAAGGAAAGACTGTTAGATGTTATATTAGTGGGTTGCCCATAAGAGAAACCGAGAGGCGTTTAAACATACCCAAGCCAACTGTTTGGATGTACTGAATATGTGGAAGACACATGGCGTGCCTGAAGCAACAAAACGTACCGGCAGACCAAAGAAAATCAGTGATAGAGGACGTCGAAGCCTCAGGAGAGTCGTTACAACTAATCGACGGAGTACTGCACAATACCTCAGTGTACAGGTGAGTAAAAATGCTGGAACCTCGGTATGTAGACGTACCATTCGCAGAGAACTTCATTCCATGGGTTTCTGTGGTCGTGCGGCTGCTCATAAGCCTTTCATCTCCACTCGGAATGCTACTCGTCCTTTAGCATGGTGTAAAGAACATTTATCGTGGACCGCAGATCAATGGAAACGGGTCCTATGGACTGATGAATCCAGAGACACGATTCATCAGTCTGATGGCCGTGTGTGGGCATGGTGGCATCCGGGCGAACGCTACTAACCACAGTTTACTGCTCCTACAGTCAAATTTGGAGCTGGCAGTGTACTCGTGTCGGGTTGTTTTTCGTGGTATAGTTCCGGCCCATTGGTTATCGTAGACAAATCTGTTATGTTAACCAGCACGCCCACCTCTATATTCTAGACAATTATGCCCTACGAACTCTGTGGAAATACAATGGAACCGATCCTTGTTGGTACCAGAAGGATAATGCACTGAGCCAAAATGCAAGGACTGTTACGGCATGGTTTGACGATAATTCCATATCGCGTGTGGACTGGCTAGAACAGAGCCCTGCTCGTTATCCCATAGAGCACCTATGGGATGAATTAGAACGCCGCATAAGAAATTTGGAACCAAGGTCTACTACTATGCAACAGTTAGCGGCAGCATTATGTACTGAATGGAAGCGCATACCTATCGCTGTGTTCCAAAACCTTGTCGAAAGCATGTCTCGAAGGGTCAGTTTTTTTTCACACAGTATTTATTAGAAGAAAGATACAGGAGATGTGCTTGAATAAATCATCTCAAATGATGTATGACAAAAAAAATATTTACAGATGCTTGTAGCTTACGCTACTTCTTATTTACACGGTTCTGTACATTGATGATAGTAAAAAAACAGTTAATTACACTCGAGTGTCTGGTGAGGCAACAAAAGTCTCTGACAAAGCAAAGAATAGGAACAATTCAGCTTGAAGAGCGTTATACAATATTAATTTTGCACAGTATTGATGCAAGGAATAATACAGAATTCGAGCTTGCAGACATAGATTCAAAAGACAGGTGATGAGAAATTAACAGAATGTGCAGCTTGCGCTACGTTAATTACAGGATTCGGTGCAACGTTTGCATGACAACAGTTAAGTGCAGTAGAAATCTGGCGAGGCAATATGAATCTCTGGTAATACAGAGAGTAAAATCAATCCAGAATGATGAGCACTATAGAGTATAAATTTTACACAATATTGATGAAAAAAAAAAAAAAGTTCTGACCGAAAGGTGATACATTGTGGGTGACCTGGAAAACCAGGAGGTTGCAGGTGATCAAGGGACAAACATGAAATCGAAAGTTCGAAAGACAGACGATGAAAAATTTACAGATGAATGTGGCTCGCGGTACTACATGTTACATACAACGGTGATATGAAAAATAGTTATATACAATAATTTTCCTGAGAATACAAAAGAAAAAATAATCTCTGAAAATACAGAGAGAAGATACAACTCATCACAGTGAGTATTGGAGAACACAAATTTACACAGCTGAAAAGTAAAATTACACTGTTGAATCAGGAATTGAAGGTAAGAATATACTGTAAAAACGACAAAGTTTACAGATGTCTGTGGTTCGTGAAACGACCTATATACATGATTCTGTACAATGAGAAGTTACAATTTATATATATTGGTTTGTCAGAGGTGGTAAAAAGAAATAGTCTCTGACATCGCAGAGAGAATACATAATTCAGCAAGATGAGTAATGAAAAACAAAAAAAATTTACACATGAGTTATACACGAAATGATACATGTGAAGAGGATGAGAACAGAGTCTTAAAAAAAGCGTGAAAAGAAATTGACAATTATAAGTAGCTCATGCTTCGAACAATTCATAGGATTCTATACAATAATTGATCTACTAAAAGTGATGTACAATAGTGAGACAAACAAAAAAATTCTGATAAAATAGAGAGTACAAATAATATAGTACAGTGAATGTTGAGGAACAAGATTGCACTCAGTTGCGAAGCAAGAAAAAAAACAGGAAATGTGTATAGAAAAATCGTCTCAAAATGACATATGAAAAGAAGATTTACAGGTGCTTGTAGCTGACGCAACGACCTATTCACAAAGCTCAATATAGTGGTGAGAGAATACAGTTTATGTATGATAATTTGTCGGAAAAAGACAAAAAATAGTCTCTGATGAAGCAGAGATTGAAGACAAATCAGCATGGCAAAAATTGTATCTATCAGGAGGTAGGTGAAACAAAAGTTCCGACTGTAAGGTGAAGCGTTGTGGGCGACCCTGCAAACCAAGTGGTTGCTGGTGACCAAGTTGATAGGAACTGTGGTTCACTGCAGCGTGCAACTGCAGTGGTAAGTTCTAGTCGAAGGCGGGAGAGTAGGCGATTACGAAAATGACAAAGTAACGCAGTACTGACTTTATTTATGTCAGTAGAAGCTTCTGGGGGACGCTGAAGATGATACACGTGAATTATATGTTTTACAAGCACGAAGATGTAGGAGCAGACTGCCGGAAGGTGAATAGGGCGAGAAGAGTTCAGAAGTAGTGTTCGGTAGGCGCTGAAGGTGAGGACGGTCTCACAGGATCGTTGCGCTAGCGTGAAAGCGAGATGGAGTATTGGCAATAATACTGTGCAATACATGAAGACATGCTGGACGTCAGCCTCCTCGCCACAATACGGACAGGAGGGTGAAGATAAAATGGTCATGCGATGTGAAATCAACGGCACAGGGAGGCGGTTGTGTAAGAAAAGCCAATGTGAATTGACTTCAAGGGGTGCTGAAAGTGGGGAAAGCGCAGCGGACCACACTGCGGAGGTAGAACAGAGTGGAATACCAGAAATGGGAAGAGGTGCGGAAGAGCGAGAGAGAAAACGGTAGAGATCAGCTGTTGAGAAAGAGACTAGAGGAAGAGGTGGACCAATGGACGACAGAAAAAATGGGAGAAGGAGAGAGGCAGAGTGAACAGAAATGAGACCTGAGGGAGTAGCAAGCTCAGGGAACAGGGAGATTATAGTAGAAATAAGATAGTTGTGAACAAAGTGAGCGTTGGCATTGAAACAGAGAGCAGAGGGTAGAGAAGAGAAGGGGAGCCAGGAAAGATCGGTGTTAACAAGATCGCTGACAGTAACGACTCCAGCTCGGAGCCATGAAGGAAAAGCAAAACATGGGAGATGGGGAGGGTGTAGCAGAGAAGAAAAAAAAGAGGTTCGGAAAGTAGGTCATTTGTGGAGGCAGGGAGAGAGCGAGAAAGAGGGAGGGAACGAAGAAAGGAGATAGCCTCTTTGTAGACAGGAGGGAAAAGTGTGAGAAGGGGACAGTGGTCCATGAGTAAGAACGAAAGGAGAGTAAAGCGTGGGTTATGCGGAGAGACTGTGACATCACGAGCAGCAACTGCAGAGGGAGCAGGTGCCGCAAGTGATCGTAAAAACGTAGACACACGATAAGCCTTGTAATAGGATCTGACGTCGGGTAGACTAACGCCTCCGTTGGAAGGAGACAGGCTGAGTTGAGGTGCTCCGACCCAGTGATGGCCGGGCCAGATAACCTGAGTTTGACAGCGGGTGAGTTCAAGAAGACGTAGTGCTGGTTGCTTCGAAGCCAACCAGGAATACGTGCACATTAAAAGCAGGTAAGTGTGCGTTAGACGTGCTCTTTGAAAGACGGAGGTGCAGAATTGTGCGCGCCGCCAGATTGCGACCGAGCGATGTAGGCGTGGCCGGAGAGTCATCCAGGTGACGAGTGAAGCAGTTGCTGGTTTACCAAGGTGGACTCCTAGGAATCGTTGAGAGGTGTTGGACCACTCTGCTCCCCAAGGAGAGTCAGTGCGGTTAGTCCACGAACCGGTCCATAGGCCTGTGCTTTTCGTTGTGTTTAGCGCTGCTCCGGAACATGAGGCGTAGGTATTGTAGAGATTGTGGAGATCGTGAAATTGTGAGTCTTGCCGAATGCAGAATGTAATATCGTCGGCGTAGGCAACATAGGTATTAACATGATGACGTGTGCTGGCCACCACCGGTGGTAGTGAAGCAAAGAAGGATCGATGGACTGCGCGTAAAAAAGGTTCTATCGCGAGGGCGAAGAGCTGCCCGGATAAGGGGCAACCCTGACGCACGCCGCGACGAAAGGGTATGGGAGCTGTGAGAAGGTTGAGCAGCTTGACGTGGAAAACTGCGTCCCGGTAGAGGGAGATGAGAAGAGAAGCAAAGGAAGGAGGAAAGCCGAAATTTAGTAATGTAGCAAGAAGGTAATCATGAGAAATAATATCGAACGCTGAGCGTTGATCGAGGGAAAGAAGAGCAAGGGGTTCTGAGCGAGAGCGGGCGAGGTGAATTAGATCATTAAGAAGCTGAATATTATGGGAGATGGAGCGCCCGGGTACAGTATAGGTTTGATTAGTGGAGAGAATATAAGGGAGTATGGGGTTAAGCCGGCGGGACAGAAATTTAGTATAGAGTTTATAATCAGTATTTAAGAGTGAGATGGGACGCCAATTCCCCAAGTCAAGCGGATCACCCTTCTTGGGGAAAAGTACAACATGTGCGAGCATGAAACTCCTTGGAAGAGATGTAAGATGCATGGCAGTAGAAAAGGCACAGAGGAGAAATGGAAGGAGGGCAGGAAGAAAAGCCTTATAGAAAGAAACAGGGAGACCGTCCGGGCCAGGTGAAGCCCGGGGGTTGAGGGACGAGAAACTGTCAGAGAGCTCAGTTAAAGTGGGAGGATGGAGGAGGCTGGCTGAAAGATGAGAAGGGACCTGAGGCAAAGAAGAGAACAGAAGAGCAGAAGCCGTAGGGGAGGGAGGAGGAGTTTCACAAAATTTTGAAATGTAGTAATTACGTACCATAGAACAAATTGGAACTGGTTCGGATGAAACTACTCCAGTTGGAAGACGAAGGTGCTGTAGAACAGAACAGGATCGGCGAGTTGACTCAAGTGACGTAAGGAATTCGTACGAACAAGCATCAGGTTTCAGGTGTTGCAGTTTAAGGCGTTGAAGGGCTTGTTTTGCAAGTGGCACCAAAAGTGAATGTAATTCTGCCTGGTAGACTTGAAATAGGGGATCAGCAAGATTGAGCAAAGAAAGCATTTGCCTAGTATGATCAAGTCGCATCCTCCGTTGTGTCATGATCGAGTATGACAGGTTTCGTACCAGTAGTATGAGGTGGCGTTTTACTTCCAACCAAACGTTGAGGGGGCACGGTGCAGAATGAAGCCTTGTACGCCAATCCGCAAGAAAATCTCGCACCGATGAGCAGAAGGCTGAGTCATCTAAAAGAGTGTCGTCAAAAGTCCAAGGCCGGATTGTACGTGGCTGTGTTGAAGTAGCAAAAACTGTTATGGCAATGGCGCAATGATCCGAGGAAGCTGTGGGTGTACAGCATGAATCTGATATTGCTGGTAGAAGAAGAGAAGTTGCATAAAAGCGATCCAATCTTGCTGTAGGAGGATCAATGGCTCTTGGTGCACGCCATGTATGTGTAGTCTGGGTTGGTGACAAATGGCGTTGAACATCTACGAGTGAGAAGTCGGAAGTGATAGACTGTAAGAGATGTACTACTTCCGTACGGTGTTCTCTGGAAGCAGAAGAGCGATCAGTTAGGGGATGTAGAGTGCAATTGTAGTCACCTCCGATAAGTACCCGTTCGGTGATGGGAATACGTGACAGAGCCCGTCGAAGTTTTGCAAACAGCTCTGGCACGTGAGTAGGAGTGCAAGGAACATAAATGTTGAATACATGAAATTTTTCAGCTGTGACGGTGAAAGAGACTCGTTGTAATAAGTCTCGACATAAGTTTTTCACTGAGAAGGAGGAAAGAGTTGAACGAAAACGTGAGTGAACACCAACTGCCATGCCACCACGCGACAGTTGGCTGTAGGCGTGATGGAAAGTATGATTCCACTGACGCCATTGATGAAATTGAGTGGTGGAAGTACAGTTTGTTTCCTGCAGAAGTAATATATCAGCATTCAGCGGAGCAAGATCCTCTCGTACCAGCGCATTCGCAAGAGGTGTCGCAAAACCGCGACAATTAAGTGACACCACCTTGAATGTCTAGGTTAGTTGTGGGATGCAGTAGGAATTGACTGGCTGTAGTGATGGAGTGGAGTCGACGGAGAAAACAAGCACTCCACGGGACCTCGTCCGCAGTGCGCCGAAGAGTGTTTTCAAGTGAGTGTAATTGAACCAGCACTTGTGGAAGAGCTGCTTCATACTGCTGAATGGAAGTGCGTGCTGAGGAAGGGCTAGAGGACCCTAAAAGGCAATCCAGCACGTCCTCGTATGGCAGAGGCTCAGCAGGGAAAGCATTTTCAGCAAGAAAAGTTGTGAATTCTTCTAGTGAGGGAAAGGCACCCTCACATGCTGTCTCAGAGGAAGTGTGTAGAGGCGACCTGCAGAACGGTCGTCGAGAGCTGACGGAGCGAGTGGATGAGCGGGTAGAAGAGCGAGATGATCTTCGGGACGCCAGAGTCTTTGACGTCTTCTTCTTGGGGCGAGTAGCACCACTGCGTTTTCCAGCAACCACTAAAGCTTCATGATCGTCTGGAGAGTCTGAACCCGAAGCGTTACCCGTGACTCGTGTCATGGAGCCAACGGTAAAAGCTGATTAGTGGTCAACATGTACATCAGCAGTGGTTGTAAAAGTACAAGGGGGAGTCGATTTTGGAAGCCTGCGAAAATTCTTAGGATCAGCAGGAGGTGGAGGCATCAAAGTCGTTTGTTGACCAATGGCAGTAAGCTGACTTTTGGAAGATCTTGATTCCGCGACTTTCCTCGAATAGGAAGAAGTCTGTGAAGCGTTGGTGGATAAAGTAGAAGAAGATGTAGTGTGTGGAGCTGTTTGCAGGGAGGCACGTGGGCACTGAGCCCTTATGTGACTTTCGCTCTGACATATAGTGCAATACTGTGAAGTGATGATCTCAACTCTTCGGCGTTGCTGTCCACAGCGGATGTGCAAAACATTCGGAACCGCTTTCAGCTGAGCATCAGATGAAAAGAGGACTCGAGCAGTGCGGCGAAAACCTCGAATCGATTTGTCTTCAGGGTCTCTGGGAGCCGCAGAGAGAGTTGTTATGGAGCCAACAACTCTGCCGTACTTGCTGAGCAAGGTGCAAAGTGCAGCGTCGGATACTTCTGGTGGTACGGGGTAGAAGGTCACCTGCACCGGGGGTGCGCAACCGGTTGTGCTAACAGATGCACGTCATTGATGGTTAGACCTTCCGTAAGGACCTGGTCAGCATGCGCTTTATCCTTAAAATAGATCAAGACAGATCTGGGTTTTCGAGCTATAAAGTCTATTGCGTCCTTTGGTAAGATAGTTTTGAGGGCTCGGCTATATTGCCACAGCTTAGTGTCGGGAAGCGCATCAAAATAGACGCCGCGTTCCATAGTGGAGGAAAAAAGGTGACCAGCTCGGGAATCCTCTGGTATGTCAATTGTAGCAGTAGAACCGACGACAGTGACATAGGATTCAGGAAAAGGCATAGCAGATGAAACTGGGGGTGTGAGGACCCCAGAAGTTGCAGAAGCATAGGACGCTTGGGCAGACATGGGTCGAGAATTCGATGAAGCGGCTCCTAGCAGTGAGGGCGGATCAGAAAGTTGATGAGAAGTAGAAGCTATGAGCTCAGTATTGCTGATAACGGATACGTCATCATCTGCTGAAATGTAGATAGGAGACTTGGCACCACCGCACTTGGTGGGAGTAATAGCTGGAGAAGAAGAGGTGTCTATGACGTCGCAATGACGCTCGGGAGCCACCTCATTAAGCTGAGTGGTAGAAGAAGAAGAGGAAGCTGGCTGATCTGCCAAGATAAGGATGTGGGCGTCACCCTTGTCTGCCTCCGCCATCGAAGCAATGGCGAGACTTTAACGAAAAAAGACCAGCTTGGTTGAAAAAATAAAACAGTGAATAATGAAAAAATATGGCACTCACCAACCTGGGAGATACACGAACGTAAAGCGTAGAACTTCAACTTGAAGATACACGCAACAACAGAAACTAAAGCACTCAATAAACACCTTATAGCAACGAAAATCACGGAGCTCAAAACCAACCACTTCGAGCTTCGAAGGGTTAGTGTATGCATTAAGGCCAAAGGTAGACCGACACGGTACTAATGTATGCCAATAAATGCTATGTTGTGTTTCTCTTCTAGGTGTCCGATGACTTTTGTCAATACAAGGAAGTGTAAAAGAAATATCAGTTCAATGAATGTAATTTTAAACCAATGAAGATATGATGTTATGTATTACAGTTGTTTGCACATAACTACGCATTCAGAATATAATGAACAGAAAGGTGTTCTTCAGGGAGCGATTAAACAGATACCTGTGTCAGTTTTTTTACAACAGTGAAAAGAAAAAAATAACTATGAGCAAAATATCGCGACGTTACATTAAGTGTTTTATTTATACATCAAGAGTAAATAATTTAATGTTTCTTTTATATATATATTCAAGGGTACATAATTCTTAATTGTTCTTATTTTTTTGCTTACTTATGTTCCGTATTTTAGTATAAATCAGAAAAGGTCATTTGACACTCTCACATCGTAGTTAGGTAAATCAATGAAGGAAGAAATATTCCTCATAATACATGGGAAATCGATAGAATATTCAAAGCAAACAGAATATAAATTCCGAATTTGCTTGTAACACTTACTGGTCATCCATGGAACACCTCTAAGAAAACTTAAAAATTTCATCGCCCTGAGGTGGAAATCGAAGCCGCATCTTCCGATTTCCGTTCGAGGATGCTAACCGTTACACCACGCAGGACAGTGAAGTTCCAAGGAAATGAGACTAAGCAAACATAGCTTTAGGAATCTGAACAACCTCAGATTTTCGCTATTCGAAGCAACCCTGCTTCCTTATAAGCGTTTTGACCTATCTCCCATACAAAGACGGATGTAGGTCGGAATTCATCAAATTAGTGATGGAAGAAGTGTAATACATGTATTATCCCTCATAACATATGGGAAATCGATATAATATTCTATCGATTTCCCATGCGCGGACTGGGCCGCCGGGGTACTGGGAGAATTCCCCGTGGGCTGCCATATTTTGGACCGGTTGACCTTGTGCTAACTCAAGAAAAAAAGAAAATTATCAAATATTTCAATATTCTTGTAAAAGAGAACCAAGTTACACTAAAATTGCAAAGTTTATTTCCCACTTTGATGGCTTCAAAGAAAAAAAAATATATAAATAAATTAAAGTTCTATTGAGGCAAAAATTGTTTTTAATGCCCTTCTCCTTCCTCGACTTTCAAATGTAAGCCTCATTTCTTTCAACTGATATCTTCGACCTCAGTCCACTTCTGCCAGTTAAATTTGCAGTTAAACAGTCATTACAATCTAATCAAACATGCTACTTTGGCGTACTTTCATGCAATGAGGTTCATCTACGGTAAAGTTTTTGGGTTGATATATTTATATGTATACGCTTTTTAACTTAACAAGATCTGTATCTACTTTCCTATGCTTTGGGCCTTACAGTTACGCGAATTCTCGAACTACAGTTCTGGAAAGTCTGTTTCTGCTACAGGAAAAATACTTTTTCAATTTGAAAGTAAATAAATAAATAAAAATTAAATTTCACATCATTTTATTTCTCTTACTTTTGCACAGAAAATTCTTACAATTTTGGACATTTTCAGTTTTTTCCAAGAGTTTTTTACATAATTATTTTATTAATATCATTAATAAAATAATTTACATTATTAATATTAATAAATATTAATAATATCATTAACAAAATAATTATGAACAAATATCTTGGGAAAAACTGAAAATGTCCAATATTGTAAGAATTTTCTGTGCAAAAGCGAGAGAAATAAAAGGATGTAAAATCTAATTTTTATTCATTTATTTACTTTCAAATTGAAAAAGCTTTTTTCCTGTAGCAGAAACAGACTTTCCAGAACTGTAGTTCAAAAATTCGTGTAACTGTAAGGCCCAAAGCATAGTAAAGCAGATACAGATCTTGTTCGGAAAAAGGGCGTATACATATAAATATAACAACCCGAAAATTTTAGTGTAGGTGAACTTCAATGCATGACAGTATGCAAAGATAGCATATTTGATTAGATTGTAATGACTGTTTAACTGCAAATTTAACTGGCGCAAAATGGACTGAGGTCAAAGATATCAGCTCAAAGGAATGCGGCTTAAATTTGAAAGTCGAGGAAGGAAAAGGGCATTAAAAACAATTTTTGGCTTAATAGAACGTAGTTATAGTTGGTAAGTCCAGAAAAAGAAATTAATTTTTGGTTCATATGGATTTCGGTTCTCACTAAAAGCGAAAAAACTATTACACATTCTGAATCCAGTTATCGCAATAAAATTCATGAAAATAGAATCAAGTCTTCAACAGCTCCTCTCAGAGAACGTACCCTTTCTGTTGCTCTGCAGCAACGAGAGTAGTTTTGTTCTTACATTAAATTGTATCAGGGATGTGCAGTCCAGAAAAATGTGTAAAATGTTGTTAATCATTACAACAATAGAAAAAAGAAACTCCCGTATTTTGTAGACTTGTGTGGAAAAAGATGTTTACATAGTAAATGGTGATGCTGACATATAATATCTTTAGGGAAGGCATACTTCGATCATTTTTCCCAAAAGTGAGCCGCACAAAATAGATTTCAGGGCCGTTTATGGATCGTCAGTCCACCACTGGATATCTCAGTACATTCCACAACAAACTGCCGCAGCTCTGTGTAACAAAATGATCTCCACACGTTACTAGGTAAGTGTTAATCCCTTTTGATAGGGGAGTGTATGCATTTATGAATAAAATGACTTATATCAGAGATTCTTCGTTTCCTTCCCTTATCAGTGGAGGTATTTTTCTTCAGATGAAACAGGCTTCATGAATCTTTTCTGTGGTGATAATTTTCCTAAGAGCTATTTCTATGTCCGTCTCTTGTAACCGGAATGTCATTAAACAGAAAGGAATTTTCATTATGGGCAGACATTTTCCATTACCTGGATCTCTACTGATTTTTCGCTTTATTTGTTTCGATGAAAACAAGCGGAATCCCATTTAGTGAAATATAATATCTCCTATGCTTCTTGTGCATCTTCTGGTAGTTGTCCCCTTTTGTTGCAACTGATGCCCATCCCTGAAAGCAAATCTATCAGAAATACTTTTAGGACTGTAGCTGAATTTCTAGTGATTATGTAAATACAGCAAAGCGTGTTTCTTCAGCATGACTTTCAAAGGAATCACTTTCTGTATTTGCTTAGTTATTATATTATTGAAATACCGACAAAGTGCTAATAATGAAATGCGTGATTTTAATTAAAGAAAAGTGGAAATAAAATCGTTCGATTGTTCATTCGTTATCGAAATCTAAAAGATTTTTCAGCCGTCCCGGTGGCGCAGTGGTCTAAGCGATGGCTTCTGAACAGGCAAGTCGCATGTTTCTCGAGCTCCCGTCTTAGGCCTGTGGTATCTCGTTGTTATTGTGTTTTGTTTGTTTTTGGAAGTTATTGAGTATTGTTTGTTCTTTATACCTTCCTCACAAGTAGTGAGGCTGTGTACCAGCCGTACACGCTTTTTTTCCCGTTTTTCTACCTGTTATTTGAGTGTTGCAAGCTGCAACACTCAAGCCACGAGGTTTAGTAGCCGAGCTGGCTACTACCTCAACCGGAATGAGTGCCTTATCCCAGTTAATACAACCTTCAGTTGAGCGTTCTTCGTCGTCAGTCTCTTCAGTGTCAACCATGCATAGTGCTTCTTCTAATAGTGTTGGGGTCTCTTCAAAGAGTGTTGGTGTTACTGCAACTGGTGTTGTGATTTCCAATGTGCCAGCGGCTGGGCCAGGGGCACCCAGTACGTCTCGTTCGTTCGCCGCGGCTGTGGGTGCAACCTCTACTGTTCCTAGTGCTTCAGTGTCTCTGAGACCTGAGTTTACTCGTGTTGCTTCAGCTTTACGAATTACATTGCCTAACGACTCACCTCAAGGTAAGGAAATTTCCTCTGCTTTACTCTTAAGTGTATTTGCGCCTGCTCTGCGCAACACCCCCTCCCCCAGTATTTACATACAGTTTCTCAAGTTATTCCTGGTGAAAGCATTGTGTCAATTATCCGTTTGGGTGGGGGTGTGGTCGTGCACTTCACACACCAACAAGCAGTTAACAAAATCCTGGCTTTTGGCCTGGATATCGGTTCCGCACATCTACAACCTGTGGCAGCTGCTCAGCGCCCAGTTACAGTCACCTTGTCCCCAGTTCCTACAGCAGTTCCTGATTCGGTGCTGATTGACGCCCTTACCACCCTTGGGCGTGTGGTCGGCACCACAAAGTATCTTCCAGCAGCTGCACGCGACTCTCCCCTGAAACACGTTCAGGGCGGACGTCGCCAATACATAGTTATTTTTCCGACCCCTCAAGCAATAGAAAACCGGCCAACCACTTTGGAACTAATCACTGATCATCATCATCATCATTGTCAACCATTTTCAATCCACTGCTGGACGAAGGTCTCCCCAAGTTTCCTCCACAACGGTCTGTCTTGTGCCAGTCTCCTCCATGTCACTCCCGCATACTTTCGAATTTCATCCACCCATCTCCCATGTGGTCTTCTTCTGGGTCTTTTCCTGTCCCTTGGAATCCAATCTAAAATTTCGGCTGTCCATCGATGGTCTGTTCTTCTGGCAGTATGTCCAGCCCATTGCCATTTCAGGGATTTAACTCTGATCATGATGTCTTCCACTCTTGTCATTTTTCGGATCCACGTGTTCCTCTTCTTATCTCTCCTGGTTACACCAAGCATGCACCTCTCCATGCTACTTTGAGTTGTTTGCAGTCTTTGTATGTCTCCTTTAGTTAAGGTCCACGTCTCTGCACCATACGTAAGCACTGGAAGGAAGCATTGACCAAATACTTTTCTTTTAAGACATAATATCATATTGCTCTTGAAAATTATGCTGTTTCTTCCAAAACCTCTCCAGACAAGTTCTATACGCCGATTAATTTCTTCATCAATGTGACCCTCACTTGATATCTGCTGTCCAAGATAAACGAAGGAATCTGTTATCTCCAGCTTTTCTACATCAATCGATAAATCTTCATTTCTTGTAAAAGCATTGAACATCACTTTTGTCTTCTGAAAGTTCATTTTTAATCCCACTTCTTTACTCTTGTCAGCAAGTTCCTGGATAATACGCTGCAGCTCTGATGGGCTAGTTGCAAAAATGACTACGTCATCAGCAAAACGAAGGTGGGTTAGATAATCTCCATTGATCTTTATCCCCTTGTTTTCCCAGCTCAGTGACTGAAAAACACCCTCCAATGTGGCATTAAAGAGCTTCGGAGATATGGTGTCACCTTGTCTCACTCCCTTTCCAATTTTCATGTGTGTTGTATTTTCAAACAGCCTAATCTTTGCACTTGCATTTTCATAGATGTTATTAATAATATTAATGTATGCATCTTCAATACCGCAGGATTTTCAAAGATATTGTAACTGCTAATGGTTTCACCAAATCAAAGGCCTTTTCATAATCGATAAAAGCCATGCACAATGGAAGCTCATATTCCCTCGCTCTTTCAATTAGTTCTGTCAGTACGTGGATATGATCTATTGTGCTGTAGCCACTCCTGAATCCAGCTTGTTTTCTCGGTTGAGCCATGTCCAGTGTTACCTTTAAGTGGTGTGAAAGAACTTTAGTGAAGATTTTATAAACCACTGATAGGAGGCTGTTAGGTCTGTAGTTCCTGAGATCCTCAATGTCACCTTTTTTATGTAGCAAGATCATTGTAGCGTTGTTCCAATCCTCAGGAATTTTCCCTTCATTAAGGCATCGAGTGAAAATTTGGGCGAGTACTGTTTCGATTTCTCCACTTGCTTCTTGTATGATGTCTACAGTAATTCCATCTTCTCCTGGAGCTTTTCCCCGCTTCATGTTCTTGATTGCATGTGCAACTTCTGCTGGAAGGACTGGAAGAACTCTAGTACTGGTACCTTTCATGATGTCTGGAGTACATGTATCATCCCTTTCATATAATTTGGAGTAGAAATCTTTCACTCTTGTCAAACTTTCAATTCTATTTCTTGTTACAGAACCATCTTCTTTTCTCAGTGCCATAATCTGTTTTTTCCCCTTACTGAGATGTCCCTTTGCTATCTTTAGGCTTTGGTTGTTTTCAATTGCTTTCCTCACTAGTTCACAGTTGAATTTTCCTTACGTCTTCAGTGATACTTTTTCGTACTGTCTTGCATAGCTCTATATATTCCACTTTGGAAGTCACATCTTCTTTAGTTGTCCTCATCACTTTTCTTTTTTGCATCAACATTTTGGTTTTTCCTGATAATTTGTTTACATGCAACTTGTTCTTAGACCCAGCTAATTTTGTTGCTGTTTCCATAAGAGCTTTGGTTATTTTTCTGTTAACTTAAGAAATATCCACTTCTTCCGATGTTAGGCCTTCTAAAGCAGAGAATCTGTTCTTCAGTTCCAATTTGAAGGTATTATGGTGTTGTTTAAGGTTGGTTATGCCAATACATTTTGTTTGTCTTATGAGCTTGCTACGTTCGAGTTTAGTGTTGAGGTGCATCTTACATCTCACCAATCTATGGTCACTGCCTGTATTGAACATGTTTAGCACACTGCAGTCTTCTCTGACGAATGTTTTGTTACACATAATAAAATCAATTTTCACTTGTCGTCCCATTTGGATGTCTCCATGTCCATTTCCTGTGTGGCTTCTTCTTGAAAAAGGAGTTCAAGATGAAAAACACTTCTGCCTCTGCAAACTCTACGAGAGTATTTCCACGCTGGTTTCTGTTGCCGTGACCGAATTTACGTACTGAAGTTTCATTCTGTTGCCGTTGCCCTATTTTTGCATTGAAATCTCCCATAATTATCTTCAAGTGCTGCTTACCTTTATTATTTAGATCACGAATTTCCTCATAAAATTCTTCAATTTCTTCTTCAGCATGACTTGTGGTGGGTGCATAAGTTTGAATAATCTGAGCCTGGTATCTTTTCGAGAGTTGGATAACGAGTCGTGCAGCTCTGTCAGAGGAACTTTCAACTTCTACAACTTTATCCTTCAGTTTCTTGTTTATTATAAATCCAACACCACTAGTTCTGCCAGTATCTGTCCCACGATAGTAGAAGAGATGTCCACTTTTCAGTTCAATGAGATCTTCTCCTTTTCTCCTTACCTCACTCAGCCCGACGATGTCCCACTTGATCCTTTGTAGTTCCTCTTCCAATTCAAGAAGCCTTGAATCAGAAGATAGGGAGCGTCCGTTGTACGTAGCCAAGGTCAGCATCAGATGGCAGCCTAGTCCGGTCCTCCGGGGATTCTTAGCACCCTCTACCTTCATGTCGCACTGGCCGCTGCCTTGGCCAGGTACATTCCAGCTGCCGGAGACTGAGGGCCAAGATTTAAGTTGTGGAGTCATTTTGGAGGGATTTGGCCATAACTCACCACGCTGGCCAAGCGGGTTGGTGAGTGTGGGATAGCATTTCCTCTAATCCCGATGGTATAGTTATACCGCTATTGGCGGTCGTCAGAGCCCCTTTAGTGGGAACAGGATGTACCACGAGAAGGCAGGGTTGACATTTGTCAAGGAGAGGCTGTGAACCTGTTTGCTTGTGTCCAGTGCTTCCGATGCAAGGGTGAGGGTCACCTTGCATCAGCATTCCCACATTACACTGCTACTACTGTTCCAACTACTGTTCCTGCTACTATTCCTGATGCTGCTGTCCCTGCGGAGACCCTGCACACCGTTCTGGTTTCCGCCATCTCCCTCCCCTTCAACCTGTTCCGGCTGCCGTTTCTGCTTCACCATCGGTCGTTTTGCCTCCTGCTGTCAGTTGTTGCTTCGGTTTCCACTGAACAGCAGGACTTTCCACCTCTGCTAGTGTCTGTAGGGGCCTCTTCCCCCAAGGTTCAGCGACACAAGAGGCAGAATTCTACAGGCTCGGAGAACCGTCATGCGAGTTCCATGGAACGACAAAAATTTAAGAAGACAGCGAATACTTCGTCAACCTCATCTGTGCCGACCTCTTTTACTTCACCAGTCCTCACCTCCAACCGATACTCTGTTTGGCCTGACGATGACTCTATGGACATTCCTGAGACCACCTCATGTGTTGAACTTGATGATGATTGTCCCACCCCTTCTCTGGTTGAAATCACCTCATTGTTTGCTGACAGTGTGGCGCCATTAACTTCCCTATTTTTTACTGATCTGTACGCCTTGATTGCTCGCCCCAGACGGGGGAAATTGATACAGATACCATGTATTGCGAGTAAACTCGCACATTTCCCGGAGATGCTAACTTCAGCGACACAAGAGGCAGAACTGCTCCGACCCGGATGGCAAATGTTGATTTGCCATCCGGGTCGGAGCAGTACGTTCACCGGTTGGTGTATCTGCTGAAGGTATTGAAGGCAGAGCTGGAGGGTAGGTTGCAACCTCCCCTGTGATGCCTTCCCTAAGAGTGCTCTGCTTTAATTGTAGAGGCCTGGCGTCTTCAGCTGCGAATGCTTTGGTCTACGAGGACGTTCGTTACCTGGGGACAGATATCATCCTCTTCCAGGAGACGAACTGTTCCTTGGCGACCGGGTGTTCCTGCTGGAGACGCTGGCCCTACGCTTTTTATCACAATTACCAGACGCACATTGGGTCCGGTACTGCGATTGCGTTCCGGACTCGGTTTCATTCCCTTCTCTCTGATATCGTTGAGTCACAGAGTCTGCTGTGCTCCTTTCAAGGAATCTCATTTAGTTATTTTTCCCGTCGCTTTCATATTTTCAATCTGCATATGCCACAGTCTTCGTTGATGCTGATGCCCTTCTTTTACATTTGATCTCCCTTCTTTCCCTAATTCTTCCTTCTGAGATTGTTCTTGTCGCTGGTGACTTCAACTGCACTCTCCAACCGGGTCTTGACCGCGATGGTTCCGGGGAGAGTCGCCTTGCCCTTTCCTCCCAACTGTCTTAACGCGTTAGTAATTCCTGTCTCATCGATGCTTTTCGTACCATCCATTATCTGTCCCGTGAATTCTCTTGGTTTCCCCCAGCCGCTTTAGCACATGCTGCGGCTCGTCTCGACCGGTTCTATGTTTCTAGTTTCCTCCACTCATCTCTTGTTGAAGTCACCCATCACCCTTCTGTTTCCTCTGACCATCGTCCTGTTCTTCTGGAATTTTTTTTTGTCTTCTTCTTCTTCTGTCCCCCCTCCCCGGTTTGGTCTCTCGACGATTTTCTTCTTTCTGACCCCACTTTTCAGGCCGAAGTTCGTTCAATCATTTCTTCTTCCATTTCTGAACTTCCTCACACGGTTGATCCAGCAGCTCTGTGGCTTTCCACCAAACTTTCTATCCTTCCGTTTGCTCGTCAGTTCTCTTTTTCATCCCGCTTTCACCGTTTTCATGATTTAACCTCTCTTCACTGTAAACTTCAATTCCTTTCTCCTTCAGATCCTTCTTTTGCAGCTCTTCAATCACAACTTCGTAGTATTCTGTCGTCCTTTGCTTCTTCGTCTCTCACCCGGTTAAAATTTTCTCAGTTACATTTTCATGATGACCCTTTCCAAAACCTTCGACATCTTGAATACCACCGTTCCTTGAGTTCCAACATTTCTTTTCTCTCACTTCAAGATGGTTCAACCGTTTCTGATCCGGTGCAGATCTGCGATCGGACCTTTCAGTATTTCACTGATCGGTTTCGAGCGCGGGTCCTGCTGCCGGCAGATAACTCTCCCTTATTATCGCATCTTCCTCAGGTTCCGTCTTTTCTTTCCCCCTCCTTGGATTCACCGATCTCCCCCTCAGAGGTTCGTTTTGCCATTTCCAGTCTAAATGACCGCTCCGCCCCTGGGGCGGACGGTCTTCCACTTTCTTTTTATAAAACCTTTCTTCCTGCTCTGCTTCCTCTCCTCGTTGCTTGTTTCAACTCGATCTTTTCTTCTTCGGCTTCTGTTTCATCTGACTTTGCCTTTGCTCTTCTACGCCTAATTCCTAAAACTGGTAACCTTAGTCTTCTTTCTAACTGGCGCCCCATTTCCATTCTAAACACCGACTAAAAAATCTTTGCGAAAATTCTAGCCCTTCGCCTTAACCCTGTCTTACAATTCCTTATCCATCCTGACCAAACTTATACTATCCCATCCCGTTCGATTGCAACTAACATTACTACCATCCGTGACTTACACTCTCTTGCTTCCCGTCTATCTGAACCTCTAGCTATTTTTAACCTCGATCAGAAACAAGCATTCGATTCTGTCCATCATTCTTATCTTTTCTCTGTTCTTCTTCACTTTGGCTTTCCTTCCCTTTTCTGTCAGGCACTTTCCAGTCTCTATTCACATTCTTCCATTCGTGTTCGGACTTCTTCTTTTATGACAGCTGCCATTCCATTTGCAAGCGGTATGCGGCAGGGTTGTCCCCTGTCGGGTCAACTGTTTGCCCTTACATTTGAACCGCTTCTCATTTCCCTTCGTTCTCGTCTGCTGGCAGGCATTCCGCGTGGTGTGGCCTCCACATGGCACCATCGCGTGGTTTTGTCTGCCTATGCAGACGACCTTACTCTTTTTTAAGTTCCCAACAGGCTTTTGGTGTCGTTTTGTCCACTTATAATGAATATGCTTCCCTATCTGGTGCGGCCCTAAATTCCTCGAAGTCCGTTGGCTTGTGGGCAGGCTCGTGGTCGACCCGCGGGGATCGCCCTTGGGGTGCCCGGTGGTCGACCACAGTCATAAAACTCCTGGGTGTGTTCATTGGGAACCCGGTGGTGGTTGCGGCCGCCACTTGGTCCCCTTTGGTACAGGACTTGAATCGTCGCCTTGCCCCTTTTCGCCGTTTGAAACCGTTTCTTTCTTTCTTTAGCAGGTCGCATCTTCTTTCCGCTTTTCTTCTTCCGGCCCTTTCTCATACCTGGTTTGCTCATTTTCCTCCTCCCCTCTTTCTCCGTCATGTCCAACGTCTTTTTACTGATTTTATCTGGGATGTCGTTCATTGGGTTCATCGATCCACGCTTGTTCTGCCGGTTTCTTTTGGTAGTCTTTCCCTTCCGGATTTGTCCTTCAAATCGAATGCTTTCCATCTCCACCACTTTCTACGGATTTTTTCTCTTCCTTCTAGTTCTTCTACATCTATCATTGATACTTTGCTTTTTTCACGAAGTTCTTTCCTTTCTCTGGCAACTTTTGTCCGCATGGACCTCTTCCCACTCATTCCCGAACACTTTCCCACTACTTACCGTACCGTTTTCTTCTTCTGGCGTTCCTTATGCCCAGTCCGCCCCCCCCCCCACCTCTACTAATGATCTCCTAGCGGAACCTCTTTTCTTCTCTTCTGCCCTCCGTTCTTCTACTTCTCAGTACCTGAACTTCTCCACTTGGTTCACAAGTGGCGTTGTTCAGGTTTCTCAACTTTTTGACTCTTCGCTCAATTGGAAATCCTTTGATCGCCTTTCACCTCAGTTACTTGACACCCCTCTCCACCGTCCGCAGTTCCGTCTGATTCAATCCAGTCTTATCCGTCTTTATCCTTCTCTTGTCAATTCAACTGGTCTCATTCCGTCTTCCGCTCCGTCGCCCAGCATTCCTTTTCTCCTTTTCTTGCACGATTCTTCGTTTTTACCCCATCAAGTCACAGCTAAAATTCTTTATTCACATTTTCTTACCTATTTCACTGTCTCGCTTGCCATTCCTTCAGTTTCTTCTACAGACCTTCCCGGTACGTGGAGTGATCCATCGACTTCCTTGGCTTCTCCGAAAGCCAGGGACATTCATTGGCTCTACCTACACCGGCGGCTGCTCACTCCCCGTACCCTTCATCGTTTCCGTCATTTGACTTCCCCGCTTTGCTTCTTTTGTTCGACCCTTGGAGATGTGTCCCATTCGTTTGATTCTTGTCTGGTGTTGCAGACCTTGTTTTCCATTATGTTTTCCCTTCTTTCCAAAGTTTGTCCTTGTTTTCATACCATGTTCCACTATTATTTCCTCAGACACCATTCTCCCCCTGTTGATGTCCACAATTATGTATGTGCCTTCGTCATTCTCCATGCGAAGCTGACCATTTATTTGCTTTATCATTCAAACGTGGATCGAGTTTCTCTCCGGCGTTACCATCCGGCTCGAGTGTTTCTGTGCAGGAGGTACCGATCTTCCATCCGATCGGTCCTCCAACTCTAATATGACATGTCGCGGGTTCGGCAGGATGTGCCGGCCTTTCTCTCTCTCTGGTCTCCTCATTTGCCATGGTTTACTGTGTCTGCTGGTGTTCTTACTCTCCTCCCTTAGTGCGAAGTTTCTATATATGTACATTTTTGGTACTGTTTGGTGTTTGTTTTGTTTTGGTGTATGTTTTGTGTGTGAGCTGTAGGCTTGTGTCAGTGGGTTATTGCCTCCAATTTGTTTTTTTGTTGCTTTCCGTGCACACATGTTTTTGTTGTCAGAATTTACTGCCATACTCCTTTTTATTCTATTTTCTTTTTCATCGGCCTCAAGCCGTTGGTCGACAAACTTTCCTGTGTGCCGGCTAAGTGTTATAATATTTTCTAATTTATGTGTCCTGTAACCAGGGTGCTTTGTGTTCTTTCATTGCTGTAGAGTGCGCATTGTCTGATGTGTTTGTTTTTGGTTTTTGTTGCTCAAGTGAAGACATAATTTACTAGTTTTGCCTTTGGTGTCGTTTCACCGAATTTATTTATTTTTTCTCGACGGTTTCACACTGCGTACCGTCACACGTTTTTGTTCTTAATGTTGGGGGTGTTTTTATTTTTGTTTTCTCGTGCTGAACGGGTACTGCAAGTGTGTGGTACCGAGAGTTACTTTGTGCTGGTTCTGCAACTAACCGTCGTGTTTCTTGTTTTTGTTCTGTTCGGTTGGTGTCTAATTTTTTGTGGTTAGTGCTGGGCTTGAAGAGCGTCTTCACTGTTACTTACGAATGCATTTGTTAGAGGTGCCTGTGTGCATGCTACGGCCTGTGTTCTTTTTTGCGCAATGTTTTCTTGGTGTTATTTGTGTACTGTGCATTACGTGTATAGTGCATTGTGTTCCTGATACAGGGTTTTAGTTTCGAGTGGTTTTTTTTTCACAGTGTGGCCGTCGTTTTTTGGTGGCCGCGAAATGACTTAAAATTACTTTTTTTGACTGTCCACTTTCACTGCTAAGCCCACAATTGTTTTTGTGTGTGGTTTTTGTGTGAGCTGTAGGCTTGTGTCAGTGGGTTAGTGTCTCCAATTTGTTTCTCTTTTGTTGCATTCCGTGCACACATGTTCTCGTTTTTTTTGTTGTCAGTAGAGTTTACTGCCATGACCTTTTTATTCTGATTTTCTTTTTCGTCGGCCTCAAGCCGTTGGTCGATAAACTTTTGTGTGTGTCGGCTAAGTGTTTTGGCATTTTCTGATTTATGTTTACTGTTACCAGGGTGCATTGTGTTATTTTGTTGATGTTGAATTCTTTAGTGCGGTAGAGTGCTCATTGTCTGATGTGTATATGTTTTTGTTGCTAAGTGACGATATATTTTTTTTAGTTTTGCCTTTGGTGTCGTTCACCAAATTTAATGTTTTTTTTCTCGACGTTTTCAATCTGTTCACCGTCACACGTTTTTGTGTTTATTGTTGGGGGTGTTTTTATTTTTGTTTTCCCTTGCTGAACGGGCAATGCAAGTGTGTGGTACCGAGGGTTTCTTTTTGTTGGTTCTGCGACTAACCGTTGTGTTTCTTGTTTTTCGTCTTGTACTGTTGGTGTCATTTTTTGTGGTTAGTTTTGTGCGTGCAGAGCGTCTTCACTGTTTCTTACGTTTGCACTTGTTGGTGGTGCATGCCTGCATGTTACACTCACTGTTCTTTTTCGCAACGTGTTCTTGGTGTTCTTTGTGTACTGTGTGTAGTGTTCATGGTGTAATTTGTGTACAGTGCTTTTTGTATTGTGTGTAGTGTTCATGGTGTAATTTGTGTACAGTGCTTTTTGTATTGTGTTTATGATAAGGGGTTTTAGTTTCAAGGGTTTTTTTTTCCTCAGTGTGGCTGTCGGTCTTCGTGGCCGCGATATGTCTTAAAGTTATTTTTTTGTTGTTCGTCGGCATCCAGCCATTTGTCGACATGCCTCTTCGCCCTTCCTGGAGTTGATTTTTTTTCGGCTGCTACTTGATGTCGATCGGGGTTTTTTTTTTCCTCATCGGGTGTGACTTACTCGCCTGACTCTTTCTTTGCCGCCTAGCACCGTAGGTGGTTTATATAGTGTGCACTGCTTGCTGTGCTACTCTTTTTTTACTGTGTGCGATGCTTAAGCTAGTTTTGATTGGCGTCCGTTTCGTCCTGAAATGTACTATCTGCCGTTTGCGTTATTAATTGTGTGGAGATATTTTCGTTCCCGGGGAGTCATTGTGCAATTTTTGTTCCCGGTGGAAATATGTGTTTGTACGATGTCTTATTTTAAATAAAAGCTCTTTTGAAGTTCTGATCATTCGTCCAAGATGGGTCTGGGTTTGAATCCCGGTGAGGCATGGATGTTGTTTGTCTTACGGCGCTGGCTCTCTGCCTTCCCTAGAACCAGTGCCCTTAAATTAGGCACGGGCGACTGCTTATAGCCCATTGAGTTACTCACGGTGGTCGTTAAACCTCCAACAAACAAACAAACAAAAGATTTTTTAAAACTCTTTGTGTATCAAGTTTGTAATTAAAAGCCACAAAAGTTAAAACCATATTAAATTATAGGGATCGGTTCAGACTTCACATTTCTTCGGTAGCATAGTTAGTGACGTTGGGACGCTGGTTCAAAATCATGCAGTGGATCCGACTGTTCCGTAAAAATACGGTATAGTTATGTCAGCTATGCGTAGGTGTATTGCTGCGAACCTCATTTTACATACGGCATTTTCTTACGTACTATATACCGTGAGCTCATCACGCAATCGGAAGTATAGATTGCAAAATATAAGATTGTCTTGTACCAAGAATGGACCGCTGGCACACTGAGTATCTCCCGACGTCATAACTGAGGAGCCCCAAACGCCAACGACCCCAGAGGAAAACGTCGCGTCGGTGGCAGTGTGCATGTCTGGGGAATGTTTTCCTGCTGTGACCGCTGGTACCACTGGATGGGTCTCTGAACGCCAATGGCTACCTTCCATCCTCGCTGACCACATGCATCCCTTCACCCTGCTGGTGATGGTGTCTACCTACAGCAGGGTAAAGGTCCAATATGACAATGCGCCGTATCACGTCGCCAAGAGGGAAGGGCGGGGGGGGGGGTGACTGGCTCCAGGAACACGTCAGCGATGTCTCCGTTCTCATCACTTGGCCGGCGAAATCGCGCGAACTCGATCCAATAGAGCACTTGTGGGACTATTTGGATCGATAGGTTCGACGTGCCGACTCACAACAACGTCATCTCTGAGACAACCCACAACCTGCTCTGATGCAGTCCGAATGGGCATGTGTGCGTCGGACAACCTTCCAGGACCTCATTGCTTCCACGCCACGCTGTCTTGCCGCTGTCGTACGGGCCCAAGGATAGTTATTCCCATTATTAGGTAGCTGTTCATATTATTCTGATACGACTGTGTATGTAGGTCACAAAAGTCTGCACACGAAAGAAAGAAAATTAGAAATGTGCTTGATTCAGACGTCTGGATAACAAACTAATATCGTGTAGACCCTCTTTTTGAATCAAGCACTGCTAGTAATCTCCTAGGCATTGACAGCACAAGAGATTTCGTGACATTCGGTGTAATTTCAGACCACGCCTGCATTAATGAATCCTTCAAGGATTCCCAATTAGTGATAGGGTGTTTTCGAACTCTTCTTTTGAGTTCATCTCATAGGTGTTCAATTGGATTTAAGCCCGGTGACTGGGAAGGTGAGTGGATTTTTTCAGGTACTTTATAAGGCAGCCACTGCTTGACAATATTGGGTGTGTGTTTAGGGCTATTATCCAGCTGAATGAGCCATTGGCTCCAAAGTCCTAAGCTGTCGACAGATGACTGTACATTGGTCTGTAATATTTTCAAGTATTGTAGGCATATCCTCGATGAAAACTAATTTCCCAACCCCAGCCGCCACCATACATCCCTAAATCATTACATAGCCTCCATCATGCTTGGCTGTGGGAACCAAATTTTCGAGTTTCATTTCTTTTCTCCGTCGCCAAATCTTTCCACTAGAATAAAAGATATTACATAACAACAAGCATGAATTTAAAAAATAACGCGTAGCAGGTGCTGAATAATTATAGTCTTGTCAGATTTTTCTCTTCAGACCAACTCTGAGGTGAGTCTTGTCCATTAGATCAGTAGATGGCGAGTACTGAAAGAATGGAGACATTCTAATGATTCTAAGACATGTTTCTGAGTGTGTAGGTGGTCTTAGAACAGAGAAAAAGCCGCCCCGGTGGCGCAGTGGTCTAAGGCGCTGGCCTCTGATTGTTCGTCCGTAAGGGGTCCGGGTTCGAATCCCGGTGAGACATGGGTGTTGTGTTTGTCTTACGGCACTGGCTCTCTCCCTTCCCTGGAACCAGTGACCCTAAATTAAGGACGGGCGACTGCTTATAGCCCATTGAGTTGCTCACGGTGGTCGTTAAACCTCCAATAAAAAAAAAAAAAAAAGAACAGAGAAAAAAACCGTGGATTACGAAAATCTATCAGTAGATAGGAGTCAAAATCAGTGATAAATCACTAGAATGGCAACACTGCTCAAAACCCAAGCGACAGACTTCTATGAGGAGGGTATCCAGACACTTGTGCCACGATATGAGAATAGTGGCGTAACTACCACACCCGCAGTTGCAGGAGGAGGGGGGGGGCACAGGTAACGAAGGGGCGTACTGCAGCTGCCATTTATAGTTTTAAGAAAAAAAATCGAATAAGCCCGATAATTAACCCAAAGATTCACATTTTGCTTTAAGATATACTTAGCTTTGCCTAAATAAATGTCTAGTTTCACGTTAAAAACACTGAATGTCCTACAGATTGAAAGTGTTCGGCTCTTTGACTTCGGGTTGTAATACGATTGCTCTGCAATGGGTTGTAAATAATACGATCGCTCTCCAATCGCCCTCTCTCTCTTTCTCTCTCTCTCTGCGGTGCTGAGGAAAAGCGTGAGGCCACAGTGGGATTCCCCGTGGAGGATGTGAGGAAACCACCATACTTTTGCAGGCATTCTCCCTGACTTCCTAACTCCCCCCCCGTCCCCCTCCCCACCACACACACACACACACCGCGAAAAATGCATTCTCCCTCGTGTTCGAAATCCTGGGAAAATGACTGTGCTTAGGGGTGCTGAAGTAAATCTTGCGATGCGGGGGGAGCACGTTGTTCTAGTTAGGCCACTGTATGACAAATGTCTTTACATCCAAGGAGAATAAGTTGAAAAGTAGATGATTAAGGTATGTCATCGCACATTAAAAAATAGTTATCGATATTTTTTTTTCTTTAAACGGTACTTACCCTCTGGATGGCCCTAGTATATCGGTTTCACAAGAAGATAATTACTTAGAATTTCTTTATTGTTCGAAGCTAATAGTCTACAATACGTACAAATATATCCATTTTAACATTGTTTCACCGTATATGTAACAATCGAGCTTGCTCTCTGTTGAAATCAATATTAAAAATGCTTCCATTGATTCAGAATTAGAGCAGTCGCCCAGCTGAAAGGAGCTTCCGAAAAGAGGGCCGTGAAAACCCTAGTGATCACAGGCTGTCTCCTAGGAATCCCATCCAAAGCTCACAAGCCTTCTATGCAGAGATTGAACGTAAAATTTTTAATGCAGTAATTTTTTTTCCTTACTGATATATGTTCAAAATATTTTATCTGCTAAATACGGTGCTTTAGAACATGTTATCTAACTATTATATGCAATGAAACAACGAGCACAGTATTTGAAATATATATTTTAAAGGTTGAGCACATTTACACTCTTTTGGATTCGGAGTGGTTACTGGAGCATAGTAGGAAAAATTTACGTAAACTTATGCAGGAATAAATTGAATTAAGTAAAATTCATAAACTATTTAGTAATATCATGAAAGAAATAAGGGATTACACCATATAATACAAATTTTGAAGATGACTCCGATTTTTGGTGTAAATGTGACAAGGATGGTTAGTCAGATAATATCCGAAAACTTGAAAATTTCATGTATGCATACCCGGGCGCTATCTGGGAGACGCGGATTCGAGTCCCGCTCCAGGACGATGAAATTTTAAAGTTTTCGGATATTAGCTGGCTTACAATCGTTGTCACATTTACGTAAAAAATCGGATTGTCATCTTCAAAATTTGTATTCAGAAATATCTTTTTCTTAGCTGATACTGTTCAACAGCATTCGCAGTATCTCGTTAATAATTTCGACAAACTACCTTGTTTGTCAAAATTTTTATTAGATTTCTAAATATTTCCTTTCAGAATTAAAATGCTAGATCGATATCCTTAAATCATTTATTTCTTTCATAATTTTGCAATGGCTACTTTTGCAATGAAAATGTCATTTCTGACAGAACATAACTTCTCGAGGAAAACGCACGAAGGCACAAAATACGCTTCTGTATCCAATTGTTCGGTGAACAGAACAGAAGTTACTTGAATAGCTTTTCATAGGTGTGTTTTTTTCTGTGAAAAAGCACCATTTCAGGACCAGATCATATGTAGAGGATTTCAGGAAGGGAGTGTCTGACTCCAGGTCTTAAACAACCGTTAGAAATAGAAAGCTAGGAGATTTGGGCTAGAGTTCCGGCTGTGAAAATGACACGGGAGCGAGGTAGAAAGGGGGAGGAAGACGCCCTTATTTATTACCGGGACCCCAGTACCCGGGGCCCGACGGCTTAACGTGCCCATCCGACGCACGGCAGACGTTTAGTGGTTCGAGCATCCGATGTCTTCTACGTGGCAGTCACGAACGTTGACCACTAGGCCACCCGCGGTCCATTTCACGACCAATTTCGGGTGTTCTTTTCCATAGCGCGTGCGCTTGCCTGCTTACGTAGCGGTTGAGTTCGCTAGCGCTGCAAAGACTTCCGTTTGGAGTTATGCCCACAGAATAAACGTTGGGCGAAGGAATTAATTCTTATCATTAAAAAAAAAAAATGCGGCCAAAGGAACAACTATTATCACAGATCAGTGGAAGGCATATTCCAGTTTGTCGGATGACAGTTATTACGTACATCAAAGTGTTAACCATTCGTGGATCCAAAATGAGGTGCACATACACAAAATATTAAATCTAATTGGAATGCTATGTAACGTGTACTTTATTGAGGAGGCATTAGAAAAGATGGCATAGCTGATAGATTACTGTTCTTGTTCTGACGAATTTGTAGTTTATAAAATAGATATTTTTTCACAAATATTAAATATCAAAAACACACAGTGGGGCAAATAATAAAACTTCATGATTTCCGTGTTTTACTGCTTCCAGTACTTGAATTAATGATTTAGTAATCTTGCTTTAATGTCTTCACTTATATTCACCGATGTAAACTTCATGTAGCCTGTTGTCACATCTCCGAGTGGAGGAAACTTTATCATTTTGAGTAATCTTTATTTTTTTTCTCGTAATCGACAGAGAATGTAAACAATGAAATTCAGCGCTAGCGAACTCAACCGCTACGTGCGCAGACGCTATTGGAAAGAACGCCGCCAATTTCTAATGTAAATTGCGAACTAACCCCGAAACTTCAGAATTCTAAGCTTTTTCACTGACCCCCTCCCGTCCCGCTCCTAGGAAGTTTGGGGATCATAGAAAACATTATGAATACTACAATAAAAACGCAAGAAGAATTTTTTGAGACAGCGATTTTCAACGATAAAAGTTTTTACGTTAGGGATAACTTCCAGTTTCTGGGATAGAAGGTGGTATTTAAAATAGCTCTACTTGCATAAGGGTACCATACGTATAAACAAGTTAGTAAAATCATGCGATGCATTGATTATGATACGCTTTCCAACATACCGGAAATTATTACTCAAGTTATGAGGATAATGGCTGTGGAATAAATCTCGCTCCTGTGTCCTGACCTTTGACCCTATTTCGATGATATTCAACAGAACTGGTTCAGTATACCTCAAGAATAACATACTAAACTTTTGTCATAATAGCAGCAGTTTTACGCACGTTATGAGAATAATGGCTGTGGACCAAATCTTGCTTTTGTGCAATGACCTTTGACCCCATTTCGTTGATATTCAACAGAGCCGATTCACTATACCTCAGGAACAACATGATAACGTTTTGTCGCAATCGAAACATTTTTAGGTAAGTTATGATGCACAAGGGCAACGGAATTGTTCCCACTCCAGTGTCCTGACCTTTGACCCCATTTCGCCCATTTTCAATAGAGTTCGTCCCCAGGCGGTCCCCTACCACATACTAAAATTTCGTCGAAATCGAACCATTTTCACGTGAGTGATCGTGCGGACGGACGGACAAAGCTGGAGCATATACGCTTCTTCAACCTACGGTTGGAAAGCGTAAAAAAAGGAAAAAGGTGTATTCATATTTTTTAATATCTGAGTTGCGTAATTTCCCAACACGACACACTAAAGGAGAAAAAGATTGCAACAGTATATCACGATAATGTATTTATTACATTATATGTTTCGGCTGTTATGGAAAGTTCGCATCTTTTCCTAAAAAGGCACTTCCCAGAGACCTAGGCAAGCATTGTTTAACGCAGCAGAAATGCAAACTACTGAGATCGCTAGAATTCCACTTTCACAACGCATTTTACGTTTCCTGTAACATGATTCAAAACTATGCAAATCATAAGCAGACACCAAGTCACAAAAATTACTTTGCATTCAGAGGGTACCTGCTGATATAATTTTGCAATACTTTCATGTGAACATTATTCATTGTGCCTCACCTCGAAATACCAATATTTATATTTTACTTAAAACAGCTATCCCATTGTCATGAGAGTTATTCAGATTTCTTTCATGGAAACTTTTCGTAGAACATGAAAGAAACTAAAGTTTTGTCAAAGTTCTGAAGACTGCTATCGTATTTTAAGTACTACAATTCCAATAACGCCAGTCTGTCTGAGCAGCTATTAAATTAAAAGAGCCGTAAGCTGCCGTGATTTCAGAATTTCAACTGATGATCGATTAGTTAAATTTCTCATAAAAAGAATAGGCATTGATAGGGCCACAGGAAAAGAAATGGGGAAGCAATTCTCATACTATTTCGGAGTTAGAGAACGAAAAAAGTTTTTACTTATCAGCATTAAAATTACGTCTTCAACGTATTTCTTTCCAACGTCAAAGGGTGCCTCCACAATAATAATGTATATAAACATACAGACATCTGTAATATATACATATATACACTCACGGACAATGAAATTTGCGCACCGAGAAGCATGCATCGGATCGAACTGAAATTTTATGGACGTAATGATACAGATGAATGATTACCCATGATGGCAAAAACAGAGCTGCAGGACAACTACAGAGAGACCTGTGGCACGCAGTCCGGTCATCTTCAATAGCGCGTCACACCGCCTCGTGGGGATAATACAAGCTACAATACGGTCCGGCATGGAGGGGAACAGACGCCTGATGTTGCCCTGCGGCAGATTGGCCCACACGTGTTGGACGGTGTGCCCCAAATCCCGGATAGTGCGACACGGCAGCAGTTGGCGTTTTAACTGGTACCACACATGCTCGATAGGAGACATGTCCGGGGAGCGGGCAGGCCATGGAAGTGTCTGGACATGACGTAGGCAGTCCTAGGCAACGCGAGCCGTGTGCGGTCGGGCATTATCCTGTTGTTATAGCTCACCTGGAATCCCGGCCAGGAATGGGAACACATGGGGCCGTAGGATCTCATCCACATACCGCTGGCCCATCAATGATCCACGTACCACTACTAGAGCTGATCGGCTATCGTAGGCATTGGCTCCCTAGACCATAACGCCTGCAGTGGGGTAGGTGTGGCGCTCGATAGCGAGGTTGGGATTGTGCCTTTGACCGATGATCATCTGCCAGCAAACCCAAAACGAAGCGGCACTCATCGCTAAATACCAAACGTCACCAGTTTGTGGCGTTCCACGTCGCTCTGGCTGGCACCACTGCACACGGAGCCGTCGATGTTCCGGTGTTTACGGCAGCACACGTAAGGGTCCCTGGGATCGCAGTTTCGCTTCCGCGAGGGGTCGAGAAATGGTTCGTGGGCACACAAGAGCCGCTACATCGTGGGATCCGTTCGTGCCTGGCGCAGGATTCGTCGATACTCTCTACCGGTGGTCCTGCTGGTCCGTCTGGAGCCGCTCCGCCGTGTGGCAGAGCCGTCACGCGTCCACTGCTCCCAACACAGTTGGAAGGTATGGTCAGAACAATCCACGTGGCGGGCTATACGGCGCGCCGACCACCCTGCTGTTTTCAGCCCGATGATCAGGCCTCTCTCAAAGTCCGTAAGTTGCGTAAATCGACGTCTCTGGAGTCTATCCGTCATTCTTGTCACTCTGTACTTTTGCTTGCGGCGGCCGGTGCTTTTCGCTTTCATACGACATCGACTACACGCCGTTTTATAAGGCTACAGGTTCGTGCTTTCAGCGCCACCACAAGGTGTGCGGTCATGCGCAATCGCATCAAACGTGGATCATTTGCATACCAGCACGCATTCTAGCTATTTGCAAAGTTTCGCGGTTGCGGCATGTTTTCTTCTAGGTGCACAAATTTCATTGTCTGTGAGTGTATACATGAGCATATGTGTGCACCTATCGTGTCTATGCACACATACACATAAGTTACGGGTAGCGATCTACTGCCGCGTGCTGGCCTGTGGCCAATCCATCGAGATGGACCTGGGTCCGAGCTTCCCGGTGGTGCGCTTCCCCATCGGCGCTGGTCTCATCCTCTCCAATCTTATCTCCCCCGGTAACAAGCGACCCAAACTTAGTGACGGACGACTGCTTATATCCCTACGAGTTGCGCATGATGGTCGATAAATATCGAAAAAAATATCACGGATATATCACACCGTCGTATCAGAATAATATGACCACCAACCTAATAATGGGAATAACCACCCTTGACCAGGATGGCAGCGGCGAAACGGTGGGGAGTGGGCGCGATGAGGCCCTGGAGGCTGCTCGAGGCACGCGTGCCCATTCGGACTGCAGCAGAGCACAGAGGTCCCGGAAATGACGCGGTTGTGGGTTGGCGCGTCGAACTAAATAGTCTCACAACTGCTCTATTCGATTGAAATCGGGTGATTTCGCCCGCGAAGGGAGAACGAAGACATCGCTGTTGTGTTCCTGGAATCAGTCACGCACCCCTTGGAGATGTGGCACGGCACATTGTGCTGTTGGTAGATACCATCCCCACCAGGGTAAACGTCCAACATAAAGGGATGCATGTGGTCAGCGAGGATACACAAGCAGCCATTGGCGTTCAGGGACCCATCTAGTGGTACCAGCTCATACCAGGAAAATGTCCCCCAGACATGCGCACTGCCACCTCCGGCATGTACTTGGCCGACAAGCGTTTCTGGGTGTTGATTCTCGTGTGTCTGACGTCATATCCGCCACCGCCCGTCACTTCTGTGGAGTAGAAACCTCGATTCATTGGAGAAGGCAACATTTTCCCACCCTTCCATTGTCCATTGACAGTAGTCCCATGCGAACTGCAGGTGTCGTTGCCGAAGGACCTGGATTAACATGGGCGCCTTGACGCTACGTTGATTCCGGAGACCCATGCATAACATGATTTGCTCTACCATTATCGGCAATTGCTGCACCGCTGGGCGTCGATTGCCCTTTACCAGTCGACGGAGGTGACGTTGTTCTCTAGGTTCGACGGACTTTGGAGCTCCACAGTCATGACGTCGGGAGGTGCTCGGTATGCCAGCGGTCCATTCTTGATGCACCCTTACTACAGCACCTCGCAACAGCACACGAAGTCTGCTGTTTCTGAGATGCTTCCACCCTTGGCGTGGTAGCCGATGATCATTCTTTTTTGATCGTTTGTCAAATCACTACCTCTACATATTGTGCTCACGTAACGCAGTGTGACTCATCTGTCCTGGCCGGCCGCTTATATCTCCGTATGTTCGACCTTGTCATGTGTACCCTGAGACGCGCCTGGATGGGTACATTGTGATTCCGGGGGTGGTCATATTATTATGATACGACCGTGTATTTAGAATTTGCGCGGGGTGGATGGCGTGCCTCTTGATTGGATGTTTAATAAGTCCGCACTGCCCTAGTATTAAGGGATCACCTAGCGTGCCAATCCATTAAGTAGCAGTATCTCCATGGGCAAGCTGTTAGTCAATATAGGATTTTAAATTTTCTGTATTTAGTCTACGATTTTCTCGAAACTCTGAAATAAGAACTTAACATGAAGACAGGAGATTTCATATAAATTGAAATAGCTAATTAAATGGACGATGTCATCGCTGTGTCCACGTTATTTTATAAACAACGCATAGCAACTGAAAAATTGTGTTCCGACACTACTGGTATCGAACCCCAGATCTCTCGATAACTAGTCGAGTACGCTCGCATTTACGCTAAGGTGCCAACAATTCTCAGTGCCATGCGTGGTTTATTAGTCAGCATCTCACTACAGAAATCCGCACTGACGGTCTCAGCAACTGAGATGTCGTCATCTGGTGGCATTTAACACAACCGCTGCACAATTTTTCGTTGCTATGCGTTGTTTATAAAATAGCGTTGATAGAGCGATGTCATCGTCCATTTACATTATCTCCACGTATTTGAAATATACACTGACGGAAGAAAAAAATCCCAACACCACGAAAAAATAGTTGTAGAAGAATGAAATGGCGGCAATACATTTGTATAGGTAACATATTTAATCGATTAAGGTTTCAAGATCACAGATTAATGTAAGCGCGAGAAGAGCCATTTTAAATGTGAAATGCTGATACATTAATAACCGGTGTAACCGCCAGAATGTTGAATGCAAACGTTCATGCATTGTGTCGTACAGGTGCTGGATGTCAGTTTGTGGGATGGAGTTCCATGCCTGTTGCACTTGGTCGGTCAATACAGGGACGGTTAATGCTGGTTGGGGGTGACGCTGGAGTTGCCGTCCAATGATGTCCCATGCGTGCTCGATTGTTGAAGGATCTGGTGATCTAGCAGGCCACGGCGACATGTCGACACTCTATAGAGCATGTTGGGTTACAACAGCGGTATGCGGGCGAGCGTTATCCTGTTGGAAAACACCCCGTGGAATGCTGTTCATGAATGGCAGCACAACAGGTTGAATCACCAGACCGACGTACAACTGTGCCGTCAGGGTGCGTGGGATAACCACGAGAGTGCTCCTGCTGTCATAGGAAATTGCTTCCCAGACCATAACTCCAGGTGTAGGTCCAGTGTGTCTCGGCCGCAGACAGGTTGGTTGCAGGTGCTCACCTGGCCTCCTTCTAACCAACACACGTCCATCACTGGCACCCAGGCAGAACCGGCTTTCATCAGAAAACACAAGAGATCTCCACTCCGTCCTCCAATGAGCTCTAGCTTGACACCGCTGACGTCGCAAACGGCGGTGGTTTGGAGTAAGTGGAATGCACGCTACAGGGCGTCTGGCTCGGAGCTTTTCTTCCAGCAACCGATTTGTAACAGTTCGTTGTGTCACTGTGGTGGCAACTGCAGCTCGAATTGCTGCCGCAGACGCGGTACGATGCGCCACGGCCATACGCCGTACACGGCGGTCTTCCCTTTTAGTAGTGCCACGTGGCCGGCCGGAACCCGGTCTTCTTGAGGCAGTACCTTCCCTTGACCACCGCCGCCAACAATCATGCACAGTGGCTACATTCCTGCCAAGTCGTTCTGCAATATTGCTGAAAGAAAATCCACCTTCTCGTAGCCCTATTACACGACCTCGTTCAAACTTCGTGAGCTGTTGATAATGGCTTCTTCGTCTTCTTAAAGGCATTCTTGACTAACATCAAAACCCTACGTCGAATGTCAATGATAACTAACGCTCACGAACGTTACAGCGCGTATTTACAGCAAACCTGCTTTGCATGTTCCGAGGGCGCTACTAGCGCCACACGTATGCGCCGAGCACGAAATTTGCATAGCCGTCATCTTCCAGATGTATTCTCACCACCTACTAACTGTCGTTTATCTAACACAACCCCTTCTTGGTGTTGGGATTTTTTTCTGTCAGTGTATTTACCATCACTAGCTAATTATTTGGAACACTTAACTAGTAAGGTGCTGGGCAGTCCTTTTCCTTCACAACAACGCAATTAGATGTGGCAAGGATTCAATGCGTTGTTGATATCGTTCTAAATGTATGTTCACTAAAGAGGATGTGACAGCGTCCGTCAACTGCCGAACGTTCGGTGAAGGAGAATCTCTGTTTAGAATGACCCTCTCAATCTCATCATAAAGGTGCTAAATCGGGTTAAGTTCTATGGACTGAATGCTACATTTTTACACGTCGAAGTCATTGTCGTACCCGTGGAACATCTAAATGATGATCTCAACCTTGTGTTATGGCGCGTTATTATACTGGAAGTAACTCTCCGCATCAGGAAACACCATACACATGTACAAAGGGTGTGAGATCCACAGTTAGGTTAAGATAAATCGAGGCATTCAAGTGCTGCCATTATGGAACCCAATGCTCTCCACAAAAGCAGACACAAGACATTTCGTCCCATGATCCCAGCAGCATAACTAACGGTATGCAGCTGGGATCCTTCGATTCGTGCTGCCGATGCCACATCCTACCCCGTCCATCAGAATCATTAACTGAAAACGTGATTCATCGGACCAGGCGACCTTTTTCAGTTTTCAAGGGTCCAGTTTTTAAGCTCCCTTGCCCACTATAGACCAATCTGTCGATTTTTAGAAAAGACGAGTGGCACTTCTGTGGTTTCACCCCCATTTCCACCAATATGCGGCGCATTGTGTATGCTAGAATTCTCCTACCCATGTCGCTGTTGTACTGCACGGTTACGTGACGCAATTGAACTATTCTGTTATCAGGTAAAAACCTCTTCATCAAACTTTGGTTCAGTACACAGGATGACCGTTGATGCACCAATATTTCTACACCCTCAATAAAAACAAGTAAGACATAAACTTAATAAAAATTCGTTGAAAGTACACTGTATATCTACGTATCAATGAATATTCAGAGTGACGCGCAGAGTCAATGAAACGCCCGTTGTTTGAGTATTTCCGTCTAAAATGCCCGAGCACGAAAAGATCGAATTGTATGCCAGTCGTTTAAGTTCTAGAGCCCAAATCCGAAAAGGTAAAGGCAAATATAGTGTGTATAGTTTTTACTAGAACATATTAAGTCCATGCTTTTGTCGAAATGAAGACATAAGAATTAAACATGAAGATAAGTGATTTCATATAATTTAATACGATAGGCCTAACAGAACGCGATTCGGCTGTTGAAAAAAAAATGGGCGGGATCGTGTCCACACTCGTTTGGAATGCTGGAACAAAAAGATATATACCAATCATCAGCATTCCAAATTTGTGTGGCAAACTGTTCCCGCACTGGTGTAAAAGTCACCTTCTGGAAGTGCAGTCGACAGTAATTAACGAATTTCTTTATAAACAACTAAGCAGATAGTAGGGCAAGAAAAATAGCAATAATAGTTAGCACATGGGCACTACAGTATATATATATATGTATGAATAAATATTCAGAACGACGCGCGGAGTTAATGGTACGCCAGTTGAGTGGGTGCTTGCGTCCCCAATGCCCGAGCAGGAAGGGCTCAACTGGAGTGCCATTCGATTAGGTAGTAGCACCCCAACGCAGGAGGTATCAGGAATTATAATTGAAGTCGCTTTAGTATTTCACAATTAGGTATATTCTTTTATTGAAAGTTATGAAGTATCCGTAATTATATTATAACTGTAGTCTTTTTAGTATTAGGTCAATTCTTTTGTTGAAAGTAAGACATAGCGATTTAACATGGGGACAGGTGCTTTCACATAAATTTAATACGATAGGCCTAACAGAACGCGATTCGGCTGTTGAAAAAAAAATTGGGCGGGATCGTGTCCACACTCGTTTGGAATGCTGGAACAAAAAGATATATACCAATCATCAGCTTTCCAAATTTGTGTGGCAAACTGTTCCCGCACTGGTGTAAAAGTCACTTTCTGGAAGTGCAGTCGACAGTAATTAACGAATATCTTTATAAACAACTAAGCAGATAGTTGGGCAAGAAAAATAGCAATAATAGTTAGCACATGGGCACTACAGTATATATATATATGTATGAATAAATATTCAGAACGACGCGCGGAGTTAATGGTACGCCAGTTGAGTGGGTGCTTGCGTCCCCAATGCCCGAGCAGGAATAGCTCAACTGGAGTGCCATTCGATTAGGTAGTAGCACCCCAACGCAGGAGGTATCAGGAATTATAATTGAAGTCGCTTTAGTATTTCACTATTAAGTATATTCTTTTATTGAAAGTTATGAAGTATCCGTAATTATATTATAACTGTAGCCTTTTTAGTATTTTGTTAAAAGTAAGACATAGCGATTTAACATGGGGACAGGTGCTTTCACATAAATTTAATACGATAGGCCTAACAGAACGCGATTCGGCTGTTGAAAAAAAAAATTGGGCGGGATCGTGTCCACACTCGTTTGGAATGCTGGAACAAAAAGATATATACCAATCATCAGCTTTCCAAATTTGTGTGGCAAACTGTTCCCGCACTGGTGTAAAAGTCACCTTCTGGAAGTGCAGTCGACAGCAATTCACGAATATCTTTATAAACAACTAAGCAGATAGTAGGGCAAGAAAAAATAGCAATAATAGTTAGCACATGGGCACTACAGTATCATCATCATCATCATTGTCAACCATTATCAAACCACTGCTGGACGAAGGTCTCCCCAAGTTTCCTATACAACGATCTGTCTTGTGCCAGTCTCCTCCATGTCACTCCCGCATATTTACGAATTTCATCCATCCATCTCCCATGTGGTCTTTTTCTGGGTCTTTTCCTGTCCCTTGGAATCCAATCTAAAATTTCGGCTGTCCATCTATGGTCTGTCCTTCTGGCAGTATGTCCAGCCCATTGCCATTTCAGGGATTTAACTCTGATCATGATGTCTTCCACTCTCGTCATTTTTCGGATCCACGAGTTCCTCTTCTTATCTCTCCTGGTTATACCAAGCATGCACCTTTCCATGCTGCTTTGAGTTGTCTGCAGCCTTTGTATGTCTCTTTTAGTTAAGGTCCACGTCTCTGCACCATACGTAAGCACTGGAAGGATGCATTGATCAAACACTTTTCTTTTAAGACATAATGGCATATTGCTCTTGAAAATTATGCTGTTTCTTCCAAAAGCTCTCCAGGCAAGTTTTGTACGCCGATTAATTACTTCATCAATGTGACCCTCACTTGATATCTGCTGTCCAAGATAAACATACGTATCTGTTATCTCCAGTTTTTCTCCATCAATCGATAAATCTTCATTTCTTGTAAAAGCATTGAACATCACTTTTGTCTTCTGAAAGTTCATTTTTAATCCCACTTCTTTACTCTTGTCAGCAAGTTCCTGGATCATATTCTGCAGCTCTGATGGGGTAGTTGCAAAAATGACTACGTCATCAGCAAAACGAAGGTGGGTTAGATAATCTCCATTAATCTTTATCCCTTTGTTTTCCCAGTTCAGTGATTGAAAGACATTTTCCAATCTGGCATTAAAGAGCTTCGGAGATATGGTGTCACCTTGTCTCACTCCCTTTCCAATTTTTATGTGTGTTGTATTTTCAAACAGCCGAATCTTTGCACTTGCATTTTCATAGATGTTATTAATAATATTAATGTATGCATCTTCAATACCGCAGGATTTCAGAGCCGTGGTAACTGCTGATGGTTTCACCGAATCAAAGGCTTTTTCATAATCGATAAAAGCCATGCACAATGGAAGTTCATATTCCCTCGCTCTTTCAATTAGTTCTCTCAGTACGTGGATATGATCTATTGTGCTGTAGCCACTCCTGAATGCAGCTTGTTCTCTCGGTTGAGCCATGTCCAGTGTTACCTTCAAGCGGTGTGAAAGAACTTTAGTGAAGATTTTATAAACCACTGATAGGAGGCTGATAGGTCTGTAGTTCCTGAGATCCTCAATGTCACCCTTTTTATGTAGCAGGATCATTGTAGCATTGTTCCAATCCTCAGGAATCTTCCCTTCATTAAGGCATCGAGTGAAAATTTGGGCGAGTACTGTTTCAATTTCTCCACTTGCTTCTTGTATGATGTCTATAGTAATTCCATCTTCTCCTGGAGCTTTCCCCCGCTTCATGTTCTTGATTGCATGAGCAACTTCTGCTGGGAGGACTGGAAGAACTCTGGTACCTTTCATGATGTCTGGAGTACATGTATCATCCCTTTCATATAATTTGGAGTAGAAATCTTTCACTCTTGTCAAAATTTCGCCTCTATTTCTTGTTATAGAACCATCTTCTTTTCTCAGAGCCATAATCTGTTTTCTTCCCTTACTGAGATGTCCCTTTGCTATCTTTAGGCTTTGGTTGTTTTCAATTGCTTTCCTCACTAGCTCACAGTTGAATTTCCTTACGTCTTCAGTGATACGTTTTCGTGCTGTCTTGCATAGCTCTATATATTCCACTTTGGAAGTCACATCTTGTTTAGTTGTCCTCATCTCTCTTCTTTTTTGCATCAACATTTTGGTTTCTCCTGATAATTTGTTTACATGCAACTTGTTCTTAGACCCAGCTAATTTTGTTGCTGTTTCCATAAGAGCTTTGGTTACTTTTCTGTTAACTTCCGAAATATCCACTTCTTCCGATGTTAGGCCTTCTAAAGCAGAGAATCTGTTCTTCAGTTCCAACTTGAAAGTATTATGGTGTTTTTTAAGGTTGGTTATGTCAATACATTTTGTTTGTCTTATGAGCTTGCCACGTTCCAGTTTAGTGTTGAGGTGCATCTTACATCTCACCAACCTGCGTTGAACTTGTTCAGCACACTGCAGTCTTCGATGACGAATTTTTTGTTACACATAATAAAATCAATTTCACTTGTCGTCCCAATTGGATGTCTCCATGTCCATTTCCTGTGTGGCTTTTTCTTGAAAAAGGAATTCAAGATGAAAAATCCTTCTGCCTCTGCAAACTCAACGAGAGTATTTCCACGCTGGTTTCTGTTGCCGTGACCGAATTTACCTACTGAAGTTTCATTCTGTTGCCGGTGCCCTATTTTTGCATTGAAATCTCCCATAATTATCTTCAAGTGCTGCTTACCTTTATTATTTAGATGACGAATTTCCTCATAAAATTCTTCAATTTCTTCTTCAGGATGACTTGTGGTGGGTGCATAAGTTTGAATAATCTGAGCCTGGTATCTTCTCGATAGTTGGATAACGAGTCGTGCAGCTCTGTCAGAGGAACTTTCAACTTCTACCACTTTATCCTTCAGTTTCTTGTTTATTATAAATCCAACACCACTAGTTCTGCCAGTATCTGTCCCACGATAATAGAAGAGATGTCCACTTTTCAGTTCAATGAGATCTTCTCCTTTTTTCCTTACCTCACTCAGCCCAACGATGTCCCACTTGATCCTTTGTAGTTCCTCTTCCAATTCAAGAAGCCTTGAATCAGAAGATAGGGAGCGTCCGTTGTGGGTAGCCAAGGTCAGCATCAAATGGCAGCCTAGTCCGGTCCTCCTGGGATTCTTAGCACCCTCTGCCTTCATGTCGCACTGGCCGCTGCCTTGGCCAGGTACATTCCAGCTGCCGGAGACTGAGGGCCAAGATTTAAGTTGTAGAGTCATTTTGGAGGTGTTTGGCCATAACTCACCACGCTGGCCAAGCGGGTTGGTGAGTGTGGGATAGCATTTCCTCTGATCCCGATGGTATAGTTATACCGCTATTTGCGGTCGTCAGAGCCCCTTTAGTGGGAACAGGATGCACCACGAGAAGGCGGGGTTGACATTTGTCAAGGAGAGGCTGTGATGTTACGCATCACCTGACCTTACATCCCACTACAGTATATATATATATATATGTGTGTAAATAAATATTCAGAACGACGCGCGGAGTTAATGGTACGCCAGTTGAGTGGGTGCTTGCGTCCCCCAATGCCCGAGCAGGAAGGGCTCAACTGGTGTGCCATTCGATTAGGTAGTAGCACCCCAACGCAGGAGGTATCAGGAAATATAATTGAAGTCGCTTTAGTATTTCACTATTAAGTATATTTTTTTATTGAAAGTTATGAAGTATCCGTAATTATATTATAACTGTAGCCTTTTTAGTATTTTAGTATTTTGTTAAAAGTAAGACATAGCGATTTAACATGGGGACAGGTGCTTTCAAATAAATTTAATACGATAGGCCTAACAGAACGCGATTCGGCTGTTGAAAAAAAAATTGAGCGGGATCGTGTCCACACTCGTTTGGAATGCTGGAACAAAAAGATATATACCAATCATCAGCTTTCCAAATTTGTGTGGCAAACTGTTCCCGCACTGGTGTAAAAGTCACCTTCTGGAAGTGCAGTCGACAGTAATTAACGAATATCTTTATAAACAACTAAGCAGATAGTAGGGCAAGAAAAATTAGCAATAATAGTTAGCACATGGGCACTACAGTATATATATATATATGTATGAATAAATATTCAGAACGACGCGCGGAGTTAATGGTACGCCAGTTGAGTGGGTGCTTGCGTCCCCAATGCCCGAGCAGGAAGGGCTCAACTGGAGTGCCATTCGATTAGGTAGTAGCACCCCAACGCAGGAGGTATCAGGAATTATAATTGAAGTCGCTTTAGTATTTCACTATTAAGTATATTCTTTTATTGAAAGTTATGAAGTATCCGTAATTATATTATAACTGTAGCCTTTTTAGTATTAAGTCAATTCTTTTGTTAAAAGTAAGACATAGCGATTTAACATGGGGACAGGTGCTTTCACATAAATTTAATACGATAGGCCTAACAGAACGCGATTCGGCTGTTGAAAAAAAAATGGGCGGGATCGTGTCCACACTCGTTTGGAATGCTGGAACAAAAAGATATATACCAATCATCAGCTTTCCAAATTTGTGTGGCAAACTGTTCCCGCACTGGTGTAAAAGTCACCTTCTGGAAGTGCAGTCGACAGTAATTAACGAATATCTTTATAAACAACTAAGCAGATAGTAGGGCAAGAAAAATTAGCAATAATAGTTAGCACATGGGCACTACAGTATATATATATATGTGTGTAAATAAATATTCAGAACGACGTGCGGAGTTAATGGTACGCCAGTTGAGTGGGTGCTTGCGTCCCCAATGCCCGAGCAGGAAGGGCTCAACTGGAGTGCCATTCGATTAGGTAGTAGCACCCCAACGCAGGAGGTATCAGTAATTATAATTGAAGTCGCTTTAGTATTTCACAATTAGGTATATTCTTTTATTGAAAGTTATGAAGTATCCGTAATTATATTATAACTGTAGTCTTTTTAGTATTTAAGTCAATTCTTTTGTTGAAAGTAAGACATAGCGATTTAACATGGGGACAGGTGCTTTCACATAAATTTAATACGATAGGCCTAACAGAACGCGATTCGGCTGTTGAAAAAAAAATGGGCGGGATCGTGTCCACACTCGTTTGGAATGCTGGAACAAAAAGATATATACCAATCATCAGCTTTCCAAATTTGTGTGGCAAACTGTTCCCGCACTGGTGTAAAAGTCACCTTCTGGAAGTGCAGTCGACAGTAATTAACGAATATCTTTATAAACAACTAAGCAGATAGTAGGGCAAGAAAAATAGCAATAATAGTTAGCACATGGGCACTACAGTATATATATATATATGTATGAATAAATATTCAGAACGACGCGCGGAGTTAATGGTACGCCAGTTGAGTGGGTGCTTGCGTCCCCAATGCCCGAGCAGGAAGGGCTCAACTGGAGTGCCATTCGATTAGGTAGTAGCACCCCAACGCAGGAGGTATCAGGAATTATAATTGAAGTCGCTTTAGTATTTCACTATTAAGTATATTCTTTTATTGAAAGTTATGAAGTATCCGTAATTATATTATAACTGTAGCCTTTTTAGTATTAAGTCAATTCTTTTGTTAAAAGTAAGACATAGCGATTTAACATGGGGACAGGTGCTTTCACATAAATTTAATACGATAGGCCTAACAGAACGCGATTCGGCTGTTGAAAAAAAAAATTGGGCGGGATCGTGTCCACACTCGTTTGGAATGCTGGAACAAAAAGATATATACCAATCATCAGCTTTCCAAATTTGTGTGGCAAACTGTTCCCGCACTGGTGTAAAAGTCACCTTCTGGAAGTGCAGTCGACAGTAATTAACGAATTTCTTTATAAACAACTAAGCAGATAGTAGGGCAAGAAAAATTAGCAATAATAGTTAGCACATGGGCACTACAGTATATATATATATATATATATATATATATATATATATATGTGCCAAGGTCAGCATCAGATGGCAGCCTAGTCCGGTCCTCCGGGGATTCTTAGCACCCTCTGCCTTCATGTCGCACTGGCCGCTGCCTTGGCCAGGTACATTCCAGCTGCCGGAGACTGAGGGCCAAGATTTAATAAAGTTGTAGAAGTTGAAAGTTCCTCTGACAGAGCTGCAAGGCTTGTTATCCAACTCTCGAAAAGATACCAGGCTCAGATTATTCAAACTTATGCACCCACCACAAGTCATCCTGAAGAAGAAATTGAAGAATTTTATGAGGAGGAAATTTGTCATCTAAATAATAAAGGTAAGCAGCACTTGAAAATAATTATGGGAGATTTCAATGCAAAAAATAGGGCAACGGCAACAGAATGAAACTTCAGTAGGTAAATTCGGTCACGGCAACAGAAACCAGCGTGGAAATACTCTCGTTGAGTTTGCAGAGGCAGAAGGGTTTTTCATCTTGAACTCCTTCTTCAAGAAAAAGCCACACAGGAAATGGACATGGAGACATCCAAATGGGACGACAAGTGAAATTGATTTTATTATGTGTAACAAAAAATTCGTCATAGAAGACTGCAGTGTGCTAAACAAGTTCAACACAGGTAGTGACCATAGATTGGTGAGATGTAAGATGCACCTCAACACTAAACTTGAACGTGGCAAGCTCATAAGACAAACAAAATCTATTGACATAACCAACCTTATAAAACACCATAATACCTTCAAGTTGGAACTGAAGAACAGGTTCTCTGCTTTAGAAGGCCTAACATCGGAAGAAGTGGACATCTCTGAAGTTAACAGAAAAGTAACCAAAGCTCTTATGGAAACAGCAACAAAATTAGCTGGGTCTAAGAACAAGTTGCATGTAAATAAATTATCAGGAAAAACGAAAATGTTGATGCAAAAAGAAGAGAGATGAGGACAACTAAAGAAGATGTGACTTCCAAAGTGGAATATATAGAGCTATGCAAGACAGTACGAAAAAGTATCACTGAAGACGTAAGAAAATTCAACTGTGAACTAGTGAGGAAAGCAATTGAAAACAACCAAAGCCTAAAGATAGCAGAGGGACATCTCAGTAAGGGAAGAAAACAGATTATGGCACTGAGAAAAGAAGATGGTTCTGTAACAAGAAATAGAGGCAAAATTTTGACAAGAGTGAAAGATTTCTACTCCAAATTATATGAAAGGGATGATACATGCACTCCAGACATCATGAAAGATACCAGTACCAGAGTTCCTCCAGTCCTTCCAGCAGAAGTTGCACATGCAATCAAGAACATGAAGCGGGGAAAAGCTCCAGGAGAAGATGGAATTACTGTAGACATCATACAAGAAGCAAGTGGAGAAATCGAAACAGTACTCGCCCAAATTTTCACTCGATGCCTAAATGAAGGAAAGATTCCTGAGGATTGGAACACCGCTACAATGATCCTGCTACATAAGAAAGGTGACATTGAGGATCTCGGAAACTACAGACCTATCAGCCTCCTATCAGTAGTTTATAAAATCTTCACTAAAGTTCTTTCACACCGCTTGAAGATAACACTGGACATGGCTCAACCGAGAGAACAAGCTGGATTCAGGAGTGGCTACAGCACAATAGATCATATCCATGTGCTGAGAGAACTAATTGAAAGAGCGAGGGAATATGAACTTCCATTGTGCATGGCTTTTATCGATTATGAAAAAGCCTTTGATTCGGTGAAACCATCAGCAGTTACAATGTCTCTGAAAACCTGCGGTATTGAAGATGCATACATTAATATTATTAATAACATCTATGAAAATGCAAGTGCAAAGATTAGGCTGTTTGAAAATACAACACGCATAAAAATTGGAAAGGGAGTGAGACAAGGTGACACCATATCTCCGAAGCTCTTTAATGCGACATTGGAGGGTGTTTTTCAGTCGCTGAGCTGGGAAAACAAGGGGATAAAGATTAATGGAGATTATCTAACCCACCTTCGTTTTGCTGATGACGTAGTCATTTTTGCAACTAGCCCATCAGAGCTGCAGAGTATGATCCAGGAACTTGCTGACAAGAGTAAAGAAGTGGGATTAAAAATGAACTTTCAGAAGACAAAAAGTGATGTTCAATGCTTTTACAAGAAATGAAGATTTATCGATTGATGGAGAAAAGCTGGAGATAACAGACACGTACGTTTATCTTGGACAGCAGATATCAAGTGAGGGTCACATTGATGAAGAAATTAATCGGCGTACAAAACTTGCCTGGAGAGCTTTTGGAAGAAACAGCATAATTTTCAAGAGCAATATGCCATTATGTCTTAAAAGAAAAGTGTTTGATCAATGCATCCTTCCAGTGCTTACGTATGGTGCAGAGACGTGGACCTTAACTAAAAGAGACATACAAAGGCTGCAGACAACTCAAAGAAGCATGGAGAGGTGCATGCTTGGTGTAACCAGGAGAGATAAGAAGAGGAACTCGTGGATCCGAAAAAATGACGAGAGTGGAAGACATCGTGATCAGAGTTAAATCCCTGAAATGGCAATGGGCTGGACATACTGCCAGAAGGACAGATCATAGATGGACAGCCGAAATTTTAGATTGGATTCCAAGGGACAGGAAAAGACCCAGAAGAAGACCACATGGGAGATGGGTGGATGAAATTCGAAAGTATGCAGGGGTGACATGGAGGAGACTGGCACAAGACAGACCGTTGTGGAGGAAACTTGGGGAGACCTTCGTCCAGCAGTGGATTGATAATGGTTGATGATGATGATGATGATGATATATATGTGTAAATAAATATTCAGAACGACGCGCGGAGTTAATGGTACGGCAGTTGAGTGGGTGCTTGCGTCCCCAATGCCCGAGCAGGAAGGGCTCAACTGGAGTGCCATTCGATTAGGTAGTAGCACCCCAACGCAGGAGGTATCAGGAATTATAATTGAAGTCGCTTAAGTATTTCACTATTAAGTATATTCTTTTATTGAAAGTTATGAAGTATCCGTAATTATATTATAACTGTAGCCTTTTTAGTATTTTAGTATTTTGTTAAAAGTAAGACATAGCGATTTAACATGGGGACAGGTGCTTTCACATAAATTTAATACGATAGGCCTAACAGAACGCGATTCGGCTGTTGAAAAAAAAAATTGGGCGGGATCGTGTCCACACTCGTTTGGAATGCTGGAACAAAAAGATATATACCAATCATCAGCTTTCCAAATTTGTGTGCTAAACTGTTCCCGCACTGGTGTAAAAGTCACCTTCTGGAAGTGCAGTCGACAGTAATTAACGAATATCTTTATAAACAACTAAGCACATAGTAGGGCAAGAAAAAAATAGCAATAATAGTTAGCACATGGCCACTACAGTGTATATATATATATATATATATATATATATATATATAACGAATATCTTTATACACAACTAAGCAGATAGTAGGGCAAGAAAAATAGCAATAATAGTTAGCACATGGGCACTATGCCCATGTGCTAACTATTATTGGATATTAAGCGGATATTTCGGAAGTTAACAGAAAAGTAACCAAAGCTCTTATGGAAACAGCAACAAAATTAGCTAGGTCTAAGAACAAGTTGCATGTAAACAAATTATCAGGAAAAACCAAAATGTTGATGCAAAAAGAAGAGATGAGGACAACTAAAGAAGATGTGACTTCCAAAGTGGAATATATAGAGCTATGCAAGACAGCACGAAAAAGTATCACTGAAGACGTAAGGAAATTCAACTGTGAGCTAGTGAGGAAAGCAATTGAAAACAACCAAAGCCTAAAGATAGCAAAGGGACATCTCAGTAAGGGAAGAAAACAGATTATGGCTCTGAGAAAAGAAGATGGTTCTATAACAAGAAATAGAGGCGAAATTTTGACAAGAGTGAAAGATTTCTACTCCAAATTATATGAAAGGGATGATACATGTACTCCAGACATCATGAAAGGTACCAGAGTTCTTCCAGTCCTCCCAGCAGAAGTTGCTCATGCAATCAAGAACATGAAGCGGGGGAAAGCTCCAGGAGAAGATGGAATTACTATAGACATCATACAAGAAGCAAGTGGAGAAATTGAAACAGTACTCGCCCAAATTTTCACTCGATGCCTTAATGAAGGGAAGATCCCTGAGGATTGGAACAATGCTACAATGATCCTGCTACATAAAAAAGGTGACATTGAGGATCTCAGGAACTACAGACCTATCAGCCTCCTATCAGTGGTTTATAAAATCTTCACTAAAGTTCTTTCACACCGCTTGAAGGTAACACTGGACATGGCTCAACCGAGAGAACAAGCTGGATTCAGGAGTGGCTACAGCACAATAGATCATATCCATGTACTGAGAGAACTAATTGAAAGAGTGAGGGAATATGAACTTCCATTGTGCATGGCTTTTATCGATTATGAAAAAGCCTTTGATTCGGTGAAACCATCAGCAGTTACCACGGCTCTGAAATCCTGCGGTATTGAAGATGCATACATTAATATTATTAATAACATCTATGAAAATGCAAGTGCAAAGATTCGGCTGTTTGAAAATACAACACACATAAAAATTGGAAAGGAGTGAGACAAGGTGACACCATATCTCCGAAGCTCTTTAATGCCACATTGGAAAATGTCTTTCAATCACTGAACTGGGAAAACAAAGGGATAAAGATTAATGGAGATTATCTAACCCACCTTCGTTTTGCTGATGACGTAGTCATTTTTGCAACTACCCTATCAGAGCTGCAGAGTATGATCCAGGAACTTGCTGACAAGAGTAAAGAAGTGGGATTAAAAATGAACTTTCAGAAGACAAAAGTGATGTTCAATGCTTTTACAAGAAATGAAGATTTATCGATTGATGGAGAAAAACTGGAGATAACAGATACGTATGTTTATCTTGGACAGCAGATATCAAGTGAGGGTCACATTGATGAAGAAATTAATCGGCGTACAAAACTTGCCTGGAGAGCTTTTGGAAGAAACAGCATAATTTTCAAGAGCAATATGCCATTATGTCTTAAAGAAAAGTGTTTGATCAATGCATCCTTCCAGTGCTTACGTATGGTGCAGAGACGTGGACCTTAACTAAAAGAGACATACAAAGGCTGCAGACAACTCAAAGAACCATGGAGAGGTGCATGCTTGGTATAACCAGGAGAGATAAGAAGAGGAACTCGTGGATCCGAAAAATGACAAGAGTGGAAGACATCATGATCAGAGTTAAATCCCTGAAATGGCAATGGGCTGGACATACTGACAGAAGGACAGACCATAGATGGACAGCCAGAAATTTTAGATTGGATTCCAAGGGACAGGAAAAGACCCAGAAGAAGACCACATGGGAGATGGGTGGATGAAATTCGTAAATATGCGGGAGTGACATGGAGGAGACTGGCACAAGACAGACCGTTGTGGAGGAAACTTGGGGAGACCTTCGTCCAGCAGTGGATTGATAATGGTTGACAATGATGATGATGATATATATATATATATATATATATCAACAAAATTAGCTGGGTCTAAGAACAAGTTGCATGTGAACAAATTATCAGGAAAAACCAAAATGTTGATGCAAAAAAGAAGAGAGATAAGGACAACTAAAGAAGATGTGACTTCCAAAGTGGAATATATAGAGCTATGCAAGACAACACGAAAAAGTATCACTGAAGACGTAAGGAAATTCAACTGTGAGCTAGTGAGGAAAGCAATTGAAAACAACCAAAGCCTTAAGATAGCAAAGGGACATCTCAGTAAGGGAAGAAAACAGATTATGGCTCTGAGAAAAGAAGATCGTTCTATAACAAGAAATAGAGGCGAAATTTTGACAAGAGTGAAAGATTTCTACTCCAAATTATATGAAAGGGATGATACATGTACTCCAAACATCATGAAACATACCAGTACCAGAGTTCTCCCAGTCCTCCCAGCAGAAGTTGCTCATGCAATCAAGAACATGAAGCCGGGGAAAGCTCCAGGAGAAGATGGAATTACTATAGACATCATACAAGAAGCAAGTGGAGAAATTGAAACAGTACTCGCCCAAATTTTCACTCGATGCCTTAATGAAGGAAGATTCCTGAGGATTGGAACAATGCTACAATGATCCTGCTACATAAAAAAGGTGACATTGAGGATCTCAGGAACTACAGACCTATCAGCCTCCTATCAGTGGTTTATAAAATCTTCACTAAAGTTCTTTCACACCGCTTGAAGGTAACACTGGACATGGCTCAACCGAGAGAACAAGCTGGATTCAGGAGTGGCTACAGCACAATAGATCATATCCACGTACTGAGAGAACTAATTGAAAGAGCGAGGGAATATGAACTTCCATTGTGCATGGCTTTTATCGATTATGAAAAAGCCTTTGATTCGGTGAAACCATCAGCAGTTACAATTGCTCTGAAATCCTGCGGTATTGAAGATGCATACATTAATATTATTAATAACATCTATGAAAATGCAAGTGCAAAGATTCGGCTGTTTGAAAATACAACACACATAAAAATTGGAAAGGGAGTGAGACAAGGTGACACCATATCTCCGAAGCTCTTTAATGCGACATTGGAAAATGTCTTTCAATCACTGAACTGGGAAAACAAAGGGATAAAGATTAATGGAGAATATCTAACCCACCTTCGTTTTGCTGATGACGTAGTCATTTTTGCAACTACCCCATCAGAGCTGCAGAGTATGATCCAGGAACTTGCTGACAAGAGTAAAAGAAGTGGGATTAAAAATGAACTTTCAGAAGACAAAAGTGATGTTCAATGCTTTTACAAGAAATGAAGATTTATCGATTGATGGAGAAAAACTGGAGATAACAGATACGTATGTTTATCTTGGACAGCAGATATCAAGTGAGGGTCACATTGATGAAGAAATTAATCGGCGTACAAAACTTGCCTGGAGAGCTTTTGGAAGAAACAGCATAATTTTCAAGAGCAATATGCCATTATGTCTTAAAAGAAAAGTGTTTGATCAATGCATCCTTCCAGTGCTTACGTATGGTGCAGAGACGTGGACCTTAACTAAAAGAGACATACAAAGGCTGCAGACAACTCAAAGAAGCATGGAGAGGTGCATGCTTGGTATAACCAGGAGAGATAAGAAGAGGAACTCGTGGATCCGAAAAATGACGAGAGTGGAAGACATCATGATCAGAGTTAAATCCCTGAAATGGCAATGGGCTGGACATACTGCCAGAAGGACAGACCATAGATGGACAGCCGAATTTTTAGATTGGATTCCAAGGGACAGGAAAAGACCCAGAAAAAGACCACATGGGAGATGGGTGGATGAAATTCGTAAATATGCGGGAGTGACATGGAGGAGACTGGCACAAGACAGACCGTTGTGGAGGAAACTTGGGGAGACCTTCGTCCAGGAGTGGATTGATAATGGTTGACAATGATGATGATGATGATATATATATATATATATATATATATGTGTGTGTTTAAATAAATATTCAGAACGACGAGCGGAGTTAATGGTACGCCAGTTGAGTGGGTGCTTGCGTCCCCAATGCCCGAGCAGGAAGGGCTCAACTGGAGTGCCATTCGATTAGGTAGTAAGCACCCCAACGCAGGAGATATCAGGAATTATAATTGAAGTCGCTTTAGTATTTCACTATTAAGTATATTCTTTTATTGAAAGTTATGAAGTATCCGTAATTATATTATAACTGTAGTCTTTTTAGTATTAAGTCAATTCTTTTGTTGAAAGTTAGACATAGCGATTTAACATGGGGACAGGTGCTTTCACATAAATTTAATACGATAGGCCTAACAGAACGCGATTCGGCTGTTGAAAAAAAAATTGGGCGGGATCGTGTCCACACTCGTTTGGAATGCTGGAACAAAAAGATATATACCAATCATCAGCTTTCCAAATTTGTGTGGCAAACTGTTCCGCACTGGTGTAAAAGTCACCTTCTGGAAGTGCAGTCGACAGTAATTAACGAATTTCTTTATAAACAACTAAGCAGATAGTAGGGCAAGAAAAATTAGCAATAATAGTTAGCACATGGGCACTACAGTATATATATATATGTGTGTAAATAAATATTCAGAACGACGTGCGGAGTTAATGGTACGCCAGTTGAGTGGGTGCTTGCGTCCCCAATGCCCGAGCAGGAAGGGCTCAACTGGAGTGCCATTCGATTAGGTAGTAGCACCCCAACGCAGGAGGTATCAGTATTTATAATTGAAGTCGCTTTAGTATTTCACAATTAGGTATATTCTTTTATTGAAAGTTATGAAGTATCCGTAATTATATTATAACTGTAGTCTTTTTAGTATTAAGTCAATTCTTTTGTTGAAAGTAAGACATAGCGATTTAACATGGGGACAGGTGCTTTCACATAAATTTAATACGATAGGCCTAACAGAACGCGATTCGGCTGTTGAAAAAAAAAATGGGCGGGATCGTGTCCACACTCGTTTGGAATGCTGGAACAAAAAGATATATACCAATCATCAGCTTTCCAAATTTGTGTGGCAAACTGTTCCCGCACTGGTGTAAAAGTCACCTTCTGGAAGTGCAGTCGACAGCAATTAACGAATATCTTTATAAACAACTAAGCAGATAGTAGGGCAAGAAAAATAGCAATAATAGTTAGCACATGGGCACTACAGTGTATATATATATATATATATATATATATATATATATATGAATAAATATTCAGAACGACGCGCAGAGTTAATGGTACGCCAGTTGAGTGGGTGCTTGCGTCCCCAATGCCCGAGCAGGAAGGGCTCAACTGGTGTGCCATTCGATTAGGTAGTAGCACCCCAACGCAGGAGGTATCAGGAAATATAATTGAAGTCGCTTTAGTATTTCACTATTAAGTATATTTTTTTTATTGAAAGTCATGAAGTATCCGTAATTATATTATAACTGTAGCCTTTTTAGTATTTTAGTATTTTGTTAAAAGTAAGACATAGCGATTTAACATGGGGACAGGTGCTTTCACATAAATTTAATACGATAGGCCTAACAAAACGCGATTCGGCTGTTGAAAAAAAAAATTGGGCGGGATCGTGTCCACACTCGTTTGGAATGCTGGAACAAAAAGATATATACCAATCATCAGCTTTCCAAATTTGTGTGGCAAACTGTTCCCGCACTGGTGTAAAAGTCACCTTCTGGAAGTGCAGTCGACAGTAATTAACGAATATCTTTATAAACAACTAAGCAGATAGTAGGGCAAGAAAAATTAGCAATAATAGTTAGCACATGGGCACTACTATATATATATATATATATATGTGTAAATAAATATTCAGAACGACGTGCGGAGTTAATGGTACGCCAGTTGAGTGGCGTACCATTAACTCCCAATGCCCGAGCAGGAAGGGCTCAACTGGAGTGCCATTCGATTAGGTAGTAGCACCCCAACGCAGGAGGTATCAGTAATTATAATTGAAGTCGCTTTAGTATTTCACAATTAGGTATATTCTTTTATTGAAAGTTATGAAGTATCCGTAATTATATTATAACTGTAGTCTTTTTAGTATTAAGTCAATTCTTTTGTTGAAAGTAAGACATAGCGATTTAACATGGGGACAGGTGCTTTCACATAAATTTAATACGATAGGCCTAACAGAACGCGATTCGGCTGTTGAAAAAAAATTGGGCGGGATCGTGTCCACACTCGTTTGGAATGCTGGAACAAAAAGATATATACCAATCATCAGCTTTCCAAATTTGTGTGGCAAACTGTTCCCGCACTGGTGTAAACGTCACCTTCTGGAAGTGCAGTCGACAGCAATTAACGAATATCTTTATAAACAACTAAGCAGATAGTAGGGCAAGAAAAATAGCAATAATAGTTAGCACATGGGCACTACAGTATATATATATATGTATGAATAAATATTCAGAACGACGCGCGGAGTTAATGGTACGGCAGTTGAGTGGGTGCTTGCGTCCCCAATGCCCGAGCAGGAAGGGCTCAACTGGAGTGCCATTCGATTAGGTAGTAGCACCCCAACGCAGGAGGTATCAGGAATTATAATTGAAGTCGCTTTAGTATTTCACTATTAAGTATATTCTTTTATTGAAAGTTATGAAGTATCCGTAATTATATTATAACTGTAGCCTTTTTAGTATTTTTGTTAAAAGTAAGACATAGCGATTTAACATGGGGACAGGTGCTTTCACATAAATTTAATACGATAGGCCTAACAGAACGCGATTCGGCTGTTGAAAAAAAAAATGGGCGGGATCGTGTCCACACTCGTTTGGAATGCTGGAACAAAAAGATATATACCAATCATCAGCTTTCCAAATTTGTGTGCTAAACTGTTCCCGCACTGGTGTAAAAGTCACCTTCTGGAAGTGCAGTAGACAGTAATTAACGAATATCTTTATAAACAACTAAGTACATAGTAGGGCAAGAAAAAATAGCAATAATAGTTAGCACATGGGCACTACAGTATATATATATATATATATATATATATATATATATATATATATATATATATAACGAATATCTTTATAAACAACTAAGCAGATAGTAGGGCAAGAAAAATAGCAATAATAGTTAGCACATGGGCACTATGCCCATGTGCTAACTATTATTGGATATTAAGTGGATATTTCGGAAGTTAACAGAAAAGTAACCAAAGCTCTTATGGAAACAGCAACAAAATTAGCTGGGTCTAAGAACAAGTTGCATGTAAACAAATTATCAGGAAAAACCAAAATGTTGATGCAAAAAAGAAGAGATGAGGACAACTAAAGAAGATGTGACTTCCAAAGTGGAATATATAGAGCTATGCAAGACAGCACGAAAAAGTATCACTGAAGACGTAAGGAAATTCAACTGTGAGCTAGTGAGGAAAGCAATTGAAAACAACCAAAGCCTAAAGATAGCAAAGGGACATCTCAGTAAGGGAAGAAAACAGATTATGGCTCTGAGAAAAGAAGATGGTTCTATAACAAGAAATAGAGGCGAAATGTTGACAAGAGTGAAAGATTTCTACTCCAAATTATATGAAAGGGATGATACATGTACTCTAGACATCATGAAAGGTACCAGAGTTCTTCCAGTCCTCCCAGCAGAAGTTGCTCATGCAATCAAGAACATGAAGCGGGGGAAAGCTCCAGGAGAAGATGGAATTACTATAGACATCATACAAGAAGCAAGTGGAGAAATTGAAACAGTACTCGCCCAAATTTTCACTCGATGCCTTAATGAAGGGAAGATTCCTGATGATTGGAACAATGCTACAATGATCCTGCTACATAAAAAAGGTGACATTGAGGATCTCAGGAACTACAGACCTATCAGCCTCCTATCAGTGGTTTATAAAATCTTCACTAAAGTTCTTTCACACCGCTTGAAGGTAACACTGGACATGGCTCAACCGAGAGAACAAGCTGGATTCAGGAGTGGCTACAGCACAATAGATCATATCCATGTACTGAGAGAACTAATTGAAAGAGCGAGGGAATATGAACTTCCATTGTGCATGGCTTTTATCGATTATGAAAAAGCCTTTGATTCGGTGAAACCATCAGCAGTTACCACGGCTCTGAAATCCTGCGGTATTGAAGATGCATACATTAATATTATTAATAACATCTATGAAAATGCAAGTGCAAAGATTCGGCTGTTTGAAAATACAACACACATAAAAATTGGAAAAGGAGTGAGACAAGGTGACACCATATCTCCGAAGCTCTTTAATGCCACATTGGAAAATGTCTTTCAATCACTGAACTGGGAAAACAAAGGGATAAAGATTAATGGAGATTATCTAACCCACCTTCGTTTTGCTGATGACGTAGTCATTTTTGCAACTACCCCATCAGAGCTGCAGAGTATGATCCAGGAACTTGCTGACAAGAGTAAAGAAGTGAGATTAAAAATGAACTTTCAGAAGACAAAAGTGATGTTCAATGCTTTTACAAGAAATGAAGATTTATTGATTGATGGAGAAAAACTGGAGATAACAGATACGTATGTTTATCTTGGACAGCAGATATCAAGTGAGGGTCACATTGATGAAGAAATTAATCGGCGTACAAAACTTGCCTGGAGAGCTTTTGGAAGAAACAGCATAATTTTCAAGAGCAATATGCCATTATGTCTTAAAAGAAAAGTGTTTGATCAATGCATCCTTCCAGTGCTTACGTATGGTGCAGAGACGTGGACCTTAACTAAAAGAGACATACAAAGGCTGCAGACAACTCAAAGAAGCATGGAGAGGTGCATGCTTGGTATAACCAGGAGAGATAAGAAGAGGAACTCGTGGATCCGAAAAATGACAAGAGTGGAAGACATCATGATCAGAGTTAAATCCCTGAAATGGCAATGGGCTGGACATACTGCCAGAAGGACAGACCATAGATGGACAGCCGAAATTTTAGATTGGATTCCAAGGGACAGGAAAAGACCCAGAAGAAGACCACATGGGAGATGGGTGGATGAAATTCGTAAATATGCGGGAGTGACATGGAGGAGACTGGCACAAGACAGACCGTTGTGGAGGAAACTTGGGGAGACCTTCGTCCAGCAGTGGATTGATAATGGTTGACAATGATGATGATGATGATATATATATATATATATATGTATATACTTAAGAGCAAAACTGAAGACTAAGGAAATATATATATGTGTAAATAAATATTCAGAACGACGCACGGAGTTAATGGTACGCCAGTTGAGTGGGTGCTTGCGTCCCCAATGCCCGAGCAGGAAGGGCTCGTATCAGGAATTATAATTGAAGTCGCTTTAGTATTTCACTATTAAGTATATTCTTTTATTGAAAGTTATGAAGTATCCGTAATTATATTATAACTGTAGTCTTTTTAGTATTAAGTCAATTCTTTTGTTGAAAGTAAGACATAGAGATTTAACATGGGGACAGATGCTTTCACATAAATTTAATACGATAGGCCTAACAGAACGCGATTCGGCTGTTGAAAAAAAAAATGGGCGGGATCGTGTCCACACTCGTTTGGAATGCTGGAACAAAAAGATATATACCAATCATCAGCTTTCCAAATTTGTGTGGCAAACTGTTCCCGCACTGGTGTAAAAGTCACCTTCTGGAAGTGCAGTCGACAGCAATTAACGAATATCTTTATAAACAACTAAGCAGATAGTTGGGCAAGAAAAATTAGCAATAATAGTTAGCACATGGGCACTACAGTATATATCATCATCATCATCATCATCATTGTCAACCATTATCAATCCACTGCTGGACGAAGGTCTCCCCAAGTTTCCTCCACAACGGTCTGTCTTGTGCCAGTCTCCTCCATGTCACCCCTGCATACTTTCGAAATTCTTCCACCCATCTCCCATGTGGTCTTCTTCTGGGTCTTTTCCTGTCCCTTGGAATCCAATCTAAAATTTCGGCTGTCCATCGATGATCTGTCCTTCTGGCAGTATGTCCAGCCCATTGCCATTTCAGGGATTTAACTCTGATCATGATGTCTTCCACTCTTTTCATTTTTCGGATCCACGAGTTCCTCTTCTTATCTCTCCTGGTTACACCAAGCATGCACCTCTCCATGCTTCTTTGAGTTGTCTGCAGTCTTTGAATATCTCTTTTAGTTAAGGTCCACGTCTCTGCACCATACGTAAGCACTGGAAGAATGCATTGATCAAACACTTTTCTTTTAAGACATAATGGCATATTGCTCTTGAAAATTATGCTGTTTCTTCCAAAAGCTCTCCAGGCAAGTTTTGTACGCCGATTAATTTCTTCATCAATGTGACCCTCACTTGATATCTGCTGTCCAAGATAAACGTACGTGTCTGTTATCTCCAGCTTTTCTCCATCAATCAATAAATCTTCATTTCTTGTAAAAGCATTGAACATCACTTTTGTCTTCTGAAAGTTCATTTTTAATCCCACTTCTTTACTCTTGTCAGCAAGTTCCTGGATCATACTCTGCAGCTCTGATGGGGTAGTTGCAAAAATGACTACGTCATCAGCAAAACGAAGGTGGGTTAGATAATCTCCATTAATCTTTATCCCTTTGTTTTCCCAGCTCAGCGACTGAAAAACACCCTCCAATATGGCATTAAAGAGTTTCGGAGATATGGTGTCACCTTGTCTCACTCCCTTTCCAATTTTTATGTGTGTTGTATTTTCAAACAGCCGAATCTTTGCACTTGCATTTTCATAGATGTTATTAATAATATTAATGTATGCATCTTCAATACCGCAGGTTTTCAGAGCCATTGTAACTGCTGATGGTTTCACCGAATCAAAGGCTTTTTCATAATCGATAAAAGCCATGCACAATGGAAGTTCATATTCCCTCGCTCTTTCAATTAGTTCTCTCAGTACGTGGATATGATCTATTGTGCTGTAGCCACTCCTGAATCCAGCTTGTTCTCTCGGTTGAGCCATGTCCAGTGTTACCTTTAAGCGGTGTGAAAGAACTTTAGTGAAGATTTTATAAACTACTGTTAGGAGGCTGATAGGTCTGTAGTTTCCGAGATCCTCAATGTCACCTTTCTTATGTAGCAGGATCATTGTAGCGGTGTTCCAATCCTCAGGAATCTTTCCTTCATTAAGGCATCGAGTGAAAATTTGGGCGAGTACTGTTTCAATTTCTCCACTTGCTTCTTGTATGATGTCTACAGTAATTCCATCTTCTCCTGGAGCTTTTCCCCGCTTCATGTTCTTGATTGCATGTGCAACTTCTGCTGGAAGGACTGGAGGAACTCTGGTACTGGTATGTTTCATGATGTCTGGAGTACATGTATCATCCCTTTCATATAATTTGGAGTAGAAATCTTTCACTCTTGTCAAAATTTCGCCTCTATTTCTTGTTACAGAACCATCTTCTTTTCTCAGTGCCATAATCTGTTTTCTTCCCTTACTGAGATGTCCCTTTGCTATCTTTAGGCTTTGGTTGTTTTCAATTGCTTTCCTCACTAGTTCACAGTTGAATTTTCTCACGTCTTCAGTGATACCTTTTCTTACTGTCTTGCATAGCTCTATATATTCCACTTTGGAAGTCACATCTTCTTTAGTTGTCCTCATCTCTCTTCTTTTTTGCATCAACATTTTCGTTTTTCCTGATAATTTGTTTACATGCAACTTGTTCTTAGACCCAGCTAATTTTGTTGCTGTTTCCATAAGAGCTTTGGTTACTTTTCTGTTAACTTCAGAGATGTCTACTTCTTCCGATGTTAGGCCTTCTAAAGCAGAGAACCTGTTCTTCAGTTCCAACTTGAAGGTATTATGGTGTTTTTTAAGGTTGGTTATGTCAATAGATTTTGTTTGTCTTATGAGCTTGCCACGTTCAAGTTTGGTTTTGAGCATAAATAAATATTCAGAACGACGTGCGGAGTTAATGGTACGCCAGTTGAGTGGGTGCTTGCGTCCCCAATGCCCGAGCAGGAAGGGCTCAACTGGAGTGCCACTCGATTAGGTAGTAGCACCCCAACGCAGGAGGTATCAGGAATTATAATTGAAGTCGCTTTAGTTTTTCACTATTAAGTATATTCTTTTATTGAAAGTTATGAAGTATCCGTAATTATATTATAACTGTAGCCTTTTTAGTATTTCAGTATTAAGTCTACTCTCTTGTTGAAAGTAAGACATAGCGATTTAACATGGGGACAGGTGCTTTCACATAAATTTAATACGATAGGCCTAACAGAACGCGATTTGACTGTTGGAAAAAAATATGAGCGGGATCGTGTCCAGACTGGTTTATAATGCTAGAACAAAAAGATATGTACTGATCATCAGCTTTTCAAATTTGTGTGGCAAACTGTTCCGGCACTAGTGTAAAAGTCACTTTCTGGAAGTGCAGTCGAGAAACCATCTGGTTCTTTTCATCGGTGTATATATTTTGCTATTTTGGTGATCTGAGTAGCAACATTAAGCAGTTCTTCACAGCCGGCTCGCCTTCCTCGGTAGAATAATATTGAAAATAAATGGCGAAATTGTTATGGAGGAAGGAATTTAATTGAAAATCCTTTGCAACAAAAGTTTTGCCGAAATTCAACTTCATGCGCTAGTAGACTGATACAGTTTTTAAGAAACATGAAATTTTTTCCGCCACTTTTTCCTCTTAATAATACGTTTCTGAGGAAATTTGCTCGTTTTACATTCAGAAGTCTGTTGACCATAAGCTAAGAAATTGTGCGTGAAAGAGACCTTCAACCAGTTCGTCATTCTAAAAAGATTCAAATGTTCAGTAAGCCAGGAATTAAGTTTTACCCTAAATGCAGACAAAAGAAATCTTCATTGATTAAAATAGTTTGTTTCATAAGGAATGTTTATAATTTGGGAAAGAAATTTTTTGAATGATTGTCAGACTACGAAAACTCATAAATATTGTTGATAAGAGACATTGTCTTTTCCAAGGATTGTTTTTAAGGAGACAATAAATTCACATAAATCTGTGTTTGATTTTTTAAGATAGAGTATTTTAATCTTCCGAGCTTTCGCTCGCCAACGGGAGGCTTTGTCAATGCAACTTACATAAACGAACAAGAAACCAACACTTTGAAAATATTGTTTAGAACGTTGATAAAGTCTTAAGTGAAACTCTTCGACCATATATAGTGACATACTGCGCACTGGTAGATCTGATCATATGTAGAGGGTTTTAGGAAGGGAGTACCTGACCCTAGGTCTTAAACATCCCTTAGAAATAGGAAGCTAGGAGATTTGAGCTAGAGCGCCCGATAAGAAAGTGACACGGAAGTGAAGTAGAAAGGAGGAGGAAGACGCCCTTATTTATTACCGGGGGACCAGTACCCGGGGTCCGACGGCTTAACGTGCCTATCCAACGCACGGCGCATAGTTAGTGGATCGATCGTTCGTACCTGCTTGGGATCAAACCTGAGGTCCTTTCCGCGGCAGTCACGAACGTTGCCCACTAGGCCACCTGCGGCCCCGCGCACTGGTAGAGGCTGCCCTTCGACTATATTTATAGTGATAGACTGGCAGTGGCCGTGACTGAGCCGCCGTGGTCCCAACATGAGAGCCGTCAGATCACGTGACATTAGGGTGACCTGATTTCGTGCTCTCCAGTTTCAATGGTTTCTTATGACCTGACAGGCTACTTTCAAATATCCCCATTTTGTAAATTATGTAGGTAACAAATACAATTTTTTTGGAATAATAAACCTAAGGATATATTCTTTAAGAAAATGTCATTTATAGAAATTTAATTGCAACCATTTCCGAGTTACAAGATGAGACGTTAGGACGAAGGAGGTCATTTGTTCAGTGTATTCTTGTATGAACCGACTGCGTTTATATTTTATGTAAAGTGGTGTTTCTCAATAAAAACAAGAAAGATGACACCGAATTTTCGGGTGTAATAAGCACGTCTTTTGAATCTGTTCTGACGCAAATTAAATTTATCAAAGCTATTCAAAGGCAATGGAACCGGCATGGAAAACAACAGTATCTGACGGAAGAAAAGTTTTTCAATCGGGTCTTCAATCCCTCAGATATTGGTGTAAACGGAATCTTGAGCTTACGAACTCTTAGAAACAGAGTTATCGACAAAAAAAAGATGTGACTTTACGTCCCCTGGTGGGAAAACCATGCATTATTTTAGGAAGAAAGTATTCGCAAAAGGTTTATCCATATGAGCGGTATCGGTCCAAGAAAAAAAAATTAGTCGAGTTTTCAGGAGCCCAGATTTTGCTACAAATACATCAGAAGCAGAAATTAACATTTCTGACCCCTGGTGGCCAAAGCATTCTTTACCAAAAATTTTAAATTATATGCAAAAGATTTTCCATCAGGTCTTGTATGCGATACAGGAAGAATTTTTCAAATCGGAGTTTTAGGAGCAGAAAACGCAATTTACCTTTGTGCGCCCTAGCTGAAAGTCTTAAATGATTTACGTGAAAATTAAAAAAAATTATAGGAGAAACATTTCGCATCGGAAACACTATCCAACAACGAAAGGAAGTTTTGAAATTGGACTTTTAGAAGTAGAGATATTGACAAAAATAGGATTTACATCTACGCCTCCTGGCGTAGAAACCATGCATTATTTCAAGAAGAAAGTGTTCCTAAAAGATTTGTCGACATGAGTAGCATCGGTCAACAACAGACTTTTTTTCAATCGAGATTTTAGAAGCTCATATTTTGCTGCAAATACATCAGAAGCGGAAATTTAGACTTACGCCACCTGGTGCCCATACCATTTTTTTACAAAAATTAGAAATTATGTGCAAACGATTTCCCATCAGGAGCTGTATGCGGTGCAGAAAGAATTTTTCAAAACGGAGATTTAGAAGCAGAGATATATTGGGAAACGCAATTTAAGTTTACGCCCCCTAGAGGAAAGCCTATGAATTACTTGAAAATTTTGAAATTATATGAACCACATGTCACACTAGAAACACTATCCAACAAAGAAAGAATTTTTCAAATCGGACTCTTAGAAGTAGAGATATTGACAAAAATAAGATATACATCTACGCCCCCTGGCGTAGAAACCGTGCACTATTTGAAGAAGAAAATGTTTCTAAAAGGTTTGTCGACATGAGTAGTATCGGTCAACAAACCACGTTTTTTCAATCGAGAATTTAGAACAACATGTTTTGCTGCAAATACAACAGAAGCGGAAATTAAGATTTACGCCCCCTGGTGGCGAAACCATTTTTTTACAAAAATTAAAAATTATGTGCAAACGATTTCTCATCAGGAGCTGTATCCAGTGCAGAAAGAATTTTTCAAATCGTAGATTTAGAAGCAGAGATATAGGGGGAAACGCAATTTACCTATACGCCCTCTAGCGGAAAGTCTACGAATTACTTGAAAATTTTGAAATTATATGAAAAACATGTCACACGGAAAACACTATCCAACAAAGAAGGATTTTTTCAAATCGGACTCCTAGAAGATTTATATCTACGCCCCCTGGCGGAGAAACTGTGGGATATTTTAGGAAGAAAATATTCCAAAAGGTTTATCGATGTGAGTTTCATCAGTCCAGGAAAGAATTTTTTCAATCGATATTTTAGAAGCTCAGATTTTATGGCAAATACATCAGAAGCAAAAATTAACACTTACGCCCCCTGGTGGCCAAAGCATTCTTTACCAAAAATTCGAAATTATATGCAAAAGATTTTCCATCAGGAGATGTATCCGCTGAAATTTTTTTATCGGGAAAAATATAATTTACTTTTACGCCCCCTAGCGGAAAATCTATGCGTAATTTGAAAAGGAAACTATATCTAAAACACTGTTCGACATAATTGGAATCGAAAGATAAAAGAATTTTTTCAATCGGATGTTTAGAAGCAAATATGTGGATTAAAACGTAATTTTGAATTCGACATCATCTGCATTTACGCCCTCTAGCAGCAAAATCGTACATCGTAAAAAAAAAAAAATGAAGGATCATCATCATTCGCATATTTCAAGCTTCCGAATGCAAAAAGAATTTTTCATATCGGACTAATAGTTGCAGAGATACCGTGGGTACAGACGGACGGACGGACAAACCGATAACAGAAGCATGATCTTTTTTTACAAAAGACGTGCTAAAAATTATGCTACAGAGCTACAGTTTATAATAATGTAAAAAATCCAGAAGTATACAGTTAAATACTACGTAAAAAAAATACGAAATGACACTGCCGCACTCAGAGTAACTTTACTTTTGTAAAATATGCACCTATGTACATAGCAGTGGCGTATCTTGGGTCTGAGATCTACGTTATCCCCCCCCCCCACGGTACTGTTTTTTTTTAAATTGCGAAGTTTATTTGTTAATTGTTAAGTAATAGAAGTAACATTTTTTCTAAATTTTAGGTACATGCTATTGCTAACATGATACCAAATAATTGAGGATTAGGATTTGAACACTCAAAAAAAAATTGAACACTTATTTGTACATGAACTCTATTATTTTTTCCTTTTGTGTGAACTTGAGAGTTGCGTTTTCACAAAAATGTTTCTTGCGAGTATTTTTTCATATTTAAAAATAATGTTTTTCTCTATTAACAAACCAGCCAAGTTGCTCGAATGTGCACGTCCTTGTGTGGCTCTAAGATATATCTTGATTCTTTTTAATACGGAAAACTTCTTTCGGCAGTTGCAGTTGTTGATGAACAGTTTAATATTGATCTGCTAATACAATACACATCTCAATAAACACTATGTCCAATTATTCAACTTTATGTAACAAGTAATGTCTCTTACTGATTTGTTTTGTATTCATCAAGGGAATTAAACACCTTCAGTTCATTTTATAATTGAGCTGTATCAAAATTTGAAGCATAGAGTTCTTTAAGCTTTGGTAGTAGATGTTCAGGGAAGCTTTCACAAAATTTATCAAAACAGTTCGAATCCAACAAAGCCACGAATTTAAGATATAATATCACTGTTTTTAATTCATTGACACTTCACACAAACTGAAACAGCTCTCGCGAAACATGCGCTGCAACCATGGAGGGACTGAGGTAGTCCGAAGGCTTCGTTTTTTCGGAGCGAACCCTTGGCCAAAGCAATGGCCACTCACGAGCTCCGTAGCTCATTCATGTTGTCATGTAAACGCTAGCAGGAGGTAGTATTGAAGCTCTTCGCATCAGAACAGCGAAGTCTCTCGAAGACCTACTTGCGTTACGCCGTTGATTATTATCGCTCGCCAGGCTGATTCTCATAATCGAAAGAAGCGAATCCGCTCGTTTTTTTCGCACCGAAAACATCGACATATCTTAATAACTTTGATAATTGACTTTTATTTGTGTATATTTAATTAACTTTTATTTGTGCATTCTCTGGGCTTCACAGCTAGCTTAGCTAGCCTCGAATATACGCCACTGGTAGACTTGATTATAGGCCATGATTAGAATATTTCGATGAATATTTATGAAAAATTTAAAACACGTAGATTCAATTTTTAATGCAAATGGCTATGTTATTTCTCCAATACGCACACGTTTTCTTAGCTGGAAATTGAACCTCAATAATGATTTTTTCTTCCCGTATATGATAATCATTATTGCAAATATGGAAAACTCAGGTGAAATGGTGGCCATACTAACCATAATAAAATTTACTGCAGATTGGAATCACGTAATTACCACAGCGGCATAGAATCTGCTTAATAATTTAATTTATTTCTCTCCGGGTACAATTTGTAGAATTTTCTTTTAAGATTTTTGAACAAGATCACAACATGACATTTCCTTTTCTGATGCTGGAGCCAGATTGTGACGTCATTCGCAGTCTACCTATATGTAGCCGTCAGATCACGTGACATTAGGCTGAAGCGATTTCGTGCTATCCAGTTTCAACGCTTTCTTATCACCTGATACAGGCTACTTTTCTCTGGTTTCATAACCACCAAAGGAAAAGTTATTGATTTTTAATATAATTACGGATATGTTTTAGAAAATATTAAGTATTCCAAGTCATAATATGAAGTTATTTTAATCGATGTTCAAATTTTCATCCTTGGGAACACATTAATTGTGAAGAAAATGTGTGCAAAAGTTTTTCCATTGGAAGTATAGGAAGCAAAATTACTTGACGTCCACCTTAATAATATGGGATAAGGGCGATGGAATGGATCGCAATACTATGTCACAACCTTTGACCCCATTTCGTCCATTTTCAATAGGGTTCGTCCCCAGTAGTCCCCTACCACATACTGAAATTTCATCGAAATCGAACCATTTTTACGCACGTTATGACGCATAAGGGCAATGGAATGCATCCCGATCTTATGTCCTGACCTTTGACCCCACTTTACCCATTTTGAATAGGGTTCGTCCCCAGGCGGTCTCCTATAACATAGTAAACTTTCATTGAAATCGAACCATATTTACGCAAGTTATGACGCATAAGGGTAATGGATTGATCCCGCTCCTACGTCGTGACCTTTTACCCCATTTGTCCCATTTTCAATAGGGTTCGTCCCTAGTTGGTCCCGTACCACATAGTAAACTTTCATTGAAATCGAACCATTTTAACGCATGTTATGACGCATAAGGGCAATGGAATGATTCCACTCCTACGTCGTGACCTTTGACCCCATTTGTCCCATTTTCAATAGGGTTCGTCCCTAGTTGGTCCCGTACCACATAGTAAACTTTCATTGAAATCGAACCATTTTTACGCAAGTTATGACGCATAAGGGCAATGGAATGATTCCGCTCCTACGTCGTGACCTTTGACCCCATTTGTCCCATTTTCAATAGGGTTCGTCCCCGGGTGGTCTCCTACCACATACTAAAATTTCATCGAAATCGACCTATTTTTACGCCAGTTATCGTGCGGGGAGACGGACGGACGGACAAAGCTGGAGCATATACGCTTCTTCAACCTACGGTTGGAAAGCGTAAAAAAGACATGGCGGAGCGGCTGAAGTTGCCTTGACAAAGCCTTCGTTTGGCACGCGAAAGCTAGGCAGATTAAAATACTTTTTCTTACTACACCAAACACGGATTTATGCGACTTTATTGTCACCTTAGTTATTACGGTGTATTTAGTATCTTTTTGACGTATCTTTAAGATATCTCTTAAACTGATTATTTTATTAAGCCTATATGATTATTCACGTAATACGAATGAAAGCATGTGCATTTATTAACCTTGCAGTTGATTAAATCAACATTTCTAGTATTAACATACTCTGTAATAATTTGCTATTATTATTGATGTGTATTTGATCTCCTCCCTAATGTATGAAGTCAACAGAATAATGCACTTCGTTGAGTTGTTTATCTGAGTTTCAAAAGGAAGAACTAATTTGGATTCCCGCAGTACATAAGTGTATTATTTTGTAGCATTTTTTTATGCATTTCAGCCACCTTGTGATATGTTTGCGTTATAGATTCTTTCGTTCACGAAGCACCCCGCACCCACAGATCGTAACAGAAACAAATTTCTCTGCATTAGATGGTTCAAATAATGGCCAAAGACATTTCCACATAATTTCCAATTTTCCTGTGGTTTGGTGATCCGGTGTGTGGATAAAAAACTTTTTTATGTATAATAAATAGCTTTGTTTGCATTTAGAAGTTGAACATGAAAAATTAGGTTTTGCATTGGACAAGAACGAGAGTAGCATAAACTCTATAAGAATTTACAGAACTTACGTGTCTCAAATGTAACAGTTCAAGTCGGGAAAAGGCACTTGCATACTAGGCTAAGATGAGTTACTGAATTTATTTCTCAAGAATATTTTAGGCTTGCAAGTGCTCTGTCGGTGATGCCAGTTTTAATGTAAGCGTAATGTGGTGAAGCCTTGGTCAAATCTCTTTGGATAAAGTCGTACAGACCTGAACAACTTATAGAAGAGAGTATATTAGTGCGATAGAAGATCACGAATGCATAAAAACGAGTGCTCAGTGTTCGGATCTGGAAGAGTTCGACGAGTATGTAAACAGTTTCCCAACCTCAAATTTGTGTAAAATTCGGACATAGACTTGTAAGCAATGCCATACAGCAGGTCTGAACGAAAAGCAATTTTCTGAGGTGTTAAAAATCTCTACAGTAATGTTACGTGTGGAACACGGTATGAATGAAAACATCATTGAAGATCACAAAACCAAACCACTGATTTTTCCGACATTGTTTGGAAAATTTTCCAAAATTGACGATTGCTTTTTGTATAGAAAAATACACTCCAGCTTCTGCATCTTTTAATTGAAAGGAAAACAGGATTTAATTTAATGACTAGGAACGGAGTTTTAGGTAAATCAATATTTTCACATAAAAGCACATAAATTTCGTGTGTAAAATACATATTTTCCAAAATTCCGTAATAAATGCGTAAATTTGTATGTTTCCAAGATTTTTTTATCTCTCAGAGTAAAACTGAATTAAAAATTCAGCGCATTGAAATTCAATGGCATGGACAAAAACTATGTTTCTTCATTTGAAAATGTTCAGGATTTAATGAATGATACTAGTTTAAAAAGAGACTTGGTATACACATCTGCTAATTTAAATTTCTTGTGTCATTCGATAAAGAAACTGGAAGCAACAGCAGACCTACTGTTTGAAAGAGTTAAAAAAAGTGCAGGATGTTGAAAGGAAACTTAATACACTTTCTATGCAGTTAAAAAATAGGATCCTAAAAAGCAAATTCATATGTGTGTTAGAAAAAATAACAGTGGATTTCGAACTATGTGTACTGCAAGGTAGAATCTCTGCGATTTCATCCCTATAAAAAAATAAATAAAAATAAAAAAATAAAACGAAATCACCTGACCTCAAACCCATAGAGCAATTGTGGGACTATTTGGATCGACAGGTTTGTCGTGCTGACACACAACACGTCATCTCCGTGACCTCCGTGCTCTGCTGCAGTCGGAATGGGAACTTGTGCCACAGGCAACCTTCCAAGGCCTCATTGCGTCCATGCCACGCCGTCTCGCCACCGTCATCCGGGTCAAGGGTGGTTATTCGCATTATTAGGTTGGTGGTCATGTTCTGATACGACTGTGTATTTTCACACTCGTATGTGTTGTCGTGACCAAACTCACCTACCAAAGTTTCATTGTGTTGCTGTTGCCCTATTTTCGGGTTGAAATTACTCACGATGAATTTCACGTGCTGTTGACCGTTTGTAATTACACACAAAGTTTCCTCGTAAAACAGTTAGATTTCTTCATCAGAATGGCCTGTGGTGAGAGCATACCGGTGGCAGAGTGGTCAGAAGCGCAGGTTTCTTGTTAGTCGCCAAAGCTGGCACTCGGTTAGAGTTTCTGATGAGGTACAAATGGTGTGCTTGTCTGATGGCTCCTTTTCTTTCTTGGAGCCAGAGACCTCAAATTGAGGACAGGTGACTGAGTACAGCTCTAAGAATTGTTCATGGTCGTCGTTAAACCCCGAAAATAAACATGTAGTAGGAGCTTGAGCTTGAATCTGCTGACTTTTTGAGAGTTAGATAACGTGTTGTGCTACTACGTCCCTGGAATTTTACAATGTATATAGTCGCACAGGTGGACGTGGGCTGCTTACGATGTGAGAACTAACTCAAACTATGACGGACATAACAAAAAGTGTCCACTTACGGGCGAATTTACCCTGTTTATTGGGAAACCAGAGTAGGAAGGTGTCTTTGGTTTACCCATGAAACCCTGTGCCGGCGTGGAAGAGTGCTCTTAGGACAGAAAAGAAAGGAAACAAAGTCATGAAACATTAGGATAAGTTTCAGTCGTTTGCAAGCACTAATCGTAAAACCAAATTATACAAACTTACAGCCGGATGTCGCACATTACAGGCAACCAATCTATTTGTCACAGTTCATTGTACTCCCCGTGCCTATGATTGGCTACAATACGTGCCTGGTTGCGACATAGGAGGAGGTTACCACGAACAAGTCAACATGGCGCTGCTAACTACTGCAACCTTGAGGAATGTGCTGTAGCAAATACTTCTGTCTACCTGCAGGCTTTGGGATGCCATACAGCTTGGATTTTTCTTGGTTTTGGGTTTAATGCTCACTATGAGCAACTCAGGTTATAAGAAGAGTCCTGGCAGATCTCTACAGAAACATCGTAGTCCACGATGCGTCAGTGGAACATAGAGCTAAGCCACTGACACCTACTCTGCGAAGTTTTGGTACGCTGTCGTGCTGAAACCACATAGATTGTAAATGAAGCTGAATGTTATTCCAGTCTGGTATCACGGAGCAGATGTACATACCGTTGGAAAGCTTCTGGTCTGACGAGAATATTGTTCCAGATATCACACCAGATGTTAATCGATAACCATATTTGATGGACTGCCGTACCTCCAGAAGATTTCTCATGCTCCAATGATAGTGGTTGCTCCAGATGTCGGGTGTGTGAATGTTGATTCATCGGTCCATATTCTCCAGAGAACGAGTGCCTTCGTTTGATTGGTTGAGTACGTAGTTACTCTTGTCCACACGGCGTTGATGATCACCAGGGTACATAGCCTTGTAAGGGTACCATGCTCTATGTGTGAAGCCCTAGTTTTGCAGAATCTGCCACACAAGTCGCACTACCCTCTTATACATTGCATTGAGGTGCTCAAAGTTCACTATATCCATCATATTCAAGTCTTGCCGAATCATTTTGTCACTTGTTTGGTGGGCCTATTTGTACAAACGGGATGGTTGTGAGATCAGTAGGACAGGAACCACCTGGGAAGTGTTGTGTGTATAGTCCAGTGGCTGCGTTTGCATTTCGCTAATTCTAGATATGTCGGTACCATTTCACATTGCTGCTTAGAAGTGTACGCACGGTGGGCATTTGATGAAGTTTTCTGCCAGCGTGAAAAACTTTAAATACTATGCGAAAAACGTAGGCAGTATTTATGCTAATTGTATATCAATATTTTAGTTTAGTATACCAGCATATCACGCCAGCATGGAAATGGCTGCATTTTCTGTAACGTTTGTTCTTCCTCCTAGTTCTACATTGAATATTGCTTAATCTTTACAACTTACAGTATACAGGTACTGAATGCTACGAAATATTTGTGGTGGGCACATAACGAACAGTTGACAAAACTTGAAAATTAAATCAATGTGAAAAAAAGGCAGCTTTTCCTCTTTTCTGTGGAGAACTAATAGTCCAACAAAGATATTGCATTCGTCCCGATGGGATCTTTTTTAGGTTGGGGAAAACAACCACCGTGAGCAGCTCAATGAGCTATAAGCAGTCGCCCGTTTCTAATTTAGGGTAACTGTTTCCAGGCAAGGGAGAGAGCCAGTGCCGTAAGACAAACACAACGTCCATGCTACACCGATGTTCGAAACCAGACCCATTTCGGACGAATGATCAGAAGCCAGCGCTTAGACCATTGCGCCACAGAGGCAGTCCCAATGAAATCTGAATGCAAACTTTGCGAGAGTATGCAGTTGCGATATCAAGAAGCATTTACCCAAGTTTAGGTGAAACTGGAAGCGAACGCTTTCAAATTACCATAATTGCTGTAATACAAAGAAATGATCACAATATTTGAGAGTAATTATTAGTAGTTCCCCTCATTATCAATATTACATTCCCAAACTGTGGGCAGTTCTTGAACACCATTAAAAGTGCCAGTGTCTGTGAAAAGAGTCTGTAATTCCTTTCTCTCATTGTAGTGAGTATCGGGCACCTCTCTTTTCAAGTGGCGAAAACAGTTGAAATCAGAACGGTTTATTCCGGAGAACACAGTGGTTGTGACTACGCCACGAATCCGTTATTCTGTTCAATGAACACCCGAACAGTACGGGCCTTCTGCGGTAGTGCTTTGTCGTGTACAACGGCACGTTTTTTTACATGATGTCACAATGCCCTTTCCGAGATATGCTTCTCCAGAAATGATTTATAGCTCTGCCATATCATGCGCTCATCATACGTCTTCGAAAAAGCCATGCTGTCAGATAGCGCAGTTATCTAAGCGCGGGCTCATGACTATTCGTCCAAGTTGATCCGGGTTTGAATACCGGCGAGGCATGGATCTTGTGTTTGTTTAACGGCACTGGTTCTCTCCCTTCTCTGGAAACATTGGCCTAAATTAGGGGCGGGACACTGCTTATATCCCATCAAGATGCTCATTTTGGTCGTTACAATCCTAAAACACGCGTGTATTTATGTCAGAGAAAAAATAGGCCGTCCCGGTGGCGCAGTGGTCTAAGCGATGGCCTGTGATCATTCGTCCGAAGGGGTCCGGGTTCGAATCCCGGTGAGGCATGGATGTTGTGTTTGTCTTACGGCACTGGCTCTCTTCCTTCCCTGGAACCAGTGACCCTAAATTAGGGACGGGCGACTGCTTATAGCCCATTGAGTTGCTCACGGTGGTCGTTAAACCTCTAATCAAAAAAAAAAAATATTTTCGCCTCGGTGGCGCAGTGGTCTACAGCTCATTCAACACAAGCGCTCGAAATGCGGTGGTTCAGACGCTCCAATAAACGCGTGGTTACGCCAACATAACAAGTTAGTCAGCAAATATAGAAAAACGCGGGGTCTAATCTAGACGAGCTCTTCTGATGCCTACAGTGGCGGCGTTACAATTGCAACTCGGTAGGGCGCGTTAGCGACGCGAGCGCTCGTAACGTTGTTCGATTTATGCGGACACTATTCTTGGCAGTTCCAAACACGGCGCTTAAACAGTGAGTAGTCATTTCGTTCAAGTTTTACTATTAGGTTTTATTGGATGCATGATGTTCGACAGAGAAAAATAATTTATTTGATAGGTCGAGATGCGTCCACCTTTACACAATCATGACGGTATCAAGTTTCACAATATCTTTGCTTATTAAGCCAGTAATTCGTCGAAAGAAGGAACTGACATACTGTAGTATTGGAAAACGTTTTCCGTATACATTCTGCGGTAGTGGATGGAAGTATGAAAATTATTTATCGAAAGACGATCTGATAGAGTAGGATGAGTCCACCAACGCCTATTACGACAAGTTCTGTTTTACTTTCAACATCCTTCAACAATAAAAGCCCCGCAATACATCCTACCTGAACAGTGTTAATTTTCAAACTGAGCGGACTACTGAAACGCGCTGTTCAAATGCAAGTGTAGAATGAACTCGACTTTCCTAGCAGCTAGACAGCGTGCGGTTGGAACACTCCCGTGTAGAATAACCACTGCAAATGGGAGCAGTTAGTCTCAACCGCCGCGTTCCGAGAGCTCGTGTAGAATGAGTTGGCTTTTGACCATTCTTGTGAGATGGGCAAGGGCTCGAATCCCAGTAAGTCATGGATGTTTTTGTATTATATTACGTATAACGTACAAGTTTCTCCGCGCTGGGCATCGAATCCGGGTCCCATCACTCCAGAGTAAGTCGCTCTCCCAACTGAGCTACGTGGACATCTGCCTTCATCTCATGTGCGTCACATCCCCCCCCGAAAGAGGGCCGAGACCATGTGTCGCTGTAGGCAGTCATCCCATGAAGAACGTGCATTTGAGAAATCCCAGACAATTTGGTGTGTGGAACGTAACATCACACCGATTTATTTTTCCGAAGCACCGTAGAAGGGATTCTCATTTTTACTGTCTCGCCGTGTGGAAAGAACATCACATCGTTGCGAGAAACGTAACAGCTGTGTCATCGTGGAAGTTCGGGCGCCAATAGAACGTACAAGTTTGTCGGATCCGGGCATCGTAGTAGAGTCCCCTCACCCCAAATGAGCTGCACGGACATCTGCCTTTATCTCATGTGCGTCCTAAGGTGCAGGCACGTCACTGGCTCTCTCTGTTGTGGAACCAGTGGTCCTAAATTAGGGATGGGCGACTGCTTTACATCCTATCGAATTGCTTACGGTAGTCGTTAACTCCCCCCCCCCCCCCCAAAAAAAAAGAAAAAGTCACACCACGAACATCCGTGCCAACAACCAGTTAAATTTTACACTATGCAAACCTGTACAAGAGTAAAGGCGCCGTGGAAGTACTGAGCTGAGCCCAGGAGCTTGACTGTTGTTACCCGGGGTGCAAAAATTCCACTCAACTTTCATCTAAGCAGCGGAACCTTGACAGCACCCTACAATTGCGACGGTACTACGCAAGGCTATCCTATGAAATTCACAGCCGATTTCTTTTTGTGTTATAGTACCCACTTCGCTAGTTAAGTCAAAATCTTCAATACGGTAATAAACCGTTGCCTGAGGTATGCCTAGTTGAGTGGAAAAGTCATTGGAATTCACCCTACAAGACTGCTTAAGTCGGTTTGGATGCGCCGTTTTATCTGTATCTTTGGGTAATGTCTTTTTCATATCCTTTCATCCAATTCCCCACCGCCCTTTTCTTAAGGCAGTTTGATCTACCACTGTCCCCAGAAGTCTTTGTGTCAACCCCTCTGAGTACTGCAGTAAGACACAAAACTTAAAAAAACAACAACCCACGTTGTTCTTTCAGTCACTGTCTCGGCTGTTCCATCGTTTGCGAAACTTTTACTAGCTGATTGGTAGGCACGAACGGAGCCTGAGATGAGTACTGCGCAACAGCCAGACAACGTCTGTGTTGCCACTTCATAAATCAGAAATTAACATCAAATCAAAGTTTTCGCGTATTTACGAACGATCTAATATTATGCCTTTCCAAACACAATAGCAAACAATTTTGTAACTGCATCTGCTAATTTTTTGTTGGGTGAACCAAGGTGCGTAAACTCCGGTTACTGCGCTAGAAACGAGTACAGGATTTGAAATACTGCAACATGTAATCATTTTCTGTAAGACAGTTATGCATTGGCTATGCAATGTTTTCTTATTTGGCTGAGCGTTTAACGACCACCGTGATAAATTCAATGGACTATAAGCAGTCGCCAATCCCTAATTTAGGGCCTCTGGTTCCTGAGAAGGGAGGGAGCCAGTGCCGTAAGACAAACACAACAGCCATGCCTCACCGGGATTCGAAACCAGACCCACTTGGACGAACGGGCATAAGCCAGCGCTTACACCACTGCGCCCTGCAAGTTTATATCCCCTTGTGCTAAAACGACATAAAAAGAACTTTATGTCAGAACTTTACCGATTTGGAATTCGCGGCAATTCGGACCACCTTTCTCCCCCTTTTTTTAAAAAATCATATACTGTGCTGACACAAAATACCCATAAACGTACGTTTAGGCGAGTGTGGGAAGTCTACCGCCGTAAATAGGTATGATGAAGCGACAACGTCAACTCCCAGAAAAAGATCTTTAGCATGATCAGCTTTCAACCTGGAGGAACTAAAGGATGAAGATTACGTAGGCACATTTGGAGCTGCCTGTATGTACGTAAAAAGCAAGGAACCGGCTGTCTTTAGACGGAGAAAAATCAGACTACCACATAGTGACTGAAGAAGAGATTGCTAATCAAATGCAGGACCAAAACTAAAGACGAGACTAATAATATTAAGACCGAAATTTTCACAGATACGACAGCATTCCGATACTCTCACTGACCCTGATTTTCCAAAAAGTATTACCTGACTTTGGGAGAAATGCGTCAATAAGTGACCCACAGACAGTATAAAAAAACATACAGCTTAAAATGCCCAGTTTCTTTAAGCGCGTAACTTCAGCCGACGTTTTTCTGGGAGTGCCGTCAGTAGGAGGTCCCAGAACTTGAAATCCCGTATCGAAATTATTTGTGTTTTAGAAGTGCCATTTCTGTGTTACAAGTACCTTCAAATTTCTTCCACTTCTTAACTCCATGTTGTTTTAATAAATTAAAAAAAGTTACATAATTCGGATTTTTCGCTATTTCAGACTAGGTGTGTTCCCCATGTAGTCCGAATTAGGGAAGATTTACTGCAAATTATAATTATTAGGGGTATGCAAAAGTTTCCGCCGTCCCCGCTAGCGGACGCTGTAGGGGTCTAACCGGCCGGCGACCCGTGCTGTCAGTCTGTACATGAAGCCAACCAGGGCGGTCGATAAAGTTCATTTGCGGAACTGCTTGTTATTCATGCTTAATTTAAAGAAAAGTGCGAGTGAAGCATACGGTTCAATATGTCAGGCGTATGGCGAAACGGTTATGGGTGAGCGCACTTGTCAAGAATGGTTTGCCAAGTTTAAGAAAGGTTATCTAAGCTTGCAAGACAAGCTACGTACATGTACACCGCAGGAATTCGCAGCTGGAATCGCTGTTGCAAGGGGATGTACACAATCGAACACGCAACCGGCGAAACACTTGAAAGTGGCTCAATCGACGGAGGTGCGGCGTCTACAGACCTTGGGGAAAATCCAGAAGATTGGTAAGTGGGTTCCGCATAATTTAACGGAGCGTAATATTGGTGAACGATTGGACATCTGCATGTCGTTGCTGAAGAGGTTTCAAGGGAAGAATATCTTGTGGAAGGTTGTCACCGGGGATGAAAAATGGGTCTATTGCGACAATCCCGTACGCAAGCGATCCTGGGTCGAACCAGGCCAGCCATCAACATCCACTGCAAAACAGGATATCCACGGGGGAAAAGGTGCTGTTCTGTGTGTGGTAGGATATGCACGGAGTGCCGTACTTCGAACTGTTGAAACCGGGCGAAACAATCACTGCACAACGATATAGCAATCAGTTGATGAAAGTGAACGCCGCAATCGAGCAAAAACTCCCACGGACAGGTGAAAGACGCCGCCCAGTCATCCTGTTACACGACAATGCCAGACCACATGTCGGTATCACCACAAAACCAACCCTTGAACAGTTACACTGGAAGGTTTTACCGCACCCGGCGTACTCCTCAGATTTTCATCTGTTTCGCTCTGTGCAACATGCCCTAGCCCAATAGCGGTTCACCACAGTTCCAGAGGTGGAAAATTTCGTCACTGCGTTCTTGAGCTCAAAACCCGAGTCCTCCTATCACAGGGGCTTTCATTTGTTGCCTGAAAAATGGCAAAAAGTCATTGATGCTAACGGCTAATATGTCGTTGAATAAAATGTGTACTGGTTTCCAGATTCTTCTTGTCTCCTTTAAACGGCGAAAACGTTTGCATACCCCTAATAGTATACATAGTTTTACTAACAAATAAACACGACAAAGTAAGACACTAAGACATCGGGTAACAATTACTTTTAATAAATTCGGGCGCACTCGATTTCACCAAACCAAACGAAAATGATTGAATAGTAAAATAAAATAAACTATAATGAAACATATTAAATCATGTATTTCAAACATTAACTAAAAGTCCACAAGCTAATTCGCTAATATACATAAATCAATCAAAAGTTTCAAAACGACTAGGCACATAAAGGATATAGAAATATAGCTATAAAACATGAATTTTACTTCAAGAATGAAAAACATTTACATTTTCAAGTGCGTTACCAGCAGTTATAAAGAGAGAGCGCTACACTTTTATTTTGTCTGATTTTTTCCATTATGGCATCCACTTTATTCATGGATGAAGAAATAAAAAAAATCTAAATACATGTACATAACGCACTACTTTTTCAACAAAGCAGAAATCAAATGAATAAGACTACACATGAAACTTTTTTGCTTTCTAAGTTAAAAAACAATATGAATTTAATTATCAACATAAACAAATAAAGTTTAAAAAACAAAATTAGTCCTCTCAGTTTAAAATGTTATACATAACACCTTTCGTGAAGACTTTTTACATAAAACAGGTACTGAATGCTAATAAGTTTCTTGCCATTTTCACAACCCTTCTCTGACTAGCATTGTAAATGACATAAAATAAAATTTTGGCACATGATATTTTTATTATGCAATTCATCCATCCGATAAAAATTGGTTCTTTGAGAGGGAGGGATGGAGGGAGAAAGTGTTAATCGAAAACGTATTCTTATTAGTTAAAGCTTCACATACAACACAACTGAAAGGAACTACCGGAATTTATGACTCCAGAAGATGACGGCAAATTGTGTTTTTTTTTTCAATAACGAAGTAATGCAGTGCTAGTAACTACATCAACAGCTATAATGATTTGTGATATGCAACCATAATCACTGTGTGCACTTAAGATCCCTTCCTTATACAAATGTTTAAAAAAAGATCAATATTTTAAAATCATTCCTTTTATTTCAGAAGGTGAAGACCGAGGCTGCAATTCCTTTTATTTTATATCCTGCCAACCATGAAATCAAATAAAGCTACTAATTAGGGATTATACAATTTTGCGTCCTAGCTCTATTTAAACTACTGAATTGAAAGCAGGACATAATGTGAGGCATTTACTGAAACAACCACTGAGTGAAACGTGTCGAATATACTTAACCCTTTAATCGGCTAGAACGAATAAACTCCGGTTAGCAAAATGGGCTGAAATCAGCTGGAAGGAATACACTGCTGTTAATAGAAATTGCAACACTAAGAAGAAATGCTCGGATTGGCACGGTGGATAGCGCACCATGGTAGATGCAAATTATTACAATTCCAGCGCACATGCAAATGTGAGGCCATCGGATACGTCCCACCAGGGGGCATAAAAGGCGTACAGAGGGCAAGTTTTTAAGCTAGCTATCGCTAAACCCGACCGTACGCAGGTGTTAACATGCCGCGTAGGAGGATGAGACAACCATACGAACTCTTGACGGAGTTTGAATGAGGTAGAATCGTTGGACTCAGAGGTGGTTATCATACAGTGATATTGCTGCACGCGTTATGCGTACGTGGCAACAGAAGGTTCTACTAGTCGTCGTGCAGGGGGTCTGGAGCTCGAAATCCCACGACCGAGCCGGAAAACAGACACTTGCACCACATGGCAGTGACGTCGCGCACAACACCATCCACGACACTTGCGCAGCAAAGGATGATGGTCACATATCGTCCGATGTCAACAGGCGCTGTTCGTCACCGATTGCTGTAGAGAGGCCTCGTTGCTCGCCGTCCATTGCTGCGACTTATCTTGACTCTGAACCATAGGTTTCAGCGATTGCAGTGATACCTCGAACGCCGAAACTGGAGTGCTGAATGGGAGCATACTGTGCTTTCGGACGAGTCCAGATTCAATCTAATGCATCACGACGGGCGAATCCTTTTTCACAGATACCGTGGTGAACGGCATCTAGAAGGCTGCATTATGCAGCGCTATACCGGTCCTACGCCAAGCGTGATGGTCTGGGGCGCTATTGCGTTTCATTCGCGTACTCGCCTACTATGCAGCACAGGCACATTGAACAGGAAACGCTGCATAACGGAAGTGTTAGAAGCTGAACTTTTACCCTTCCTTCAGAAGATCAAGGGAGCTGTCTTTCAGCAAGACAGAGCCCGACCCTATGTTGCTCGTACTGTCCAAGGCGTACTCAGTGCGCATCAAGTCGCTCGTCTACTCTGGCCTGCTTGCTCACCAGATGTTTCGCCTATAGAGAACGTCTGGGGTGACATCGCGCAACGACTGGTTCAGATGGCCTCGCCGCCTGTCACAACCAGAGAAATGTGGATGCGTGTAGAAGCAGAATGGAATGCAATACAGCAGACACCATCCAAACTCTGTTTCATTCGGTCCCACGCCGTGTGGGGTCGGTTATCACCGTCCATGGTGGATTTACTTATTACTAGTTTTTTGGCCTACCTCATCACTAACCGGTAGTGGTAATTGTGATCGTTTGCAGCTTGTACCAGAACTAATCACTCCCATGAATTTAATTGCGATTGCTTGTTTCTTTCTTGGTGTTGCGATTTATATTAACAACAGCTGTCTAAGAAGAGGGCCCAAAGCGGCTGGACCGAGTGAACCTGCGCCTCAGGGAAAGTTACTTTCGCCTTAGCTTTATTTAAAGGTGCCATTTACGGGGATGATTGACACTAATGCTTTCTGACTGATAACCTGCTAAAAGGGTCATAACAATGGCGACAAACCTAAAAAGAGGAGAGAAGATTTTTGAGTAACTTGTTTCTGCCCAGCGGCATGATGTACGTTTCAGGGTGATTAGCCCGTCCACATCATGCCTTGGGTCATGGAGCAAATAACTGGGGACTACAAGGCAGCAAAATCCCCAGTGTGAGGTTTATGTTCGGTTTTGCTGAGATGGGAGGGGAAAGGAATTGTTTGGCCGTAGCCTTTGTAAAACCAGGCCGTTATGTAAACATTTTTGTTTGGGAGAGAACAGAAACTTTTGGGCACCATTTAGTTCAGGTATATCAGCCGCTTAAAGGGTTAAGCTGCAGTGTTTCATTTTAAAAGAAGTTCTGACTCTACAAAATGTTTATTCCTTTTTGCACAAAAGCTACAAGAGTTCGAATAAAATAGACTGTTACTATTGTTCGTGACACTAATGGAATTTTGCTTTTTGAATGAAAATTTACAAAATGTGCATCTGAATGACGAGGCCATATCATGAAATGATTGCAGTGATTGCAGTAGCGATCATTCCTTCTATGATCAAAAATTCCTTCTATGACTAAAAAATCCCCGAGACAAAATATAAGATGTCTATCTCCGTATTAAACTAACGAAAACAAGGTTTAAATCGATAAGACTTTTACTAAATAATTCTCTGACTGACAACACACCACTCAACAAAACGCAAAAGCGGGAAAACAGGATATCACAGAAGAGACAAATACAAAACTAATTTTGAATTTTTTTTTTCGAAGTTGATGTCCGTTTTATCAGACATAACAGTAGATCATAAGATTTCACAGTCAAATGCTGCTTATTTTCACAACACGAAATATTTTCCAAGCATTTAGTTGTAATACACGCATGACACAAATAACTTCCGTTTTAGCTGCTATTATAAGTCATTTTGTTTCGACTCACTGATTACAGCAGCACGATATCTTATAGAACGCAGTTCTGCTTTTTATATTTAGGCAAAGCTTATACGGTATAATACAGAAAACCATTTTGACGTTTACATCATTACATAAAAATCAGAGGACAACAATATTAACACACACAGTGAACAGAGATATGTACAACACAAGCACAATTTCACCTTCTGTACATCGGAACGCTGAGCTTTGAGTTCACAGTTACAGTAGCAAAGATTTTTTAAAACTATGATAATGATAGTAAAACTATCACTTTTTATAGTACTATGTAAAATATGCGTTCCTCTCCTGTGAGATATGAGCTGCAACTGATTTCGATTAATAAGAAAAAACTTCCACTATACGTACGCAAACCGTGAAGGCGGAATGTTTATTTGCTCCCTATATGAATGACAAGCGGAAGAACACATGGACGATTACTCTTTCTCTGGAATCGAAGATTTCAGAGACATGACAAAAGTCATATCAGCCGGACTGTAATTTATATATATATATATATTTATATGTATACATGTTTTGTAACTACATACTGCAGAGTACTAGATATGTTAGTATTCATTTATATCAAATCCTGTCTCTTGCAGGCCAATGGATCTACAAAGTTTCTTTACAAAGTTGTTTCCGTAAAAATTCAAAACATGTCTGAAGTTCGAGAAGTTCTCTAAATATTCTCGCTTGAGTGCTCAATACTAGCACTGGCACGGGCTGGCAACTTGTTCCGGGCTTTGAGCTCCACGCCGTCGGACACTAGCTTGTCTGTGTACACTTACCATTCGGCGCCGTATGCTTGAGCGACTGGAAAGATCAAATATACGTTGAAATACATCAACTCTGAAAACACACAACAAATACATACGCTCACTATATCAGTTACGAACACACCAACCATGCAAGTTCAAAACACAGGATACATATCCATTACATACGAAGTGTGATAATTTATTAGGTGTACAAATAAGTTTTAAAGCGTTTTAAGGAGACGCAACGTGTAATTTGTGAGAAAACAACAATACCTTTACGAATCAAAATATGCGCCGCCATTATCTATCACCTTCCGCCATCGGTCGGGCAGCTGACGGATTTCAGCCATGAAGAATACTTTGTCGTATGACGCGATGAAGTCGTCAACACATTTTTGCACTTCGTCACATGCCCGGTATACCGTACAGCAGACAAACCATGCTGCATCGATTGGAACGAATGATAGTCTGAAGGGGCTATGTCGGGACTGTACGTCGGGTGCTCCAAAACTTCTCAGCCAAGCGCCAATAACGTTTCCTTGACCGATTTCGCGACATGCGGCCTAGCGTTGCCATGCAGTTATTTTACAAGAGGCAATCCTTTGCCTGTAAATGGACGTTTCCGACAAATTTCCTGGTTCAATCGCAGCAATTGTTGCTTGCAGAGATCAGCAGTAACAGTTTGACCCTGTTCCAATAGTTTATAATAGAGCACACCCTTCATATCCCACCAGATGCCCAGCAGAACTTTCTTGAAGTGAATATTGCGTTTCGGTGTCGAAGTCGTTGATTCACCGGGGTATACCCAGTGTTTTTTGCGTTTGGGATTGTCGTACCATATCCATTTTTCATCACCCATAACGATTTCCCACAGGAAAGACTTTCTGAGTTGTTTATTCAACAGATTCAAACACTTCATGACATGCTCATCCTTGTTCCTTTGGCTCAGGCCATGTGGCACCCATTTTCCTTCCTTCTGAATCTTTCCCATTGCGCGTAAACGATTGGAAATGGTTTATTGAGTTATCATCAGTTGTTCCGCTAGTTCTTTTTGCGTTTGAGACGAAGCTTCATCCAGTAATGCTTACAGTTCCTCTTGTGCAACCTTCTGCGGGGCGCCGCAACGTTCCCGATCGTTAACATCAAAATCGCCTGTTTTAAACCGGCTAAACCAGAACTGGCACGTGCTTTTCGATACAATATTCTCCCTCAGAACAGAACAGATCGATGCACATGCTTTTGCAGCACTTTTTCCTTGATGAAATTCGTAACGAATGCAGTGTCGAATAAATGCAGTATCGCTTGCCATCTTTCACCTACCGATGTGCAAGTGGCGTTTGACTCTTGGGCAAACTTCTGTGTCACATTTTATACTCTGGACCAGTTACGATCACATGACAACAAAGCGCGGGAATGTCGGATATGTAAATTAGCGGTTTACGTCACACAAAAACGCTTTGAAACTTATTTGTACACCTAATAATTTCCGAAACGACCGCGTAGTGTCGCCCTTGTGGCGATGGGTGCAGAATCACGTGCCTATGCGTGTCTGGACAGGTTTGAAGTAGTTCATGCGTTAACCGCAGACCAGCACAGCCATTCGTGAGTGAGGAGTGAGTTTTGAGGTAAAAATGAGTGACAAAAATTTAGGGCAGCGTATTAACATAAAATTCTTTGTGAAGATCGGTAAAAGTGTTACTGAAACGTAAGAGCTATTGAAAGTGGCGCATGGTGAGGATGCTATGAAAAAGTCACGTGTCCTTGAGTGGCATAAGAACCAAAAAAAAAAAAAAAAAAGCACGCATGCCACGCTCGCAGTTGAAGACCACGGTCGTGTGGGTTTTCGATCACAAGCAAGTAGTTCATCCGAATTCAGTGAAGAGGGTCAAACGGCCAATCAACAATGCTATTTACAGGTGTTAGAAAGGTTACGGGATTCTGTTCGTAGGAAAAGAGCTGAACTGTGGCCTAACAATGTTCCAAGTCATGATGCGCTCAGCATTCGCGACTTCCTGGCCAAGAACCAAATTGGATCATCCACCTTATTCACCTGACTTAGCCACTTGTGATTTCTGGCTCTTCCCAAAAATAAAATCTGCTATGAAAGGATGAAGATATTTAGCCATTTCTGACATTCAGCGTAACGTGACGAAGGAACTTAAGAATATTCCAGGAAGAAAGTTCCATGTACAGCGGTTGGACAGAATAATGTGAACACCTTGGAAAAGAAGGTTTTACGTATCTAACAAGGCGTGGGACCACCTTTGGTATTCAAATCGCCTGAATCCACTTTGGAATGCACGCATACAAATCCTGGAAGGTGGTTAGTGCGATGTTACACCATACTTCATGAAGAAACTTCTCCAAGAGAGAAGCTGGAGGAGGAAAACGGGATCTTACTCTGTTTTCCAACACCGACCACTGTGACTCAATGATGTTTAAGTCTGGTGATTGGGGGGCCCAAGGAAGGTGTGAAAGTTCGTCCTCATGTTCCTCAAACCATGATTCGCCATTCCGAGCTCCGTGAATTGGGGCGTTTTCAACTTGATAGATGGCATCCTCTGCAAGAAGCATTGGATGGACTTGGTCGGCCGAAATGGCTTCATACGCCCTGCCAGTTATCCGTTCTTTCAAGGTGATCAGGGGACCTGCTGAAAACCACGATATGACTGCCCAGAGCAAGGCAGAACCACCACCATGCTGCACTGTTGGGAGCAGACAGTCTGGGTTGTACGCTTCTGACGGTGTTCTCAACACGTAAACGCATCCTGCGGTGGGGAATAGTATGAACGTGGATTCATCCGACCACATTATACGCTTCCATGCATTGGCAGTTCACGTTGTATGCTCCTGACACCACTGCCGTCGCCGTTGTGCATTCACCCGGGTCACCAGAGGTTTTGCAATAGCAGCCCTGCCATGAATATCTTGTTTATGAAGTTCCCTGCGCACTCTTTTCGTTGACACTGGGGTCTGGAGATGCGGAGTGAGCTGCACACTAATTTTCGGCGCCGTGGTATTCTTGTTACGGGTAACAATCCTTTTTAATGCTCTCCTGTCTCTATCAATCAGGGTCGTTTTCCGGCCGTTCTTGTGTTTCACAGACAAGGTTTTGCCACGAGCACGGTATGCTGTCATGACTCTGGATACAGTAACTCTCGATACCCTCGCTACCCTGGCGACTGTTGTCACAGAGGCACCAACTAGCCGTCCACCAACAATCAGCTCTCTTTCGAAGCCCGTTAGGTCGCTTATTTTGTAGTCACCCTGAAAGAAATTTTACAAGACACTTTAAATGCACTTAAACAGGACCTTGAGGTTCTAAAGAAAGCTATTACAACAAAAAAGTGGTGGATACCTTTGCGTATTGCGAAGTACGCAGCTGCATTAAAAGTTACGTCTCTGAGCGTGGAGTTCACATTATAATGTCCAAACCCTGTATGTTTCCAGCAGCATTTACCTGCCAGCATTTGCTGGAGTCGATACATCAGCGTGTACAGACTATTATTCGCGCTAGAGGAGGACTAACACGCTCTTAGGTTGGCATCTCTAATGTTTTGTCAGTTGAGTGTACTTGCTGTATCAACAGTTCTGTTTCTTAACATCCGTAGGTTTGTTTAATCAACTCCTGAGCCGCTCTGCCCCCTTCCCAGAAGTAAATGCTGAATCCATCAGTGTGCTCAGGTAGACCATTTCGAACATTTTCATTGATATAGACTAATATAACTGTTCTCATCGATCACTCAAAGTGTACTGTAATTAGTGAAGTAGAAACAAATTAATTTCATAGGCTTCCTTACTTGTGAAGCGTTTCTGAGCAAATGCTGATAGGAACGCTTTCATCCCAATGCACAGTAACACGTTTCTAAAGTTTGAACAGACCTTTCACCAACACCGTGCACAAAAAATTCAGAAAGCATCACACTCTACACCAAAGTATGTGGAACCATCTCCCAGTGAATGAACTATTTATAGAACGACTGATTTTTCGTGCGTAGTTATAACGGTCACCAGAGACCGCGTGATCTTTTGTTGCCGGAAGCTTCCACAAATATCCTAATGCTTTCCTTAGCTTTGGATGGAAGAACAAATCAATAAAAGAGCACCAAGTTAGGAAAGAAATTTCGTTCAGTTGGTGTTCATGTCGTTTAACAAATTACGAGAAAATCGTGTGATTTTTTGAAGCATTCTCTTGCATCCGACACACTGTTAATTTCTGTAAGCATGAGAAAATCTTACTTTTTGTGAGTTACTATTGATCAACATCCGGTTTTTAGTATCTGACATACATTGGCTCGCCTGACTGTGGGTAAGATATCGCTGCTTAAGAAGCATTAAAAAAATTCTTTTCGAGACCGATGTCTGTAATTTTGATCAAGAGATTCCATATAAAAATTGCATCTTTGGATTTTATTCCGATGAAATTGTTTTCCTCTAAGTATATTTCTTTTCATTTGGAACGATACGTTTACTTATAAAAATTGGATTGGAAAATTAAATTTGCACTGGATATTTATCTGCAAAAGATACTTAAGATTCCACACACGTTCCCGACATTTCCTTGTGGCGAAAATGCGAAATGTATTTCCGTTTCTAGGAGCAGCACTAAAAAATTCCTTTTGAATATAGATAGCCAAGCACCACCTAACCACAATTTCACATTCATTTTGCACTTTTTGCCAAACATTTTTTTTTATACAAAATGGTGCGAATGTATACTTATATTTCGTATGATATTTATCTTCTTTTAGGACACAGTAGTGAATTCATTTTTCTTTCAGACAAAAATCTGCATATCTAAGGTTTTCCGGCTTTTCTTAACACCTATTTTTTCCCTCGAAGTGCCAGAATTGTGCAGCACAGCTAAAAATAATTTTTTTTGTAGAGAAACATGATAAATTCGTAAGCTCTCTACAGTTGGTTTTGAAAATATTGAGGAGTTTTCTAAATTTGAAGCGTTGCTTATCAAATCACGTGCCCCTTACACGCAAGATTTAGGTGGCCTGCTTCTTTCTTTCCTACCCCTTTTAAAATAAGAATGGAGTCACTGAATGTTTTGCATTGTCTTGTAAGGGAAACAGATCCTCGTATTGTAAATATAATTACCTCCTTCTATCCCTGACTAATTCGCATTACGCCAGCATGAGTTCAGTTCAACAGCAATTTTCTATAATCACAGAAAGGTGCGGAGGAAGGAGTTTTTTTACATTACACACACATTCTCTCAAGCTTCGAACCATGTTCCCGTCTTTTCGTCAACCTGTACGCCCGTACTTTTCTGTCTATCACTGTCGAGTACTCTGCTTTCAACATACTCCTCTCATAACTTCCGTGATCTCGGGATTTGTTACTGATCCAGATTCAAGTGCAAAAAATATAAAGTGAAATACTGGGAGTTGAGGTTTAGAGAAAAGCGGGGACAGCAGTAACGAAAAGTACGGAACATTGCAACGTTAGACAAAAATGGTTCATTGTGGATATAGATAAGATCACATGTTGAGGATTTTAGGAAGAGAGTGTCTCACTCAAGGTCTTAAACAACCCTGACAAGTAAGAAGCTAGGAGATTTGGGCTAGAGTGTCCGACTGGAAAGCCACACGGAAGCGAGGTAGAAAGGGGGAGAAAGACGCCCTTATTTATAACCGGGAGCTTAACGTGCCCATCCAACGCACGGCGGATATTTAGTGGTTCGAGCGTTCGTACCTGCCTGGGAGCGAACCTAAGACCTCTGTTTATCAGTCACGAATGTTGACCACTAGGCCATCCACGGCCCAATGTGGAAATAATGAACAATTTTGATATTTATACGACGCAGGTAATGAAGAACAAAACTAAGAACCATTTGCTCTAGCCCTGAGAACGTAAGCAGGCTGTAAGAGTTGAAGTCCTGTAGATGTTTGACTTACGTAGCTACCTCTATCATTCTTCAGAAATGGGTTACATGCAACAGGTATGCACAAATGCGTAAAATATAGAACGTTTACCGAAACACAGTCACGATGAAGGAACGAAATAAAATTCCCTTTGATTCTGTTAGGGTGCTGGAAAGAACGAATCTTGAACCATGTTATCGTGAAAAATTAATAAAACTAATTACCAAGCATCTTCCACACTTTCTACATTTCTTGCATGTTCTCTAGGACCTGGCATAGTGCGTACAACGTTCGGAGATTGAGTTCTGGCTTGAACAGGAGGTTCAATTGACGCAGTATGATTGTTCCCACCTTTCCTTTTTGTAATGTTTTCTTCCTACGGAGAATCGCTCAAAGTTCTAGGTCTTGGTATTTTCTTCTTCTTCTGCAACTGAATCAGAGCTGTTGTCTACATCTTCAAATGGAGTTCTCTGTATTCTGATAGACATCCTAAACATCGGCTACCTTGACATGGTCCTCTTCATCATCAATAATGTCCGAAGGTTCATCAGTTTCCATTTCATCTCGTCCAGTAACAGTTTCCTAATATCTTCTTCAAGTAAACGACTACACATTGTTATAATGTACTGGCAAAATTAAAAAAAAAGTTTCACTAAAAGTAAAAAAGAAAACAAACAGAAAAACGTGTATGCATAAAACTTACGTGAATACTATCATGGGTGAATTTTCACCCAAGCCGTCAAAAGAAACGGTATAAAAAGGGAATATTGTGCGCAACGAACCTCCCCCTCTGGCAGCTGAAGGGTCACTGAATGAAGGAGAGATTACCCAGAAGCACAACCCTCAGCCATAAAGGAAGGATATATAGATGATCATATGTAGAGGATTTTAGGAAGGGAGTGACTGACCCCAGGTCTTAAACAACCCTTAGAAATAGGAAGCCAGGAGATTTGGGCTAGAGTGCCCGTTAGGAAAGTGGCACGGAAGCGAAGTAGAAAGAGGGAGGAAGACGCCCTTATTTATTACCGGGGAGCCAGTACCCGGGGTCCAACGGCTTAACGTGCCCATCCGACGCACGACGGATATTTAGTGGATCGAGCGTTCGTACCAGTCTGGGATCGAACCCGAGGTCCTTTCCGTGGCAGTCACGAACGTTGTCCACTAGGCCACCCGCGGCCCGAAGGATATATAGAGAATACACTGGCTGTATTAAGCTGAAACTCGTGACGTCATGAAGTCGACTGCAGCGCACCCGCGACCTAAAACAGAACTACAGTTAATTGACAGCTGGACTTCCCAGGAATCACCGCGATCCATTTGAGCTTTGACCTCCGTGCTGCCGCGCAGAGTGGAAGACGACGTTTACGACATGTACCTAACATTTTCCGGATTCTTTTTGGTTTGCATCTTCCAGTTTCCTGTAGCATTCTAATAAGTGGCAATTATTCTTGTTTATTCCTCACTAATAGTTAACCTTTCCTTTGTAAATCCCATTACTTAGGTTTCTACGTGTTTTTGTTGCACATTTCATTCACGCATACTTTGTCATTGTTTTCTTCACAATATAGCTTTACGTTCAATTCTCATTCGTATTCCGTTGTCATCTGTTTTGATATCTACGTGTTTGGCTTCAATATCTATGGATATTTCGTTCATGACATCTTTCTGATGCCTCACTTGGCTTAGATTGGGACAGCAGTTGAAGACAAAGGTCGGGGGGGGGGGGGACGGAAGGGTGGCGCAGAACAGCAGCACTGGGGTGGGGTTGGCATAGCAACCATTGCCGACGGGATGGATTCACGTCACAGTTTGGTTCTGTTTTTTAGGTCCGTGGGGGCGCCACTTTCTACGAGAGGAGTTTCCATGGGCTCCTATGTCTGTTTCCACTCTATAGATCCTTCCTTTATGCCCTCAGCATGGTGCTGCACTCTACACTTTTTTAATTCTGTCTCGGGTGCATTTACACCCACGGTCATATTCCAGGCTTAAAACACTCACAGACGTTTTTGAGTTACGGAACGCACGCGAAACACGCAGTAAACAATAATTAAGAATTTTAGGCAAAGAACAAAAAAGAGCCTAACCATTCAGTTGTGCATTTCCCATTGCGTTAGTTAATTCGATTATCAGTGTTAACTAAAATTAATTAAAAAAGTGAAAGGGAAAGTTAACTTGGGCATGGGCCCCGTGGGCGCGGATTTTAGTCAAAGATTTGATATAAGAGCCCGCCGGGGCCCAGATCCGTTTCCGGGCTTTTTACCATGACCCGGGCCCGTACTTATATTTTACTGTATACACCCAAAGACCATCCTTGGCTACGTGGTGCGCTGGTGGTTAGGTGCATAATCTTGAACAAGATATTCCAACCTCTTTTGAAGGGCATTCCTTAATCTGAATGACTGGAGGTGGAAACCGCAGTGCGCGTACTCACTGGGTTAGAAAGATTCAGTTGGCTAAGGCCGATCCTTTTTGTACGCTTTTCAGACGTCATACGAAAAGTCAGAAACTATGAGTTATTCCAGTTCCCCCTAAAAACACCATTTTTATTATGTGTGCAACGCAAAAATCCGTAAGTACATAGATTCATTTCTGAAATAGTTAAAATTGAGAGGCCACGGGGGAGTGGCGAGAAATCAGATACCTCATCAATCAGGCATTGGGAGATATTTCACAGCATTTTTCATAAAAACAGCGGATGAAAGGGATTTCAGGCAGGATGAAAAGAGAAATTTTTGAAAACGACTTACGTGCAGTGCAGTGAAGTGCAAAGAGTATAGGATTAGCTACTCCCGATGGGGTGCGCTGAATAGGAAGATTTCACTCCGTTAGAATCCACACACACACACACACAAATACGTGCATCCATTAAACACTTCAGTAAATCTAACTAACATACATATTAAGTGTGTAAGTGTGTGACTAAAGATAATGTCCATGCACTGCTAAAAATGCTACGAAATTAAAATTTCTGAATTTCGGGATATACCTAGAACCTAAAGGTGGACTCGTCTTGGTCGTTCAGAACAATATTCGGAATGGTTTTTCTATAAACAAACACGTTTTAGGTATACACTGAAGAGCAATTGAATTAGAGACAGCGGGCGTTATGCACATGTTGCGCTGTAAACGGAAACGACATGACGTATGCAGCGATCCGACAATATAAGGAATGATGCTACGGGAATCAGTAAGACGAAGGATCTAAGAGCATTTCATCGTGGAGAATTGTAGAGGCCAGACGATTGGGTCACTTCATCTCGGAAGACGTGCAGGCACTGGGATTTTCACGAGCCACTGTGTCACGGGTGCACCGTGAGTACATCGAATCCGGTAAAACCATCTCTGCAAGGACCAACTGCCGTGAACCACAGCGTGCGGATGAGCGGGGTCATCGTCGGCTAGCTCGCATTGTAACAGCGGATAGACGGGCCACAGTGCAAGAAATCACTCAGTAATTTAACGCCGGTGCACAAAAACGTGTAAGCAGCCACACCATCCAGAACCATCTCCTCGCTATGTGGTACAGAAGCCATCGCCCCACGAGGGTACCGCTGCTGACCGCACATCACAGGGTGCAAAGCTTAGCATGGGCACGGGAACATCGCCACTGGACCCTGGACATGTGGGAAAATGTTGCCTGGACTGATGAGTCGAGATTCACGTTGGTACATGAGGATGGCAGGATACGAGTACGGTGCAAACCACATGAAGCGATGGATCCTTCTTGCCAGCAGGGTACTCTTCAAGCTGGTGGGGGTGGCATTCTCGTCTGGGGACTGTTTACGTGGACTGAAATGGGACCCCTGTAACGTGTGACATCGTCTCTCACAGGTAAACGTTACCGGGATATCCTGGACGACCATTTGCTCCCGTTTGTGCGTCTTCAACATCCCACTGGGGACCTCATCCTTCAACAAGACAATGCACCGTGCCATCGCTCCCTAACTGTATCCCAATGGTTGGATGAACACTCCACCGACGTGACCTCGCTTCCTTGGCCAGCTAGGTCACCTGGCTTCAATCCCATCGAGCACATCTGGGATGCCATCGAGAGAGATGTTCAAGGCTCTGACCCCCCTCCATCAAATCTTCGTGAACTGTGGGAGCTTGTTCAGGGGTCGTGGATCCGTATGGCTTCCCAACGCTTACGGTGTCTTGTCGAGTCCATGCCGAGACGAATCGCCACCGTCATCAGGGCGAAAGGTGGTGCTACACGTTACTAGACAGGTATCTCTAATTCAATTGCTCTTCAGTGTATATTGGAGAACTGATGTACCTGCCGAGCACAGGTGATTCCTAATCTTTGAATTTAAACACTTTACTAACACGTAAATCTCACTTTTAGAAGAATGCACCCATTCCTGATTTCGAGTTACAGAAAGAACAGAAACTCAAATACAACACCTACGTGAACATCCCTAAAAAAGGTTCTGGACAACAGATGGATGATACCTGTACCACCTACTGGAAGATATGACTAGTCGAACGACTGCATCGGTGGCAGTTACGGTTTAAAGACTACAAAACGTGGTTTATTGCACTTCTAATTTGCTAGACAGATGTTCATGTTGATACTCAACTGATTAATACCACCAGCATTCATCAGTCAAAACTACAGAACTGCATAATGGTGGCACAGATACTCAGCTTCTCATTATTCAGAGAGGTTTTATATTAACCAAGGTGTGTAGAAGCTGCGTGCTGACCATGAGAGTATAGAGCCAAACTAAGTGCTGGCCATGAGAACATGAAAGCAAGCTGTGTGCTGACGTGGTAGTATAGAAACAAGGTACATGCTAACTATGGAGTATGAAAGAAAGGTGTGACATCTGTGACAAGCCCCCTGTGTCGTAATAAGTTTCTTTCTTTTCGCAAAAGGCACAGGCAGAGGAAGGAATTTCAGTTCCGCCGTGATTTGTTTCTCTTTGAGACTGTTTGACACTAATCGACCCTTCATTCAAGATTTCTCCTCTTGACAACAGATGGTAGCTGCACCACCCACTGGAAGATGCACCCACTGGGACACCCACCGCTCTCGTTGGGCTTCATTTTGGTCTATTTCGAAATACCTATATCCATCGTCGTACATTCTCATTAATAATCTCAAATGACACCTCGCCGATTTTTTCATTTCGCCAAGGAACCCTTACAGTTATCCAGACGAATTTCCATCCCCGACATCTATAAGCACCAACGACCAAGACCATCGCTGTTTCTGGAGATTGGTCATTATCGTGACCCACTTACTTGGAGCGAACTTTTTCAATAAATTGATTTCACCAACGCTGAATGCTTGTTCTTTCTAGTCAACGGCTTCTATGGAGAAATAATTTCTCTTCTTAATGTGTTGCAGAAAGTGACTAGATGAAGCACACTGTTTAGGGTTTGTGAAAACAGGAATTTTGTCAGTGACGGGGATCGAAATTGCATCTGCTCGCCTCGGAGTTAGTCACACTTACCGACTAAGCTACACCGACGGAATGTATTGCTGCAGATTTGTCGTCTTGACACGTGTGCTTCACCTGTGTAGTATGTCACAGGTCCTCCTTAAGGTTTCCAACCGGTTTTCCTGAATAGTACAATACGTCTGCGTTCATACGCGTATTCCTAGTAGAAAACGTGCACTGGGCTCGTATCCTTTTGTTATATTTTGCTTGACTTTCAGTCGTTTTTTTTGTGCTCATTTTGGGCGAATATGTTGTTTCGAACCTAAAACAATATTAAATTGCATTGTTCCGTTTTCCTCGTAAGTCTAGTTGCCCAAGCTAGATTAGATTGTTCAGATATTCATACTTCAGTGCATATATTTGGACTTTTTTCAGCTGCATTCAATATTGTCCAGAGAGCTGCCATTAGCGTGAAAAAGGTTTTGTTCCAGGAAATTATAGACTCTATTAAATTATACTTGCGACGATTTTTTGGACGCGCGTACGAAACATTTACTTCCTCAAAATAGAGTTCTCAACTCATCCAAGCTTAGAGACGGGACTTTCTCTCTGCTCGGAACATGCTAAACAAGTAAAAAGGAGTTACGAATAATTAATGTGATTAAGTTACCTCTTTTATGTAAATATACTACACATTTCATTTTTTTCTTTTCTTTTTTTCACATTTTCGTTTTTTTTTTTGTCTTTTTTTTTCTATTTAAAAGTGTTTTGATCACTTTGATCTCATCCGTAGTCGTTTCAAGAAGTTCAGTGATTACGTAAGCCAAAGCTAATTGTTATTTTGCTCGATTACTCAGAATCCTGTTTCCGTTCAGCAATAGCACTACCAATGTAAAACCTCATTTAGTCCGCCCCGGTGGCGCAGTGGTCTAAGCGATAGCCTGTGATCATTCGTCTGAAAGGGGTACGGGTTCGAATCCCAGTGAGGCATGGGTGTTGTTTGTCTTACGGCACCTGCTCTCTCCCTTCCCTGGAACCAGTGGCCCTACATTAGGGACGGGCGACTGCTTATAACCCATTGAGTTGCTCACGGTGGTAGCTAAACCTCCAATAATGCCGCCCCGGTGGGGCAGTGGTCTAAGCGATGGCCTCTGATCATTCGTCCGAAAGGGGTCCGGGTTCGAATCCCGGTGAGGCATGGATGTTGTGTTTGTCTTACGACACTGGCTCTTTCCCTTCCCTTGAACCAGTGACCCTAAATTAGGGACGGGCGACTGCTTATAGCCCATTGAGTTGCTCACGGTGGTCGTTAAACCTCCAAACAAAAAAAAAACCTCCAATAAAAAAAAAAACCCTTATTTAGGAGAATTCTCGAGACATTTAGTTTTGTTCAAAGCGTGTCCATCAGTACGTGGTGGCGAGTTTTGCTTTAATTCTAGATTACAGTACGTACCACGTATTGCAAGCTTATATGACATACTACTTTAATAAGAACTACAGTAGAACCCGCTTATAACGATGTGCTTAAGACCAACGAAAATTCTCGCTAAATCTGGTTGCTCGTTAAAATTCGTTTCTGGGTGAAAATTCCCGACATGCAAAAGCATGCACAGCACATACGTTTATACGCTCAATGGACAAAACATTAGAGAAACCTACCTAATAGCGTGTTGGTTCGCCTTTAACGCGAAAAATAGCCTGTACATGTTGAGGCATCGACTCCACCAGATGCCGGAGAGTTTCCGAAAGTAATGCAAGCCATGCATTTTGCAGCCTAGTCGACAACTCCACCCGAGACGTCGGCCCAGGATACATGGATTTGGTGTTCTACTTCACGGCATCCCAGAGAGAGCTTCCTTAGGGTTTAAATCGGGGAACTTGGGGTGGGGGTATAAATGGTTCTAAACTTGCATGAGAGTTTCTCCAGCCATACCTGGGTACAGTGGCGTAACCATGCTTCAAAATCTGGGGGTCCGATCACACATTGTATGTATACATATGCATACAATATTATATCATGATCATCATAATTGTCAACCATTATCGATCCACTGCTGGATGAAGGTGTCCCCAAGTTTATTTCACAATTGTCTGTCTTGAGCCTGCCTCCTCCATGTCACTCCGGCATGCTTTCGAATTTCATCCACCCATATCCCAGGGGGTCTTCTTTTGGGTCTTTTTCTGTCCCTCGAAATTCAGTCTAAAATATCGGTTGTCCATCGCTGGTCCGTTCTTCTGGCAACATGTCCATACATACTGTATAAGATAGAGTTTAGGGCCCCCTCGCCCTACACACGCAGGAGCAAAGCAGTTGCTCAGGCGCGATCTAACGGGCACGACACAGGCGCCTCTGTTGGCGAATTGTGGAACTTAGCGAACACAACTGTAAAACTATGATGGATGGGGCAGAAATGTAAATTACAAAGCTGTAGAACTGACTTTGCTTATTAGGACTCGATATCAATACAGACATTTAACGTGGACCAGGAACATTAAACAAAGATCTTCGCTCTTTCCACGTTTATAAGTGAGTCACGGAAAAATTCTCATTGGCCGACACCGGGAGTCGAACCCAGGGTCTTCTGGTTACAACTGGAAGACCGGCCGCTGTGGTGTAGCGGAAGAATATCCGGCGCGTAACTGGAAGACCCTGGGTTCGACTCCCGGTGGCGGCCAATGAGAATTTTTCCGTGACTCACTTATAAACGTGGAAAGAGCGAAGATCTTTGTTTGATGGACTCGATATCGCTGATTTATTAAGTACACATTATACACGTGTTTGCATTCTACGAAAAATCACAATCTTTCATTATACAATTTAGTTGGTTCACAACATAAAATGCGCATTATATTATTATATTCCCGAAAAAAATTAGGGGAGTCCTTTACATTGGGGATCCCCGACTCTGAAAATCTGGAGGGTCATGACCCCCTCCCCAGTGGTTACGCCTGTGCCTGAGTAGTTGCGATCCTGTGGGGTGGCACATTGTCCTTCTAAAAGAGACCATAGGCTGCATGATGCGCGAAGGCCATGAAAGCATGTAGATGATCAGCCAGCACATACTGGTAGTGTGCAGTGGTTAAGCACATCTTCAGACACACTAATGTGTCCCATGAGAAGACTCCCCAAACCATCACACAACTGTGACCACCTGGAACAGAACCGACCTGGCATGAAGGGGCCATGCCTTCAAGCTGTTGACGCCACACACGCATCCCCCACCTCCCGTCATCTCAGTACAGCTGGAAACGGGACTCATCTGACCACACGACGTGACACCACTCTACAGAGGTCTAGGTTTGACGTTCCTGGCACCAGACGAGGCGTAATTGGCGATGAAGAGCAATCAACAGTGGCACACGATTAGGGCGTCGGCTCCCGTAGCTCAGTATGTAGCGTGGGCCGTACTATTCGCTCACTGACGCTGCTTGGGCCTTCGACATTTAACCTGAACGTGGTTTGCGCAGCCGTTGCCAAGCGGTCAGTGTGTGCGAGGCTGGATAGTCTACGTCGACCGCGGTCATTAATGCCGTGTGGTGGGACACCACTGGCTAAGTACGGCAACAATAATTTTTCCAAAAATTAAAATTTTTTAATCGAGTCAAAATTGTGATCATATCATCATCATGGTATGCAGTCTCCGAATCGATTTTATGGATTGCAAATATCTTTATGTTACACTGAGAAGTTTTCACCTTCGGTATTTTTGTGTATGTGTAATCTATTAACCGAAATCACCTTTGGTATTTGACCAAAAATAATGTTCTGTAATTTTGTTTGTGTATATTTTTAACCGAAACACGAAACAAAGAAAAATGCTTAATTTTTGCATGAACGACAAATATAAAATGCGAAAGAGTACTTTTCCTTCGAAAAATTAAGGAATGGCTTTTCCCTTTATTTAGGAGAAGTAAGATAATAAATAAATGGCAGACTGCTTTCGATCTGGAAACTGGTGAGAATATTTAGAGCTCAGCTTGTTTCTCAAAATTGATTCCCTCCTGCAAAAAAAATCTGCATCAACACTTTTCACATCACTGAAAACATTTTCCTGTCACTCGGCGGCATCACCTCCACGAACAACTGCTGGACTCTGGTTGTAATACTTGGCAAAGCTGTTATTTTTATGGGTGGGGTTTCTCTACAACTAGCAACCTTAAATTTCCGGTGGAAAACTCTTTCTAGAATTAGAACCTCATAAGGTTCTTGAAACCTGAAAAAAAAAACCAGAACGAAACGGATGGAGCTTCTTGTCCACTGTGAAAACACAAGTTTGTCCGCGACGGAGATTGGATCAACGCCCCCTTACTCCGGAGTAAGTCGCTCTCCCAAATGAGCTACTCCCACAGAATGTCTCTCTGCAGATTTGTCGTCTTGACACATGTTTTCATCTCTGTGGTACGTCACATCATCTCCCTCTTAATTTTTTTTTTTTTTTTTTTTGTCTTTGAGGCAAAGTAGGAATTTTTTTATTTATTCCAAACAATGTGTGGAACAAACATCACACATTTCTCGAAGAACCCAACGGCCAGTGGATCCATTGTCCTCAATCGGGTGCCAATGTGAAAACACAAGTTTGTCCGCGACGGGCATCGAAATCGTGTCCCCTCACTCCGGAGTGTGTCGCTCTCCCAACTGAGCTACGCGGACAGAATGTCTCACTGCAGATTTGTCGTCTTGACATATGTTTTCACCCCTGTTATCTCTCGTTTTGCCTTCAGAACCATGTACAAACTGTAACAATAAACTTGCCGTTTGGTAACACTGGTTAAGAGGCGGATGTTAAAACCGATAGCTGCAGCAGCTAGCGGTTTTCCTGTAATACAGTAATTTCGATCCAGTTTCCTTTGCAGTAGCAGTAAGTGTAATGCTGAGGCCACAGAATCAACCTTCTGTCACGAAAATGGGAGAAAACACCATCACGATTTTTAATATTCTGCAAAAGATTTATGAAGAGGACACAGACACCTTGAAGAACGGAATTATGAAGAATGTGACTGAAACGGTAAGAAAGAAATAATCATCGGTTGATAGAAAATATGGGCTCCTAAAGTGAGTTTTCAACATGACGAAGATAGTTGTAATGGTGACGAAAAATTTCTTACGAGTAAGATAAGAGAACCGAAAAATGAAGATAACAAACACGGTATCATGTTCGTACAGTCTCAAATCAGTTTTTTTATTAAAACAGCCGCAACAACAGCAATAAAATTCTCGTTTCACAGCATAGATCTTGCATGTCTCAAAAGGCTGACGTCATTTTTTCTTTTAAGCAGGAGTCAGTAATTTCGCGATTTAACGACCCCCCCGTCCTACCATGAGCATACAAGAAATACAAGTGACTACCTGAAATTTAATACTAGTTCCAATGAAGAGGCAGAAATGGCGCCGAACGATGAACACACCACACAAGCCCCATCCACAACTTGAGCCTGGGCTCAACTTGGACGATGTGGAAGCGTGGTCAGTGGAGTTAAGTCTCTGGTTAGTCGTCGGCGATGAGTCCAGGTTCGAGTTCTGGATGGGGCATAGGTGGAGTGCTTGTATTACAGCGTTGTCTCTCAACTTTCCTTGGAACCAGTGGCCCTAAATCAGGAACGGGCGACTGCTTATACCTTGGAGTTGCTCATGGTGGTCGTTAAACCCGGAACCAAACAAGAATGAAACGGACGATTAGCCACAAACCCGTAACTTTGTCCAGTAGGTAAACGGGGCGGTGACACTGTTTCACCTACTGTGAAGTGCTATAGAGGTCACGCATATGTCATGACTGCAAGTAGCAGTGATAAGCTTTAGCCGGTGTAGCTTAATTGAGAAAACATTCCGCTCCGGAGCATATGGATGTGTCGAGTGGCGCCACCGGCAAATTTGAGTTTCACTCTAGTTCTAATTGGGTTTACTGGAGAAATGAAAAAAGTTTACTTGTGAATGTAAAAGGTATATTCAGTGTTCGGAAACATTAACAACCAAGATGGAAAATGTTCGATCGAAATAGCCATCTTTTTCAAATAAAATTTCTAGGATTGCTAATATATAAAATGGTTAAATAATCAGTACCGCGACGCATAAACTCATAAATGAACAAGGCATTTACTTTCTTCTTCTTCTACAACATAACATTTACTACTCAAGAGAGATATTCACAATAACTCAGAAGTTTATTTGATACATACGCTCACAAGGAACACAAAAGCGAACTGATTGTGAATAACATCGAACAAGGGAGGAAATTTTGGGAGAGAAGCTAAATATAATTCCTGATGAATATTATGTCGAGTGTCTGCCTGTTCAGGCATATGAACAACAAAGACGAGGGTATTAACGGAACTCTCGCGTGAAAGATGATCGCCTCTCGTTCCCGTCCAGCAAACATTTCATTTCCTCTGCATTTGCAGCAATCGACCTTGTTCGCTCAAGACGGCGCGTCCTCATTACAAGACTGATGTCTAATTACGGCCAGCAATTAACTGTTCAGAATGCAATGCACCGCGAATGCTGTGTTTGGTTTCGGATAAAATTCCACCAAACAACAGTTACGATTAAATCAGACGAAACCTAGTAATACCTAGGAGACTCCACAGAACTTTTATACACCGCAGAAAGAAAGAAAACCACCAGCTGTGTTTGAAAGTACCAAGTCTGCAGTGAGAAGTACGAAAAGTTCAAATGTTCATCAAATGGAAGTCATCGCGTTTTCCACGTTTATAAGTGAGTCACGAAAAAATTTCTAATCTGCCGCCACCGGGAATCGAACCCAGGGTCTTCCAGTTACGCGCCGGATATGTTTCCACTGCACCCTCGGAATTATTCAGACTCACAAACGACAAACTGCCGAACCACATGGCAGGGTTGCTTCTTTGGAGACCCGCACAATGCTGGGGATTCACCACAACAACTGGATAATTTCGAGGGCACTGTGATGCAGTGGAAGCATATCCGGCGCGTAGCTGGAAGACCTGGGTTCGATGAGAAATTTTTCCGCGACTCACTTATAAACGTGGAAAGAGCGATGACTTCTATTTGATGTTCCTGGTCCACGTCAACTGTGTATTTATCATTCAAATGTTCAAATCTGGGATGCTAAGTAAACGCGGCTTACAAATTTTACACTACATCGTTTTTACTCTGGCTTCGGAACATTACATGAGCATATGTCTAAGTGAAGATCTACCTACAATAGTACCTCTCAAACTTCAATTTTTCTGATTTTGAATTAACTTTAGGAGCTTATATGAATATAATACCCGATTAATTAGTAAAGAACACTTATCAGTCTGCATAAATTAACAAGAATAAAGAAAAAAAGCAACTGGAGAGGCAAAACCGTTGATTGCTTTAGATACATACACTGATAAGCCATTACATTATGACCACTCACAGCCTAGAGAAACAAGCGCGCCTGGACACCGAACGGTGGCGCACGTGAAGTTCACAGAGAGGTATACATACAACCCAAGGACCGGCTTTCGGTTAGTAGAGTATTCTGAGTCAGAATAGGAAAAGCTACCGATATATCGGAGTTTAATAAAGGACAAATTACGATTGCACGGAGCCTCGGAACTACGATCTCGGAAACAGCGCGGCTTGTGGGCTGTTCACGTGCAGCTGTAATGAGTACGTATCAAAAGTGGTGCACAGATGGCTAAAGGATGAACCGTTGTCCAGCCGTGTGTCGTCCGCAGCTCATTCATGCCAGGGTGGAGCGAATACTGTCGCGCATTGTTCACAGCAACCACAGGGCCGCAGTGCGACACATCACTTGCAGCTAGAACAGTGGTGATCAGGGCGATGTGTCACAGCACACAGTTCAGCGCAGCCTTCTGCGCATGGGCCTGCGTAGCCGAAGACCCAGCCGAGTCCCCATACATCGCCAACAAGCAGTGGCGTACCCATGTTTCAAAATCTGGGGGGAAGGCGTCCACACATACACACATTATCATAATCATTGTCAACCATTATCAATCCACTGCTGGATGAAGGTCTCTCCAAGTTTCCTCCACAAAGGTCTGTCTTGTGCTAGTCTCCTCCATGTCACTCCCACATACTTTCGAATTTCATCCACCCATCTCCCATGTGGTCTTCTTCTGGGTCTTTTCCTGTCCCTTGGAATCCAATCTAAAATTTCGGCTGTCCATCGATGGTCTGTCCTTCTGGCAGTATGTCCAGCCCATTGCCATTTCAGGGATTTAACTCTGATCATGATGTCTTCCACTCTTGTAATTTTTCGGATCCACGAGTTCCTCTTCTTATCTCTCCTGGTTACACCAAGCATGCACCTCTCCATGCTGCTTTGAGTTGTCTGCAGCCTTTGTATGTCTCTTTTAGTTAAGGTCCACGTCTCTGCACCATACGTAAGCACTGGAAGGATGCATTGATCAAACACTTTTCTTTTAAGACATAATGGCATATTGCTCTTGAAAATTATACTGTTTCTTCCAAAAGCTCTCCAGGCAAGTTTTGTACGCCGATTAATTTCTTCATCAATGTGACCCTCACTTGATGTCTGCAGTCCAAGATAAACGTACGTGTCTGTTATCTCCAGCTTTTCTCCATCAATCGATAAATCTACATTTCTTGTAAAAGCATTGAACATCACTTTTGTCTTCTGAAAGTTCATTTTTAATCCCGCTTCTTTACTCTTGTCAGCAAGTTCCTGGATCATACTCTGCAGCTCTGATGGGTAGTTGTGTGGGGCTGGGATGTGTGTGCGTGTGTGTTTGTATGAGAGAGTGGGGCGGCATCAATTTTTTCTAATATTCCCAATCCGTACAGGGATTGACTTATGGAGTGTTATCGCTTGCTAGTTCAGAGTAAGGGAGGTTTTGAATGAGCTTAGTCTTTCTTTTGAAGTGTTACTGCTTGCTAGTTCACAGTAAGGGAGGTTTGAACGAGCATAGTCTTTCTTTTGTAGTGTTACCGCTTGCTAGTTCAGAGAAAGGGAGATTTTGAGCAAGCTTAGTCTTCTTTTTTTCTCTCTTTAAAGGTTATATTCTTCGATAATTGCCACAGTTTAGTTAATAATTTTAGGCTTACATTCAACTGAATATTTTCAATAATATCTTATTTCATTATTTAATTTCCACAATTTAACAAAATAAAATAATACAAAATGGCACATCACTGGCCGGGCCGGGTCGAGTGTCCAGTGTTTAAAATGTGCTGGGCTGGGAAGGCCCTTAAACGCACGGGCTTGCGCCGGGCCGGGCTCACCTAAGGCCCGTGCAGATCTCTAAATTGCTGACTACTGGAGTCTTTTCCCAGCACACTGAACTTCCGCTTCCTGCTTTTTTCCAAAATCGAACTCTTTCGCCTCTGTTATTTTCATTCTTGCCCTACTGTTGTGATGAACCCAGAAAAGACGTAAACGCTTGATATGTAGTATCCCTACGAAAATGAATTTCTGGGAATTCGCCACTCATGGTTGTTCAGGTCTGAAGACTATAGCGTTAAAATGGGATTTCCTTACCAACAGCGTGGTTGCTGACTCTTAGCTAGAAACAACGTTCATCACCTGAGTAATGAATAAAAGCTTTTCCCTTATTTCACAGGATGATTCCAGGGCTCACGCGTCAATTGCTTGCAGGACTATCCGGATGCCATAGCACAAGTGAGGGATAGAGCCAGGTGAATTCCTAAGAGTCCGAAACTAATTATGAATTTTGCTCTCTTAAGCCCCTTAATTTAACGGAGGATTCGTAACAGCATCATTGCTGATGATTAGACGGTCAACAGTAACATGTTCAACAAGCTTTTTGTGGTGGAACACTGAAAACAGAAATATTAATACCTAATCCCAAGATCAATGCCCTTGGAACCTAATTTTTGATTCATTTGATATCCTTAAAAATATCAGATATAATTGGCTAAACAAAAAAACTGAAAACATAATTTTTTTTAGCAGATTCACACACCAATTCTAAATTTTTGTAGCCATCATTTTGATTTTTGACAGATGTTTATGTAAGCAAAAGATATTAATTAAACTAGCTGTAAAACTAACTGAGAAATCTCTTTATCCCAGTAGCATTATATTGCCGATTTGCGTCTCAAAATGCTTGATGAACTTACCTTGCTGCTTCTCGTTCACTTCCCAAAGAAATATACATATAGACCTTATAACATTTTTGAAAATTATCATGAAAGAAATACGGGATGACACCATACCGTATTTCTTTCATGATTTATCTGTTCCTCCGGGCAATCACGGAATAAGATTCTTAACCTCCAGATTCGATAAACATGGATGCCGGTAGCTTCGACTAGCGAATCCTGTGATGGTTATATTCACATTAATCGGAAACTTGAGACTTGATCGTTCTGGGTGGTGTAGTGATTAGAATACCCGGGCGCTATGTGGGAAACGCGGGTTCGAGTCTCGCTCCAGGACGATGAAATTTTCAAGTTTTCGGATATAATCTGACTTACCATCCTTATCACATTTGTAATGAAAAATCGGATTGTCATCTTCAAAATTTGTATTTTTGAAAACTGTTAAAAAAGGGCGTATAAACAGCACACAAAACACAAGAAATCGTGAAATATCGTTAGAATTGCCATTTCGTTCACTAGATGGTGACTATCTAAGGTTCAAAGACTGGCCTTCAAGTTAGCAAAAATCATTCATATCACATAAGATACAGTTATATGAAACCGAAATTAATGAGTAAAACATTATAAGCATTTCTGCGTGCAACTGAAATTATCTGTGATATGATCTTCTATTCAATAACGTAAGTTAAAGATAAATACGTGTATTAACTCACAAATTTGAAACAAATGACTTAAAAGATAGCTTCAGCCAAATCAGTCACGTTAAATGGTAATAATAACTGCAACATTTTTCTATTAAACAACTTTTAACAGCCGAGAAAAAGTTAAAAATTTTGAACTAGCTGAAACTACGCTCATCAGCTTACGAAACTATTTTCGGAACCTTCCAGAATTTACTCCTCATGATGAAGACGTTGCAATTCTGGGCGTTCAAATCATTAATATTATAAAGAACTCTATCGCAAATTAAGCGAGTTAAGAAAGCAAATGCGATTTTTAAGTGTCAAGAATTCGTCTCGCGAAACTTTGCTGTTGCGATATCGCGTCTGGGTAGGCCCTAAAACAAAGAACTCGTGAACTTTGGGGTCACTCTGTCACGGGAGATCAACAGCTTTTCACCACTACTTCCTGTAGTTTTGGGACACATACCGTCTTCCAGCTAAATGCCAAACCCCGTAAGTAAGGAATTTCCTCTTACGGGATAACATAAGGCACAAGAAGAAGTACACAACAGCGAATTTCGCTAAATACTTTTAGCCATAAAGGTGCTTATTTTCAAGTAGTTAAAGCTTTGTCTTACTCAGTGGCGTTTTATAAAAAATACACAGGGGTTAGTTGGGGTCAGAACCCCCTCTTCGTCAACGACTCGGCATTTTTATTTATAAAAAAGTTTTGATAAAAAACAACGAAATTTAAATTTCAAAAAAGTTTTACTGTTTGGTATAAATGTGAAGTTCACACATACTTCCACGAACGCAACTCAATTGATACTAAAGTGAAAAATATAAAAAAAGAATTCAGTTTGATTTTTTTTAATCGGTGGAATACCGGGATAGTGGGGAATTCACCAAGAGATCTCGTGGATGGCGACACCACATCACACAGTCAACGTCACCGTTGGTCAGAAATAAAACGGCATGTGATTGGTTGTTACTTGTTGCGGAGGTCTAGTTTCTTCTTGCTTCAAAGGTTTCATGTTTGACCTTGGCTCACGCTCTTGACACACGTGCGTTAGAGTTCTGACTGAGTGATGAACTATCTTAAACAGCACGTCGAATTGACTTATGTTTGAAGTTAAATAAAAACATTTTTCATACTATAATGGGGACATTTTTTTTTAAGATTGCGTATACCGTGCATCGTTGGGGTGTGAATCGACTAAACATTTTAACTGATTTAACCGTTTGTCGATTAATCAGTTTATAAATCTTTCTTTTAAATAAAATCGCATGCAACGCTATTTCTCGGAACACGCCACTGGTCTCAGTCTCTTATTCTGTTTAGAACGAAAAAACAGTTCAGCTGTCTGAGGCGAGATTCGGAAGAGAACAGTCGCGAAACGGAATCGCGCTACGATTGCTGTTGCCATCTGCTGCAAACGGATACCTGGAGTTTTAGTGATCGGACCCATGCGGCGGAAATTATCACCCTGTCGTAACGGCCCTGGGCATATTACCCTTTTTAGTTTCTAACAGAGGGACAGTATATCCCAGTGATCCGAGGATTGGGGTAGACTCGTTACAATTTGGTGATCAGTTATGGGATTCATATTCTCACAAGGGTCCCAGGTGGGGGCCTACGGAATATATTAGCCAAGCATTTCGAAGACCTATCAGAATTATTTCAAAATAGGCTATTCTGGTGCTGTCTCTCTTCGCGTTGTCAGAATTATTCAAAAATAGGCTGTTCTGATGCTGTCTCTCCTCCAGCTATCAGAATTATTTCTAAATAGGCTGTTCTGATGCTGTCTCCCTTCCAGCTATCAGAATTATTTCAAAACAGGCTGTTCTGATGTTATTTCTCTTCCAGCTATCAGAATTATTTCAAAATAGACAGTTCTGATGCTGCCTCCCTTCCAAGAGCTATCAGAATTACTTCAAAATAGGCTATTCTGATGCTGTCTCTCTTCGCGCCATCAGAATTATTTAAAAAAAGTCTGTTCTGATGCTGTATCCCTTCCAGCTAGCTGAATTATTTCAAAATAGACTGTTCTGATGCTGTCTCTCTTCCACCTATCAGAATTGTTTCAAAATAGGCTGTCCTGATGCTGTCTCTCTTCCAACTATCAGAATTATTTCTGAATAGGCTGTTCTGATGCTGTCTCTCTTTGCGCTATCAGAAATATTAAAAAAAGGCTGTTCTGATGCCGTATCCCTTCCAGCTGTCTGAATTATTTCAAAATAGCTTGTTCTGATGCTGCCTGTCTTCCAGCTATCAGAAGTATTTCAAAATAGGCTGTTTTTCTGATGCTGTCTCTCTTCCAGCTATCAGAATTATTTCAAAATAAGCTGTTCTGATGCTGTATTTTTTCCAGTTCAGAATTATTTCAAAATAGGCTGTTTTGATGCTGTCTCTCTTGCAGCTGTCAGAAGTATTTCAAAATAGGCTGTTCTGATGCTTGTATCTCCTCTAGCAATCATAATTATTTCTAAATAGGCTGTTCTGATGCTGCATCCCTTCCAGATGTCATAATTATTTCAAAATAGGCTGTTCTGATGCTATCTCTCTTCCAGCTATCAGAATTACTTCTAAATAGGCTGTTCTGATGCCGACACACATGCCAGTGACTTTCCCTTTATTTTCTTCTGTTACAAATATTTGATAAATTCCTACAGAAGAAGACAGCAGTACTACTTACTTGCATTAGAGGTCTGCACGGGTCTTAATTTGGAAAGATCGGGCAGGCCCGGCTCAGATTTTCCAATTTACGGCCTAATAAATTGGAAAAGTTTAAAACGGTTAGGCTCTGTCCGACCCGTTTTAGACTTTCATCAAGAGTTTTCTGCCATTTATTGAAATTAATGCACTTCTTTCTTTAGAGCAGGGGGTCTCGAACCCGTGGCCCGCGGAGCACTTTTTTAGTGACTCACGGAACATTGTCCACAAAGGAAATTCTGAAATGGAAGAAAATACATGGTAGAGCGAATGTCACAGGGAGAAGGAGAGACCGGCAATGAGATTCCTCTTATGGTTGTGGTGTAGGTCTTACTACATACTTCTGTTGCAAATATAAATGTTTTTCTTGTTCCACACTTAAATACAAACAAGGTAGCCCTGCATCTTCAAATATGTAAACAAACATTTCGAACTTCCTGATCTCCACTATAGCAACAAAAGGCGCCAGAAGTTCGTTTTGGTAAGCTGATAACTCTGTTCATGTGAACATTTCTGGGAAAAAAAAAACACACCTGTTTTAGTCGCTAAAGCAAACGAAGTGAAAACCGAATTTGATTTCAATCTTAAAATAAATCAACCACCCCATTTCAGCCTCTCATCTTACAGCCCTTCTGGGTTTAAGCTGTAATTAATTAATGCATCGGTTGGAAGATTCGTTTCACTCAACGAATTTCGCTGATTATATTTTTAATACGCCAGTATTCCTTTTGTGAGACAAAAAGTGTTATTTTGTTTAACGCAGAATCAAAACTTTTAGTACAGGCCAGCCCGAGCCCGGAATTCTTTTTTAACTGATGGGAAAAAAAGCCCAGCCCGGTTCGTGCAGACCTGTAATTTGCATATCCTTTAGCATATTAAAAATTAAGACATCGAAAAACCCACTCTTTAAATCTCAAACTTTCATTGTATTGCAAAATCATCCAAAACTCGTGTCTGGTAACGAAGCACAGATCGAATAAAAAGGAGTAAAAAGGAGAAACACAGTCACTAACTGTTTAATAAATAAAATATAACTACAAATATTAATAAAATGCAACGACAAACTTGTAGTGAAGCTTACGTGAATTATAACTAGGGTTTTTCCACTAGTAACATAACTATTGACCTCTCAACAAGGGAAATTAATACGAATATCTGGAATTTTACGATCACAACAGTTTCAGTTCACTTTTCGAGTAAAATGAAATACCATTCTGTTAATAATCAATACATAATATCTGTTTGACAAACCCTCTCAGACAGAGGAAACTTCATCATGGTCCAACGTAAGCCACTAGTACAAAATAACCTTTAAAGTTATTACTTGTGTAAGTTATTTCAAATGTATACATGAAATGCAAAAAAAAAAAAAAAAAATAATAATCACAAAACAAAAAAGTAAAAGGCAAATTGCTTTTAATAGTTGGACAATGTTCTGCCCGCAAAATCCGATCACACATAACTAACAAAGAAACAGTCTTCAATATCACGCCAGTAATCAAATTCTTTGAACCTTTCTATTACAAGTTCAAACGTATTATATGTTTCACTTTAGATGTACTATTCTTAACATTTAAGAAATTCACGATAGAGACGTGTGACGTATATTCTAAATTGACTTTCATTTTTAGTTTCTTTCCCTATGTAAATTTTGAGTTTGTTCTGCTTATACTTTCAAACTTAATGTGACATCTTTTCTCTTAAACAAGAATACGGTTGGCAACACTTTTGAGGTCAGAGTGAACGTGACGCATGAATGTATGAGATAAGAAAGATAGATAAAAAACAACGAGATAACAGTTGCTCGTGTGTGCTGGATATGTGGTTATGTGAATTACGTTATACCTTGAAGTGCGATGTCTGATCTATTGATATAATGCTGGAATAAAGCCAATTCCCGTAAGTTGACTTTTGTTTCATGATTCGTCTGGCCGTAAATATTCATTTAGGAACTATTTCATCTTATGCTTATTTAATAATTTAGAAATAACGTAAGAAGAACGACAAAATTTCAGCACGAAAAGAAATTACGTTATAGACGCAAGATCTTACAGGAGATTCCCTTATTTCGATTAAATCCAGAGATTTACATATTTCCAAAATGTTATTTCCTTAAAGAAAAGTATTATATTCCCATTTCCTCTGACTAGACGGAAATGCATTTAAAGAAAGAAAAATAAACAATACATGTTTTCTCTCTTCCCTTTTCCCGCTTTACTCTATCTGAAATTTCATTACTTGAGTTTATTTTCTTCTTTATACCACAAAATTCATAACCCCAGACAGCAGTGGGCACACTGCATAATAATCACTAGAGAACATCCTTAGAGTAATGTGTGGCGATCACTAAATCTTGGCACCACGCGTGATAGCACTGATATTCTCAGAAAGCATTGAAGAATTTGCCAGGCTCCATATGAAGAAAAGGAAATGCTGGTCACTATGAAGCAACTTCAAGGAAACCGTAACTCATGCTTAACATTGCTACGATGACTCCATCTTGCGACGTCTCTCCTATACCGAGGTTTCGTTATTTCAGAAGACAGCCAGCCGATAGGAACAAAGATTATGATTTCGCTCTTCTTTTTTCAAAAACCACTTCGGCAATAAGATCCACGCATTTAAGAGAACAAGCGATCACTCACAGGTAGCCGGCTCCGTTCAGGATGCCACAGAAACTCTGCCCCAAGATGCTACAAAACTTTGATTCCTGGGGCGATGATGAACACGGTCTCACACCCGTAGAAAGACGACGGCAGATAAACTTTCGGATGCAATTTCTTCACATCCGAATCCATTTCTTCACAAGAACATGCTCAATTCTCTTTCTTTTGAGAATATAATCAGCTTTCTCATTATCTCGCAAAATCCACTATCGAAACCTTTTGGTTACTTGCAGGCACGGATTTATAAGAGGTAATTACCCCGTGCCCCCAAGTCATGCCCCCACCCCTTTACACAAAAATATAATTTAACTAAAAGATTATTTTATTAAAAATAAAAATTTTGACGAACAATTTTTAACAATGACCTACTTTTCAGTTTTCGTTACTAATGTTGCTATTATATTTGAAATTTCGGGGGTGCATTTTGCTCTGTTGTCATGACGACGTGCAGTGTACAGTGACCAGTTACATCACGGTACACTGCACGGAGAAAATACAGGGTGATTCAGAATTCATGGGACAAACTTTAAGGGGTGGTAGAGCACACTGCAACAAACATTTTTTTGTATAGGAATGTATGGGCGCAAGTGACGCGTTGAGGTACAAACACAAGAAATAGACTTGAAAGGAAACACAAATTGTGTACTTACAGCATCGTTGGCAAGTGCTTCTTTACAGCAGTGTTTACAATAATTGCTCAAAATTGCGTCCACCGACAGTAATATATGCGTGGCAGCGTCGACGAAGTGATTGGCGTACAGTTTCAAAGATGCCAGGTATTTCTCGCACATGTGCAGCCATAACGGATATTCAAGCGACGAGGTCCTCAGCAGAGTCAACTGGAGTCTCGTAAACGAGGGCCTTCAGATGTCCCCATAAGAAGTAATCGATGCTCGATAAATCGTGCGATCGGGGTGGCCAACGGACTGGTCCACCACGGCGGCCAATCCATAGCGCCCCAAAAGTGGCATCCAGGTAATTGCGCACATTAATGATGATAAGGGCTGGCGCACCATCATGCTGAAACCATAGTCCTTGTCGGACGGCCAGTGGTACGTCTTGAAGCAATTCTGGAAAAACCTATTCCAGAAAAATACGATAACATCTGCCATCGAGTCGCGTTGGTAGTAGATATGGTCCAAGCAGATGCATGATGCATGATGTGCAAGCCACCTACTGACCTCTACCGGCAACAGTACACGTCAATCGCTCCGTCGACGCTGCCACGCATGTATTAACTGTTGGTGGACGCAATGTTGAGCAATTATTGTAAACACTGCTTTAAAGAAGCTCTTGTCAACGATGCTGTATGAACACAATTTGCTTCCTTTCATGTCTATTTCTTGTGTTTGTGCCTCAACGCGTCACTTGCGCCCATACATTCCTATACCAAAAATGTTTGTTGCAGTGTGCTCTACCATCCCCTAAAGTTTGTCCCATGAGTTCTGAATCACCCTGTATAGCCATGACTATATTTTATTCAGCGAACTATAGACAGGTCAAGAAAAAGGAACCAACGTTGTGTTGCGAATCCAACCTCAGTCTCAGAGGAAGTTGTCCTTTCTTCGAGAGTCAAATTTAGATGTGGTACTTTCAATATAATTTTAGATCAGTTGTCTGTTACCTTAAAAGCACGAAGGTAGCGTACCAATCAGTATAAGACGGGTTCAAAGTCATAGTAAACTTATGCAGTCTACCTGATGCAGTAATAAGAACTGAAGCTGAGAACTGCTTACCCCCATGATTCATAGAGGGAATTGTCCAGTTTCCAGCCTTTACCAAGCTCAGGTCACGTGTCACTCCGCCTCAACTGGCGGTTTTGCTCCATGATGAAGGGCTTGGCGATACCTTTCCAAGTATTAATGTAGTTCTTCGAATATATTGGGTGTATGCATAAGTTCTACCCGTTTTTGTAGGCTACAAAGAAAGGAAGACAACACAACAAATAACGTATCTAAGATTTCACATAATTGGTATCAATCATTCTGTATGACCTCTTACCATCTGTCTATGAGTAGGTGAATCCCATGCCGGAAAAACTCTTGTGTTTTAGGGTAAAAAAAGTCATGTAATGCCGTTTTCACATCGTCCGCATCATCGAAGGTTTGGAGAGCGAAGGCGTTCTGTAACGATCGAAAAAGGTGGTAATCCGTAGGTGCCAGGTAAGGGGAATACGCCGGGTGAGATAACACTTCCCAACCAAAGTGCAGTAATTTTTGTCAAGTGATTAAAGCAGCATGAAGCCTGGCGTTATGATGAAGGATCACACCTTTGCAATTGACGAGTGCTGGTCGCATCATATCATGATGAAGGATCAAACCTTTGCGATTGACGAGAGCTGGCCGCTTCATTGTCAGTTGTTCTCGCAATCTGTCCAACTGTTGGCAGTAGAGGTCAGCATTTATCGTTCTGTTACCAGTAGAGGTCAGCATTTATCAGGAGAGGTCAGCATTTATTCGTTAGGTGCCAACACCTCCCAGCTGATTATTTCCTGGACATCCCGCCAAACACTCAACAAAAACTTTTGGGGATGCAGTCCTCCTTTTGAGGTCGATGGAGCAGGCTCTGCACCTTGGTACACAGTCCGTCGACGCTTTACATTACGGTACAGTACCCGTTTCTCATCACCCGTAAGAATTCGTCCCAAAAGCGGTTCATTTCTGTGACGAGAAAGCAAAGAAGCACAGGTATGGATTCTCTCCTCTCGTTGCTTTGCAGAAAGCTGGTGCGGAACCCAGTTATCAAACATGGTGATGAACCTAAGCGCATGCATCCGTCTTTCGACTGTTGTTCTGTGTACTGTGAACGTTTCCGCTAATTCCTGAACGGTTGGACGTGGGCCATTTGTTATGGCTTGGTCCACATCCTCGTCAGAAACCATGGATGGACGTGGGCCATTTGTTATGGCTTGGTCCACATCCTCGTCAGAAACCATGGATGGACGTGGGCCATTTGTTATGGCTTGGTCCACATCCTCGTCAGAAACCACGGATGGACGTCCAAGACGTGGTTGATCTTTACAACTTCTGTCTGCGTCCCAGAATTTTCGAAACCAACAGCGACATGTGCTATTATTAACTGCATCCCCCCATACACTTGATAGATGTTGCGGCAAGCCGCGGCTGCAGTGCTGCCTTTATCGAACTCGTACAGTAAACAATGTCTAATGTGCTCCTTATCACATGCCATGTTACACCGTCCGTGATTTCTGCTATGAATGACTTACTCGGACTAACCTAGTGCCTCTATATGCTCTACTGCTCCACGCTTTATTGGCCGAAAATTCGGCACCGCAGCGTCATCCATGACGTAACTATTCCGATCGCAATTTGCATCTATTACAAAAACGGGTAGAACTTTTGCACGCACCCAATATTTGAGCACGATGGTCACTAGTTCGAAAGAAAGAGAGAGAGAGAGAAAGAGAGAGAGAGAGAGATCATTTTGCAAATTGGCACTGGTAAAGAATTAATTAGCCGCCCCGGTGGTGCAGTGGTCTAAGCGATGGCCTCTGATCATTCGTCCGAAAGGGGTCCGGGTTCGAATCCCGGTGAGGCATGGATGTTGTGTTTGTCTTACGGCACTGGTTCTCTCCCTTCCCTGGAACCAGTGACCCTAAATTAGGGACGGGCGACTGCTTATAGCCCATTAAATTGCTCATGGTGGTCGTTAAACCTCCAACCCCCCCCCCCCCCAAAAAAAAAAAGAATTATTTGAGGACCACGATTACTCATGAAAGACTTAAGTGCTCTGTGCCTACTGAATGTAGAGAGTAGTGTACTAAAGATGATACAGGATGAGGAATTCACTACAGATTTTTCAGATGACAAGTGTTGAAAGAAATACTTTCTGTAGGTATTGTACTCTTTCTACGGATGTATGTATAACTTGTCAGTTCCAATTACATGCAGTAAAATAGCTGTGATGTGTAAATTTGGTGAATTGTCCTTTTTGCTGTGCATTTAAATTTCTGAGTTCGAGAGGGCCCACCGAGCATGAAGTGCCCCGGGGATCTAAATCCTGCCCTGATTACTTGTTTCTGCTCTCTGACGGTCGCTATACGTACTGCCGCCAACTGGTCGGATTTCGATTTCCCGAATTCGTCCTTCTCTCCTTTTCTCTCTGCATGTTTTTTTTTCTCCACCTCCACTACAGTCCAAATCTGTAGCATCCTTTTGTCGCAGCTTTTCAATTTAATACACTACTGACCGGTAATTGTAATTGGCTAACCCGGGTCATCATGGGCTCAACTCTTGGCGCTTGAACACCTGCCAAAACCGAAAGTAAAAGAAAAAAAAAAAGCAGCTCAGTCTTAAGAATCGAAACCATAACAGTTAAATACAACCGAATCACACTCTTTCTCCTCTGCTGCGTTCCAAACTTCTTGTCTATATAGTCACCTCAACAGCCTAGGTTCCAAGTCGATGATGTCATGGAGCTGCTGCCCTAACCTACTGCTCTCCACTACAGTGTTTCTACTTCATTAGTGTTCTGTGTCTACTTATCTGCCCTTGTGTGAGACTTACTTTAACTGCTTACTTCACGCTTCGTTAATGATTTGTTTACCTCTACACTCCTGCTGTTTTACCTTCTGTTATTATTGTTATCAGTGGACTCACAGACTCAATTTATTACTATTGTACAACTGAGCTGCCTGTGAGCTTCCTCTTTTCACACCTTTCATTTGTTTTGTGTTTTAAACGCCTGCCAGCGCTTTGTTGTCTCCCATTTATTGTTATTGTATTTATTTTGTACTTGTATATATTTTGCACAGGGGTTTTTACACCCACCATTTTGAACAATAAAAATCTTATGAAGTTTACTTTTCTTTCTGCTAGACAGTTTCTTAGCTTTTCTGTACTAATGTTTTTGGATGGCCAAAAACGGGGACGGAATTAAAAAAAAAAACGTCACATTTAACTAAAAAAAAAAAAGAAAACCATTTTTATCAGAAACAAACAAAAAAGCACCTAATTGAGTATCGCTAGATTACAATGCCGTGTTTCAAATAAAACATAACACTGATTACAAAACATGCATTCAAATAATTTTTATGTCTAAAAATTCTGTGTTGTTTGAGAACAGTAGCGAAAATTATCTTCAGACGTAGCGATAAAACAGGAACTTACTTACGTATCCTAAACAAATAGTAACTAAATTGCTTTTAATTTGCTGAAGAACTTTTATCTGCAATCTTAAAACAGTAAAAAATGCTAACATTTGAAAACATATTAAATGCCTGCTGACGGATGTGGCATTAGAAAATTTGAAAATCTTATTAGTGAAGTGCTTTCCAAATATCAAAACAGTCGATGTGAGTTGGCACGAAAATGTCCCAATTAATATTGAGCACATTTATTTCTTTTCAAATACCTCTACGAAAATGAAAGACAACACTTAGTTTGCTCAAAAAACATAAAAATGCAAAACATGAAAGTCTGCCCTTTGTATTTTTTTCGATAAAGGTTGACATGGCAAATGAGTGTAACTAACTGTGTTGCGCTTGTACCAATACGATAAGGACACAAACTTCTCTATGTACAAAAAACAATTATTTTCCATTTGACTACTGCATAATTTCATCAGCAAACGCAATGTATATGATTATCAAACTACTTATGAAGAGCTAAATTATGAAAATACTTTTGCTCATTTTATTTGCTTTGCGTGGATTTGTATGTCTTTAACCTCTCCCGCTCCATATTATTTTGAATATTTTATCCATTCCATTTTATGTAAAGTACTTTATAACGGAAAACAACTGGCAATCAATGGAAATAATCATGGCATTCAAAGTAATTTCTAAATGTTGCGATCATAAATCGGATTAATATTTTGCAACCATAAAAGTGAGTTGGTAATGACAGAAAAATGTTTCATTTATATTTAAGTGCACTTCATGTTTCTCCGTTTGCAAATGTTTTTGATAAAAGAAGTAAAAACCGGTGATCGCATTCAATATTGCGTATGGATTGAATCCACTGTAAAATTGTTTTTCTTTATTGAAATTACGTTATTTTTTTTTTTGGCAAATCTCTAGTCTTTAAGAAGAAGAAAATACGAAGCTCTTTAAAACGAGCTTTGAGATTAAAAAAGCAGACACAACCACAAAGATTTACATATAAATTTAATTGTTGTGTTTAACCGTAATTTACTTTCGGTACAGCACAAGATTGCTTCCACAAAATATCGGCTATTTAAAAAAAATTATTTTTTTCTTATGACCAGAAACATAGAAACCGACATTATCATTAAATTGAAACCAGGACAACTTGCTGATCGCAAATTGTGACTTCCTTCAATAACCGTCCGCCCCCTTAAACCGCGGTGGTCCCGCGACAACTTGCATAACGTTTTAACGCAACTATCGTGCCGCAGACAAACAGCCAGAACACGTTGAAGTGGCAGCTTATTCTTTAACTGCACTTCAGTCGCTCAACGGTGCACAATGTAGGCGGTTCCACATCTCACACCTAGCGGAAAGGCTTTATGGAAATAGATTTTAGTTTCCTTAACAATTTAGCAACAGGAATAAAATACAAACTAAAGAAAAGTTTGCATGCTGTTAAATGCGTACTTACCACATTAGATAAACTGTAACAAACACAAATATGATGAACGCTGAGCCGATAGATATCATGGCATACATCCAGAAACTTGCTTGACTGTCATCTGAAAGTAAACGATCAGCAAAAATTACGTCACGATTCAGAAACTCAAGAAAAACTGTATTTTAGCATTTAATTTATTAATGTGGAACATAGGCATCATGCAGGAAAATAAAAATCAAGTCATTCGAAACGAAAAGCTAGCACAGAAACTACAGGAACAAGAAAGAATGTGCTTCAAAAGTCAGCGGATTTGAAGAACACTTTATCCTTTATGTGTACGCCCAAAGGTTGCTCTAACACGAAGACCCAACGTTTTGCGCTAGCATTATTTTGGGGCGTAGAATTCTAGCAAAAACGTATCGTCGTAGTTTGAATATCAGAGGCATAATCAGCATTCCGTCTTTTATTTGAACAACTTGTTGCTCAGTAAATCATACTTCTATTTAAAAAAGTCATGTCACGAACCTATTTCCACTGATAAGGTGAAAAAGTCACCTAAAAGATCCACGCAAAACTGGCTCTCAGCCAAACGCAATATTCTCCGAGAAAACTTGGCTCAGAATCTTAACTACATGTGGACAGTCGTCCAAGATGCAATAGCGCCTTAGCTGCCTCTGTTACACTGAAAATTCATTCTGTACTATTTTTCTCTGAAAACTCGTCATCCTCAGGTGGAAATGGAAAACTAAAATCGTAAGATGTTGTCTATCTGCCACTGTGAAGGTTTCATACTGAAGAATATTTTCAACTCTTTTTTCGCTGAAAGAGTTCTTTGAGAATTATTTCCGTCGTCAAGGCTCCATATTGAAAAAATTCTGTACTCTTTTTCAGTAATGGATATGGGAATTTTTCGCTGCCGGAACCATAAGTGAATGCCATAAAAATTTAATATGCACAAACCCATTCGCAGTAGGTATAAAACCATATAAGGAAATTTCGTTTTTAAACTTTAAAATTAAATACATTTAGCTGAAATTAGAGCTGTTTTTATTATTCAGAGACGAACAATTCATACAAAATGGCGTCATTAGTTGAAATGTATAATGCATTACGAAATGTTTTATCCAAATTAAATGCTCTCTTTCTTTTGGTGTCGTATCTCTCCCGGAACGTGGGGTTTAGCTCAAGGAACGGGGTTTAGCTCCGTTCCGGCCCATTTCCACTACTACCCTTTTTTAGCTAAAAGAGTTATTTGAGAATTATTTCCGTCTTCAAGGTTCCATACTGGAAAAACACTGTACTCGTTTTTGCTAAAAGAGTTCTCCGAGAATTATTTACGTCCTCAAAGTTCCATACTGAAGAACATTACTCTTTCTTGCAAGAGTTCTTTGAGGGTTATTCCATTGTCAAGGTTTCACACTGAAGAATATTCTTTACTCTTTTTTTGCAAAAAACTCCAAGTCTTTGTATTTTTGTAGATGGTGATATAATGTACTGTGTTTCGGGTAACATCACTTTGCACCGCTACCTCACTAACTAAAATATTGAGGTCGTCTGGCATTGAAGTGAGAACACCACGTGGAGGTAGACTAGTAAAATTCAGATCCAGATGTCTTTGACAAAAATACGGTTGTTTGCATAATTCCTTCAACTTGTCTTTCCTGGGTCATACATATCTTCCACAGCCTTATAATTGGTATTTTTCTTTAGAGAAAGATCATACATTTTATCTGACCAGTTTTTGCCACTTACAAATCACATGTTCTTCTAACCCTGAAAATACCGTTTTCATACATGAGGCAATGCATCCTACTTAATATTTTCTTATTAACAATCCACCATTCAGTGACTGTTCATCAATCTCCATCTCACAGTCAAGTAGAGGAAGATCCATGTGTATTTCACTGCTACTACCATGCGCATTGCTCCCGAGAGCTGTCAATGCTTATTCCATCGTCTGCTGTGTTCTGTAAAACAACGAGAATCGCACTCACCCACCAATTCTGTGTTCACTTGATAAAATTGCACGCGAGTCGTTTTTCCAACTTATTCGTTCATACTCTATATCGAAACTTTTGAATTTCTCACTACTATATTGTATCTTCTCGGGAAATCTAAGCCTTAAAAAATTTAAATAAAAACTTTGAGAAATTCTACATTTTATAATAAGAAAAGAAATTTTTGTCTCGGAATTTGTCTTTCACAAACACTTCATAAATGAAACAGGTGTTGTTACATTTAAACCAGTATTTGTAAATTTTGTTTTCAGTTTACGCAAAATTTGCTATACAAATATTTACTTCCACAGCAGTTAACTATTTTCGTACAACATGTTTTAAGAAATAAGACTTCTTTTTGAGTTAACGTGTAAATCATCTTTTAAAAAATTACTTTTTTGGATTGGTCACGCAAATTTTTAAAAGTAGGATTAAATCTACAATGTTGTTATTCTTAATTAACCAAGACTACATACATATGTTTTGAATTTTACGATGAAAAATCATATTCCTGTCAATCAAGTGCCCTTTTTTGGCGACACCGCATAGTACAGACTACGAAAATAAGAAGAATGCTGCCTTAAATCGACGTCATGTAGATTAATATATTCCCGATGAATAAACATGCATTCTTTAGTAATCCGAAAGGAATGTTCTTTTTTTGGGATAACACATTTGCTTTTTAAATGATGACGGGTTAAAAAATTCGACGTAGAGAGTTCATCGCTAACAGACATTGCACTAGTATATCATGCAACAGAAATATCCTGCATTATGCTTCAGAGTAACCTATTCTCCTTTATGGAAACCACAACGAAAAATGAAAATGGGTACAGCGGTAATAAAAACACATATGAGAGGCAATACTGCTGTTTCGACCTCCAGCACACAAAAGAGAATAAAAGCATGCAAATCACTCTTTCTGACTTTTATTGCACGCTGCCGGATGCCTTTCTATTGTCAAGCGCAATGGTTTGTATCACCGCAGTGCACAGTTGAACATCTGCGGCAAATCGGCTCTAAATTTTCGAATTGGTATATTGTGTTCGCATACGAAAAATAAAATGTATAGCTCCTTAGAGGCTGTTTCCCAACATCAACTGCCGGAACACATGTGCTTTAATATTTATTTACGTTTGATTTTATTTCTAGTTCAGTTTCACATGGCACACTTTCGACTTCTTTTCTTTTCTCAATAGCTTTTATACGTCTGGCGATATTACATTCGGAATGACATTTAGAAAAATAATGATAAGTATGTTCACGAGAGAAGAGCATCGTAATTCAAAACTTTAGTAACCTGCTCCAGTACGCATTTTATTCCAATATAAATATACATATCGACGACTGAGATGAATTGATCGATTTACGATCTACAGTTATGGGATCAATAAAAATGACAGACGGAAGAAACTGATGTGCAAATGTCCATCCCGGTGGCGCAGTGGTCTAAGCTCTGGCTTCTGACCGTTCGTCCGAGATGGGTCCGAATTCGAATTCCGGTGAGCCAAGGATGTCGTGTTTGTCTTACGCGCCTTCTGGCTCTTTCTCTTCCCTGAAACAACATTTATAGCTCCTTAGGGGCTATTTCTCTACATCAACTACCGGAACACATGTGCTTTCATATTTACTTACGTTTGATTTCATTTCTAGATCAGTTTAACATGGCACACTTTCGACTTTTCTTCTCACAACAGTTTTACAAAAACTGATAAGCCTGTTAACGAGGGAAGAGTATGGCAATTCCGAGACCTCAGAAATATGCTCTAGTACGTATTTTTATCATTTGACGATCCTTCTAAGCATCGAAGTTCGAGAGGAGTTATCGATTTACGATCACGGGTTATTGGCTCATTGAAAATGACAGGAAGATGACTCTAGAATGCAAAGGCGACACATGAGTCACGCAGAAGGAGTCGAACCCTGACAAACGTGTAAAAACATGACACTCTCAAATACGTCTCAGAACCGACAGAAACGAAAGTAAATGACGTTCAATGACATCTGAACGCCGATTACTTAGGAAGCGAACAGAAATACGCCAGAAGCGTGTAGTTATGGAACTTCTTCAGACCCAGATTCCAAGTTTATACGTTGCTGAGAAGCGTCACGCCACTGCGAAACATAACATTACAAAGTGTAATCGCGCCAAAAATTTCAAATGCGATGTCAATCAGAAAAGAAACCTTAACCGCAAGAGCCAGATAGTGCATGTTTACAATATGAAATAATCAAAGATGGCACATTCTTCCGAGTCATTCACAAATAGGCATTTCTACTGGGTGAGTGAATCAAAATTAAAAAGCTAATAAATTAGAAAAGACTAAAGTTTGACTAAAGCGAAAAAAATAAATAAATAAAAACTGATGCTGAGCCCGCCTAATTGGCACCCAGAATGAACTGAAAACAAAATCAAACTTTCAGGGGAATAAAGCTTTGTATATTATATTTTGGCGGAGATGTATTTAACTGTAACCATGGGAAAACGTAACAATTACAAAGCTTCATGTCTTCAGAGTAGAAGATACACGATTAACTTAAGTATGGTACTTTTGTGTAGAAAAATATATGCTTTCCATGGCGGTATCAATGAATATTTATTCTTCATTAATATCAAAGATATCATTTGATGCAAGCTTCGCGCCGTCACTCCTACGAGGAGAAGGAAAGCTTTGTAAAAAAGAGGACTTACAACCAGTCTATTTGTGACTTCGCGTAGAGAAGATGATATCATGAACGGCCATATACAAAATTCACAGTGTACACTGAAGAACAATTGAATTAGAGATACCTGTCTAGTAACGTGTAGCACCACCTTTCTCCCTGATGACTGCGGCGATTCGTCTCGGCATGGACTCGACAAGACACCGGAAGCGTTGGAAAGCCATACGGATCCACGAACCCTGAACAAGCTCCCACATTTCACGAATACTTGATGGAGGGGGGGGTCAGAGCCTCAAACATATCTCTCGATGGCATCCCAGATGTGCTCGATGAGATCGAGGTCAGGTGACCTAGCTGGCCAAGGAAGCGAGGTCACGTCGGTGGAGTGTTCATCCAACCATTCGGATACAATTCGGGAGCGATGGCACGGTGCCTTGTCTTGTTGCAGGATGAGGTCCCCAGTGGGATGTTGAAGACGCACAAACGGGAGCAAATGGTCGTCCAGGATATCCCGGTAACGTTGACCTGTGAGGGACGATGTCACACGCACCAGGGGTCCCATTTTAGTACACGTAAACAGTCCCCAGACGAGAATGCCACCCACACCAGCTTGAAGAGTACCCTGCTGGCAAGAAGGATCCATTGCTTCATGTGGTTTGCGCCGTACTCGTATCCTGCCATTAGCATGTACCAACGTGAATCTCGACTCATCAGTCCAGGCAACATTTTCCCACATGTCTAGGGTCCAGTGGCGATGTTCCCGTGCCCAGGCTAATCTTTGTAACCTGTGATGTGCGGTCAGCAGCGGTACCCTCGTGGGACGAAGGCTTCTGTACCCCATAGCGAGGAGATGGTTCTGGATGGTGTGGCTGCGTTACACGTTTTTGTGCACCAGCGTTAAAGTGCCGAGTGATTTCTTGCGCTGTGGCCCATCTATCCGCTGTTACAATGCGAGCTAGCCGACGATGACCCCGCTCATCCACACGCTGTTGTCCACGGCAGTTGGCCCATGCAGGGATGGTTTTACCGGATTCGATGTACTCACGGTGCACCCGTGACACAGTGGCTCGTGAAAATCCCAGTGCTTGCACGACTTCCGAGATGGAGTGACCCATTCGTCGGGCCCCGACAATTTGCCCACGATCAAATGCGCTTAGATCCTTCGTCCTACCCATACTGCGTCCGATTCTTAGTGATTCCCGTCGCATCACTCCTTATATGGTCGGATCGCTGCATACGTCATGTCGTTTCCGTTTACAGGGCCGCCCACAGCGCCACATTTGTATAACGCCAGCTGTCTCTAATTCAATTGTTGTTCAGTGTATATGTCAGTGCAGTTTCATTAAAATCACTTCAAAATATCAAAAGTTATTAAGGAGGAGGCATTATTTTCAGGATGCCCTTTGTAGACACAGTTTCAGGTAACGTAGCTTCCACGATTATAACATCACACCACTTTTGGCTGCTGGTTCAACATTATATATCTCTAGTTCTTATCTGTCAACATGCATACGTCACGCTCTTTGACCTCAGAATTGTTGCCAACCTCATTTCGCGAGACAGAAGGTATAACGTTAAGGTTGTAAACGCTAAAAGAAAATGAACTCAAACTTATATAGAGAAAGCACCTAAAAATGAAAGTAAATTTAGAGCATACGTCAACATCCTGCAAGGAGCTTTTTGATGAAATAACAATTCCTGATGAAACTGCAAATTCTAAAGAATTTGTTTCTCCATTAGATAGTCTTAGTTAGAATTTTAATGAAACAGATATAAAAAATTTAATGACTCAAACCAGCATATGTATATTCAGCAATCCAATGAATGATGATATTGAAAATAAAAACCCCATTTATCAAATAAAATTATTTGAACTTCAAGCAGATGAATTCATTACAGTTCGATTAGAGACTGGATCAGAATTGTTTAAATTTTTTTCCACTGAGAAATTCCGTAAACGGATAAAAAGTTATTTCAATGTTTGAAAGTACTTACATACTCAAGAGGGCATTTTTAAAATATGAAATACATAAGGTCGAAACAAACACAGGAACTAAATGAGTGACTCTTCTCTTGAAGAATTACTTCAACTTTAAACGACAAGAATTGAAGTGGGCACGCAACAACATTTAGTGGAGGTTAATCGTATACACTGCTCTTACTAAATGCAAGCTTTTTTGCCAAATTTTAAATTTCAGCTGTTCTAATATTAATTAAGAGTTTACAAGATTTAATACGTTAAGCAGGACATCTTTATACATTTATATCATACTATCTATATTTAAAAAAAATGCGACACTCCATTTAATTTTTTTAAAAGCCTTGGGCCCTGGGTCTACAGAAGTTGAACAGCAATGGGCTAATAAATACTGCTGTTTACGTTTACCTAGGTATCCTAATTTTTTTTTGACTGAAGGTTTAACGACCACCGTGAGCAACTCAATGGGCTATAAGCAGTCGCCCGTCCCTAATTTAGGGTCACTGGTTCCAGGGAAGGGAGAGAGCCAGTGCCGTAAGACAAACACAACATCCATGCCTGACCGGGATTCGAACCCGGACCCCTTACGGACGAATGATCAGAGGCCAACGCCTTAGACCACTGCGCCACCGGGGCGGCGTATCCTAATACTTTTGCCTATATAGGGTATATCTGAAATTGTAGAGAATTTACGTATTTCATAATCAAATCTTCAAGAAGATTCTAATTTATTATTCATCATCTATTACAAACACCGTCTCACACCATGTTTCTACGTTAGTGCTACGGGGCTGCAAGTTTTGCTGATGCACGCGGACTAACACAACAGGAGCCCACTTTGACTACACTGGGAATTAGGATATTACTCCACAGAAGTTCCTCATTCACATCGGATTCGTTGGGTAAAATTAATTACAACGTCTTGGGGTTTCAGTAATTATGTGTTTTTAAAATTTAAGACCAGCAGGCCAGCCACAGGAAATACACAAGCACATCACGTCTGCTGCTTTTACAACGACTCTGCAAACAGAACAGATTTAATTTTGATGCACAACGACCTTCAGCATCGGCCAGAAAACACCAGTTAACAAAAGAAATATATTTTCGTGCCAGCTCTGCGACCGCAAGAGCATATTCGCTTCTCTTGAGTGAATTATCTCTTCCAAATTTTAAACAATTCTGACCAGGTTTAAGAATGCTGCGACTGCTTTACCAGATACATTTTTCTTTTCCCTTTCTTTCAAAGTTGCCTCGCGAAGGCTCCCTGGCCTTCTAGAACGGTCATATTTCAATTGCGTCGTGACGGTGTCGGATTACTTGTGCCTCTGAAATCCAATTAAGATTTTTCGAATAACAAAGCTCTCTCAGCAGAAATGAGAATATGCAAACTATTTTGGGAAAGAAAGCAACCTGATACCACAAGAGAGCCGAGGGCTTTAAACCGTCAGTGATTTATATCGGTCTAATTTTAACATTTTTCACAAAGGCTGTTTATTTCATTTAAATAATTGAAATACCATAGCTTGACGACGGCTGTTAACCTTTACAGCACACACACACACACACACACACACACACACACACGCGTGTTATCTTCATATTCAGTTACTATCAAGCATCCAAAGAGTCTTCCCCCAACAACCTGAAGTTATATTTCACAACACACAAATAAAATGCTAATAATATTGGTATTAAGTGCAAATCTTAAAGTTCTTCGCCCGAAGTGGGAGACAATGTATATTCTATTGTGTCATTTCCATTCCTGCCAACCAATATTAACAAAAATCCAGCAAACTATTTTAAAAGATCCAGATGGTATTTCAAAAATCAAGTAAACATGGAGCAAAACTCAATTTATGAGTGCATTCAAAATACTTGAAAATTACCAACACTTATTTTTAGCTTTTTCTTGATAAATAACATTAACTACATACTACGTAAGCAAAAGTATTCGGTCACCTAGGGAGAACAGAAACACGGGCATTTGTGAGACAAATCTGCACACAGAGGGCGCACCTTTGTCGTTATGACTCTAGCACACCATTTAGCCAAGCTTTCCACCCGATGCCGGTAGATATGTACCAGAATTTCCCTCCATTCCTTCTGCGAAGCTTCTGTCATAATTGCCATAAAGGAAGGTCTTACCCGGCGAAATCGGATTCAAGCCACAGGTGTTCTATTGAGTTTAGATTGGGACTCTGGGCCGGCCAATCCAAAACTTTAAGCGTTCTTATTCTCAAACCGGGTGTGGACAGACCTTGCGGTGAGGTAAGGCGCTCGACCTGGCTGACACAGGCAGGTAGGTATCTGTGTAAAAGTATTGGCACAGCATAGGTAGTGCAAAATAGTTCAAAATGTCTTCGTACCTGGAGGTTAGAATGGAGAGCACCACAATCAAATAACTGAGTCCTTTCCAGCTGAAACAGTTCCATATCATCACAAATCCCCCTCAAAATGTGACTGTAGAGACCATACGTGTCCGCCTGACAGCGTTCCCTCGGCAAAAGCCACACCCAAATTATTCCATTGGAACGATTAATTTAATTCCTCTTTCACTACACACGACTGTCTTTCACTCTTTTGTTTTCCACGAACGACGAGCGAGACGCCATTACGGCCGCCGTCTGGCATTGCCTGAATGTATGGTTTATGCGTAGCTAACCTATGGTAAGGCATGCAGTTCCCGAAGGATTATTTTTAGTGCAAATAGCTGTTCCAGTGGTTCGTTAGATGTCGGTGGCCAGGTCTGTGGCAGAGGACGTGCGTTCCTTCTCATTCCGCAGTTTCTTTTGGCACAATCACTCAGTTCTGCTGCCTCAACACAGCGCGCATTGGTGGCACCATCTGTTTTATATCAATGAAGAACATCAGCGACAGTGAGTTTTGGGATTGCCATAAGAGCGCAATGCTACGCACTGATCGCTTACTCAGGTGGCACTCAACCACTATGCCCTTCTCAAAGTCCGTCAGATCAGATCTTCCCGGCCTACTCAATTTGAATGAGGTATGACAGATATGTACATTTATATACAGCACCTAACACCCGCGTGTGCGTTTCGGGTTCTGGAATGCACATGTTCAAGAGCATTATGTGAAGGTGTCCGAATACTTTTGTCAACAGCGTGAACATACGTATATGTTGTCAAAGTGAGTAATATACAAATCTGGTTGTCAAAAGTTTGCTACGAGTTTAAATTTACCAAAAAACATGATCATGTAATAAAACATTAATAATGAATTCGCGTAATAGCACCTGCCTTCTTTGCTGCAATTAAACAATCCCTAAAAGGTTCAGCTTCATGGCGAGGATTGTCTTCTTGGCACTGAGAAGGATTTTAATAGCACGATCTGCCGCTGATCATCGGAACTGGCGTTTTGCTTTTTTACCAAAGAATATCCCATTTACGTTCGATATTACTCTGCGAAGGACAAATGTTGGAAATAAAGCATGCGCTGTTCCATCAAATGTCAAACATTCTTCTATTTCGCGCATTCAAATTTTTCTACTTCGCGCAGTATTCAGTTTAGAACATGTCCATATTGAGTTAAATCTATGTACACCATTCGTCAAAAAAAATAGATGCACCAAGAAGGACGTGTCGGATTGCAATGCTATTCGGGAGGACGGTAAGGGCTACCAGGAATAATAAATGATTAAACATTGAGACTGATATCGGCAATATTTATTGAGCTACACGCCAATAAGTAGTGTCTCTCAGTATGGCGTCAGGCCGCCATGTTTGTCCACACAGCATGCTAGACGGCTCGGCATGGAGTTGTACATATTCCTAATGGTGTCCTGCGATAAGCCATCTCATGCAGCTTGAGTCTTCTCATGCAGTTCCTGCAGATTGTGCGGTAGGGGTGGAGTGTAAATAGCGCGTCTAATAGCATCCCACACATTTTCAATCGGCGATAGATCTGGCGATGCGGCTGGCAGTGGTAGAGTGTCAGTGCCTTGGAGGCAAGCTCTCGAGACTGCAGCAGTATGCAGACGAGCGTTGTCCTGTCGGAAAATCGCCCCGGAGTGAACGTTCAGAAAAGGTAAGGCACTCGTTGCAGGATCTCATTAACGTGTAACGTTGGGCTGTCAAAGTGCCTGTAATGAACTCCAAAGGTGATCTGGCATCGTAGGCAATTGCACCACACACCATGACACCAGGCCTTCTAGACATGTGACGTTCGACAACAAACTGTTCATCTTGGCGCTGACCACGGTGCCTCCACACACGGATTCGTTGGTCGTCTCCTCCAAGACAAAAGCAGGACTCGTCACTGAAAATCACCCGCTGCCATTCTGCATGGTTCCATGACAGTCTTGCATGACACCATTGCAGCCTCTGGCGACGATGCACTGTTGTTAAGGGCAGCCGTCGTAACGGCCTGCGTGCGTGTAGTCCTACGTCGTGCAGCCGTCTGCCAATGGTGCTGGCACTAATTGGACGATGCATGGAGGGTACCACTGCTCGTTGAATATCCGCAATCGTGGCTGTTGGGTAACTCCGCGCATGTCGGACAACCCGTCGGTCCTCTCTTTCCGTGATTCGTCTAGGTCTCCCAGACCTTACAAGTCAATTCTATTTATTTATTTTAATGAGCCGAAAACCAGTGTTACAAACATATCAAGTGAAACAAACCACAAGGAAGCAGGAGGAAAAAGCCAGCAAGGCCTGACAGGGTCCCATGCTCCCCAGACAAATTTTACACTGAGGTCAGTAGTTAAAGTTACGAACAAATCAGTGTTTCAGAGACACAACAACAACAACAAAAAGGTAATGATATGTCAAGATGATAAACATTAAACATTACAGGTAATACCATTGAAAAGCAATTTACATCGAGATATACAAGTCATAGTAATATTCATAGTCACCTCAACTGCAATCGTCACTTTGGGGAGCCGCAATTCATTATGAAGTTTTTTAATATTTTTTAAAAAAAGTTGAAGTTATTTAACGAAGTAAGTTTCGTCGGTAATGAGTTCCAATAGTGTGGGCCAATGTAATTTATACTGTGCTTCATGGTCTCCGTCTTCGGATGAATGGGCCGAATATGTGATTTAGCACGTGTGTCATGTGAGTATCTGAGGTACAATTTTTATGATGTCTGTCAGGTCCTGCTGAGTTCGATCAGCCACTAGGCCTTACTGAATCCGAATATCTCAAACGGGTCTGACATAGGTTCTTTTGAGTGCCGTCGAGTTGAACTCGATCGTTGAAATACTGGAACGTGTAGTCAGCAATTACTTAAGATCTACGGCAATGAGTAACTCCAATAACAAGTCCTTGGTTAGACGTCACAAAATTTAATAGATGAAAGAATAAGTTCCGTTCGATTGGCTATCTCCACGTGCCAACAGGTTTCCAGATAGCGAACACTTTACTATCTCACAGATATCCCGGAAGACCCTCCGCCACGTTGACTTGAGTCGTTCCGTCTAAAACCCGGCAGATCTCTTATCGCCGAAAAACCCTGACTATTCCGTCAGTAAAAAGCCTAACCCTGAGAGGTCTAACAGACACTCTCTGCTTAAAACACGACGTCTTATTCCGTGGAAGGCGAAACACGAAAATCGTCCCGAGCGAATGTGTCGCTCCCTTTTATATCTTTATTCTTCTCTCCCCTCTCTTTCCGCCTCTGGAATCCTATTGGTGTGGAATTAGCCGCTCTCTGGAAGTGGTGACATTTGACCTATACATCAGACCCCGTCGACCAGGTCAAGGTCAACGGATGCCGCTAGTCACATGCCTCGTTCGCGGCTCCTTAATCCGGCATACAAAGAAAATGTGCCACGTGTCTTACCCGTGCGTTGGAATGTACATTACATTGCATTTGAAATGAAAAATAATTACAGAAAATACTACTACATGATAATAAATATTGGGGACTTGACTCCGTCACCTTACAATGTCAGTTTGTAAATTATTCTTAATTCGCTTGAACATAATTTTCCCAATATTAAAGCAATATAATTAGTTAATCGTAAGAATGTAACGATAAACCAACAATATTACTTAATATTGGGAAAATTATATTCCTGTCACTGCTGCGTGCCTTGATCTATCCAGGGCCGCCAACAGCACAGCGTGCCATGGTGATATCCGCACGACAGGTATGGCACGCAATACAGCGATAAGACTATCCCGCTTTCCCGGAACCCGACGATGCGGCACCGCTCGAACTCCTCCACCTTCTTCCGATCTTTTCTCTGAGGCATATTTCGCTTGCAAAGAATGCATCCAACACAACAGCACGAGTCAAAATGGCAAGCAAGCGCAACGGGACGACCTTATATAGCCGGTCAGGCACAGCGCTACGACCCCTCCTCGCCTGCGTTACATGTGCGGTATGTATGACCCCTCCTCGCCTGCGTTACATGTGTGGTATGTATGACCCCTCCTCGCCTGCGGTATGTATGACCCCTCCTCGCTGCTACGACCCCTCCTCACCTGCGTTACAGTTTGAATCATTTTCATGTCTCACGATGTCAAACCTACCCACGACGTTTCCGTTTTGTCGGTTGCTTCCTTCTGGGTTCAACCAATTTTTTTGACGATGAGTGTATTTTGTTTTTGCGACAGTTGCACAAGAATTTTTAACCTGCATACACTACATTGACAAAAATCACCGGGCACCTAGAAGAAAAACACAACATATCATTTATTGACATACATTAGTACGGTGTCGGTCCACCTTTCGCTTTAATGCATGCACTGACCCTTCGAGACAGTCTTCGACAAGGTATTGGAACACAGCGATAGGTATGTGCTTCCATTCAGTATAAAATACTGCCGCTAACTGTTGCTTAATAGCAGGTAGTAGGCCTTGGTTCCAAACTTCTTATGCGGCGCTCTAATTTATCCCATAGGCGCTCTGCTGGATTAAGATCAGGGCTCTGTGCTGGCCAGTCCACACACGATACGGAATTATACGCCGTAACAGTCCTTGCTTTATGGCTCGGTGCATTATCCTGCTGGTACCAAGAATGCTCGGTTCCATAGTATTGCCACAGAGTTGGTAGGGCATAATTGTCCAGAATATCGAGGTAGACGTGCTGGTTAACAGGTTTGTCCACGATAACTAATGGGCCGGTACGATATCACGAAAAACAACCCCACACGAGTACACTGCCAGCTCCAAACTTGACCGTAGGAACAGTACACTGTGGTAAATAGCGTTCCCCCGGCTGCCGCCATTCTCACACAAGGCGATCAGACTGATGGATCGTGTATCTGCATTCAGCAGTCCATAGGACCCGTTTTCATTGATCTACGATACACGATAACTGTTCTTTACACCATGCTATATGTTCTTTACACCAGTAGCATTCCAAGTGGAGATGAAAGGCTTATGAGCAGCCGCACGACCATCGTAATCCATGGAAAGAAGTTCTCTACGAATGGTACGTGTACATTCCGAGGTTCCAGCATTTTTACTCGACTATATACTGAGGCCTTGTGCAGTACTCCGTCGATTAGCTGTAATGACTCTCTTGAGGCTTCGATGTCTTCTATCACTGATTTTCTTTGGTCTGCTGGTACGTTTTGCTGCTTCAGGCACGCCGTGTGTCTTCCATTTATTCAGCACATTCAAAACAGTTGACTTGGGTATGTTTAAACGCCTCTCGGATTCTCTTATGGACAACCCATCAATATATCACCCAACAATCTTTCCTTTCTCAAAGTCAGTTCTCTCCTTCTGCGACATTTACACTCAACCTCACAGTGAGATATGATCGCGGTCAGCGGGAGGCTTGTTTTTATACTGTTTGTAGTTGTACCGCACATCTTAACAACGTCGCGGATACGTTCATATGCTTTTGAAGGGGTGTCTGGTGACTTTTGTCAATATAGTGTATGCCAAGTGAACAAGAAATGACTACTAGCAAAGATGCATAATGTACAGTTTGCTCTGTTTATACACAGTCGTACCAGAATGATATGATTACCTTCCTAATAATGGGAATAACCACCTTTCGTCCGGATCCAGGGAAGGGACAGAGTCAGTGCCGTAAGACAAACACAACTCCCATGCCTCACCGGGATTCGAACCCGGACCCATCTCGGGTGACTGGTCAGAAGCCATCGCTTAGACCACAGCGCCACTGGGGCCGGCCGAAGCAATTTCAAATTATGTGACGCACTACAGAGGTAAAGCACGTGTCAAGACGACAAACATTCAGCGATACATTCGGTCGGTGTAGCTTAGTTGGGAGAGCAACATACTCCAGACTGAGGGGGCACGATTTCGATCCTCGTCACGGACAAATTTGTGTTTGTCGCTCCGGTGACGCAGTGGTCTAAGCGCTGGCTTATGGTCATTCGTCCGTGGAGGGTCCGGGTTCGAATCACGTGAGGCATAGATGTCGTGCTTGTCTTACGGCACTGTCTCTTTCCCTTCTCTGGAACCAGTGACCCTAAATTAGGGACGGGCGACTGCTTATAGCCCATTGAGTTGCTCACGGTGGTCGTTAAACCTCCAACCAAAAAATAAAAAAAATTGTGTTTTCACATTGGCGCCCGAACGTAAAAATGGATGTACTAGCCATTGGGTTCTTCGAAAAGTGTGTGATGTTTGTTCCACACATCGTCTAGAATTAGAATTATTGAAAATTCGTTCTTCGCTTAAAAAAAATAATAAGAGGGAGATGAAGCGAGGTACTACAGAGGTAAAGCACGTATCAAGACGACAAGACAAATCTACAGCGATACATTCCTTCCGTGCAGCTTAGTTGGGAGAGCAACTAACTACGGAGTGAGGAAGCGCGGGTTCGATCCCAGTGAAGGCCAAATTCTGTTTTCAGAACTATACCAATGCAAAATTTTCTAATATATTAGATGTGGAGTTATACTGTAACGTGATGTCTTAGTACCATAGATTTCGACAGTTTGTTGGCAATATAACCAAGATTATGGATTTTAAAGCTGACACAAGTGAGGAAATCCAAGGTACAGAATTTTGAATTTTAAAGTCTAGCAGTTACGAAGAAAGAAACATGAACAGCGTAGAATTTAAAAAATGCTAAAAAACACGGAGAACAAAACAATTTAGTGAAAAATTTACACGCTATCTGAAAACGCAGCACGCAACGGAAGGCTTTCGAAAACGAAATGAAACGTAGTTTTGGGAATAGAGAAGGCCATGTAACAACGGGGTTAGTTGTCTGGCAATCGATTAAAGGCGCGCGGCGAGTTATCTCGTAATTGAGGTAAGGGACAAAAAGCTAGTTTTCTTGCAATCTATGTAAGGGCCCGTGGTTAGTTGTTTGGTAATCGAGCTAAGGGTGCGTTGTAAGTTTTCTGGTAAACGGGATAACGGCGTGCCACAAATTTTCTGGTAATCGGTTTAAGGGCGCTGCAAGTTGTCTCGTAATCGAGGTAAGGGTGCAGGGCTAATTGTATCGCAATCGATGTAAGGGTGCAGGGCTAATTGTCTCGCAATCGAGGTAAGGGTGCAGGGCTAATTGTATCGCAATCGATGTAAGGGTGCAGGGCTAATTGTCTCGCAATCGAGGTAAGGGTGCAGGGCTAATTGTCTCGTAATCGAAGTAAGGGTGCAGGGCTAATTGTCTCGCAATCGAGGTAATAGTGCAGGGCTAATTGTCTCGCAATCGAGGTAAGGGTGCAGGGCTAATTGTCTTGCAATCGAGGTAAGGGTGCAGGGCTAATTGTCTCGCAATCGCGGTAAGGGTGCAGGGCTAATTGTCTCCCAATCGAGGTAAGGGTGCAGGGCTGATTGTCTGGCAATCGACGTAAAGGCGCGGGCCTAGCTATCCGGTAATCGAGGAAAGGGCCCAGGCCGATCTTTTTGCAATTGACTTACTAGTTATCTGGCAATTGAAGTGCGTAGGTCTCCTGCATCTGAAACAACGGGCTCGAATTATGGGTAAAGCATAGATGCCATGTTTATATTCGTACATCGATGATAGCTCTACTTAGTCTCTTTTGAGTTATTGATGGGAGACTCTTTTGCCAAGAAGAGACGTTAGATGAAAACAAAAACAGCTGAAAATTAATCTGACCGTTATATATGACACTGATTTTAGAGGTAATTCCTAGTTAGGCGACCTCCACCTCTTCGTTCATGGAGTAAAATGAAAGGTGTAAGCATTTTATAAACTAATTTCGCAAGACTCACCTTGGAATCAACACGGTAGTAACAGAATAATATGACCGCCCCCGGAATCACAGTGTACCCGCCCAGGCGCGTTACAGTGTGCACGTGACAAGGTCGACCACACGGAGACATAAGTGGCCGGCCAGTACAGATGAGCCACAGTGAGTTACGTGAACGCAGTGGTTATAGGTAGTGATTTGACGGACGTTAAAAAAATGATCCTCGACTAACGCGCCAAGGGTGGAAGCACCTCAGAAACAGCAGATTGGAGACCCAAAGGCAATCAATCGCAGAGGAGAAAGTCGCTTCCATCGACTGGTAAAGGGCAATTGACGCGCAACAGTGCAGCAACTGACCACGCAAATTAACGCTGGGACACCCAGGTACGTATCCCCGACAACAGTAGAACGAACCTTGTTACGCATGGGTCTCTGGAGTCGACGCTGCGTCAAGGCGCCCATGTTAACCGAGATTCATCAACAATGACGCCTGCAATTAGCATGGGACTTCCGTCACTTGGACAGTGGAAGAGTGGGGAAAAGGTTGCCTTCTCCGACGAATCGAAGTTTCTACTCCATAAAAGTGACAGGCGGTGGCGGATACGGCGTCAGACACACGAAAACCAACAGAAAGACACGCTTCTCGGTCAAATATAAGCCGAGGTGGCAGTGCGCATGTCTGAAGGATGTTTTTCTGCTATGACCTGAGACTGATGGTACCACTGGATGGGTCCCTGAACGCCAATGGCTACCTGTCCATTTTCGCTGACCACATGCATCCCTTCATGTTGGACGTTTATCCTGGTGGTGATGGTGTCTACCAACAGGACAATGCGCCGTACCACGTCGCTAAGGAAGTACGTGACTGGTTTCAGGAACACGGCAGCGATGTCTCCGTTCTCCCTTGGCCAGAGAAATCGCCCGACTTCAATCCCATAGAGTACTTGTAGGACTATGTGGATCGACAGGTTCGACGTGCCGATCCACAGCCACGTCATCTCCTGGACCTCCGCGCTCTGCTGCAGTCCGAATGGGAACGTGTGCCTCGGGCAAGTTTCCAGGGCCTCATTGCGTCCATGCCATGTCGTCTCGCCGCTGTCATCCGGGCCAAGGGGTGGTTATTCCCATTATTAGGTAGGTGGTCATGTTATTCTGATACGACTGTGTATAAAAATACAAAACGGAAGAGCAGTTTATAACAATACTAAACGCGCAATACTAAGTAAACTGAACAGAAAACTATTTCATTAATTTCCGAATAAGACAAGATAAATGTTTGGAGTTTTAAGCAAGAGAAGAAGGAGGAGAACTAGTTCACCTGGGAAATACATGAGTCGTATCTCAGGAGTGTAGGCCGTGTGATTGGCAGGGTGCTGGGGATGACCCATCTTGTTGAGCATGCTGCATCGAATGAGGTTCGTAGAAGATCCGTGAGCTTCTCCTTGAAGAGGAAGGGGGTTCCTTCCGGTTTCGCAAAGGCATTCCCCCGACGCTGCATCACAAAGCATACTCTTCTCACCACACGGGCGGCTACACGGTCGAGGCTTGTCTCCACAACCACCTGTCGGAGTAAAGGAAAGTATCATGGAAAACAAGATATAATACTTTGAATAAATCTCATGCTGAAAACTGGCTTCCTAAATAGTTAAATTAAACACTTAGTCAAACATGTAATATGGGTTTTTCTTCTAAGAAAACTCTTCTTCTTCAGGCAGTCTTTTGTAATCACTCTTTTTCCGTCACTACCGCGGTTACGGGTAACGCCGATGGTTACGGTTACGTTTTTACTAAATCTTTCCAGATGTTAGGCAGGGACAAACCTCTGCAGTCACTGATGATGAAAGTGTGATTTTTCGCTATTTTTATTGATTCTTTTAATTTCCTTTTTTAAGCTTTCCAACCGTAGGTTGATGAAGCGTATATGCTCCAGTTCTGTCCGTCTGTCTGTATGTCCGTCCGCCTGCCGGCATGATAACTCGCGCAAAAATGGTTCGATTTCGATGAAGTTTTAGTATGTGGTAGGGGGACCAGGTGGGAACGAACCCTATTGAAAATGGGCGAAACGGCAGGAGGAGGATAACGGGATCTTACTCCGTTTTCCAACACAGACCGCAGTGGCTCGATGATGTTTAAGTCTGGTGATTGGGGAGGCCAAGGAAGCTGTAAACGTTTGTCCTAATGTACCTCAAATCATGAGTGGACATTCCGAGCTATGGGAATTGATGCGTAATCATGTTGATGCAGGAAATAATGCTTGAGCCATTGGATGGACTTGGTCGGCCAAAATGGTTTCATACGCCCTGCCAGTCATTCGTCCTATCAAGGTCATCAGGCGAACTGCTGAAAACCACGATATGACAGCCCAGAGCACGAGAGAACCACAACCATGCTGCACTGTTGGGAGCAGATAGTATGGATTGTATGCTTCTCTGACGATGTTCTCCACAGGCAAACACGTCCTGCGGTAGGGAATAGTGTAAATGTGGATTCATCCGACCACATTACACGCTTCCATGCATCGGCAGTTCACGTTGTATGCTCCTGGCACCACTGCCGTCGCCGCTGTGCATTCACCCGAATCCCCAGAGGTTTTGAAATAGCAGCTCTGCCATTAATACTTTGTTCATTCTGTTTCCTGCGTACTGTTTTTGTTGATACTGGGGTTTGGAGATACCAATTAAGCTCCACACTAATTTTCGGCGCCGTGTCTGCTCCTCTTGTTACGGGTAACAATCCTCTTTAATGCTCTCCTGTCTCTATCAGTCAGGATCGGTTTTCGGCCGTTCTTGTGTTTCGCAGACGAGGTTTGCCACGAACACGGTATACTGTCATGCGTCATGACGCTCGACACGACAACTGTCGATACCCCCACTGCCTGGCAATGCGTTGCCACGGGGGCACCAACTAGCCGGCACCAACAATTCTCCCACTTTAGAAGCCCGTTAGGTCGCTCATTTCGTCTTCACCCTGAAAGAAATTATGCAACAAGACACTTTAAATACACTTAAACAGGACCTTGAGGTTCTAGAAAAAGCTTTCTATGCACCACGGGATTCGAACCGGGACCCTTCTCGGACGAAGGGTCATAAGCCAGCGCTTAGACCATTGCACCACCGGGATACAGCAGTCCTTGAGGTAAGCATATACTGTATTGACAGAAGCAGATACAGGCCTTGCAGGGAAGCTATCGCGGCCTAGGCAAGGGTCGCGTTGCCGATCGCCATTTTCGCAATTTGCGAAAAATAAAATCGTTTTGGCGACTGATAAAATACTTTGGCGAAAATAATGGCGATTACCTTTTTTAAAGACGTCCAAGCAAAACAATCTAGTTTTTACTCGATTTGGTACTTGAAAAATGAAATTCGAATGTTAGTTACTTTTTTCTTTTTTACGTTGCGTGTGAGACGGAAAGCAATTGCATGAAAAGAGTGGCGTCATCGCTGAAATAGGACCCCTTCTCTTCTATGCTCCTGTCTGTCCAATACCCATAACTCGCGTCGACCCAATTCTTTGGTCGACCCTCGTGTCTCATCTTCACTTCTCTTGAGCACTACAAGAAGTTTTAATCTCGTGACACCATCGATGACATCATGTGATTTGTTTCGCACTTCTTCCGGTAAAGTGGTCATTCCGATATTCACATTTCTCCTGGATCGCTATTAAAGTTCTGAACCAGTGGTGAAATTCCTATCTATAAGGCAGTTAGAGAACACTACTGCAGAACACATTACAGAACAACTTATTAAGTGTTTGAAAGAAGAAAGTCTTTCTTTGGAATATTTATGTGGAGTTGTTACTGATGGCGCAACCGCAATGACTCGTAGGAAATCGGGTGTTACCACGAGACTTAAGACATTGGTTCCTCATCTGCTGAGCTTCCATTGCATTGCTCATAGGCTAGCATTGTCCGCATCTGTTGCTGCTGACTCCATCCTCTACCTAATAAAATTCCAAGAGATTGTGAATAGTATTTTCAGTTATTTTCATTTGTCCCCGAATAATATGTCCAAGTTGGAAAAAGTACAAGCTGTGCTGAAAGAGGCAGAACGTTCAACCAGATTCAAACAAATATTCCATACTCGGTGGTTATCATTTGAGGGTGCTGTGCAGGCAATATTATGCAATTATGATGCGTTAGTTGGTGCTCTTCTAGAAGACAGGTCAGCAAAATCATCTAACTTGGAAGAAAGTATCAGCACATATGTGTATCTTTATGTCGCACATTTCCTCAGTGATGTCTTCAACCATGTAGCCATTTTATGTAAAATCTTTCAAAGTTCAAAAATAGATTTTTCAACTGTATATTTACTGTTGTCTTCTACAAAAGATATTATCACGAATTAACCGCATCAAAAAACAGGGTTTAAAACTGAAAACCTTTCTGGAAGAAATTGTGGTCGATGATGAAAGAAATGCATCATTCCATGGGCATACAGTTAAATTCAGTGAAGATCTTCAATTAAAATCTGAGAAGACAAGTATATGTTCATTGTTTGGGCAAAATCTTGTTGAACAATTACATGCACGTTTTGAACAGAAAGACTTTGAAGTGACTTGTAACATATCATTGGTCCTTTCTTTCCAAGACAAAGAGAAGTGTGTGTGTGCGTACTATTTGTGAACACTTCAAACACTCTGATATTTTTTTAGGAGAAGAACATACACTTATGACTGAGGTCCAAAGTTTAGAAAAGGTGTACAACACAGCAACAAAGATTTTTCGATTTCTGAAAATACTAGATTTGTGCTAAAGAATGATGAAATATATCCTGCAGTATTTTAGCTAGTCTTACGAAGATATTCCTCACGCTGCCACAATCAACAGTGGACTGTGAAAAGGGCTTTTTATGCCAAAACTTGACAAAGACTGACTTAAGGAGCAGACTCAAAGCGATTAATTCAGAATATTTAATGGCTATAAACATTAGTGGTTTCCAAATGGAAGAACTCAATTTTGAGGAAGCGTACAGAAAATGGGCTCAACTTCCCCACAGAATTCAGTATTTTGATTAGTCTACGTTTGATTTATGTATTTATGTATTTTTAATAATTCTGTGGCTTGGTACTAAACAGGCTAATGCCGAATTTTGCTTTGGCAATGCCAATGATATTTTAAAAATTAATATAGAATCTTTTTATGCGATCATATTTGTGGATTTCTTATGTTTTGATGTGAACCATCAACCAATATTGCTTGACTTATATGAAAATAGCTATTAGATGAAAGTTCTATAAGTAATAAAGTGCAATATTTCAACATCTGTATTTTTTTACACAGGCCTTTTTAGACAAAAACAAAAACTTTTTTTAACATCTGTATTTTTTTTACACAGGCCTTTTTAGAACCAAGCCACAGAATAAATGTAATACCCAGTTTTTCCATCAATTTGAAACTTATCCTGTCAACAATTTTTTGTTTAGAAATTTCATAGGTAGTAATGAATTCAAAATTGAGAATAAGTGTTCATATTTCTTTGTATTAGGATTCAGGATCTACGACATAATATTTTGCTGCATAATTGTAAACAATCTATAACTTATTGCTTTTGTACTTTTGTAACACTTAATGGTTTCTATATTTCCAATGGAGAGTGAAAGAAAATGGCGATTTCAGATTACATTTGGTGAAAAAGAATTTAATTTGGCGAATGGGTTGGCGAAAACGTTTAAAAAGGCAGCGCAACCCCTGGGCCTAGGTATTGTTCTTATGGGTGATAATGACTAAACCACTGAGCTAATTTGGTCGGCAATTTTCTCGAAGAGTAAGATATTCACCAAATAGAGTGTCAACACAGAATTCAATCCCAACTCCCAGAGCACAAAGTTTCTAGTCAGTCTGCGACAGATAACATGGTGCCACAAAATATTCTGAGGGTGGTCGCTAGGCAAAATTAGCACTAGACACGGAAGACAACAAAAATTTTCACCGGCAGAAATTTAGTAAAAGAGAAAAGTACTGACCACCTTATATTTCGTCAACCTAAAAAAAATAACCCAGGTACTACGGCAATTGCAATGATAACTAAAATCAAGAACACTCTAGCCTTCTGTACCGAGAATTTGGCCCCAATTTTCAAGCTGAAACACAAACATTTGTGGAATAAATTTATACTCGCATTTAACAACAATAAAGGATGGAGGTATCCCTAGAAAAAATTACGATTACAGGAGAAATCTTCGCTCCATCCTATTTCTGTTTATGGAAAATGTTTCTCCATATTTTCTATCTCAAATCATCATCATCATCATCATTGTCAACCATTATCAATCCACTGCTGGACGAAGGTCTCCCCAAGTTTCCTCCACAACGGTCTGTCTTGTGCCAGTCTCCTCCATGTCACTCCCGCATACTTTCGAATTTCATCCACCCATCTCCCATGTGGTCTTCTTCTGGGTCTTTTCCTGTCCCTTGGAATCCAATCTAAAATTTCGGCTGTCCATCGATGGTCTGTCCTTCTGGCAGTATGTCCAGCCCATTGCCATTTCAGGGATTTAACTCTGATCATGATGTCTTCTACTCTTGTCATTTTTCGGATCCACGTGTTCCTCTTCTTATCTCTCCTGGTTACACCAAGCATGCACCTCTCCATGCTTCTTTGAGTTGTCTGCAGCCTTTGTATGTCTCTTTTAGCTAAGGTCCACGTCTCTGCACCATACGTAAGCACTGGAAGGATGCATTGATCAAACACTTTTCTTTTAAGACATAATGGCATATTGCTCTTGAAAATTATGCTGTTTCTTCCAAAAGCTCTCCAGGCAAGTTTTGTACGCCGATTAATTTCTTCACCAATGTGACCCTCACTTGATATCTGCTGTCCAAGATAAACGTACGTGTCTGTTATCTCCAGCTTTTCTCCATCAATTGATAAATCTTCATTTCTTGTAAAAGCATTGTACATCACTTTTTGTCTTCTGAAAGTTCATTTTTAATCCCACTTCTTTACTCTTGTCAGCAAGTTCCTGGATCATACTCTGTAGCTCTGATGGGGTAGTTGCAAAAATGACTATGTCATCAGCAAAACGAAGGTGGGTTAGATAATCTCCATTAATCTTTATCCCTTTGTTTTCCCAGTTCAGTGATTGAAAGACATTTTCCAATGTCGCATTAAAGAGCTTCGGAGATATGGTGTCACCTTGTCTCACTCCTTTTCCAATTTTTATGTATGTTGTATTTTCAAACAGCCGAATATTTGCACTTGCATTTTCATAGATGTTATTAATAATATTAATGTATGCATCTTCAATACCGCAGGATTTCAGAGCCATTGCAACTGCTGATGGTTTCACCGAATCAAAGGCTTTTTCATAATCGATAAAAGCCATGCACAATGGAAGTTCATATTCCCTCGCTCTTTCAATTAGTTCTCTCAGTACGTGGATATGATCTATTGTGCTGTAGCCACTCCTGAATCCAGCTTGTTCTCTCGGTTGAGCCATGTCCAGTGTCACCTTCAAGCGGTGTGAAAGAACTTTAGTGAAGATTTTATAAACCACTGATAGGAGGCTGATAGGTCTGTAGTTCCCGAGATACTCAATGTCACCTTTTTTATGTAGCAAGATCATTGTAGCGTTGTTCCAATCCTCAGGAATTTTCCCTTCATTAAGGCATCGAGTGAAAATTTGGGCGAGTACTGTTTCGATTTCTCCACTTGCTTCTTGTATGATGTCTACAGTAATTCCATCTTCTCCTGGAGCTTTTCCCCGCTTCATGTTCTTGATTGCATGTGCAACTTCTGCTGGAAGGACTGGAAGAACTCTGGTACTGGTACCTTTCATGATGTCTGGAGTACATGTATCATCCCTTTCATATAATTTGGAGTAGAAATCTTTCACTCTTGTCACAATTTCGCCTCTATTTCTTGTTACAGAACCATCTTCTTTTCTCAGTGCCATAATCTGTTTTTCCCCTTACTGAGATGTCCCTTTGCTATCTTTAGGCTTTGGTTGTTTTCAATTGCTTTCCTTACCAGTTCACAGTTGAATTTCCTTACGTCTTCAGTGATACTTTTTCGTACTGTCTTGCATAGCTCTATATATTCCACTTTGGAAGTCACATCTTCTTTAGTTGTCCTCATCACTCTTCTTTTTTGCATCAACATTTTGGTTTTTCCTGATAATTTGTTCACATGCAATTTGTTCTTAGACCCAGCTAATTTTGTTGCTGTTTCCATAAGAGCTTTGGTTACTTTTCTGTTAACTTCAGAAATATCCACTTCTTCCGATGTAAGGCCTTCTAAAGCAGAGAATCTGTTCTTCAGTTCCAATTTGAAGGTATTATGGTGTTTTTTAAGGTTGGTTATGTCAATACATTTTGTTTGTCTTATGAGCTTGCTACGTTCGAGTTTAGTGTTGAGGTGCATCTTACATCTCACCAATCTATGGTCACTGCCTGTGTTGAACTTGTTTAGCACACTGCAGTCTTCTATGACGAATTTTTTGTTACACATAATAAAATCAATTTCACTTGTCGTCCCATTTGGATGTCTCCATGTCCATTTCCTGTGTGGCTTTTTCTTGAAAAAGGAGTTCAAGATGAAAAACCCTTCTGCCTCTGCAAACTCTACGAGTATTTCCACGCTGGTTTCTGTTGCCGTGACCGAATTTACCTACTGAAGTTTCATTCTGTTGCCGTTGCCCTATTTTTGCATTGAAATCTCCCATAATTATCTTCAAGTGCTGCTTACCTTTATTATTTAGATCACGAATTTCCTCATAAAATTCTTCAATTTCTTCTTCAGCATGACTTGTGGTGGGTGCATAAGTTTGAATAATCTGAGCCTGGTATCTTCTCGAGAGTTGGATAACGAGTCGTGCAGCTCTGTCAGAGGAACTTTCAACTTCTACAACTTTATCCTTCAGTTTCTTGTTTATTATAAATCCAACACCACTAGTTCTGCCAGTATCTGTCCCACGATAGTAGAAGAGATGTCCACTTTTCAGTTCGATGAGATCTTCTCCTTTTCTCCTTACCTCACTTAGCCCGACGATGTCCCACTTGATCCTTTGTAGTTCCTCTTCCAATTCAAGAAGCCTTGAATCAGAAGATAGGGAGCGTCCGTTATACGTCGCCAAGGTCAGCATCAGATGGCAGCCTAGTCCAGTCCTCCGGGGATTCTTAGCACCCTCTGCCTTCATGTCGCACTGGCCGCTGCCTTGGCCAGGTACATTCCAGCTGCCGGAGACTGAGGGCCAAGATTTAAGTTGTGAAGTCATTTTGGAGGGGTTTGGCCATAACTCACCACGCTGGCCAAGCGGGTTGGTTGGTGAGTGTGGGATAGCATTTCCTCTAATCCCGATGGTATAGTTATACCGCTATTGGCGGTATCTCAAATACAAACATTTATGTAATTAAATGCAGATGATCAAAAAATAACACAGTGCAGGGAAACCAACAGGAGGGATTACGAGAGAAATCTTTCGCTACCTTTGGCTTCCGTTGTCGAAAGTTTTTGATTCCATTCCTGTCCAATACTGCTGTTAAGTATCATTTTATTGCATAAATGTTTGTGTTTCAATTTCAAAATGGATGCAACAACTTCCGAGAACGGAAGTTAGACGCATCTCTGTGATCTTAGAGTTTTTTTCTCTAGCGATGTTCCCTCTGCCGCGTATGGTTATTAAACATCACTTTATAACATAAATGTTTGTATTTTAAGATTAAAAATGGAGAAAAATTTTCCTAAAACGGATGCTGGACGGGGCAAGAATATTTATTGTAACCATAAAATGCAGGAAAAAGTTTTGGCAACGGAAGCCTAAGGGCAAATTTTCTGCTGAAATTGTTTTTTTGTTTTGTTTTTCCACGGTGTTATCCCTACAGTGTATTATTGTTTAAACATTATTTAATTTCATAAAAGTTTGCGTTTAAGGTCAAAAATGGAGAATTCGTTTTTTCAGAAAAGAAAGTAGGACGATTTCTCTCGTAATCTTTTTGCTTTTCTAGTGATGTCCCCTATGTTCTGTATTATTGCTAAATATAATTTTATTCTATGAATCTTTGTGTCTCAGATGAAAATAGAGCCGAAATTCTAGGTTTAGGGGACTTGATCTTAGTTATCGTTGTAATTTCTGAAGTACGTAGGTTAGAGTTTCTGCCGTTTTAATTTCTACCTGTACAAGTTTTTGTTATTTTCCGCATCTAGTAGTAGTTATCTTGATCAGTGACCACCCGCAGATTATTTTGTGGCATCATGATATCTGTCACAGACTGATCAGGAACTTACTGCTATGAGGGCTCACTCTTTCTGAGTGGGACAACTTCAGTGTCAAGCAGTGTTCATAAATACATATGATACAGGTGATAATTTAATAACACTGTTTTAAGTATTTCTATTTTATTTTAACGACCTTACGAACATTACAGTAATTTCAGTGAATAGTCATAATACAGAACTTAACACAAAGCAAACATTTGGAGAAGTGATAACTTTTCTGCGTTTGTTTACTCTAAGGAACAGTAATTTACATGGGGTCTGGCTAAAGTCTGCTGAAGGTCAACAATAGTCTTCGTGGAATCAAACTGATACACATCGTCGAAGGCCGCCAAGGTGGCGCAGTTGTCTAAGCGATGGCCTCTGATATTCGTCCGAAAGGAGTCCAGGTTCGAATACCGGTGAGGCATGGATGTTGTGTTTGTCTTACGGCAACGGCTCTCTCCCTTTCCTGGAACCAGTCACCCTAAATTGGGGACGGGTGACTGCTTATAGCTCATTGAGTTTCTCACGGTTGTCGTTAAACCTCCAATAACAATAATAAAAAAAAACATATCGTCGAAGAGCAACACGAAATCAAGCTGCAACGAAGTGACACTGGAAAAGCAAACTTCGGATATCAAACAACAGCAAACTTCGGATATCAAACAACAGCAAACTTTGGAAACAATTCCACGTACAATGAAGCTGTAGTAGACCGTCGAACAGCAGTCTACTTGAGATAAAGCTGTAATCTACTGAGAGCCGAAGCGTATTGTGCATGAAATCAACACTCGAATAAATCTACAAGAAACCATGCGAAGTCTACTAACTCTCGAACAGTAGTCCATAAGAGATCAAGGTGCTGCTCACTGTCGAAAAGCGTTCTACACGACATCGAGCTGAAGTCTGACAGTTGAAAATTCGTCAATATGAAATCCTGAACTGGAAAAAGAAGTCTGCAATAATCAAAGTTTCTGATATCTATAAGAAGGTAAGACTTCTCAACAGTGGCGTCGGGTCATTGTGAGCATCCGGCGCATGTAAATGAGAAAAAAAAATGTTCTTCTTTTAATTGGAGAAGTTCCGAAAGAAGATCCGTATCAGTTCCCTGATTTTCTGAATGCAAATGTGAGCCACTACAGTAGTTGAGTAACTGGGTAACACATTACAGCCTTCCATATCAGTTCACTAGAGCGCAATGTATACCACGTGCTGGTAGAGTCGACACTCATCAACTTGTCGCCTTGACGAAGCTTCGGAGAATAGTAATGAATGAGCAGATGCGCGCTGAATTGAGCATGCGTAAAATGTCTTTCGGGGTTGGTCGCCTTTGTTTAACAGTCGTAATTTTGCTTTCGTGCCGTCGGACAGTGAGCGGCTGAGTTTCGTTTGTAGAGGTAAACAAACTGTAAGTTTCGCTCGTTTAAGTAAAACGAACAAAGTGTCTTTTAATTGGAACACCCTTTTAGTTTATTAAGGGATGTAGAAAAAACACCGTTAAAGACTTGGGTCACATCGACCAAATATTTGCTCAGTGCAAAAACATAAGAATCAGTCTAGAACATTTAATGTGGAGTTATAGCAAAATATCTTGATTAACTGGAAGTGAAAGCGAACAACTAGTTCTGTGTGACATTGGCGAAAAGACCCCAACTCACTAGGTTTTGTTCCAGAATCCTTAGGTCGAATGACCAACTGGAACCCTCAGCTGTGGGCTAATCCCCCACACTGATGTACTTACCTGATTAAAAAGACAAAAAGAAATATTAAGAATGACTCAAGTGTGGGATATGGTGGACCTACCACACTTGAGAAGGACGGTCCACCACGGAATCGACCTGGACTTTCTAAACGGCGTATGAGAAAGAGATCTCGGCTGAGTGAATGCACGATTGGTGTATGGAATATTAGAGGTATAAATGGCAAGATGAGTGAGGTGATTGAGGAGATGAATAAGTATAGACTGGATGTGCTGTGTGTAAGTGAAACCAAAAAGAAGGAAATTGGGGTAGAAGAAGTGAATGGCACAGTGAGTGTGTGGTCTGGAGTATTGGATAATATGAGAGGACAGGCTGGTGTAGGTGTGATTTTAAGTGAAAAGATGAAGAACAACTTGATTCATTATAGTTGCATAAGTGAGAGAATTCTCTGGATTCGTTTGAAAGTGAAACTTCAGAGAATTGTAATTGTTGTAGTGTATGCTGCTTGTGACTCGGGACCTTCTGATAAGAAAGAAGATTTCTGGAATGAGCTAAAAGCTGTTTTGAGCCAGTTTGGTGCTAAAGAAAAAGTTATAATAGCAGGGGATTTCAATGCTAGAGTAGGTGTGCAGAATGCAATTTCTAACAATGTTCTGCGTAAGTTTAATGATCCTTGTGTGAATGATAATGGTGAAAGATTAATTGAACTCTGCATTGAGAATGGTTTGTGTGTATCTAATACATTTTTCAACCACAAGTATATACACACATATACTTGGGAAAATCATACTCTTGGTCAAAAGAGTGTGATAGGTTTTGTTGTTTACGATCAGCGTTTGAAACACTTAGTTGTTGACACCCGTGTGATGAGAGGTGCGGATGTTGGTTCTGATCATTATTTGGTAGTGTCACGAGTGAAACTTTATGTTGGTTGGAGGAAAAGGAATAGGAAGAGACCAAGGATAGAAAGAATAAAGGTTGATAGGCTCCTTGAAGATCATCAGCAGTACTCTGACTTACTCAGAGAACGATTGAAGAATCTGAAATCTTGTGAGAGGGATGTAGAAAAGAAGTGGGAATGTTTTAAGAACTGTGTTGTCACTGCTGCTAAAGAGGTCTGTGGCAACACACTAGTGGGTAACAATAGAGGTGATGCTTGGTGGAATAGTGAGATTGATGAGGCAGTAAAGAAAAAGAAGGAAGCCTATTTGGGGATGTTGCAAAGTAGAGTCTCTGTGGATGAATATCGCTGTAAGAAGCGTGAAGCTGCTAAGCTGCTTCGCCACAGTAAGGCAAAAGATAGGAAGGAGAAAGTGGAAAGGCATGAACTGGCTTTTTGGAAAGATAGAAAGTCCTTCTGGAAGTACATGAGACTCAGGAAAAATAGGGGAAACAAAGTTGTAAGTTGTGTGAAGAATGAGATCGGGGAAATGATATGGGAGCCCAATGAGTTAAGTGAAAGATGGGGTAAATACTTCTGTGAGTTATTAGATCAGGAGAGCAAAAAATGATTCTGAGACAGATGCAGAGGATGTCACAATGAGGGATGAAAGCACAGGAGGGATCTCAAGAGAAGAAGTGTGTAAAGCTCTAAAATCTCTTCAGAATGGTAAGGCTCCAGGAGTTGATGGCATAACTGCAGAGATTTTGAAGTATGGTGGTGACTCATTATAATTGACTGGTTAACTGAAATTTGCCAGTTGTGCTGGGAGTTAGGAATGGTCCCTCGGGATTGGAAGGATGCTATTATTGTTCCTTTGTATAAGGGAAAAGGTGATCAGACTGAATGCAAGAACTATCGTGGCATTAGTCTACTGAGTGTGCCAGGGAAAGTGTTTGGTAAGGTTGTTATTGAAAAAGTACGGGGTCTTACATCATTGAAAGTGTGGGATGTTCAGAGTGGTTTTATGTCTGGTAAAGGCTGCACTAACCAAATTTTTGCATTACGCATGATGATTGAAAAGTATCTGGCTGTTGGGAAGAAAGTTTTTGCTGCCTTCATAGATTTAGAGAAAGCTTATGACCGAGTGAATAGGACACTTTTGTGGAAGGTATTGAATGAATATGGTGTTACTGGGAATCTACTTAATAGTGTAAAAGCCATGTATGCTGGTAGTAGAGCTTGTGTACGAGTGAATGGTGTTTTATCAAAATGGTTTTCCATTGGTGCAGGAGTTAGACAAGGTTGAGTAATGTCACCATGGCTGTTTAATATTTTTATGGACGCATGCATGCATGAGGCCAAAATAGATAATAGTCGTTTATGTCTTGGTTATATCCGTGTGTGCAGATTGCTGTATGCTGATGACACTGTCCTGTTGGCAGAGAGCAAAAGTGAGTTGCAAAGTATGTTGACTCGGATGCACGAAGCTTGCATGAAATTCAAACTGAGTATAAATAAGGGAAAAACCAAAGTTATGGTGTTTGAGAGAGGAATGGGTAGCACTGAATGTAATGTAAGTATAAATGGCACTGTGATTGACCAGATGAGTGAGTTTGTGTATTTAGGAAGCATGTTTGAAAGAGAGAACAAGTTGGATGGTGAAATCAGTAGGCGAGTGAATTCTTCTTTGAAAGTGGGAGGTTTTCACAGGAATGATGGGCTCTCTAGAGAGTCACGCATGGCTGTGTATGAAACAGTAATTGTTCCTACTCTGATGTATGGCAGTGAAACCTGGGTACTGCAGAAGAAGCATAGGAGTCGTTTGTGTGCTGGAGAAATGCGTTACTTACGTGGGGTTTGTGGCAAGACACGATCTGATTGTGTGAGGAATGAAGATGTATTGCAGTTGTGTGATGTAAAGCAAAATGTTGTTAGCAAGGTGGAGACCAATATGCTTCGGTGGTTTGGCCATGTTGAAAGAATGAGTGATAAAATGCTTACTAAGAAAATATTTTCAACCCAAGTGGCAGGAAGGAAAGGCAGAGGAAGGCCAAGGAAGACATGGGTGGATCAGATTCAGGAGTGTCTGCATGAGAAAAAGATTATGAGTATGAAGTATAAAAGATCTTGTGTAAGGCGTGTAATGGATATCAGTGAAGCACGAGTTGTATGTCAAGATCGCTGTAAATGGCGAAGTTTGATACGACAACAATAAGTAAAAATATCTGGAAGTTTGTATTTCTTTTTGGAGCTAACCTCTGAATCTCAGAGAACAGCTTAGTGATATGTATGTATGTATGTATGTATGTATGTATGTATGTATGTATGAAAGCGAACATACTTTTGTTTTCTTTCTACTGGTTTGTTTTTACTATTTGTTATGCTATACAGCAATGCATATATATAAATAAAATTTCTACTTCATTCTATGCGGTTAAGTATGATTTCTGCAGGTGGCGTTTGGAAACCTCACAATCCATTGAAATTACTTGTATATTTCACAGTACGCAAGAAGATTGAGAGCAATTTTAAAAACATTTAGCCCCAGATAAATTTTAGGCCCCCTGCGCCTCTGCTTCTCAGTACCTGGCTAAGTAGGTTTAACGGCTGCGTTTTTTTGGGTGTGTTTTCTTTTCGTTGGATAATACACTTTACAGGTCGTAATTTAATGGTGGTCGCACACCAGCAACTTATTAGAAGTAAAATTACATCCTTTGTTGCAAGCAATAATCAAGAAGCAGTAACGTGATAACACAGATGCTGTGGTCAATTCGCAGCCATATAATTTCACCCAGAATTTTGGGTATTCATATGTGCCAGAGAAACACGGCAAATGCAACACTTCCAACAATGTTTGACCACATAGGATTGCTTCTTGGTTATGTACAAGCATGAGGAAAACCGAAAGACTAAATTTCATATATTTTCTTATTCATGTAGCATTATTTCCTGCATTTCAGTTATTCATAAACACAAAACGCAAGACTCAATATGAATTGTTCTTACCTTCAACTGTAAGGCCATCTGATCTCTGGCATACAACTGTATCGTTCAAGATTTTCCAGCTAAAGGTGTAGCAGAATTCATCTGTAACGAAAACAGAAAATAATTGCAGACACATACCGCATGTACTCTCTTGACAGCAAAGTGTCTACATTGCAGTAATATAAAAATTCTACTTATATCTCTACTTAAGTCTTCGCTTATGTGTCTGATGTACTGTAACACATTCTACAGGATTGCTCATGTATGATGTACCGTAACGAATTCCATAGGTATAAATATCTATACGTATACACATTAGGTATACTTATATTTCCTGTACCATAATACATTCCACAGGAATAGTACGTATCTACACGTAAACACATTCTACAAGTATACGTATGCCTCATGTACCGTAACACATTCTACAGGTACACACATTTTACAGGTATATTTATGCTTCATGTACCGTACATATTATACAGGTATAGAATTTCAGAATCGTTTTATTGAAATACGAATAGTATACAACAATACAAGGGCAGAAAACAGGAGCAAACAATGGGAACACACGGGCAAATCACAGGCAGTATCATGAGACAATCAAGGGAAAAGAAACAAACGTATGTAACACGTGTGCTCGCAGGCCGCACTCATGAAACGTGGGCGAAACAAGAAAATAATAGGAAATAGCTCGAGGAATAATACTCTAAATGGTACATGGAAAATCAGGGTAAAAAACAAGAGTAAACTGGCAAAGTCGGGCAAGTACATGATGAACAATAGGGCAATTATCAAGAAAGAGAAATAGTCACATAACAGGGAGCATGGGTTACAACACTATAATAAGCAAAGAAACATGTGCAAAATTGAGAAACCATTACAACACATACACTACAGGGCAATACACAGGCAATGACATGGAATGCAAACTGTAAGGATGATACATGAAAACGTGGGCACGCAGGCTACACCCATAAATCAGGGGCAGCACTATACAACAAGAATAAGAAACAAAAGGAATAGCACACATAAAGTTCAGTGCAAACAACAAGAGTAAACTGGAAATTCGGGCAAGTACATGATGAACAACAGAGCAATTATCAAGAAAAAGACAAGGTATAGAACGTATCTAGAGGTATACGTATGTCTCATATACCGCAATACATTCTACAGGAATAGTACATATCTACGTACGTGCATACACATTCTACAGGCAGGGGTCGCGCTGCCGAACGCCATCTTCGCAATTTGCGAAAAAGAAATCGTTTTGGCGATGGAAAAAACGCTTTGGCGATTACCTTTACATGTTGTTATAACACTTTGTCGAAAACAAATTGAATTTGGCGACTAAATTGGCGAAAACCTTAGAAAAGCCAGCGCAACCCCTGTACAGGTACACTTATGTCTCACATACCGTAACACGTTTTACAGGAATTGTACGTATCTTTTTATGTATACACCTTCTAGAGGTATAGTATGCATCTATATACATGTATATACATTCTACAGGTATACTTATGTCTCATGCACCGTAACACATTCTACAGGTATCGTACGCATCTACAGGTATATTTATGTCTCATGTACCGTAACACATTCCACAGGTATAGTACGTATCTACAGGTATACTTAAGTCTCATGTACCATAACACATTCTACAGGTATACAAAGGTCGGCTCGGACCGTGTAGATCCTTAGCTAACTAGAAAACCATCCGACATTGCACGGTCCTATTCATAATCCCTATCTTCTTCTACATATGTACCATTTACGCTCTTTGTATTTCACGTCCTGTGATATGCGTCACAAAATTTTTTAGCTCTTTCCCTGTCAACCAATTATTTCTGACCAACTTAGTGGAATTATCCATGGATGTGGGGTTACTTACATTCACATATATCTGGAGTAAAATCTTTAATAGCGCTTGTGTACATATGTGTGCGGGATCATTCACCCAATTACAATTTTTCTATACCGGAAAATAAATTATTTTGAAAGAGATTTCTTTTTTAAATGAAACATTTGAAGTCGGATACATTGACATTACAAATGCGCCATACGTTACTTTTACAGGCGTCTAGAGTGTAGTATTTTTTCTATACAGCTTGCGGCTGTCAGCGTACCGCACATGCATTTAACAGTATGTGCAATTTTGTTCATGCTCAGCACAAAGACACTGTTATTGAGATTTCGTTGTATGAGATATAACTAGTACACCTTAATGCATATGTTATTGCATACAATGCAAAAATTTACCACTTCTGGGCTACGTACTGATAAATAGTTTTCCCTGATATCGGAACCACTGCGACAATGTGCTACCACATCTATGACATCTTCCTGATGCAATATTTTGAGTCTTCCAGAGGCAAAGACTTTGAAACTTCAGTGTTAAATTGATCCTGTGCACGAAATAATTTGCACAAAGTAATTCAAAATTTGCGTTATTGAGCATACAGCAGAAATGTACGACAGTGATCAGAAAACGTATGTCAGAACCTGGGGGGGGGGGGGGGGCATACGACGGACCACCATTAAAAACTCTAATTGCTATAAGAAGTCGTCTGTACGTAATTTATGGCCGCTTGTTCTAGGGAATGAATAGAGCCAGGGCCATAAGACGAACACACATGTGTGCTTTATCTGTGACTCGAACATAGACCCAGTTCGAGCGACTGGCCTTTACCTTTGACCACAAGGCCACCGGGTGGCACAATTAGTGCCTCTCAATATTATGATGACGATACCTTCCCGGTAAAGATGTCACATTTGCTCGTTTCTTTTTAGTTTGTTTTTTGTTTGTTGGGAGTTTAACGACCCGCCGTGAGCAACTCAATGGGCTCACGGCGGTCGTTAACGTCGCCCGTACCTAATTTAGGACCACTGGTTTCAGGGAAGGGAAACAAACCACAACATCCACGCCTCAACGGGATTCGAACCCAGATCCATCTCGGAAGAATGATCAGGAGCCAGTGCTTAGACCACTGCACCGCAGGGGCGGCACTCGTTCATTAACAGTGTAATTTGATTGAAAACGGAATATGTCGTTTTTCCAGGAGTAATACAATATTCACAATGCATGGAAGCAAAAGGCATTTCAGCAAAGATGTCCCCGCGTTCTCCTACATCAGAGAACAATTTTACGAGTGCCTTGCCGTTTCCGTGACGATGAAAGTGCCCAAAGAAAAGGTTTAAGAGCCATAAGCATCAAATAGTTAACATAGATTCCAACATCTACTGTGATAAAGTAAAAAGTACGTGTATCATAAATTTTGGGTACTCAAAGCAATACGAAATGCAAAATTTGTGTTAGGACTTTAACTTCTCATTTCGGAATACGACTTTAGGACCACCCTGTACTTTTCTACGCTACACAAAAAATAAACACAAGATACATTTTATTAGGCATACCAGCACATTATATGTCTGGGGAAAGAATTACTTTTGCTTAGTCTAAAAATTTAAATAAGAGTTCATAAGAAGAAATACACTAAAGGTTATTTATTAGTTTTCCGTTTTGAGATTTAAGAACTCCCATAAGCATCTAAGGATTACAAGAGTCGTTGCCAATCCCCGATTCAGAGCCATTAGTCATACGGGAGTCGTTCAACATTCCTGATTTAGAGACATTCGTTCCAGGGAAGGGTTTGTCTCTAAGGCTTATGAGAGTCGTTGCCAATTCCTAATTGAGAGCCACTGGTTCTAGGAAGGGGTGTGCATCTAAGGCTTGCGAAAGTTGCTATCTCCAATTCGGAGTCAGTGGTTCCATGGTGGGTATCTAATGCTTACCAGAATTGCTTACCGAAATTGTTGGCCATCCCTAAAAATTACTGGCTGCAGAAGAGGCCAGTAAACATCAGTGTCTTACATCGCGATTCGAATTCAGACCTTGTAGTACCAGAAATCATAAAACCACGACCCAGTCCACTGAACGACAAAATTCAGTTTTTTAGAAATTATCTAAATCAGGTGAACATAGAATTAGTTATTTATGGATGTCCAAGAAGGAAGGCAGTTCAGAGTTTCGGAATTAATTTTTCCAGGATAAGATGTTTTTTCCTCATTTCAGATAAAATTTAAAGCAAGGCTGCTCACCCACACTTCCACTCTAATTCAATTTGTACAGACAATGAGTTGCTAAAATTTAGCACAGGATCTTTGGAAATAGAAGTGATTCAGTATATTTTATTTTTATAATATTAAAGTGTGATCAATAAGAAAAGATATATTTCAGCGCTTTAACCCTTTAACTGGCTGGAACGAAATAACTCGGGGTTAAGAAGATAGGCTGATATCAGCTGGAGCGAATATATTCGCTGTCGGAGAAGTAGGTCGAACGCGACAGAAACGCGTGAACTTACGCATCCAGAAGTGTTGCTTTTGCCTTAGGTTTATCATTCTAAGTGGCCATTTGGGGGTATAATTGTCATTAATCGTTCCTGTCTGATTATATTTTCCGATAAGAATGCTATAAAAATGGCGACGAACCTAAGGTAGAAGATGAAAGATGTTTGAGTAACTTTTTTCTGCCCTGTGGCATGATTTCCAAGTCCGGGAGACTACTCTTTCGGAATCATTCCTTTGATGACGCAACAGAGAATAAATGACTATAAGGATATCAGACTACATACTGTAAGACTAAGGACTGCAAGGGAGAACTTACAACCAGTGACAGATTTATAGTTGATACTCCTGAGATGAAAGAGGGAAAGGAATTTTTTTGCCGTAGCGTTCGTATAACCCGGTCACCATAAGAACACTTCTGTTTAAGGAGCGCAGGAATATTTGGGTAACTCTTGGTTCAGGCACATTGGCCACTTAAAGGGTTAAGTACATTTTGTCTTACGTGCAAATCTTACGTCAGAATTACACCAAATCTGAATGTACTTTTCTAAAAATAAACGGACGTGTCCAATGGTTGGGCACTTGGGGTGCATAAGTTATACACGTTTTAATGTTGTACGTACTTTTGAAATTTCATCAGTCAATAAAGAAAGAAAGAAAATATTAACGTGACTTCTACGTAATTTTATGTCTCCAGAAATGCAGAAATATTAACACAACTCGTACTTGCACAACTATTAAGCTGTTATTGAATGCACTGGCAGAGAGAAACGTATATCGTCCAGTAGGAAGCAATGAGAATGATTAATTGCTGGGGTTTGGACAGTAAAGCACAAAGATGTTGAGAAGGAACGCTAACACAAATACGGCGAGTGAAAAGTCAAAACCAAAAGGAGTGGCGAGAAGTTAATAATAGCGTCAGCTGGGTCCGTAGGGATTTTAGATCACGAACAACAGAGAATGCAGTCGTCCCCGTGGGGAAAACGAACGCAATACTAGCGAACAAGTCATGACGGAAAGTCTGTGTCTAAGATGTTTGAAGATCGAATACTGATCCAAAAAAAAATGCTTTTATTTCCTATGCTCCACCAACTTTTATTGTAGTGCAGTTATAGAAAGCCTGTTGTTAGGCAAAATTCCTAAGGAAAAATCCAGAAAGAATTTGAGAGGCATTATATTTTATATTAAATTAAAACATGGCTAATTTTGCACATTAAAGATTCCAGATACTCAAGCTCGACTAATAAAGTCGTGTTTAAGAAGTTCATGAAAAATCGCATTTACGAGAATGACTTTCTATATGAAAACACTAATAAAATTAAAAGCATATTTATAATTATTTTCATGATCTACCGAACAGCAAAGATGTGGTTCTTTCTTTTACCGCTTTACTTAGCTCAGAACCCAGTTGTACAAGGTTCCACCCTACGGTTCAAGACCTCAACAAGGGATCCCTCCTCCAGAATCGAGATGTGTCAGACGCTGCTGGGTTACTTAGAAATACAATGAGTGGCCAGATTATTTCGTACACCTTTACATTAGTTCTAGAGAAATGAGTACTCGTACGTGGTGAAATTATTGAAATAACAACTGCATATAACACCTGTACTCCAGAAATATTGAAATAGTCAAAATCTATGTAAAATATTATTGTTACTCACAAAACAAAGAAACATGAAAATTAAATAAACTAAAACAGTTCTCTCTCTCACAAATAGCCTCTGAATTTAAATGAAAGGATGAAAACGTTGCAAAGTCATTGTCGGCATATACAAGCGCCAACATAATTGGATAGCATTCTTTCAAAGCTTTAGTGAAAATCCGGGGAAGGAAATATTCCTATCAAAACAAGATTGTTCCCGACATTGAGAAAATCCTATTTCCTTGCAATTCAGTAAAACACTGATGCTACGCTTCTGTCATTAGAAAAGCTATGTCAAGTGCCGTCACTGCCGTTAAATATTACTTAAAATATACATTAAAACTATGAGCATTGTATACTTTTCATGGATGTAAAATAATACTGTACTGGAGAAAGTGACCACATGGTCAGCATTGAGTTCATCACCTCTTCCTCTGATTTGTAGTATAATTCATATTATTCACAGTAGAGAATTAAATTACATCAACGTTGCTGACGTTACACCTGAAGACGTAATTAATGAATAAAAATACTCACAGAAATTAAAAACGCTAGCATGTAAAAACGAAAACTACGCGTAAATCACCGAACTTATGATATAAAAAATCGCCTTTTTACAAAAAATGTATACACATTTTGAATTCTGCACAGTATTCCAGAATCATTGTCTAGAAAACTCCCAAGCAACGGAGATATAGGGTGTAAATATACAGAAACGACGATATAGAGTACATCCCCCCTAAAAGAAACTTTTCATAGGAGTAACATAAAACAAACAAACCTGCAGACATATAAAACTCTCAGCTTTATTAAAAAAATTAACATGATTATAAAGTATAATTTTAATAGCACTTTATGCATTACTACTTATACTTCCTATTTTAAGATCTTGGTAACACTATCAAAAAGGTCATTCCTCGGCCACTGTATTTTAGTACGTCTTTTGTAAAAAAGAAAAAGTACAGCCTTATAGTATCACTTTGTCCGATGCATAACCTCGCAGCTGTCCTTAATAATAAACAGGGGGTGAAAAGAAATTTGATCTCTGTCCCTTCATAGCCCTAGGGGTAAGTGCAGATGCTATGGAATACAAAATAAATTTTATACCACATCACTGCTCCTAAATAACCGATTAAATAAATTTTTTCTATCCATACCATTAATATGGAACACTATCCTGGGTAGAGTTTCTTCTTCAAGTCATTCATAGTTCTGCAGGGGGGGGGGTGTCAAGTAAATTGCCATTTCTCCGATATCTGGGTTTCTTAACAGTCCGTTTTGAAACTTCCTTTTTGCAACGGGTCGAGTTCCTGGTGGGAAAATGTTCTGCATATAATTGCTAATTTATGGTAAAGAACTATTTTGCAACCAAGGGACGTAAATGTATATTTCTGTTTCCCCTATATTTGCAGCAATATGTGCTCACCAGAAAACTTTTTTCAAAAACATTGTTTTGCAGTCAGATACAGTTCATCACCAGAAACCCTTAGCGCATATTTCCTGCTTAAAATAATGTAAAATTTTCCATCAGGGGCGTAGATGTAAATTGTTTTTTAATATCTCTGCTTCTGATTGTCCAATTCGAGAAATTCTTACTTTGCTGAACAGCGTTTCTCATCCAGAACGTTTTGCATAAAATTCTTGATAATGCACAAGTTTGCCGTTAGGGGGCATAATTTGCGTTTGCATTTAAAGCATATTTGCAGCAGTATCCGCGCGTCAAAAAATCCGATTGAAAAGTTCTTTTTTAGTCACATACTTTTTATGCACATATGTTGTCCAAATTAATAAACAGTTTCCTGCCTAAGGGAGCAGCAAATACTTGACACAGTTTTCTCAATATTTCTGCTTTTAAAAAGACATTAAAGAAAAAAAGCTCCTGATACTATTCAGCTTGTACAACAGGTAGAATGTTCTCGTGGGGTTTATGTAGTTCACAGCTCTGACACTAGGTGGTGTTAGTCTGCATATCTGCTACCAAATATATCTTGGCTTCTAAAAATTTTATTGAATTCTTATTTTTTACATTAAGTTATTCTCTCCAGTGAAAATTGGGGACGTCATATTCTTTAAATAAACGCACGGTTTTCCCGTTAGGTGGCGTAAATGTGTAAACTTCTTTCTTGCTGGCGCTGTTTCAAGACGTATTTTAAAAATTCCTTTTCTCTATCATAGCTTTCTCATATCTATATATTAATTTTATAAGGTTTCTTACTCTAAGACCAGTTGTGAGAGAACGGCTGAACGTAAACATATGACTGAGGTATCAAACTAAAGGTCTTACCATGTAGATATGCCAGTCGAAGAGAAAAAATGAGATTGGGGCAACGGTTCGGGCGTTGTGGGACGGCGAAGTTTCCATGTAAAATCAATGGGAGAGGCTTATGGTTGACATCCGATCACCTGCGGTTGACTCACGCGCTGTTGAAGGCGGTGGTATGGAAGGACTTAGATAGTCCGAAGTCTCTCTTCTCAGCGAAAAGTTGTGCAAAACAACGCTAGCAGGAATTTGTTTGAAAGTTATTATCGGAACAGCGAACAGTCGAAGACCTGATTGCGTTGTGCCATTGGACTGTGTGATGTATACATGAAATTTAACATTCATTCGATCCAGTTTGTTCACGTAGAGAAGACGTTTCCCATGATGTAAAGATGTAAATAAAATTTTTATATAAGTTTATTCTTTTCAGAAAAACAGAAACGAAAACTAATCGTCGATTCCGACGGCTTTCGTCTACCGGGATAAAAAAACGATTCGTCGATTCCGACGGGTTTCGTCTACCGGGTTCGAATCCCGGTGAGGCATGGATGTTGTGTTTGTCTTACGGCACTGGCTCTCTCTCTTCCCTGAAACCACTGATCCTAAATTAGGGACGGGCGACTACTTATAGCCCAAGCGTTGGCTTATGATCATTTATTCGTTCGTGAAGGGTTCGGGTTCGAATATCGGTGAGGCATGGATGTTGTGTTTGTCTTATACCACTGGCTCTCTCTCTTCCCTGGAACCAGTGACCCTAAATTAGGGACGGGCGACTGCTTATAGCCCATTGAGTTGCTCACGGTGGTCGTTAAATCTTCAGTCACAAAAAAAGAAAAAATCACGAACCTGGACTATAGTCTTTACTGAAGTGGTTGAATGAATTTGTCAATCACAAAAAGTTTACATTTGTTGTTTCGTATGAGTTTATTATTTTCAAAAGAAAAACAAACAAACTTACTGTCGATTCCGACGTGTTTTGTCTAGTTTTATTTAAAAGAGTTTATTCGTATATTTGAAAGAGTTTGTTCGAATCTAAAAATCCTTTAGAGGATCTTTATTCGGAAAGATACTCTTCATTATGAAAAGTATTTTGCATATTCTTTCATTTTTGAATATTGCACAACTTTTCCTTCTGGGGTGTGTAAAATTATATATCACTTTTCTTTTATATCTCTTCTGATATTTCGATTTCAAAATCCCTTTTGCCCCTGATATTTACCGTTATGAGAACTTTCTGCGCACAATTTATTAATTTTCAAAATTATCTATTATAGGAGTGCGGTTGATTTTCTTGTGTTTTTTTTGACTGGTTCCATTCACATTGCGTATTTTTAATTATGCGCAGTTTTTTCCTAGGTGGTGATTTGTTTTTCCCTACGTGCATATTTCAAATCAGATTTTTAAATCTGATTTGAAATATGAAAAGAAAAAGGATTCAAAAGACGTGCTCATTACAACCGAAAATTCGGATTTATCTTTCTTGTTCATCATAATATTGTCAGTGGTATTAAAACAAAATGAAAGCAAAAGATCTGTAAGCTCTGTGCAGATTAAAGATGCCAAATTTCTGCGGAAAATATATCAGCTACAGCAGGGGTTGCTCTGGCTTTTTTAAAGTTTTCGACAACCCATTCGCCAAATAAAAATTGTTTTCGCCTAATATAATCTGAAGTCGCCGGTGTTTTTTTCCATCCTCCACTGGAATTAAGAAAGCCATAAAAACAAAGTGTTACAATAAGTCTTACATCAGCGATTGTGTCACTCTTTCACGTTATCGCCTTCCGTCTCATGCGCAATGTAAACAATGAATGTAAGATCGAAATACACGAGACTGATGTACACAATCAAAATGCGTTCATAGGGTAAATAAAATCCATTTATTTAGTGGTGTTAGAAGACGTATATAGATAGATTCGCCTAGTTTTCGCTCTCCACTGGGAGGCTTTTTCAAGGCAATAGGTGGACATTTTATGTTCCTATTGCCTTGAAAAAGCCTCCCAGTGGAGTGCGAATCTAATCTATATACGTCTTACATCAGTAAATAAACTGATTTACTACGCTATGAAGCGCTTGTTGATTGTAAACAATGAAAAAAATTAACATTTGAATTTCGTTTTTCAATTACCAAATCGAATAAAAATTAATGATTGCTTTTGCTTGAACTTCATTAGAAAGTAATTGCTAATATTTTCGCCAAAACTTTAAAACAATCGCCAGAACAATTTTTTTTAGCAATTTGCGAAGAATGCGAGCCGCAGCGCGACCCTTGAACATATTTATACAAGCGCGACCCTAGTATAAATAAGATATTTCGATCACACTTGAATTAGTGGCTAACGCCAAAACATTAAGAGGAAAGTTACATAAAGAAGGATACAAAGAAAGAATTGCCGAGAGGGATGATGATGTATGCATGTTTTGACAAATGGTCTCAAATTTAGTATCATGAAAGTATTTCACATGAGAAGTTATTAAAAAGATAAATAAGAAAATACCGATTTTCTGGATCATTAACTTCGCTTTTGGGGTACAAAATGTATATATGCTTACCCTACCGGAGGGGAAATTCGTGGATCAAGAAAATCAATAAATATACGAAGATCATCAGCCAGGGTTCCAACTATTCGGTGAGGAGAGATACTCGCAGAAAAAGGAGATATCACGCGAAACATAAATACACATTTACACCTCCTAGCACAAAAATGAGACGAAAATCAAAATTAAAAAGTAAGAAACGTAAGCTATGGCTGCATGTGAAGCAAAACAGAATTCTCTCTCTCTCTCTCTCTCTCTCTCTCTCCAACAAACTATCCGGAGAAAAGGGGGAAAAAATAAAAAAAGTTCAAAATCTGTGTCAAAAGCTAAGGTTTCGTAATAAATATTAACACTAACTTCTGCCACCTATACCATTAAAACTGCCATCAAGAAAACGTATAGCATACGGAAAAAATCGAATTTAGGGTTAAATCTCTCACTGTGAAACCGCTGTTTAGATAATAATTTAAAATAACGAATCGATAGAGGTGTTTTAAAAGTGTAAAGGAGGTTGTATTATTAATAAAAATATTTCTACGTTCCGTTGCAATAAAAATAAAAAATGAAATCAAATATTAATAAAAATCTTTCTAAGTTTTTGTTAGTCATTGAAGAATAGTAAAATATAAGCACAATTTTCATTTCGAGAAACTTAAAATAAAATAACTGATTAACTTCCATGCACAAAGTAAAATAATGGAGAACAACATACTAACAGGACACATGCAAGAAGAATAGTCCGCAAACGTCAATCCGAAATCGTTATTCGAAAAAGTAAACACATTTCTCCAGTAGTGAATTAAATAAGGAACCTCACAAAATTGATTTGCATAATGTACTCACACTAGCGTGAACTTCATCAAATTTAATCAAAGGTCTGCCTGAAAATCACGTTTAATAAAAGTCAGTCTCGACAGAATTTTGATGAAATGTTTATCTAAGCAGAAATACGCAAAACGTTTCTGCTTTCTTTGTCTCCTGAATTTTAATAATCTGAAACAATGAATTGTTATTTTTGTACATGAGTTTTGCTTCATTTCCTAAACTACAATGAAATACTGAAACGAAAGGAAAATTTTAACCATTACGGATAATGGGAATTCTTCGGGAAAGATACTTTTCGATTTGATTAAATTCAAACAAAAAAATTAATCAAATAATGCTTTAACTTAATGGATTTACATTAACTTACAGTCAGAGTTATGCGAACGTTTATTTGGTGCACATACACGACGCAAGTCGGCAACAGAAATACTTTTGCCAGATTTTAAATAAATTGAAACTATAACGCATACGAAGGAAATTATTTTGCACAACCCACAAAAGCAAACTAAGATGTTAGCCATTAATCAGGTACCGTATCTCACCAACCTCAAGATGACATTCGGCATTGTTTATTAATTCACGAAACATGTCAAATATGTAAACATATTTGCACTTTTACGTTTTATGTTACTTTTAAGAAATCGATTTCGGGAGGAATAACTTCCCGAGAACCAGTTGAATTAATTATAACTCAAATGAAGCACCAAAATGTGGGCAACAGTTACTAATTTAAATAATTTTAAAGAAGATCTGGAATTCAAACTTTTGTGAATGACTTCTCCAGAAAAGGAATTTTTTGTTCTGATTATAGGTAAAACATTAAAAAAAAAAAGATAACACCAAATTCTTGGGTGTAACGAGAAAACCTTGCAAATTCTTTCCGACAGAAAAAAAATATTTCAAAGCAGATTTTTTAAAAGGAAGAAAATCAGCGAAAAAAAGAACACACTCACTCTTTCCTGGAAAAAATATGTGCATAATTTTAAATGGGTAACATAAGCAAAGTTTGTTCTTCATAGTGTATTGAACAGATTATAAAACAACAACAATATTTCAAGCGCATTCCTACACAACCGGCAAAATATCAACAAAATACTGTAGAAATAGCGACTTTCAGCCATCAGCGACAAAAATGTGAGCCACCAGGTGTGCAAGTAGAATTTTTTTCGGGGTGGCGTTATGATATGGATAAAAAATAATTACTGCATACTATGAAATATATATCAATAGTATGCCAGTAATTTGCACACAACTTCAATATATTATTGATATCTTTGGGAAATGAATTTTTTGCACAAATTAGTATCACTATACAAATTTTGAAGTTGTGAATCCGTTTATTGATGCAAATATGACATGAATGGTAAGTCAGATAATATCAGAAAACTTGAAACTTTCGTCGTCCTGGAGCGGTAATCGAATCCCCGCTTCCCGTCTAGCGCCTGAGTATGTTAACCACTACACCACCCAGAACAACCAAGTCTCAAGTTTCCAATTAATTTTAATATAACCATCATAGGATTTGCTAGTTGAAGCAACCGGCATTCATATATAGCGAATCTATTTCATTCACTGATATTCTGCTCCTCCGGGCAATCACGGGAAATAATTCTGACTCCCCAGATTCGCTATACATGAAAGCCGGTTGCTTCGACTAACGAATCCTGTGACGGTTATATTCAAATTTATCGGAAATTTGAGACTTGGTCGTTCTAGGCGGTGTAGTGGTTAGCATACTCGGGCGCTAGCCGGGAGACCTAGTTCCATTCTCGCTTCAAGACGACGAAATTTTCAAGTTTTCAGATATTATCTGACTTACCGTTCATGTCATATTTACACCAATAAACGGATTCACAACTTCAAAGATTACACTGTACAATGGTGTAATCCCGTATTTCATTCATTAGTATCACTAGATATTTCAATGGTATCATCAAAAAAAGTATTATTACTGTGCAAATTAAAGTACAGAAATTAACAAATAATTTATTATAGAAAAGATGAAACAATAAATTCCATTAGCATAATCAGGTAAAAATAGCATAAGCACTTTATAATAAAACAAAATTATAACATAAAGGCAATACACGTGAAGAAACGGGCCTCTTCTGTGTTTGTAGTATCTTCCCTTCGAATGACAAATGAGGATTGCGTTTTATTTTTATCGTTCTGGAGCTACGTTTCGGTGAATGCTCAATTACTTCCAGAAAGGTGGGAGTGCCGGTTATGGACTTGGAAGTTTGACCACAGACATCCACTGTCTGGACGAATTTTAGTGCCGTGCAACCGGTAAACGAAAATCTTAAAATCCCTCCATATACCCCATGGGGTTACATTTTTCACAATTTGCGAAAAACAAAATCGTTTTGGCGATTAAGAAAAAGCTTTGGCGAAAATATTGGCGATTACCTTTTTTAATGACGTCCAAGCAAAAACAATCTTTAATTTTTATTAGATTTCGTATTTGAAAAATTAAATTCGAATGTTAGTTACTTTTCCATTGTTTACATTTCGCGTGAGAAGTAAAGCGATTACGTGAAGAGAGTAACGCAATCGCTGACGTAAGATCCGTAAAACCTATTATAATATCTTGTCTTTATGGTTTTTATAATTCTAATGGAGGGTGAAAAAAAATTGGCGACTTCAAATTAAATTTGACGAAAAACAATTGAATTTGGCGAATGGGCTGGCGAAAACTTAAAAAAGCCAGAGCAACGGCTGGGGTTAGATATTTGGGTAGCGCAGAAAAGTTTGAGCACCGTTTGGTTCAGGTACATAGGCCGCTTAAAGGATCAATATCAATTTTTCCTTTTCTCTCTTCCGATTACAGCAAGATGGGTATCAATCACTCTCCACCATAACCCTACAATCTCAGTCAGAGATGCGGACACACCTGACAAGATTCGACCATTAGCAGGGGTCGCGCTGGCTCTTTTAAAGTTTTCGCCAATTTATTCGCCAAATTCAATTTTTTTATCGCCTAAGTGTTATAACAGTACAAAAAAGGAATCGCCAAAGCTCTTTTCTCATAACCAAAACGATTTTTTTTTGTAAATTGCGAACATGGCGATCGACAGCGCGACCCCTGACTAGGCTAACGTCTACCGATCACACACGTGAACCACTCGAAGTCCAGAAAGTAAAGCGCGCAGGAAATGGAACAACCATGGCGAAACTTTACCTAAAGTGGCCAGACACTGTTGTAATTCTTGTTGCACACGGCTACTATCGTTCAATCATCACCTCTCCGTCTTGTTCTGCAGAGCTACATATAACTGAAAAAGATGACATCATCGATACCCCTGAGGTCCTCGTAAATGGAAGCGATATCACCGACAGCTTCTTGCCAACAGCTACAATAATGGAAAGCAACACAATATACAGCGTGATTCATAATTATTGTCGGGGTTTCCATGGCCTGGCATGGTCAAACCGTAACTAACCAAATAAAAGTGCCTACAACATAAACAAGTTCACAGCTGAAAGTTTTATGTGGCTATACAGTACCTGCTGAAATGACGTCATACTTCAAAATGGCGACTGTTCAAGAAAAAGCAATGCGCGTACTCTGGTTGTTCGAAACAAAGTCAGTTATCAAAACGCAACGTAGTTACAGAATGCAGTACGGCAGAACACCACCTTCCGATAATGCTCACGTTTATTAAAGCAGTTTCAAAAGATTGGTAGAGTGCAGCATCAAAAAGGAGCGGGAAGACCGAGCACTTCGAAGGACGATGTTGATCGCGTCCAGGAGGCCTTTTCTCGAAGTCCTCAGATATCAACGAGGTGAACCCATTCCGTGGCCTCCGCGCTCATCCGATATTACACCACTAGATTTCGCTCATCCGATAATACGCCACTGGATTAATTATATGAAAAGAATGAACATATTGCTAGGGAATATTTGCAAACTATCTGACAGAGAAGCCTTCGCGGGTATTCCATGAAAAGATTCAGCACGACAAGGGCTACATTTTGGATGAATGATCAGAAACGAAGAAACTCATCTTGGACGAATGATCAGAAGCCAAAGAACCCATCTCGGAAGAATGGTCAGAAGCAAACAAACCCATCTAAAACACATCAGATTGCTAAACCACACCATCTCGAACGAATGATCAGAAGCAACGAACCCATCTCGGACGAATGATCAGAAGCAACGAACCCATCTCGGACGAATGATCAGAAGCCAATTAACTCATCTCGGACGAATGACCAGAAGCCAACAAACCCATCTAAAACACATCAGATTGCTAAACCACACCATCTCGGACAAATGATCAGAAGTAACGAACCCAAATCGGACGAATGATCAGAAGCCAAAGCACCCATCTCGGAAGAATGGTCAGAAGCCAACAAACCCATTTAAAATACATTAGATTGCTAAACCACACCATCTCAAACGAATGATCAGAAGCAACGAACCCATCTCGGACGAATTATCAGAAGCCAATTAACTCATCTCGGACGAATGACCAGAAGCCAATGAACCCATCTCGGTCGGATGATCAGAAGCCAAAGAACCCATCTCGGAAGAATGATCAGAAGCCAACAAACCCATCTAAAACACATCAGATTGCTAAACCACACCATCTCGGACAAATGATCAGAAGTAACGAACCCAAATCGGACGAATGATCAGAAGCCAAAGCACCCATCTCGGAAGAATGGTCAGAAGCCAACAAACCCATCTAAAATACATTAGATTGCTAAACCACACCATCTCAAACGAATGATCAGAAGCAACGAACCCATCTCGGACGAATGATCAGAAGTCAATTAACTCATCTCGGACGAATGACCAGAAGCCAATGAACCCATCTCGGACGGATGATCAGAAGCCAAAGAACCCATCTCGGAAGAATGGTCAGAAGCCAACAAACCCATCTCGGAAGAATGGTCAGAAGCCAACGCTTTGTACCACTCGACCACCGGGGCAGCTGCAAAAATTAAAACATTAAGATGCCATTGCAGACTCTTGTAAACAATTGATTGGATTTTTGGATAATATGTACGTTTTTTTTTTCATATAAAAGTATGAGGCTTTTTAACTCGCGGTATATATGTAATTTTGCAAAATTCATTAAATGCATAACGTATCTCGTATCATGTAGAAGTATTAAACTTTCTTGCTTTGTTAAATTCATGCGCTAACACATAAATATTTACATTGATGAGCCATTACACTATGACCACCTGCCTAATAAGCTGTAAAAACCCCTTTAGCCCGCAAAACAGCGTCCACCAAGCGAGGCATCGATTCGATGAGGTGGCGACAGGTATCCTGGGGTATCTGCTACCATAATGTCAACAGCAGATCCTCCAGTTCTCGTATATTTTGGGGTGGTGGTGATTTAGCTCGAACCCGCTTTTCCAAGTCGAACCACAAAGGTTCGATTGGCTTCATGTCAGGTGAATTTGAAGGCCATGGCATTAACAGAAAGTCACAAGCATGTTCCTCGAACCACTCCTTGATGATTCTGGCAGTGCGGCAGTGCGGCATGGCGCATTATCCTGTTGATAATGGCCATCACCAGCAGTGAATACAGTTGCCATGAATGGGTGAACTTGGTCCGCAACGATGTTCAGATACCTGACAGCTGTCAGAGATTGTGCTATTTGGATAATGGGGCCTAAAATGTCCCAAGAAAACATAGCCCACCGCATTACACCGCCGCCGCCGGCCTGTTTCCGTCCAAAAGTTCATCCAGGTGCCATAGCCTCCGTCGGTAATCGTGATGCACCAGGAATCTTGATTCATGAGACCAGGCCACTTTCTTCTAATCATCCACGGTCCAATCTTGATGATCTTGGGCTCATTTCATGCATTGTTAGCGATGACGTGCAGTGAGCATGGGGACCCGGCTGGGTCTTAGGCTACGCAGGCCCATGCACCGAAGGCTAAGATGAACTGTGTGCTGTGACATATTGCCCTGATCACCACTGTTGTAGCTGCAGGTGATTTGTCGCACTGTGGTCCTGTGGTTGCTGTGAACAATGCGCACCAGTCTCCGCTCTCCTCTGGCATCAATGAGCTGCGGACGACACACGACTGGACGACGGTCCGTCCTTCGGAAATCTGTGCACCACTTTTGATACATAGTCACTACAGCGGCACGTGAACAACCCACAAGCCGCGCCGTTTCCGAGATCGTAGTTCCGAGAGCTTTGCCATCACAATTTGTCTTTTATCAAACTCCGATAAATCGGTAGTATTTCCCATTCTGACTCTGAACACTCTACTGACCGAAAGCCGGTCCTCGTGTTGAATATATACTGCTCTATGAACTTCAGCTGCGGCACCGTTCGGTCTCCAGGCGCTCATTTCTCTAGGCTAGGGGGTGGTCATAATGGAATGGTTCATCGGTGTACTTCACAAAACAAATTTCTGTATTTCTTTCAAATTCTTAACATTTTTAAAGACGTTGGTTTCCCAAGAAAGAACGTAAAACATTTTTGATACTATAAGGTTTGCAGCAGAATATTAAAATACACATTTGAAGGTTTAAAAACTTTTAAACGATTTTTGAGTTCGCTGCATCTAAGAGTCAATGAGCAATCACAAATAGCCTTAAGGCACATTGCTGCTACAGTGACTGATTTCACTGCTACAGTGCCACTGTAGCAGCAGTAGCTGTAATTATGCGCTTTTGATCGTTTTCTGTCACACTATGCTCACTTTCGGAGATGCTGTCTGTTTTTTGTATCGTCCATGCTTCGATCTTACATGGTTCCAGAAACAGGATGTCGAGTACATTCAAAGTTTATACGTAGAAGTGCTAGACTAGCTACCTGTAGCGACAAAGGCTTCACGTCTAGGGCTCCTCTTGGAATGCAAAAACGTTGAACCAAAGCCTGATCTTGACGCCAATTCTAAAAGTCAAGTGGTTTGAGAGTAGAATGAAAATGTTCCAGTTCAGGATGTTAGGCCGTCTGATACGTCTAAAGAGAAATGAAATTACGACGTTACACTCGAAATCGTAAAATCTACACCCTAATCTACAAAGAGAAAATAACCCGGTACAATACGATTCCACGCAGTTGCGAGTCCACGCAGTTGCGGCTATATAAGAAAGCAAACTGCGTTCCCGCTACGCCCAGGACTACGTATACTAAGAAAAGAGACACTGGAACTTATACCAAACCCAAACATCTGGCTCGTTAACGTGTCAAGCTAGATAGTGAAGAAAAAACAGTCCTAGAATGGAGCAAAAAGTAAGGCTTCTGTGCCAAAAATTGGACATCAAAAGTATCATCTCCAAGTTCGAAGCAATCATTAGAAACGTACAGCCACACGACCAAGATACCGTTGACATCAAATATACTCAGATGATATACTCAACTCCTACCTAAGGCACTAGATAAAGCTGCAGTCAAAATCATTTGAAGTACTAGAACTCAGAAATCTTAGGAATAATAAAGCCGTCACCATAACCTTTATAAGAAGTCTGGTCAGTTATCAATAATGAACAAAGCAGACTAAAACGGCATGCTATTAGGTTCATAAATCCCTTAGCCCCGTTCAAACAGACAGCAGATGCCACCAACGCTCAAGCAACCAAGGTGAGAACCACGGCTAAATCGCAGCACCTACTGATCTATGACAAGAAAGCTGCTAAGGTTACTCTAAATCTTTCCACTCTATCATTATTCGGACGATTAAAACATCAGAAGCCCGGGTGCAGCTGGGAATGTAAAACCTTTTGTATCCAAAAGACAATCGCTCACTCTATTCCCTTGATAACGGGATGGCCAGCTTCCTAAAGCTTTACTTACCGGAATCCGAACATGTCCTAAACTTATCTGCAGACTTCATTCACAGGAGGGCTAATCTAACGCTAGACGCAACGGATACGTCGGGTACATTCGATGTCGCCTCATCATTCTCCTCTATTCCAGTACGTGAAGAATGTGATAAATTAAAAGATCAAGTAGTGAGATCTAATTACCACCCTCAACAAGCAGTGCAGGAATTAAGAACATTATACTTGATAACCAACAACAACTATTTAACTTTTGAGGGAGAATATATCAACAGACCAGAGGGGCAGTCATGGTTTCACTGCTCTGTGGACTCCTAGCTGAAGCCATACTGCGACCGACGAAACACAGGATATTTTCCAACTGTGCTTAAATCCTGGTTCTGATATTTTGGAGACATCTTCATAGTATGGCAACACGGAAGACAAACCTTAAAGACTTTTCACCAGGAAATAAACTTTTCCAACCAATCAATCAGTTTTACACACAAACAAGAAAGTAGCGGGACCTTACATTTTCAAGACGTACTTCTCAACAAGAAAGAAGATGGCCGGCATCACACAGAAGTGTCTTAGAAACAGCTGGGTGTATTAAACGCAATCCTTTCCATGTGCTTTTCTCCGAATATAAAACAGCTGCATTCAGAGCATGAACTAGAAGAGCATTTGGTAAATTTTCCTTTATCTCTGGTTTCTGATAAAGAAAGAGCGAATATCAACAACAGAGGGACTGTCAATTAGGCTTATCAGGCACAACGTAATATTCCGTTTACAGAAGCCAAATATCTAAATCTAGGTCTCCCACTAACTAGGACAACAATGGCTAAAAAACTGAGAGTTCTTAACGTATTTCCCAAATTTTCCTTCAGGAGGCTTAAAAACTTCATGAAAAGGTATTATGTATGAGTGGCAATTAAATGCGCTCCATGTATCTACGACACAGTGTCAATAAGTATAAGCCATCAGTATTCAATAGAAACCTAGCAGGAATTTATGAGATACCCCTAATCTATCCAGCAGAGTTGGGCAAAATCGTAATTGAATTAACCGGTAATGCATTACAGCGTAACGGTAATGGGAATAAGAACTTACCATTACATGGTAATGGACTGGTCATTAGAATTACATGGTATTTGTAATGGCATGTAGCAGTTACCCATTATAATCGTAATGGTTAATGGTTAACTATATGTTGGCAATTAACCAATAACTTATGGGTAACAATACAACGTGAATAAACCAGGAGCCAATACACCCTTACACGTTGTGTAGGTTATTTGATAATTGTTCCACCCTCGACCTCTAATGCGTGTATGTAGGTATTGGAGATTGTACGTGTATGACATGAGTAGTTGCCCCGTTTTCGCCGCAAGTATTTGAACGAAATAATACATATGAAGTAAGTACGAATGGGATGTTTATTTCGGTTAGAGAATGGTACAAAAATAAAACAAATATCAATGCCGTTGCATGTGCATGTGATCTTAGTCTTCAACAAAGAACAATTGACTGAAGCACACACACACACACACACACAAAAACAAAAAAAAAACAGTCAGGAAATAACAAATTGTGCATTAAACGCCAATGGAAACCACTCAGACACTACATCACTTGACTAGCGAGCGACTCACTCCATTATACAGTATATACTTCATGACAGAACCTGAACCTTCTGGAATATTCTTGATTTACATACTGCTCTCCAACTTCCCACTGCGCGATCATTCTGGAACATTCTACAAACGTCTAACCTATTCTTGCCACTTGTAGAACATTCTACACGTCACTTCGGTCTCTGTCTGCTATGTTACATGGCCGATGTTTCTAGACATAGCTTTTGGCACACGTACATTTCTATAAACTGTTGGTATGTAATTATTATTTGCAAATTGTGTGATTTCATTACCAAATAATTCCATTGCGTTTGAATGGCATTATTAAATAATTGAATTATATCCTCTTCATTGTAATGCATTACAGATTAACATCTTGTGCAAACCATTTTTGGGATTAACTTGTAATGCATTACCTGTTACTGCATTACCTTATTATGTATTACACGTTAATTTTAATCTGTACTTCCATTACTTTGTAATGCATTCCTGCCCAACTCTGCTATCCAGACGGTAATAGGAAATCGTACGTAGGATTGACAAAAAGATACCTTTTGGTAAAGAACACAAAAGACATAAAAGATAGAAAAACAACAACGTTCCTATGCAGAGAAGTCAATACCAGTCCTGTTATGGAACAAGACAAAGAGACTACCACCTTACATAAACAAAGTTGGTGCAGTGGTGCGGGATAGCGTCGAGATTTTAATTGACCCACACCAGCGCAACGAAAATCTATCCATGGACTTGGTAGATGTCTGACGAAACCTTCAGAAGAAACACCAAAGGAACAACCAATAATAAAACCATCCCGCACTATGCATTTTCTCGTGAATGGGATTTCAGCACCCGTTCCAACAACTGATTGTTCTAACACATGATAATTTTTGAATTACATTATTATATTTCACTGTTCTAAGCTCTAAAAAATAAGCTCAGAAGAAGCCTCCTAGTGGAATGCGAAAGCTCGGCGAATATTGAATACTCTGTATTTATGCAATTAAAAAAAGAATTTTTAGACTCACTTAAGTCTAGTTTTATTGTATATTTATACCAGAGTGAGTCATAAGTTCGTAACGTTTAGGGGTACAATGTTCAGACCGGTACCATATGTTGACCACATATGGCTATTGGACAAAATACAGTCCATCAGAATATATGGTCCTTCGCCAACATTTAGCCGAAGATGCAAGGCCGTTGCGATACCAGGCGTCTGGCTTGGATGCAAAAACTCAGTAATGCCGTCTTTCACAGTCTCCAAGGAATGAAACTGTCTGCCGGCCAAGAAGTGCGCCATGGAAAGAATCAGGTGAAAATCAGAGGGGGCAAGATCTGGGCTATAGGCTGAGTGTGGTAGGATTTCGACGCTACCCAAATCCCGAATTTTCTGGCGGACAATCCGTGATTTATGACATGGGCCGTTGTCGAATTGCAGGACGACTTTCTTTCGGTTCAACGTTGCAAGGTAGCGCTGGCGTAGAACGCCGAATGCATGTTGCAGCTGGCGGCCTAGAGGTTCCCATCGAAAGTCCGATCACGTGACAAGCTCCCAGTGGACAGAACCCTCGAAATTCCACCATACAAACAACACTGTCTTCACTTCAAAAAGATCTCTTTGAATTACAGCTTGAGCCTCATCCCATGGTCGGAGCCATTGGTTTCAGGTATCAGGATAACGTAGGAAGACCCACTTCTCATCATTCGTTACAAGTCTCCAGCAAAATCGGTCGTCACGTGGGTTTTGCAGCAATTCTCGACACAGAGTGACACGCACTTCAGCTGGCTTTGGACTCAACTCACGGGGAACCATTCGCGGACGTCTGGAGTGAAAACCGAGCTGGTGTAGGTAACGAACGATGGTGGTTTGTGATGCATGAACCTCCTCTGCTAATCGTCGGGTGCAGGTTCCTGGATGCTGTTTATCAGCTAGACGAGGACAAAGATGTTGGGAGGGGGCGGCTGATCATTGAGGACTGGCAAAAGATGTAAAGGAGGTCGGGCAAAAGGTATAAAAGAGGTCAGGCCCTGGATTGTAGTGTGTATAGCTAAGACGGGCAAAAAGAAAGGTAGGTCGGGCAACTCGCCTGGCTACGAGCCTGAATGTGAGTAAAACTATACCTCACACATTCCTTGATTCCTCCTACAAAGTGAACCATGTCACCGCTTAACACCAGTACTTGCTATGTAGGCCAACGCAGAACCATTTCACAGAGATTAGCTGTCAACTTTTGCGTTTACGAAAAAAATAAAATTGAGCAGGCATGTGGTTTTAACTAGAAATTCAAGAATAAATGGTTAGTGTTTCCTCATAGTTAGTACCAATGCTCCGTCTGTAGTTGTGAAAAAAGTGGAAACGACTTTGAAAGAAAGAACAACACAAAGGAGAGGAAAGGTTGGTTCGCCATTATTACGACAATGTAAGCCTCAATTGAACGCTATTTATCCTACACTGGTGTGTAAAAATTAATGACGAAGAGGAGAAATTAGCATAACAACGGAACGAGCTGGCAGAACGGACCGAAAGACCACTCAGGAGATAGACTAGTGTTACACGGCACTAGCAGTGTTCCTGCCGAGTCTGCCGGTAACGGTGCTTGAGACCTGAAGTACAATTTAGTTGGCCACGGCACCAGGTGAGAATCTCAGGTGCACTGCTGCACTCAAAGATTCACACCAGAACATAAAAAATGAAAAGTTGAAGAATGACCCGAAGCATAAGGCTTGGGTGAATCCACCTTGTGAACAAAATAACAACAACAAATAAAAAATAAAATAATCTAAAAAAAAATGATACTTTGGGATCAGAGTTGTGATGAGTTCACCCGCAATCACCAATTCGTGACTGAGTGTAGTGGTCCGGATCTTACTCCGGTACATTCAATCCCCAACCAGCCAGTACAACACTCACTTTCGCAAATAACACATGATTCTCAAATACACAACACAACATTTAATAACGTTCTGCGAGATTTAAACAGATCCGGCGCTCTCTAGGCGCATAGACAATTGCCCCTCATATGTGGGCAGCATACGGTGTCACACTTTACTGTCGGATAACGCAGCCGACTGAGTCTCCACCGGACTATCTGAACAAGAGATACTACTCGTTTACACACTAAATAGAGCTGCAGGTGATATTCATATACAATTGCTTAGAGAATGAAAAAAAATTATATGCAAACGATCACATTAAAAATACTCGCGACACAAAATACACAAGCACGTTAATTTGCGGTATAAGATTATAGGTGCGAAATACTGCCAAAGTTAATTAACTAAATCTAATAAGCATGCACATGCAGATCCCTTCCCCGCTCGCTTTGGCCCTGAACCAAAGTTAAAAGAAACTGTCCCGCCCAGCGGAATTTGTGGCCACACCTTCTCCCTTATTCATGTAAAAAAAATAATCAGGAAATGGGCCCGGTAAGAAATTGAAATCTGTATGTGCAGGTATTTCCTCTGAGGTTCAGTCACTCAGCATTACTGCATCTATGTCCATGCAGCTTTGGGTGTCGGGATGGCACAAGTTCGCAGATGTGCGAAGAAAGAAAAAGGAAATATTCATCTACTTACAGTTACGTGACTTTGCTGTGCAAATCCGTTGTGTATCACATAATATCACACGACAAAACAAAAAACACACACACAGACACTTGCACCATGTGGCAGCACCGATGATTCAACACTTCACTTTGACGCTTGATGTAAATGAAGCACACACTTAAAAATAATAATATCACGCCGCACTTTGTTGCAATGATTAGAGTGCACACTGATCTATTCTCGTGACGATTTGAAGGTGGCCGTTAAGCAAAATAGGCCCTCTCACATCTGATGTTGCGGTTTCCAAGATTGATTTTCTGTGTTCCTGGGAAATGGTTTTTGTTGTCGTGAAGAAATAATTGTGAACGTCGACTGCTGGGAGAGTGGGACACATTCAATTCCGCTGCTGCTATAGTTGATTCCGTCCGTCGCTACCTTCCGTCCTTTTTGACCGTTCATTCCCAATTCAGTCAGTTCCTTTCCGTTCGCAAACCATCTATCTATCTACCCTGCCTGAGTACGCAGTTCAAATATGCCACTCGCAGGTTTCGTTTCCATTTTTTTTATCGAGTTGCGACCGCCAGCCCTGAGATTAATTTTCTCGGCCGAGCGAAATCAGACGTGCTTTTACCTTAAGCGTATATCGGCAACTCAACATTTCACCTGTATATTTGTTAGGTATCGAAGCCACCGCTCTTACGCTCATGTTTTTATCCCGTCGCACTTACACGTAGTGGCTTCGCTGCTTACGTGACCACACACACGCACACATGGGGCCTCGCTTAGTCCCGTAAGACAAGCGCATCTCTTCACTTCCTCCACAGTAGGGGATGAATGGGGGTGACGATTCCACACTGCAGTGGTTGGCATCCGAACCCGACTTTGCTTGGCTTCGCTTCTCATTGGAATGACCACTGTCCACTCGCAGACTTCTTAATTCCCCTGTAACTTGGCTTTCATTAGGCCAAACAGTCGCTGATTTCCATTTACGCTCCAGCCTAGAAATTTCTGCTTTATCCCGCGGATTTAGGCATTCTGCTGTCTTTATGGCAAACTGGCATCTCCAGCTGCCTCGAGTTGTCTCCATTTCTTACCAAATGCGGGGAGGTTTGCTGCTTCATTTTCCCCAATTCATTTTGCTGCAGATCCAAGGCATCCAGCCTTTCACATCGGAGAGCATACAGACAACTAAACTTTCTTCCTTATTTTCACGCTAAGTGCGAAATCTTATTTTTCTGCACGGACCACACAGAGAGCAATTGTTCTCGAAAATGCCCCAAACAATCGACGAATTTACGATTATTCGCTAAACCTTTTGTCCCCATCTTCATTCATTTACTCAAGTGGACCCCTCTTCGAAAGGTACCATTCCGTGTTGCTTAGTTTCCCGTCAGCTGCGCCCTGATATTTATGACCTAACAGAGCTATTCTGAGACCCCCCAGCCAGAGAGAGAATTCTTCGTCTCTTTTCTTTCCAAACCCCCAGATAAAACTTTATCTGCTGTTTACACTTTTAAACTCCAATCAAGCCTCGAACATAATTAATACTTAATTAATTTCACACATCAACCACGCCCATTAATTACTAAATTAATGGCGGGTGTGGGTCGTAACATCGGCCCCTCCTCAAGAAATCAGAAGTCCTCTTCTGGGCCTATCGCTTTGCTCTTATCAATTTCCAGAGCAACCATTGAGTGCTACCTTTTCCCACAGGTAGAAACAATTTAAAATGGCAAAAATATTGCGTTTCTTGCCTTCAAGAGCATTGGAGCGACTTCCCAATTATCCCGCAATTTTGTTAATTAATTTAGAGAACATCCGAAAGAAAAAACAACGTAAATGAGAAATAAATAAAAACACTGAACTGTAAAAGAACATGTGATCCTGCTGAACTGTGATTCCTAGCTGCCTCATACCATACGCGACATGGCGGACAAATTTTAGAGTTTTCTTCAGGTTTTAGGATGGGGGGGGGGGTGTCCACTGTAACATTCCATCCCCCCATGAAAGAAAAAAAAGGAATGACTGGATGAATTTTATTCATCCAATCTTTCTATTTTTTTTTTAACTGTAAACACTCAACCCTTTCCCACCGTCGCAAGGTACCTAATTCCGGATTTAAGTGCCCTGAGAGCGGAAGGAAAGTTTAAGGATTTCATCGCACGTTCATTGCTGCCCGTCGAGATAGGCGGAAAGAAAATTTAAATATGAGGCATAGCTTCGAGAATCCACGAGTTCCACAGATCTCTCACGTTCACGTTCGATGCTCCTACACCCGCTTTTATCTACGCTCGATGCCAAATTCTTGCGTTCCACTGTCTTCGAGTTCCTTCTCAACATCGTAGATAATCGTGGTGTCACAGTCTTCCTGGGGATCCACTATAAACTCGACTGCTCCCCCGTAAACCATAGGTGCGGCTAAAGCTGTTTGTCTCAGCTGTGATGTACCCGCTGTACTTGTAACAGGTGTACTCTCTTCCGGAACAATTGCAGCCTCAGTGCTCACATGTTCTCCGTCAGAGTGACCACCAGAATCATCTGAATCCATGTGACTCGCAGATGACGATTTTTTCGTGTTAGCCATTTTGTTTTTCTTACCCACTAAAATTATGGCAGTTCTTAGAAAACAGCTTAAGGCTTACTTAATGCTAAATTATACAAAATTCGCACCGAACAAAACTAAATAAAAATAGTAATGGCAGTCAATTCGCACTTATTTTACGAACATGAGTGTTGTTCCGCTAGCTGCAAAATATAGGTATCGATCCTGGGACAACGGCACCATTAATGTTACACGGCACTAGCAGTGTTCCTGCCGAGTCTGCCGGTAACGGTGCTTGAGACCTGAAGTACAATTTAGTTGGCCACGGCACCAGGTGAGAATCTCAGGTGCACTGCTGCACTCAAAGATTCACACCAGAACATAAAAAATGAAAAGTTGAAGAATGACCCGAAGCATAAGGCTTGGGTGAATCCACCTTGTGAACAAAATAACAACAACAAATAAAAAATAAAATAATCTAAAAAAAAAATGATACTTTGGGATCAGAGTTGTGATGAGGTTCACCCGCAATCACCAATTCGTGACTGAGTGTAGTGGTCCGGATCTTACTCCGGTACATTCAATCCCCAACCAGCCAGTACAACACTCACTTTCGCAAATAACACATGATTCTCAAATACACAACACAACATTTAATAACGTTCTGCGAGATTTAAACAGATACGGAGCTCTCTAGGCGCATAGACAATTGCCCCTCATATGTGGGCAGCATACGGTGTCACACTTTACTGTCGGATAACGCAGCCGACTGAGTCTCCACCGGACTATCTGAACAAGAGATACTACTCGTTTACACACTAAATAGAGCTGCAGGTGATATTCATATACAATTGCTTAGAGAATGAAAAAAAAAATTATATGCAAACGATCACATTAAAAATACTCGCGACACAAAATACACAAGCACGTTAATTTGCGGTATAAGATTATAGGTGCGAAATACTGCCAAAGTTAATTAACTAAATCTAATAAGCATGCACATGCAGATCCCTTCCCCGCTCGCTTTGGCCCTGAACCAAAGTTAAAAGAAACTGTCCCGCCCAGCGGAATTTGTGGCCACACCTTCTCCCTTATTCATGTAAAAAAAATAATCAGGAAATGGGCCCGGTAAGAAATTGAAATCTGTATGTGCAGGTATTTCCTCTGAGGTTCAGTCACTCAGCATTACTGCATCTATGTCCATGCAGCTTTGGGTGTCGGGATGGCACAAGTTCGCAGATGTGCGAAGAAAAGAAAAAGGAAATATTCATCTACTTACAGTTACGTGACTTTGCTGTGCAAATCCGTTGTGTATCACATAATATCACACGACAAAACAAAAACACACACACAGACACTTGCACCATGTGGCAGCACCGATGATTCAACACTTCACTTTGACGCTTGATGTAAATGAAGCACACACTTAAAAATAATAATATCACGCCGCACCTTGTTGCAATGATTAGAGTGCACACTGATCTATTCTCGTGACGATTTGAAGGTGGCCGTTAAGCAAAATAGGCCCTCTCACATCTGATGTTGCGGTTTCCAAGATTGATTTTCTGTGTTCCTGGGAAATGATTTTTGTTGTCGTGAAGAAATAATTGTGAACGTCGACTGCTGGGAGAGTGGGACACATTCAATTCCGCTGCTGCTATAGTTGATTCCGTCCGTCGCTACCTTCCGTCCTTTTTGACCGTTCATTCCCAATTCAGTCAGTTCCTTTCCGTTCGCAAACCATCTATCTATCTACCCTGCCTGAGTACGCAGTTCAAATATGCCACTCGCAGGTTTCGTTTCCATTTTTTTTATCGAGTTGCGACCGCCAGCCCTGAGATTAATTTTCTCGGCCGAGCGAAATCAGACGTGCTTTTACCTTAAGCGTATATCGGCAACTCAACATTTCACCTGTATATTTGTTAGGTATCGAAGCCACCGCTCTTACGCTCATGTTTTTATCCCGTCGCACTTACACGTAGTGGCTTCGCTGCTTACGTGACCACACACACGCACACATGGGGCCTCGCTTAGCCCCGTAAGACAAGCGCATCTCTTCACTTCCTCCACAGTAGGGGATGAATGGGGGTGACGATTCCACACTGCAGTGGTTGGCATCCGAACCCGACTTTGCTTGGCTTCGCTTCTCATTGGAATGACCACTGTCCACTCGCAGACTTCTTAATTCCCCTGTAACTTGGCTTTCATTAGGCCAAACAGTCGCTGATTTCCATTTACGCTCCAGCCTAGAAATTTCTGCTTTATCCCGCGGATTTAGGCATTCTGCTGTCTTTATGGCAAACTGGCATCTCCAGCTGCCTCGAGTTGTCTCCATTTCTTACCAAATGCAGGGAGGTTTGCTGCTTCATTTTCCCCAATTCATTTTGCTGCAGATCCAAGGCATCCAGCCTTTCACATCGGAGAGCATACAGACAACTAAACTTTCTTCCTTATTTTCACGCTAAGTGCGAAATCTTATTTTTCTGCACGGACCACACAGAGAGCAATTGTTCTCGAAAATGCCCCAAACAATCGACGAATTTACGATTATTCGCTAAACCTTTTGTCCCCATCTTCATTCATTTACTCAAGTGGACCCCTCTTCGAAAGGTACCATTCCGTGTTGCTTAGTTTCCCGTCAGCTGCGCCCTGATATTTATGACCTAACAGAGCTATTCTGAGACCACCCAGCCAGAGAGAGAATTCTTCGCCTCTTTTCTTTCCAAACCCCCAGATAAAACTTTATCTGCTGTTTACACTTTTAAACTCCAATCAAGCCTCGAACATAATTAATACTTAATTAATTTCACACATCAACCACGCCCATTAATTACTAAATTAATGGCGGGTGTGGGTCGTAACATCGGCCCCTCCTCAAGAAATCCAGAAGTCCTCTTCTGGGCCTATCGCTTTGCTCTTATCAATTTCCAGAGCAACCATTGAGTGCTACCTTTTCCCACAGGTAGAAACAATTTAAAATGGCAAAAATATTGCGTTTCTTGCCTTCAAGAGCATTGGAGCGACTTCCCAATTATCCCGCAATTTTGTTAATTAATTTAGAGAACATCCGAAAGAAAAAACAACGTAAATGAGAAATAAATAAAAAAACTGAACTGTAAAAGAACATGTGATCCTGCTGAACTGTGATTCCTAGCTGCCTCATACCATACGCGACATGGCGGACAAATTTTAGAGTTTTCTTCAGGTTTTAGGATGGGGGGGGGGGGGGTGTCCACTGTAACACTAGGGTCCGGTACGGTATGGCATGCGCATATATGCAGCATGACGTACGGGGAGGGGGTCGGAAGGGTATAAAGCACACGGACGGTGTACGCTAAGCTATTGGGTGAAAGCTATTGCACGGTGTACATCGGTTTAAACGACGTCGAGTTGCTGCCACCGTGTGATATGGCCAACAGGCAATCCAGTAGACAACATCTGCATGACTTTACCCGGGGTCGCGTCATTGGGAAGTTGGAAGAAGGTCGAAGTGTGACTAGTGTGGCCGAGGAGTTCGGGATCGCTCACAGCATCGTTTCACGAGCTTGGAGAGCATTTCAAACGACAGGAACAACTGTCCGAGAGTTTAGCAGTGGTCGTCCACGAGCAACCACGCGGCGGACGACTGGTATATTGTCCTACAGGCGAGAAGAGACAGACGGCAGACAGCGGGAGAAATCGCAAGGTACATGCAACAGACAACTGGACGTCCGTTATCGCGTTTTACCGTGGCCAGGAGGCTGCACAAATGTCGTCTATTTGCACGACGACCAGTACGGTGTGTGCCATTAACGCCAGCTCATCGGAGACGGCGGTTTCTGTGGTGCCAGGAACACAAAAACTGGACACATCAGCAATGGGGTCGAGTTCTCTTTAAGAATGAGAGCCGATTTAGTCTGAAGAGCGATTCTGGAAGTATACACATCTGGAGAGAGCAGGGAACACGCAGTCACACCTCCAATATTATCGAAAGGGACCGGTTTGGAGGTGGCGGAGTTCTCGTTTGGGACGGTATCATGCTTGGTAGCCGTACTGACCTACACATCTTCCAAGGAGGTTCAGTCACTGGTGTCCGGTATTGTACCGAGGTTCTTCTGCCTCACGTGTGTCTGTTTAGAGGTGCTGTGGGTCCTGACTTCCGCTTCATGGACGACAACGCTACACCTTATCGTACAGTGGCTGTACCAGAGCTGTTGGAGAGTGAAGATATCCAACGCATGGATTGGCCCGCAAGGTACCCGGACCTAAATCTAATCGAACACGTGTGGGACCTTCTCGGGAGACGCTTGGCAGCACGTCACCAGCCGCCAGCAACGATTCCGCAGCTGCGATTGGCGCTACAAGAGAAATGGGACGCGATGCCTCAACAGCTCCTTGACAACCTTGTTCTCAGCATGGACAGACGTTGTAAATCCTGCAACGCAGTCAGGGGTGATCATATCCCCTACTAAAGACTGGATTTTTCTTGGCAGCCGCCTGTCACATGGACGTTTCTGTCTTCTGTCCAGTTGTGATCGAAGCTACCTTTTCAATAAAGTGCCTTTGTATCCTTTGGATTCCTTGTTTGGACGGGTTTGCTCACTTGTGCCATATTCTTACATCTTGGGGATCTTATGGTATGATTTGAGTCGATGTGGAGCACTTCTGCACGACGTTACATTCGAAAAACCGTCTTGTCTTTAATTTTTGCACGTCAGTGTATATTGCGTGGCCGAGTGGTCAAACCGGATGAGGCATGGGAGTTATGTTTGTCATACACCGCTGGCTCTCGAAACCTGCGCATCTGGGACAGAAACTGCTTATAGCCCTTACATTTGCTCCTGTTAGGCGGTAAACCCGATTGAAAATCCGCAACATTGAGAGTAAACGTCCGGAGTTGGAAGCAATATGTGAGGTGAATGGGTAAGGAAGTTACGGGTGCACAGTTGACTTTTAAAGAAAAGTACTTTTTTGCGTACTGGATGTGGAAAGAAAGTCCCGATAAAAATTGCACATAAGCTCCAAAGTAGCATTATAGATGGAAAAAATTGCATACGCAAAAGAACAAAAACCAACAACAACAGAAAACAATAAACTACAGAAAGAGCAAAAGAAAGAAAGATGAAAGCTAAAACTAAAGAACAAATGAAATTAAGGACATAGCAACGAATAACTAAAGAAAGAATGAAAAAATTGAAAAAAAAAAAAAAAAAAAAAAAAAAAAGAAGAGCGAACCAGACAAACTGGATTAGAAATCTGGACATTCTGATTTTTCGAATATCCGCATATTCATCCTGCTGGAATCCGGAGTTCAATCTACGTAACATTTCGGAGGTTTTGCAATTCGAACTACGAATTTTTGCAGCGTTATGAGAAGTGACAGTGACATAGAAAAAGTGTCGGGAAAAAATATTTGAGGGGATAGAAGAGGAAAAAGGCAGACCACAGACAAACAGAGATGATTCAATACTTACCCCAGCACGGTAGTGTTTTCCACAGAATATTGGAGCATTGTTCTCCTTCCTCGCTAGTTGGTCCTTCAAGTACGGATCGGGAACTCGTTCTGTATCCAACTAGTAAAGGTATTATATTTGTTAGGATGGGTATGGAAATGATATAATTTAAAATAAAACAGAATCAATGTCAATCGATTGGCACTAAACAAATACAGAGGGTGAGTCGAAAGTTTTGCAATATTTGCATAAACGCATGTGCTGCGGCGGATATGTCACGTGGTTAAACTAGTTCATGTCGAGCAATGCAGTCAGTCGAAAGGGATATCAAGTGATAGTCGTTGCTGTGAACAGCATTGCATGTCGTCATTCTGTCTGTGATTGGGACGCCTGAAAGATGAACAGCCACAACCCGCTAATTAGGGAACTTTTGCTTTACGAGTATGAACTCGGCCATAACGCTGCTCAAGCAACACGAAACATTTGTCATGCGAAAGGGGAAGGTTCCGTGGACCACAGTACCGCAACCAGATGGTTCAAGAATATTGGATCAGGTGACTAGACGATCAGCCAAGGTCAGGTAGGCCCCGAACCGTGGATTTGGAGTCCGTGCCGTGCGCCAGGCCGTAGAGGCAAATCAGACAACCATCACTCAAGAGATTATCAGGCGAATTGGGCATATCACAGACCATCGTGGTTAGTCACCTTCAGGACCTCGGCTAAGTCTACAGGGGCTGCCGCATTGTCCCTCTCGAATTGACGCCAGCCTAAGCAAACCGCCGAGTGGAAGTTTGCACGAAACACCGAAAACGCGCGCGATGTACGTTTTAACAAGAAAATTGTTACGTGCGGTGAAAAAAGGGTCTATTTTCCGTATTAATAACACACAACAGCAGTGGTTGAGCCCGGACCATCTTCCTGAGCCTGTTGCCAAACGTGAAAGCTTCGAGCACAAGGTGATGCTCTGCGTCTGTTGGAATTTCGAGACGATAGATAATCCTCTTTCAGTGGATTCCCCCCCTCCCCGCCCTAAACCTAAAACAAGAAGAAAACTCTTCCGTTTAGACTTCGGTTCATTAGAACTAATTCTATGAGGCAGCTGAGAATCACAGTTTGGAAGGCTCACACGTTATTTAGTTTTGTTTGCAGTTTACAGTTTCTGTTTCTGATTTACAATTGCGCTGGGGTTTTTTTTGGACTGTTCGTAGTAGGCCCTACTAAATTCATTAACAAAATTGCGGGCTAATTAGGAAGTTGCTCCAATGCTCTCGAATGTAGGAAATAAGTCAGATCTTCCCATATAGGACCACAAGACTCCACACAAGAGGACTCTAGTGCAACATAACAATTCTTACCTCGAGGGTTTTCGAGAGAGTGAAACATGAACGATGGAAAATGTGCTTTCTTATGCGGATGACAGCCGTGATGTGATGATTTAAGTGGTTTTTCTCTTATTTTTCCTTAGAGTTTAAACGCCGTGGTCGATGTTTACTGTATGTTTACAGCAGGCTAATGGGATCTTGAAAAAGTTCTAAAGCTTGCACTGAAGGTCTGCAGCTGTGGCGCGATTTGGGTGACAAAGCGACCTGGCAGAAGACACATAAATGCCGTCAGAAAAGTGATACTCAGGCGTCTGTGGAGGACAACGGGCAATTACGAGTAAGGAACCACCAAAAAAGGGGGGAGCTGAGAATTGGAGCTTCGTTTTGGACGGCAGTTGCTGATGAAAGACCAAACGCGAAACTCGTTGGGTTTCGATCGGCCGAGAAAAACACTCTTGGCCGGCGAGTTCGCAACTTGAGGAGTCAGTGGAAATAGGAGGCCCAACACCAGAGTTGTGCATGTTTGGATTTGCACACGCAAGCATGGAGATGCCATTTTAACGGAAAGATTCCTACTGCACTGCGACTGAATGTTAAAAAAGTGCAAGCAGAAAGACAAATAGAATCCCTCATCAGCGGGCGTCGTCCAGGTAAAATTGGGGACCCTCACCCTGTAGAAAATGGAAAATGAGATGTCCGGAGAATGTCAGATACCCGGATGTAAAGTTAAAAGCGCAGATCGGACGGAAGGAAATCGAGCATCTGCCGAAAAAGGCAGCACATCACTTTAAGGGGTTCGTTATCAGCCTCGTTGCAGTGCAAGAAAAGGAGCTCGCACCACAGGGAGAAACGAAAATGTCTCAGCGTCAGCTGTTGAAATATTTACGAGGAAATACTTCAGGTCTCTCAGGTCCGCTGTTGAAATACTTCCATCAGCTGTGTGCCACCACAAGAGTGCTCAGCAGTGTGCACTTCTAATTGTGTAACAGAGGGAGGCGTTAGATCACCTGAGCACAGGCTGCTCAATGTGTCAAAGTGTGTGCTAACTCATCGGTGTGCTGTCACGTGACCCAAGTGTGTGTGTGCGTGTGTTTTATTACTTGATGCACCCTGGATTCATGTTGATGTAAAGCCGTAAGTACGTGAACCCTCTTATTTTACTCGCCACTACAGTGGACTAGTGCATTACCTCAACTCAAAGCTGCATTAACTATAATGCAAAAACAGAGCCACCCCTGAGGCTGAATCTTAGAGTAAGTACCCACGAAGACATCCTACGATTCTTATAGGGCAATATTCTTCGATGTTTTACATATATAAGGGAGAGGGTGTGGCCACAATTTTGCTTTGAGGGACGAGCTCACACATAATTTGGCTCAGTGCCACTGTGAGCGGGGCATGCATGTGCATGTTTAGATGTATTTAATTGTGGCAGTACAGTTCGCACCGATAATCTTATACAGTATAACGAAAAATAACTTGCTAGTGTATTTTTCTGTCGGAAGTGTTTTAATTTGACCTTGCGCAGAGCGATTTTCTTTTCTTCCTCTTAGTGTTCGTATTTGATATCACTTACCGTTTTAGTTAGTGTGTTATTGTGTAAGATCTCCTCGGTCTGACCGTCCGGTGGGGATGCAACGGGCCTTCGTCGCCCAACATTATAGTGTCAGTACAGTCTGCTACCCTCGAAGAAGGGGTATGTGCCCAGAGAGCGAGTAAACTATTACTCTTCTGAGGATATTCAATTAATGATTAAATCTTGTGTCGTGCATCAGGGAGTCATGGCTTCCTTCCAAAAGTGATTGTTGTTCTGACCGGTTGGGAGTTGAGTGTACCGGGGTAAGACCCCGACAAATACATTCAGTCACGAATAGGTATTTGCGGGAGACCCCGAACACAACCCCTTGATCCCCAAGTTTTTTTGTTTTTTTTTGCTGACACGGTGGATCTACCCAAGCCTCATGCTTCTACCTATACTTCCCATTATCAGTTTCTTTTCTGGCGTGAATCTTGAGTGCAGCAGTGCAACTGAGATTCACACCTGGTGCAGCGGCCAACGAAATTGGACGACTTCTCTTTGGTGGATGGGACCCACGCGCGGTTACGGCCGACTCCGTAGTGTTTCTACTTGCGCTGTGTAACAATCCGTTATGAATTTGTTGCAGATGGTCGGACCATCAACGCCAACCTCTACACTGAACAGCTGGAGCGGATGTATGACGTTTTCGAGGAGAAATACCCGGCGCTGGTAAACAGAAAGCGTGCTCTCCTACAGCAGGACAACTCTCGGCCTCATACCGTGAAAATTATCCGGACAAAACTCCAGGAACTTCAGGGCATCGGACTGATGCAACACCAGCATATAGTTCGGACCTTTCCCCCTCGGATTATTGCTTGTTCCGATCCATGGCCCATTTTCTTCGCGGCGACACTTCAACAACAAACAGGAGGAGGTGGCAGCTGGGGTGAAGGAGTTCTTCGCCTCGAAGGACAAAAGCTGGTACCCCCACGGAATCGAAGAACTGGCAGACAGATGGCTAAAGACGGTGCAACACGAAGGCCTATATGTTGAATGCTAGTCATCTTTCGTCGTAAAGGCATGTATGAAGACACAAAGTAATCTAAATATTGCAAAACCTTCGACTCACTCTCTGTACTACATAAACACTCAAATATCTTTGTTCTCTAACGAAAAAGACACGCTATGGAATAAATAAACCAGCTAGTTATTAATATTACAAAAACATTCATGAATTGTTTATGATTGCATTACAAAGCCACCAACAGTTCGGTCATTCTCAGTTAAATTTTACACAACAAAACGTAAATCAGATTTCATGAGCCAAACATATTTTGAGAAAGTCAGTAAGATCGTTTTTGCTTTGGCTTGTTCGTGAATTAAAAGCCCAAATGCACAATTTTTTTGCTGATTCCAAGATAAAAAGGGTCGTATATAATATCACTACTGAAAAAATTCGTCTCCGTGATTGCTTAAACTTGTCTGGTCCAAGATCACTCAAACCAGAGTTCACTCGATAGAGCTGGGAGGATATAATGTTATAGGGTGCAGCCTAACTTGTGGAAAATTTTTATATTTCATTTATGCGGTAAATTTGTGTTTCGATGTAACTGCAAGGCGGCACTCATAGTTATAATTAATTACGGTAATTGATCCTCTAATTTGTTCATCACTGCCATTGTTAAAATTTGTTCATTATTTGATAAGTGCATAATTCGTAGCCTTCTGGCAAACGAGAATTGTGAAAGGCCACATGGCGACGGACCATCTCTATTTCGGACTCATAGCAACAGTCTTGTGCATTTTCAACTCTAACGAAAGTCTGCAAAACTCACCCCAAAATTCCCTCTGGAAGCCAAGAGACATTCTGGTGGTTGCATTTTTCTCCGAACTGAACGGGATAAGGGAGATATACTGAACGGGATACCACCCACAGTTGAAAACAAGGTGATAAATCCCTTTTCAAGTGGCTAAGAGAAGCCCTGTGACAGGACAAAGAAGAGAAAAACAAGCGGCGATTCATTCGGAGGGCGGATTCGAAGGCAAAGACACGCACGAGACCAGCACCAGCGAGGTGCGTGGAACCAAGGCCTGAGAGCTGACGGCTGGGAGAGCTCGGAAAAAGAAGCAGAGAAGCAAGTAAGGAGGTCTATGAATGATCCCCTCTTAAACGAGGACATCTCAGTCCTTTGGACTTCTCGACCGATACTAGGTCGACATTAGTGCACTTTTGCCTAGGCGGTCTACATAAGAAAACAGGCAGGATATTTCTTGCCACTTCTCTGCGCTGAGGACCTCAGACAACGGTTGCCAAGGTATGTGGTCTTTATATGAACATTTGCTCACGACTTACAAGTGACGTCGGACAGTGAACAGCATATAGAACTCTGTCCCCTGTGAAAGGGAGTACGCACGACAGCGAAGGCCTCCAACACATTTTATTCGTGATTTTTATTTGTGTTATGGCCATAAGTCTTAAGAGCTCTTCCCTGCTAATTTGGCGTCAAGCCTATGCAGGTGTGTGTAATGGTATAGAGATATATATAGCTTATAATTAAACTGCGGCAGTCATGATAATTACTGTATCATTTTAATTGCTGGTACCCACGCTCGTACTCAATTATCGTTTTCTAAAGTGTGTATTTAAATGTTTTGGGTAATCTCTCACATATGTTTCCTTCGCTCTATTTGTTTATTGTGCATACTAGAATTTAATCAGTGAACAGTGTTTGAATAAGTGTTAATTGTTAAATCAGAGTTAGTTAAATCAGTATTATCGTTTAATCAGTGATAAAGTGTTTAAATCATTGTGCATAATTAAGCTGCCGATAGAGCAGCCCACCGTACATTCATCTCAGCAGATTTTTGTTCCACTTCATGGATAAAGGTGGCAGTGTATATAATATAACGTTGGATATTAAATGTCAAGCATACGTGAAATGAGCGTTGGGTATCTTTTCGAGTGTGTGTGTGCGTTGCTGTGATTTTCGGTAGATTGGGACGTGCTGGAGTTAAATCCAGGCATCCACGCCCAATCGCGGTACGGGTTTTGCGGGAAGTTAATAATTAATTTGTTATAATTAATTATGGGAGGTCATTATTAATTATTGGAATCAGATAATTAATTTGTTGTTGCAGAATTTTCGGTTGTCAACGCAAGTAAGAAAACTCCTTGCTAGCCCCTAGCAGCAGAGGAGGAGAGCAAAATTTTTGACAAAATTTTCTTTAGTGTTTTTTTTATTTTTATTTAGATGTTTATTTTTTTCGGTGGAGATATCGGGTGCTTCACTGCAGGCGATACTTCACCTGGTGCCGCGGCCATATCAGCCTGTAAAGGTAAGATCCAACAATAAGGTTTAGTCTACACTCACATTTGCAAGAGAGATAAACACTTACAGCATACACACTGATATTGAATATTAATTTATGGTGTACGAGCATTTGAAAAATCCACTAATTTGCACAGCATGGCGCGTGTCCTTCCATACCAACGATGGTGAACATGCAACCATGCACAATATTACAAGCCTGACAAAATCCTGAGTTCAGATGGAAATCTTAATGACCCTGAGGGTAACGTCGGCACGATCCATAAAAACCGTACTACTTAGTTTTGGGTAAAGTTCCGAAAATCTTTTGAGCAGATGTACACCGACAGCTGGGTTTAATTTATTACCATACTGACGAACAAGCACATACTCACGGTTACACACGGATTTGTCGAATCCATATACAGAAGGTGAGTCTAAAGTTTTGCAATATTTGGATCACTTTATGTCTTCGTGCGTACCTTTACGACGAAAGCTGACTAGCATTCAAAGTATAGGAAATCGTCTTGCACCGTCTTTAGCCATCTGTCTGCCAGTTCTTCGATTCCGCGGAGGCACCACTTCTTGTCCTTCGAGGCGAAGAACTCCTTCACACCAGCTACCACCTTCTCCTGGTTGTTGAAATGCCGCCCGCAAAGGAAGTGGGTCATGGGCCGAAACAAGTAATAATCTGACGGGGCAAGGTCCGGACTATAGGCTGGGTGTCACATCAGTTCGATGCCCTCAAGTTCCTAGAGTTTTGCCGGGGTCGTTCGCGCGACATGAGGCCGAGCGTTGTCCAGCTGCACGAGAGCGCGCTTTCTCTTCACCAGTGCAGGGTACTTCATTGATGGTCCGACCGTACAAATCCGTAATGGATTATCCCCTCGAAATTCCACCTGACGCAAAGCATCACCTTGTGCTCGAAGTGCCCACGTTTGGCAACAGGTTACAGAAGGTGGCCCGGGCTCAACCACTGCCGTTAGGTGTTAGGATTACGGAAATAAGACCCACTTTGCATCGCACGTATTAATTCTCATGGTGAAACGTACATCGCGCGGGTTGTCTAGGAGTTTCGTGCACACTTCGACTCAGCGGTTTGCTTCAGCTGGCGTTAGTTCGTGAGGGACAATGCGGCAGCTTCTGTAGACCTTGCTGAAATCCTGAAGTTGACAAATCACGGTGGTCTGTGATATGCCCAGCTCGCCTGATAATCTCCGAGTGGTGGTTGTCAGATTTGCTTCTACGGCCTGGCGCAAGGCCGCCGAATCCACCGTTCGCGGCCTACCTGACCTTGGCTGATCGTCTAGGTTTCTGTCACCTGATCCAAAATTCTTGAACCATCTGGTTGGTGTGCTGTGGTCCACGGAACCTTCCCCTTTCGCATGACAAATGTTTCGTGTTGCTTGAGAAACGTTATGGCTGAGTTTAAACTCGAAAAGCAAAATTTCCCTAATCAGCCGGTTGCGGCTGTTCATCTTTAGGCGTCCCAACCACAGACAGAACATGCAATGCTGTTCACAGCAACGACTGCCGCTTTATATCCTTTTTGACTGCAATGCTCAACTTGAACTAGTTTGAACACACGACATACCGTCGCAGCACATGCGTTTATGTAAATATTGCAAAGCTTTCGACTCACCCTCTGTAACACCTTTTGAGAAAACTCCGCAAGGTACTTTATGATGATAAATTTTCTGCGTTATACCAACTTGTGATGAGGTGGATTCAATGCTGCAGGTCAGCGTAGACGATTCCTTTTCCTTACTTTGGACAGTAGGCACACACAAGTAATTTCTCGCTTTGCCTTCTCTGCGGCGGGTCGATGACCATTCTCGAGACTAACTCCATAACTACGGCGCTCAGTGGTTTCTGAGACTAAGTAGTGTATATTGTCTTGTTACCATGGCTCTTAAGCCAGTTCTTTCGGGTTTGGGTTCCTAGTAGCTCTTTCTACTGAAACTGCTGGTTGCGTCCCTCCAATACGCATCAGGGAACATCCTCCAGTTCCGCGGTCACGTTCTTTTCATGAAAACTATCTCCCGCTGGGCTTACACCAGCCAGTCGGAGACGACAGTTTTTTTATGGCCGTGATGCCGCTCTTACCCTTTCGAGAATTCGAATATAACTGCCTCCAAAATCGTCTGTGTTCTTCTTCCTTTTTTTCCACGCATCCACGGGGTTTGCTGGCTTTTGTCGGACGTCACTAAAAACAGGGTGATGTGGCTTAACTGAGTCGAAACTGCTAGCCGAACCAACCTTTTGACCCTTATAACCATAGGTTTAGTGCCTAGTATTCCCCTTTTGACTTTAATGTCCCTTCGGAGAGACAAGTGCACGAGATGAAACGCCGAAATTTTGTGAGAAACCCAGGTGTTCCTTTCCTTCGGCGTCCGAACGTGGGTGGACTCCTAAAAGCTTTTACCCTACGAAGGGAAAGGGCTATTTTTCAAAAACCCTCATCTCTCCTTGGTTCGCGCCTTTTAACTGTTCCCCAATTTTTCGATAATTAATCACCGTAATTATTTATGTAATTGGCATCATCATCAATTAACTTATTAGCATAATTTAGTTACACTCTTTAGCCCCAACCTCTTTTTCTCTCTCTCTTCGTTGCTCGGTTCGAGCGTCGTGACCCAATTCACATCCAGTCGACAGTCAAGGTTTTCCATTCCAGTCTATTCTCCACAGTTCTCATGATTTCGGCAACTGATAGATTTGTTTGAATTGATAGATTTATTTGATCGATGAATCTGTCTGGGGGACGTTCTCTCATTCTTTTGCTGTCGACTTTCCCCTGAATACAAAGTTTTTCTAAACTGTCTTGACGGATAGTATGGCCGAAGAAGGTTAATATATGTCTTTGGATTGTCGGAAGAAGTCGCTTGTGAGTGTCTACGCCAAGCTCTCTCAAGATTGATGCATTAGCCCTCTGCACAATTCAGGATTTTCTCAGCATACAGCAGGAAATCAGGATAACAGCACAACCGAGGATATTCTCAGCACTAGCTCCACCCTACGGTTAATAAAATATCTCACACTGTCAACCGTGCATCAATATCTTCAAGATGAGACCGTATGAATTGGCCAGCCAAGTCGCCCGACCTTAATCGGAGCAAGCATGCCTGGAATGTTCTAGGGAGACTTGTTGCTTCCCTCAACCCCCTGCATTAGACTTGGAGGGGCTCAGATAAGTTTTGCATGAGCAACGATCATTGCTACCTACTGAACTCTTAAACACCATAATTACCAGCATAAAACATGGCTGTGAGGAATGACCGCACTCCTAATTGAGGTACTTTGGCTATTTCATTTTGATGCCTTATTTTTCACCTGCTTCTGTATGTGGTCTTTATTATCGGAATGAAGTGTTTCTTATGAAATGTCTTAGGGTCTTTCGCTAACGTATGATACAAGTTTTCACAAAATTTCACAACATTCCGTGACCAATTTTTGAATTATCGCGATTTTTCCCCCTTAATTAATGGAAACTACTGTATTTACAAAGCATGAAACTCATAAATGAAGTTTTAGTCAACTTTCGATGAGACAGCTGATTTTTCCTTTTTATTTCTACATAACCAAGTGCAAAAGAGCGCCCAGTATTTATTTATAACCATTGATTAAGCCGTATTCAAACGTCATTTCCTATCATTGCAACATGAAATGCAGAAATGAAAACATAATAACAAAAATATTTGCTCCCGTCGTCAGACAGCAACGTTGTAGGATTCATTGCAACATTTCTGTTGCTAAGCAACACTTGGCACTTTTGGAGTTTTTAAAACTTCAACAAAATGAGCTTTTGACGTGCAATATGGTAGAATTTTTTTGAAAGGCGTAGTAAAAAGGGCGTCAATAGAGGGATAAAAAAGCTTCCGCGCAGAGAATGTTGGAAACTGAGGCTTCACGAAATCAATAAGGAGTTATTTAGAGACGATTCACGAGGAAATCGAAGCGCAACGTTAGCAAATTTATTTATGATACTTATCTTTTGTACAAGTCGAAGACTTCGAAACTTCCTCACAGTTACTTGATATTTTAATGGGTATTTCTTGTTTTCATGATCCAGTTTGAAGCCGTAGTATTTAATTCTAAACAGGCGCAACAAAAGTGATTAAAATCTCTTTATTCAGAAAGGCCTCAGTAAATGATTGAAAAAAGGTCGTGTGATTCATCGCTATGTTAATATCAAACGCTGACTTTTCCACTCCATTTTATTTTTCGAAATACATATTTTCCTTCATTTCTTAATACTTACACAAAGACTGCCTGAATGTAAACATTTTTTTAAACAGATGCAAACATGCTGTGTGAGTTTGGATCAAAACTATTAACGCCAATGAACACGAATGATGAATTTCATACTTTTTGGTTTTGTTATACAACTCATGAATCGGTAGTCCCCGTCCCACTAATGGCTCAAATTTCCTGATCAGTCTACGACGGATATCGTGGTGCCACAAAATAATCTGCTGAGTGGTCATTAGGCAAGACAATGACTGGGTGCTATAAACAATAAAAATTTGCACTGTTAGAAATGAAAAAATAAAAAATGAGGAAAGAAAATCATTACCTTATATTAATGTTACCTAAAAAGGCTTAGCTTAGGAACTACAGTAATTGCAGTGATATCTAAGATTAAGAAAAGTGACCTCTGAACCTAGAATTTCTTTGTTAAATTTCTAAACATCGTTTGATATAACTATCGGTGAAAGCTAGGAGGCATTGCAAAGGCTGGAATTTGTTTTTCACTCTACATCATCACTTCATTTAACTATACCAAATTAGGCACTATGATATTCTCGCTGTCTCCTTTATCTTCCTTTTTGAATGCAATTTCGTCTATTATACACGTGTTTACATATACACTAAATTGACAAAAGTCACCGGGCACCTAGAAGAAAAACACAACATAACATTTATTGACATACATTAGTACAGCGTCGGTCCACCTGTGGCCTTAATGCGTGCACTGACACTTCGAGACATGCTTTCGACAAGGTTTTAGAACACAGCGATAGGTATGCGCTTCCATCCAGTACATAATGCTGCCGCTAACTGTTGCTTAGTAGTAGGCCTTGGCCCCAAACTTCTTATTCGGCACTTTAATCCATCCCATAGGTGCTCTATGGGATTAAGATCAGGGCTATGTGCTGGCCAGTCCACACACGATACGGAATAATCGTCAAACCACGCCGTAACAGTACTTACTTTACGGCTCGGTGCATTATCCTGCTGGTACCAACAATGCTCGGTTCCATAGTATTGCCACAGAGTTGGTAGGGCATAATTGTCCAGAATATCGAGGTAGACGTGCTGGTTAACAGGTTTGTCCACGATAACCAATGGGCCGGGACCATACAACGAAAAACACCCCACACGAGTACATTGTCAGCTCCAAACTTGACCGTATAGGAACAGCACACTGTGGTAAATAGCGATCCTCTGACTGCCGCCATACCCACACACGGCCATCAGACTGATGCGTGTATCTGGACTTATCAGTCCATAGGACCCGTTTCCATTGATCTACGGTACACGATAAAAAAATTTGTACACCATGCTAAACGACGAGTAGCATTCCAAGTGGAATTGAAATGCTTATGAGCAGCCGCACGACCACGGTAACCCATGGAATGAAATTATCTGCGAATGGTACGTGTACATACCGAGGTTCTAGCATTTGTACTCACTTGTACACTGAGGCCTTGTGCAGTACTCCGCCGATTAGCTGTAACGACTCTCCTGAAGCTTCGACGTCCTGTATCACTGACTTTTTTCGGTCCGCTGGTACGTTTTGCTGCTTCAGGCACGCCATGTGTTTTCCACTTATTCAGTACATCCAAAACAGTTGACTTGGGTATGTTTAAACACCTCTCGCTTTCTCCTATGGACAACTGACTAATATAACACCCAAAAATAATTCCTTTCTCAAAGTCAGTTCTCTCCCGTAGCGAAATTTTCACTCAACCTAACAATGCGATATGATCGCGGTCAGCTGCTGGTTTGGTTTTATATCGTTTGCCGTCGTACCGCGAATCTCAACAACAAAGCGGATCCGTTCATTTGCTTTTGAAGGGGTGTCTGGTGACTTTTGTCAATATCATCATCATCATCATCATTGTCAACCATTATCAATCCACTGCTGGACGAAGGTCTCCCCAAGTTTCCTCCACAACGGTCTGTCTTGTGCCAGTCTCCTCCATGTCACTCCCGCACACTTTCGAATTTCATCCACCCATCTTCCCATGTGGTCTTCTTCTGGGTCTTTTCCTGTCCCTTGGAATCCAATCTAAAATTTCGGCTGTCCATCGATGGTCTGTTCTTCTGGCAGTATGTCCAGCCCATTGCCATTTCAGGGATTTAACTCTGATCATGATGTCTTCCACTCTTGTCATTTTTCGGATCCACGTGTTCCTCTTCTTATCTCTCCTGGTTACACCAAGCATGCACCTCTCCATGCTGCTTTGAGTTGTCTGCAGCCTTTGTATGTCTCTTTTAGCTAAGGTCCACGTCTCTGCACCATACGTAAGCACTGGAAGGATGCATTGATCAAACACTTTTCTTTTCATAATGGCATATTGCTCTTGAAAATTATGCTGTTTCTTCCAAAAGCTCTCCAGGCAAGTTTTGTACGCCGATTAATTTCTTCACCAATGTGACCCTCACTTGATATCTGCTGTCCAAGATAAACGTACGTGTCTGTTATCTCCAGCTTTTCTCCATCAATCGATAAATCTTCATTTCTTGTAAAAGCATTGTACATCACTTTTGTCTTCTGAAAGTTCATTTTTAATCCCACTTCTTTACTCTTGTCAGCAAGTTGCTGGATCATACTCTGTAGCTCTGATGGGGTAGTTGCAAAAATGACTATGTCATCAGCAAAACGAAGGTGGGTTAGATAATCTCCATTAATCTTTATCCCTTTGTTTTCCCAGTTCAGTGATTGAAAGACATTTTCCAATGTGGCATTAAAGAGCTTCGGAGATATGGTGTCACCTTGTCTCACTCCTTTTCCAATTTTTATGTGTGTTGTATTTTCAAACAGCCGAATCTTTGCACTTGCATTTTTATAGATGTTATTAATAATATTAATTTATGCATCTTCAATACCGCAGGATTTCAGAGCCATTGCAACTGCTGATGGTTTCACCGAATCAAAGGCTAGGGTATACATATATTGGATTGCTGCGAATAAAATGTCCGGCCGCGAACCAACAGTGAAGACAGGCCCCCACCACAGCGAAATGGAACCACCCACAGGTGTTGCGTGTATTACTTCACAGCGTAACTATAAATAGCTAGCACGTGTGTGCGAAGAACAAGGTTCAGGCGTGGTTGGTTTGGACGTAACGTGGCTTGCAAAGGAAACCTCAGACGCTAGATTTGAGAGCCATTGTATGAATTTAAACTGGGCCATCCTGCAAGAATTGCCGCTCGAAACATTAACAAAGCGTTTGGGGAGAATACAGCCAACGAACGAACCATTCGGCGATGGTTTGTGAAGTTTCGAAGCGGAGATACGGACCTGCAAAACGAAGCACCCGGTCACCGACCTGTTGCTGTTTCTGATGATGTTCTGTTACGTGTGGTTGAAGCGGAACCCCCGAAAAACGTGTCGTGGGATAGCGGCAGAGGTAGGTGTTTGCCACACGACAGTTGTTCGACGTCTGGCTGCGCTGGGTAAGGTCAAAAAGCTGGACATGTGGTTGCCGCATGAGTTGACAACTGCCAGCAATACTAGGCTTTTGAAAGTCTTGCCAGGAATAAACAGGAACCTCTACTGCATCGAATCGCCACCTGCGACAAGAAGTGGGTCTTTTATGATAATCGGAAACGATCTGCACAATGGTTAAGCAAGGCACAGCCTGCTGGACGGCATCCTAAGCCACCCCTACACACCAAGAAAATGATACTCCGTGTCTGGTGGTCCACAGCCGGGATAATTCATCGGAGTTTTTGGAAAGAGGCCAAACACCATCACTAAAAAACGTTGTTGTGCTGAATTACAACAGATGCACCGGAAACGGCTGCAAAAACCACCGGCTTTGGTCAACAGACATGGTGTTCTTCTGCTCCAGGACAACGCTCGCCCTCATGTCGCATAACGAACGATGCTGACACTAAGTGCCTTGGGATATGAAACATTGACTCATCCTGCCTATTTCCCGGACTTGTCTCCGACAGACTATCATCTGCTTCGTCGCCTGGATCACTTCCTGTCCGGGAAACAGTTCACGACAGACAACGAGGTTCAACAGTTGATGACTTCTTCGGGTCTCAGCCACAAGATCATAGATACCAGATCTTTTTCGTTCCGGGATCATGGCCTTGCCGGACAGATGGCAACGATGTGGCGAAGCCGAGGGGGATTATTTTGCGTAGGTAAGTTGTCCTACTTTTCGGTTCTCGCCGTCCACGTGTGCTGGTCTTTTGCCGGACATTTCATTCGCACCAACCATAAATACAATGCATATTAGAATGCCACTCTATTATGAGAAAAAACAAAACAAAAAAATTTTCATATCTTAACCCCTAAATTTATTCTTTAACATGTGTGGAAATGTGAATAATTTCAACCCATTTCAAAAATGTTTTGAGGTTTAACAGTACCGTCAAACTTTAACAATCCGTTCATTATCGCTGTGAATGTTACATCACTCTACAAGTGTCAAGGCCTGTTGATTTCAGCAACTCCACAAAATGACTTACAATGGCAGCATACAGCATGCATTTATTGTGCACTTTTCAAAGTGCTAAGTGAAAAAAGATCTTTCGCCGTACCATCATGCCGAAATACCAACCTTACCTTAATGAAATAAAATAATATTTAACAATACACGACAGAGGAAACATCCCTTGAAAAAAAAAATTACGATTTCGGGATAAATCATTGCTCCGTCCGAACTCCGTTGTCGGAAATGTTTGTCGCCATTTTTAAGCTGAAACACACAGATTTATAGAATAAAATTATACTTAACAACAAGAGATGTCATTGGACACATCGTGAGAAAGAAAACACAATTACTGGGAAATCTCCGCTCCGTCAACTTTCGTTTTCGGAAAAAGTTCTCCACCATTTGTAATCTTAAATATAAATTCTAACTTCGCACGAAGAGAGTGTATCAGCTAAGAAGCAGGCGAATGGCGTTTGCCTGTACCTTGCCCTGGACAATCGCACTGTAAAAGAACGCAAAGGAAGTATCTTTTTACGATATGGTGTCGGTGTGCCTGACGTCGGTCGGTGAAAATCTTCGTTGCTTTAAGAAAGAGACGAAAATATTTTTGCATAGCAAATCATTATTCACTCCGTGGGCACCAGTATCGACTACAGAATTCCACAACGCGCATTTTTCTTTGGAATATATTTTTCTCTTTTCAAAAATAAAATGAGAATAAAACCGGGTCAGGAACACCTTAACCCGACCCGTTGGATCCGCAAGAAATTGTCCACCCGTTGACCTGCGACCCGTTTTCATCTCATGGGCCAAACCAGTCTTAGCGACGAATTAGAAATTGTACGCAGACGATTTTGCACCAGAAGCTTCATCCAATGCAGAAATAATTTTTCAAATAGGAATTTTAGATGCGTTCATTTCACAGCATTCGTGACATACAGTAGTGGCCAAAATTGTGGAAACCTTTTGAAAATAGTGTATTTTGAGGTTTGATGGCTCATAACACTACTTTTTTTTGGAGTAATACCCTAAAATTATATATCAATGGAAAGATAATTCCATCAAGAAGGTAATGCAACAACTTTTATGGTGGAATGTGTATTAGAACGGCAGTTATAAAGAAGAAAAGTGAAACACATAGAAAAAAAAGAGATATACAAAAATTCTCACCATGTCATTTAATACTGAGTTGGGTAACCTTTAGCGTTAATTACGGCCTACAACGCCTTCCCATGGAGTGAACCAGTTTTTTTAGTTTTGCAGCTGTTATAATGTGAAACCAAGATTGAATTATAGCTGGGTTGCTTTTGACTAACAAGTTTCTTTAGTCGGCTCCATAGATTTTCGATGGGGTGAAGGTCTGGGCCATCTCCAGGCCATTCCAGCAGTGGAATTTGATTATCTTGAAACCACTTTTTGCACACAGCAGCAACATAACATGGAGCTGAATCCTGTTGAAATATAAATGCTTCATTATCTTGGAAAAGATCACGTGCGGAAGGCTTCAGTTTGGGCTCAAGTATTTCATTAATGTATTTTTGGCCATTTATATTCTCATTAATCACGCAAATTCTGCCCACACCTGTTGATGTCATACAACCCCAGATCATAACACTAACTGGGTGTTTAACGGTACATGTAATGCCATCAGGATGAAAATCATCTCCGATTCTTCCCCTTACGTATTTTATGCCATCACTACCAAACAGGGAGATTTTGGTCTCATCACTCCAAATAAGACTGTCCCATTGTTCCGCTGTCCAGTTAACATGGCTTTTAGCCCAGTTTAATCTTTTCAACCTTTGTTTGAGAGATAAAAATGGCTTCTTTCGAGGAATTCTAGCTTTTAGACCAAATTCCTGCAGTCGGCGCCGAACAGTCCTTGCACTTAACTTCACATTTATAATGAATTAGCTTTATTTGCTTTCCGCTAAGCTAATTATAATGAATAAGCTCTTTCTACCAGCTAGCTAATGATAATAATGAAGCTTTCCTACTGAGCTAAGTATAATGCTTCTGCTACTGAACGATATGCTTGTACTGAGCTTCAAATAGTGAATTCAAATGGTTGTTGTTACCAGTTAATTAAGAACATGAATAAAGTCTCCTGCTAGTAGTGTAGTAATAGTATTGAACAAACTTATAACTGGTAGTAAAGTTGTAGCAGTAATTAGAATGAATAAAGTCTTAACGCTGGTTGTTAATGGTAATAAACTAATGACATAAACCTAACAGCCAGACAGAGGTCTGACAAAAACTATTAATTGAGAAAGACGTACTTACTACAAAGCTCTTTTATTATGTAACTCTTGGTCATCCAAAGCACACACACACAACTTGTTTCACAATAATGAAGAATCAAACTAATCACATAGAACGAAACTCTCTCCTTCACAACAACAACGCTCCTCTAGTATAACAACAAACGATCTCCCTATAACAACAAAAGCTCTCCTTCGCTATCGACGAACGCACCTATATATACTGGCTACCACCACGTCATGACTTACACTCATTGCCAGATCTCATTCATCGGGTGAAATAATATTTCGTTCAGTAAGAAGATAATTTACATAGTAAAATAAAATAACCAGAGATAGTAAAATCAAAAGGAAAGTGAATATAGAGTATACGTTACACATTGCATTGCGCCATTTAATCTTGTATACACCCAGATGATTTTTTTCTGTCACCTAGGCACAGTCTCTTAATTCTTCTATCATAACTTGCTGTTGTGCACCTTTTCCTGTCTTTACCAGTCTAGGTTTGTAGTGATGAGTCTCCTTATACCACTTCAAAAACTTAGAAATGCCACCTTTTTGGTTAAGTTTTCACCAATTTTTCTTCTAATTTCTTCATACCTGAAGCCTTGTTCACTTAATAGTACTATTTTACATCACTTTCTGGATGACCAGTCAACTCTTTGCACCATTTCCTTAATTTTATTACGTTTTACAAGCTCACTAAATGAAAGAACACACACACACACACACACACACACACACACACACACACACACACACACACACACACACACAAACCCCAATCAACTTGATAGCAATCACATAACACACTGACAGATGTCCTCCTCTCAGTTCCAATACATGATATCAATAGCTGAATCCTACTGTGACAAGATGACACCTGACTGGCCCTCTAAACACTCATGCTCACTGACTACATTCAAATGAAGGAAAGCTACTTCATATCAACCAAGTAAGTTGTGCTTCCTTTATCTAGTTATTTGGGTATAACTTTTCACAGAACACAGATAATTGAACAAACTTTCTTGCATTACATTTGTGATGAAATTATCTTTCCATTGATATATAATTTTATGGTATTACTCTAAAACAAAGTGGTGTTACGAGCCATCAAACCTCAAAAATACACCTTTTCCATAACATTTCCACAATTTTGGCCACTACTGTATACACAGCGCGGCAATTAAATAATGACACTGAATTTAATAAAGAAGTGGAAAAGTAGGAAAACTTACGTGAGTATATTGTATTCGAAATCCATTCCTCCTACGCTAGTACCAGAAGTGGCACGATCAGTCAAAGAGCTGATGTCACAGTTCTTTGTGTCTTCAGTGTTTTGCAAAACTTTTCCATCTAAAGGAAGCTTTAATTTAGGGAATAGAAAATAGTCACACACTCTTGTTTTCATGCCAGAAATTGTTGTACACTGACTGCTCTGTGTGCGTGGGTGCCTTATCGTGAAGAAGGAACTATCGCTCGTTTTTATACTCAGGCCTGACATGAACAATCCTCTTCCCCCACAATCGTTCTAAAATGGATGTGTAAGCATTGTCAGTGACAGTTGTAGCTTCAGGAATGAACTCATGCTGCAGAACTCCATTGATGTTGTAAAAGCATACAAGCATTGTCTTGATTTTGGACTTCGGTAACATTATCTTCTTCCCTTTGGGTGACTGTGGCGACTTCCACTGAGCACTCTGACGCTTCGTTTCAGGATCATAACGAAAACACTGTCTCCTAACCTGCTATAATGCTTTGGAGAAAATTTTGGATTGTTTCTGCAGCCTTCAGGATGTTTCTGGATAAAATGAGCACCCCCCCCAATATTACAATAAAATTTGACGAATCGTCTCCTTATTGACTCTGAGCTCACATTCCAGCATCTTCAAGGTCACACAACGATCACTTTTTATCCTTTTGCGAACTTTCTCAATGAGTTCAGACGTACGCACTGAAATCGGGTGCCTGGGCCTTTCGTCATTTTCCAAATCTTCCCGCCCATCGTTGAAACATACATGTCATCGGAATATTTGTGAACGAGATAGGGAATTAGTTCCATACACATCATGCAACCATTCAACTGTCTGAGATGCAGTTTCACCAATTTTCAAACAGAACCTGAAATTTGCCCTCTGCTCTATGACAGAGTCCTTCACACCGAATGACGTTATGCACGGAGTAAACAATCATCTGCACAATTCTCACGCAAACACTGTTGCCACCACATAGCTGATAAATGATTTATAAAAAAAATGTCTTTCCGAACCGTATGTTTTTATCATTATTATAAAAAAAATCAAACTCATTACTTAATTGCCATATTGTGTGCATTCCTATGATGACTGCAAATGACGAAATCCCTGAATACTGTCTTTAGCTGCAATAAATACATCCCCTTATTGAACTGAATAGGTATTCACACAACCAGCAGCTCAGAAATATTAAAATGAATTTCACTACGAACCATGCATGTATCTTTATTAGAAACAAGGTTTGCATCCCACAAGAGTAACAGTATAGTACGGAATAACACTATTAAGCAAAGAGGATATTCAAATTGAACCGACATTTCCGGAATGTGAAGACACAATTTGATTAGGCTCGAATTTTCGTTTCTATAACCCGTTCAAGAAATTCCATTGGGTGCGCATAAGATGTCACGTGGTCAGCAGACCCTACATTCTCTTGTCAGTTTTAACCGTCACTGTCTTGCTAATACTTCTAGTAATTTTTCTTGATGCAACGCAATGACTTTGTTCATATCCTGTGTGCGCATACCTGAAGCACTCAAATGTCTTCAGACTTTATCGGAATTGTCACCTTCTGCATAGAAATAATCACCTCTTATTTCTTTCTTGCTCCATCTCGTTTTACCATTTTTGAACTTCGATTTTGACCGCATAACGCGATTTTAAGTTGCTTACAAGTCACAAAGAAGGCTGACAAAGAAACTAATTTTTAAAAGAAAATTCGTGATAATATGCTGAAAAATTTACTCGATCGCGAATAATGAATTCGTGAATACGGAGGCGTAAAAGCACTGTAAAATAATCACGATATCTTACATGTTCCGCCAGAGGTGCAGTCCTTGTGACAATGGCTCCATTTTGACCATTTTGTGAGGACACAGTCTCCGGGACATTCAATATGACACTGCTCTTCTTCCTGAAAAAAAAATGCAAGATATAAATATTCCCAACAGTTTCAACATAATAGGTCTCGATTCTGAAAAAGGGGAAACAAATAAAAGTTTTCTTTTGAAGTTTCTATAATCTATATAACTTACATTCAACTCACATCCTCTGGACATTGTGAACAAAAGAATAAATACTTCATTTCAAAATTTGAACAAGAAACAACTCTTTTTGAGACACAAAACGGACACTACATATCATAAACACAGTCGAGTCACATTATTGTGACCACCTCCTACTTTGGACGTCAATAACGCGCAGCCAATCAAAGAACGTGTTGTGAGATGGCTTGAAGGGTATATAAGGTGTGCTGTAGGCATTCTGAAAACATATCACTTGTTGCTGTCATGGATAAAAGGAGCGATTTTGTCATATTAGCAAAAAGGAATGATTATCAGCTTTCGGACCAAGGGTGACAGAATTTCTGAAAGAGCGCAGTTTGTGAACTGTTCGCGTGCTGCTGTGGTTAAAGTGTATCGTGATTAGAGAAATCGCACCATTGCGAATAAGCGAAGTGGAAACTGCGGAGCCCAGGTTCCATTAATGTGAGAGGAGAACGTCGGCGGCTGCATAGGTGCGTGAGGGCCGATCGAAACGCTACAGTGGAGCAACTCAATGAGGCTGAAAATAGCTTCATGCATTTCGAAGATTCCAAAATTCTGGGGTCTCTTGAATTGATAGTCGATTTGTAATAAAAAATGACGAATTGTGTTACGTGGATCTTAATCTGGCTAAAAAAACGTAATTTGAACAACAGCTGAAGGCTAGTTATTTCACAATAACTAGATATTTTATCATTGTCTTCGTTGTATAAATAGAAACTAAACAATAATACAAAATAAGATTTAAAACTTATCTATCCAGGCAAAGTAATGGAGGAAGAGGAGTTTATACCTGCTTATCAAACGCTAATGTAAGCCATTGTATATCAAGCCAGCTGTTCACGGGAAATGTTATGTTCACAGTCAGGCAGTAGAGTTTGTCAACTTCCAAGCCATCATTGCGCTCACAGGCCATTTTGCGTCTGCGAATTCCGTAGCCACAGTCCGCACCCTGAAAAACAAAATTCAAATACATTAAACAAATTGAAACAAATGGGATGTTTTTTTTTTCAGTTTTTAAGTTTAAAGATCCCACAGGCATGTAAGTTGGAGAGAAATGACCGCCCCATATTCTGTGCCACTGAGTATACGAAAGACGAAGAAACTGGGCGATTCGAAATAATTTAAAAGCCACGTCTTATCCAGCATTGGAATCTGGACTAAGAAGCAGGAACAGCCAGAAATTCGTTCACTAGAGCGAAGAAATTATTTTCAAAATGATAAATTATTTCATTGAATATTCATCTTAATATGATACGTTGTATTATGCTTGTAAAAAGTAATACTTCCACACCAATTATTATTCAAAATTTATCACCTTTTCTAAAAACGAGCTCTAAGCTATTACGGATAAAAGAGCTTCCGTTGCAGAAGTTTAAAAAAGGATATAAGTTTAAACAAAGCTATCACTGGCCGAGCATTGATCTTGGACCTTTCGCTCCTCTATACACGTGGCGTTTGTTCCTTATGTCTTGGTTTCGTCTCTTCAGTCGGAGCAGTAGCTCTAAGCTAACGATCGGCGAAATAGTTAAACACACGTACGATTGAGTACAAACTAAAAAAAAATTATGTATAGTTGGCATGAGTACCATTTTGAAAGTTAATTACTAAATGTCTCCTTGACTGTAAAATCAGTTATTGCAAATGTAACAGATTTCACTTGAGAGCTAAAAAAAGAAAGTAAATTAAATTTAGTTTAAAGGTAAGAAAGTTCTGTAACTCACTGCGATGGAAGCCAATAAGAAAATTTCAGTGGATGGAAAGTGTAACAATTCATAACTCAATAGACGTAAGCCCTTTCTACAGTATATTATCAATTCAGTAGATTCCAGTTAACTGGGACACGACGGGTTCCGAATATCCTATACAAAGGTGTTTTTCTTCATGTTTAAGCACTTAAATTAAAATGGCATTTTCGCAAAACGTTTTGGAGGAAATCTCAGTGACATATGAATTAATAAACAGAACCGTTTCTTGCTGAAAATGGTGTACATGAACTTCTGCTGATGTCACGCTATATTATCGCGTTAATCATAAAAATCAAAGAAACTTACAAGAAAATGATATAAATTCAGTTGGGCAGCCGGACATCGCGAATAAATACAACCGTTTCCGTGCTCTAAAGCGCGTTTTTACAAAGTGTCTCTATGTTAGACAATTGAGAGCCCCACTCTAATGATATCTCACCTTACTCTTTTTTGTGTGAGATGACTCTGCTGATATGTTGGAGAGTAGCAAAACTCTCTCTCTCTCTCTCTCTCTCTCTCGTACAATTAAAGTATCTGAAAATTTAGACCAGCTTATTTTTCAGTTCTTCTTTGCCTTGTGTATATATTTTTCATGGTGAGTGGGCGGTGGCGTTTGATGCTCTCAGAGTTCATTGACGCCAGATCATCAACTCGGATTGCAAACGCAAGCAACTCTCTGTCAGTGGGTTCTCTGCTGAGATGAGGATCATACAACGTCTGATATGTGTTTTCCGAGTTATTTCTCTCTCTTCTATTTCTTTCCTATCTTTAAACTGTTTTGTTTTCATTAAAAACAATTTTTTCTGCCTTTTCCCCACTTCTTCATCTCAATAAATATTTCTTCTATCCCCCTGCTTCCCTATCCTTAAATATATCCTGTTTCAAGAATTAATCTCTATTAACATTAAAACTGTTTTAATTTAAAATTACTCACTGAGCATCATGGGGTAACTTTTGATCTATCTTTTTTTAACAAACTTTTTCTACTTGTGTCACTCAATAACTTCCTTAGTTTCTTACGATCGAAAAATCGAAAACTGCGCTTTTTTTCATTCCTGTGTACACATCTGATCGGTTGTCTTGCTGCTGGATTGCTACCTTAGCAGTGTTATATTTAGTTCAAAGAAAAAAGTGCGTTAGCGGTGAACGGATCAGGTAAAACGATCCGCAAAAAGACAAAAATTTTCAAAGGCAATTTAAAATTCAATTTGTTTTTTTTTATCATTTATCATTTTCAGTAAATTTTTATTACTAATTATTTTTATCAATTTCCATCCAGACCGCTTAGTCTGAGCAAGTGAAAAAAAGAACGTTACATGGAAGTAACTTTCTTTGCGCAAGTTCTGTAGAAATGCTCTTCGTAAAGATAAATCACTTGCTATTTGATTTATATGTATGTTTAGCTCTTCTGTGTGGATTTTCCTCCTCCAAGTGCAAACTTCACCGAAGGAATATGACGTACACTAATTTAACTCTCATTTTTAGTTGTCTTGCTCTATGTAAATTTTGAGTTCGTTCTCTTTTAGCGTTCCAACCTGAACGTTATATTTTCTCACTCAGTGGATGTTATTTGGCAACAGTCTTGGGGTCAAGGGTGGATGACGTATGTATGGTTGACAAGCAAGATCGCTGGATATATAATGTATTAAGCAAGCAGCTGCGTGAGGAGCGTTAGCAGAAGTATTCGTGGAAGCAGTAAGCGGCATTTTTCATGCAGATAGCATCAGTCGATCTCTGGTGTATATCCATCTATCATCATCATTGTCAACCATTTTCAATCCACTGCTGGATGAAGGTCCCCCCAAGTTTTTTCCACAACGGTCTGTCTTGCGCCAGTCTCCTCCATGTCACTCCCGCATGCTTTCCAATTTCATCCCCTATCTCCGATGTGACCTTCTTCTGGGCCTTTTCGTGTCCTTTGCAATACAGTCTAGAATTTCGGTTGTCCATCCCCATACAGCACAAAACGTTTCAGATATGTATCAGTAATGTTACAATCTCTCATTTTCGTTACACTTTCAGAGATATCTTACAATTTCGTTTCAGCAACATGTATTTTGGAACATGACTCTTTGTACATTACGGTTACATAAAAAATAGCATTCACCGATACTACTGATTTATAGTTTCCATAGTACATAATTGCTCCTTGATGTTACATTCTGGCGATATTTAAGATTTTTGATTTGGCAACGGCGCGGATGCGCATGAGCATTTATGCCATTTCACCGAAGCACTTTCGTAGTCGTTCCATGTGCTACTGGGATATACTTTGGTGATACTGTCGTACTCGAGTTAACTGGGTGTAGGAGAACTGGCCACCGGAGAAGTGGGCACAAAATTTTTAAGGGGCCATATAAAAATTGCTTTTTCGTACGCATCGTGTTCACGACCCCCAGAGGTTGGTTATCTGAGTCATATAAAGTACCATAATTTCGTCTTTTCTTAATTGCGATTATTAATGTAATTCTTTATAAAAAATGTTTGTGTACAACTCAACAAAAGATTTCATGGTTTACAAACTACAAGTCTGCAAATTATCTGAAGGCATGTGCTGACTCAGGAAAACTGTCAAGGGGCGGGTACCAAAAAGTGTAAAATATAAATAATTTCTGGTCCAGTCGGGTGATTTTCGGCATTTACAACCTACAAGTCAACAAATTATCCAAGGGCATGTGCTGCCTCAGGAAACCTGTCGGGAGGGGGCAACACCAAAAGTAAACAAGAAAGATGACACCGAATTTTCGGGTGTAATAAGCACGTCTTTTGAATCCGTTCTGACGCAAATTAAATTTATCAAAGCTACTCAAAGTCATTGGAACCGGTATGGAAAACAATAGTTTCTGATGAAAGAAAGAAGTTTTTCAATAGGGTTTTTAATCCCTCAGATATTGCTGTAAACGGAATCTTGAGCTTACGCCCTCTGGTTGCAGACTTGTGGGTTAAGAAAAACATGAATTTATATGAGAAACATTTCGCACCGGAAAGGCTCTCCAACACAGAAATAATTTTTCAAATCGGACTCTTAGAAACAGAGATATCGGCAGAAATAAGTGACTTTACGTCCCGTGATGGAAAAACAATTCATTATTTTAGGAAGAAAATTATTCTCAAAAGGTTTTTCCATATGAGCGGTATCGGGTTCAAGAAGACAAAAAATTTAGTCGAGTTTTCAGGAGCCCGACTTTGCTACAAATGCATCAGAAGCAGAAATTAACACTTATGCGCCTGGTGGCCAAACTATTCTTTACAAAACATTAGAAATTATGTGAAAAATATTTTCCATCAGGTCTTGTATGCGATACAGGAAGAATTTTTCAAATCGGAGTTTCATTAGTAGAAATAACGCAGAAAACGCAATTTACCTTTATGCCTCCTAGCGGAAATTCTGTGATTTACTTGAAAATTTTGAATTTAAAGGAAAAAACAATTTCGCATCGTAAACACTATCCAACAAAGAAGGATTTTTTCAAATCGGACTCCTTGAAGTAGAGATATTGACAAAAATAAGATATACACTACGCCCCCGGGCGTAGAAACCATGCATTATTTCAAGAAGAAAATGTTCCTAAAAGGTTTGTCGACATCAGTAGTCATCATCATCATCATTGTCAACCATTATCAATCCACTGCTGAACGAAGGTCTCCCCAAGTTTCCTCCACAACGGTCTGTCTTGTGCCAGTCTCCTCCATGTCACCCCTGCATACTTTCGAATTTCATCCACCCATCTCCCATGTGGTCTTCTTCTGGGTCTTTTCCTGTCCCGTGGAATCCAATCTAAAATTACATCAGTAGTATCGGTCCATAAACGACGTTTTTTTCAATCCAGATTTTAGAAGCTCATATTTTGTTGCAAATACATCAGAAGCGGAAATTAAGAATTACGCCACCTGGTGGCCAAACCATTTTTTACAAAAATTTTAAATTATGTGCAAAGGATTTCCCATCAGGAGCTGTATTCGGTGCAGAAAGAATTTTTCAAGTCGGAGATACAAAAGCAGAGATATAGGGAGGAAGCATTTTACTTTTACGCTCCCTAGCGGAAAGTTATGAATTACTTGAAAATTTTGAAATTATATGAAAACATTGTCACACTGGAGACACTATCCAAAAAAGAAGGAATTTTTCGAATCGGACTCCTAGAATTAGAGATATTGACAAAAATAAGATATACATCTACGCCCTCTGGCGTAGAAACCATGCATTATTTTAAGAAGAAGATGTTTCTACAAGGTTTATCGACATGAGTACTATCGGTCCGCAAACGACGTTTTTTTCAATCGAGAATTTAGATGCTAATATTTTGCTGCAAATACATCAGAAGCGGAAATTAAGATTTATGCCCCCTGGTGACCATTTTTCAAAAAATTAGAAATTATGTGCAAACGATTTCCCATCAGGAACTGTATCCGGTGCACAAAGAATTTTTCAAATTGGAGATTTAGAAGCAGAGATATAGGGCGGAAAGCAACTTACGTTTACGCCCACTACCGGAAAGTCTATGGATTATTTGAAAATTTTGTAATTATGTGAAAAACATGTCACACTGAAAACACTATCCAACAAAGAAGAAAATTTTCAAATCGGACTCCTAGAAGTAGAGATATTGACGAAAATAAGATATACATCTACGCCCCTTGCGGAGAAACTGTAGAATATTTTAAAGAAGAAAATATTCCAAAAAGGTTTATCTATGTGAGTGGCATGAGTCCACGAAATAAGTTTTTCAATCGATAGTTTAGAAGCTCAGATTTCATGGCAAATACATCAGAAGCCAAAATTAACACTTACGCCCCCTGGTGGCCAAAGTATTCTTTACCAAAAATTTGAAATTATATGCAAAAGATTTTCCATCAGGAGGTGTAACCAATGAAGAAAACATTTTTCAAATCGGAGTTTTAGAAGAAGAATTATCGGGGAAAATGCAATTAATTTTTACGCCCCCTTGCGGAAAATCTATGCGTAACTTGCAAAAGTAACTATATCTAAAATACTCTTCGACATAAATGGAATCGAAACGTAAAATTATTTATTCAATCGGATGTTTAGAAGCAAATATGTAGAATAAAACGTATTTTTGAATTCGATATCATCTGCATTTACGTCCTCTAGCGGCAAAATTTAACATCGTAAAAAAAAAAACTAAATAAAGGATCATCATTCGCATATTTCAAGCTCCCGAATGCAAAAAGAATTTTTCAAATCGGACTAATAGTTGCAGAGATTTCGTGGGTACAGACGTCGGACGGACGGACGGACAAACCGGTAACATAAGTACGATCTTTTTTTACAAAAGACGTGCTAAAAATATAAAGGATTTCTGGTCCGATTGGGAGATTTCAGCATTCACAAGCTATAGCTCGACACATTATCTGAGGGCATGTGCCTACTCAGCAAACCTGTTGGGGGGTGGGGATACCGAAAAGTGTAAAATATAAAGCATTTCTGGTCCGATCGGAAGATTTCAGCATTCACAAGCTATAGCTCGACACATTATCTGAGGGCATGTGCCTACTCAGCAAACCTGTTGGGGGGGTGGGGATACCGAAAAGTGTAAAATATAAAGTATTTCTGGTCCGATCGGGAGATTTCAGCATTCACAAGCTATAGCTCGACACACTATATGAGGGCATGTGCCTACTCAGCAAACCTGTTGGGGGGTGGGGATACCGAAAAGTGTAAAATATAAAGTATTTCTGGTCCGATCGGGAAATTTTCAGTATTCACAAGCTACAAGTCCACAATTTATCTGAGGACATGTGCCTACTCAGCAAACTTGTCGGGGAGGGTGTGTGTGTCAATACAAACAGTGTAAAATATAAAGCATTTCTGGTCCGATCGGGGATTTTCAGCATTTAGAACCTGCAAGTCAACAAATTAACTGAGGGTATGTGCTGCCTCAGGAAACCTGTCAGGGTGTGTGTGTGTGGGGGGGGGGGGTGTAACGACAAAAGTATAAAATATAAAGAATTTCTGGTTCGATCTGGAGTTTTTCAGTAGTTACAAGCTATAACTCGAGAAACTCTCTGAGGGCATGTGCTGACTCAGGAAACTATGGGGGGGGGGGGGTTTACCTACCCCCGCGACAAGTTTCCTGGGTAGGCATATGCCTTCAAATAATTTGTTGAGTTTTAGCTTGTGAATGCTGAAAATCTCCCGATCGGGCCAGAAATTTTTTATATATATATCATATTTTAGGTTTTAAGGCCCCCTCCCCCGATTAGTTTCCTAGATTTGCACATACCCACAGAGAATTTGTTTAGCTGTATTTTATAAACCTTGAAAAATATATGGTAAATAAAAAAATACGAAATTACGGAAATGTTATGTGTGTCAGATAACCAATCTCGGGAGATGTAGCCAGGGCGCAGTCCGACACGCAATTTCTATACGGCCCCTTAAAATGTTAGTGACCAGTTCTCCGCTTTATCTTTGGCCCGAAAATCATGGAAATGTCTAAATTTCTTACTGAAAATGAAATATTGAAAAAAATATTTTATGAACAATAGTTGCTCAAGTAGTGGGAAATACAGTATAGCCACACGAAATGTGTTTATGCAGAACAATTTTATGGCACTGAAATTCCAATGTGTCCAGTTCTCCGTGTGTCCAGTTCTCCGGTGGCCACTTGTCCGTACCTATAGTTAGTGTACACTAGTGTCGTCCTTAAGTTTTGCATGCCAGTGTATAATATCTTTGTACGTTTGTTGGTTTTGAATCAGAAAAAAAAGTCTCAATAAAAGTAGTTGTTAGTTTGTAAAGGTAGAAAAACAAAATAATGTTGATATATTAAGAAGTTTAAACGCCTACGCAAGTTTTGAGAAAAACAGAGTAAAATATGCATTAAAAGGTACATTTCGTTGATTAATTATGAAGAAACTGAAGTCATCCTACAGAAAAATAAAATGATCTATGGAAAAAAATGCATTTCTATTAAATAACGTATTCGCAACGCATTAAGAAAAAATAAATTAAGATATGCATTAAAAGGTACATTTCGTTGATTAATCATGAAGAAATGTAAGTCATCCTACAGAAAAATAAAATGATTCGTGGAAAAAGTAGTGCATTTTTATTAAATAACGTATTCGTAAAGCATTGGCCTTCTCGTTAATTCCTAAAGAACGTTTTAAGCGCGAGGCGTCTCGAGGTCGAGTGGGATAATGCATCTGCCTACAAACCCGCTGGACAGGAGTTCGAACCTGGCGTGATCTTTGATTTGTATTTCCTTGGAAAGAAAATTTCCCTAGTGTCGTGACGTCACACAGTAAAATTTCCTGATGGGGAAAAACAAAATGGCGTACAAAAGCAAAAGATATCGGCGAGACCATGTGGGGAGGTAAAAAAAAATTCACGAACAAATCATGTTCGGTAGAACCACGTGGTACAGAAAATTACCTCTTGCTAGCAAGCGTAGCCCCCCCCCCCTACGCTTGCTAAACATTCATCCGGACACGCGCAGTTTTGTTCACTTGTCTGGTCACCTTTCAATCACTGAATCTTAAGGGTTTATTGAACATCTTTACCATCCGTGAGAGGAAGGTGAAAAGCATTTAAAGCAGCGATCGATGTACCTGACAAGCGTAAAATTAGGAAGAATTGGCTCATATATCTGAAGTGAAATTTCAAAATTTCGGCTGTTACTTTAATTTTTACATTCGCTAAATGTTTTGCTTATTGAAGATATCACTCACATTATTTTGCTAGCTATAATGTTCAGTTAACAAGCATTATTTACCTTCGATTAAATGATAAATAGTTTATGATTGACTAGTTTCAACCTGACATAATGTAATATGACAAACGTAGCTCTTTTTTTATTTGCCCGGTGATAACGAAGTTCGCATATATCGAACGTCTTTGATTCTGCCTTCAGCTTCGTTAAATAAGGGTTTGACTGTGTGTGTGTGTGTGTGTGTGTGTGTGTGTGTGTGTGCAGTGTTTTATTTTAATTAGTCTTTGGCTAGGAAGTTAACCAAATTCGCCCCTATCTCTGAGGAGAGCGGTGGGAAATTTGGCAGAAACCAATTAGAAGATGGCTGCCGTAAACCATTTTCCCATTCACTGCAGGAAGTTACGTACAAACATTTACTAAAAATGTGCACTGCCGTACGCCAAACTTACCCCTCCCAGAAGGAGGGGTCGTACCTACATGCAAATTGGCCAGCGTGTGAACACATGTGGGCTACGCTAACCATTCGATTGAACAGACAAGCACTTTGAGAGATAAGAAAGCCAAATGCGAATCGCCAAATCCATATTGTTTTAAATGCCCCAAAGGTGTTATGGAAAGTTGCGACGCGAGATTTAGGGTGACTTTTGAGGGACTGATGATGACTCGTAAATCTGGTCGTCAGTTCCATCTATCAACAGCTGGTTGCAGAATTATAAGCCTGTGCGAAGCTGTGTGGTTAACATGTTGTATCACGTCCCATGCCAATCATGATGCCAGGACGGTGAGACCCTGTTGGCAACAATGGCTGCCAGAAAAAGTACCAACATTCGTTGTCGAGGTACTGGTGCACGGGTGTATCGGTCTATTCGTTGCCACACGGTTGAAAACTGCAGCGAACATTCTACGAGTTGTTGCTGCTACTATGGTCATCTCCATCGTGGCCAGGAGTGCATCAAGGAGATTGACGGAGGCAGGCCTCAACTGAAAAGAAGTCATCCCTTGCCTCGGTGTATAGCTGCCTGCAGATACAAATGGCACCTGGTCGTGTTCAGCGATGAGTCCAGATTCTGTCGATCATCCGGTTCGCTTTTGGAGACAACACGGGCAGGAGGCAGATCAAGCGGTTGGCTCAGAAACCACTCTGCTCACTCACATGGTAGCCTCATGTGGAGTGCCATCGGTTACAACAACACACCAGTTCTGGTGTGCATAACGGAAACTGTGACAACCCAGAGACATGGCAATGGGCCAGTGACGCTGCCATTCCTAAGAGGTACCCGGCATCTTGTTTTACGATAACGTTCTACCATAGACTGCCACACCTCCAAAGCTTGCGTGCGCAAGTTTTTTTTTTTTTTTATTGAAAGTTTACCGACCACCGTGAGCAACTCAATGGGTTATAAGCAATTGCCCCTCCCTAATTTAGGGTCATAGGTTCCAGGGAAGGGAGAGAGGCAGTGCCATAAGACAAAAACAACATCCATGCCTCACCGGGATTCGAACCAGGACCCATGTCGGACGAATGGACATAGACCACTGTACCACCGGGGAGGGAGCAGGTAGGGGCAAAGAGTTCATATGTTTCGATAGCCATCAAGATCTCCGGGCTTTTCATCAATTGAGCATCTATGGGACTTGACTGGACGACGCTTGCAAGCCACTCCTCAGCTTGCCAGCAACGTACCTTCTGAATATTGATATAGCTCTTCGTATGATCTATTTCACCTACAACGGTGTCCACTTGCACCGGTGAATGGTCATTTCGGACAATAAAGTGAGTCAAAGATGACCAAGAATCAACAATGACAGAGAAACTTACGGCACTGTTTTCATATACAGTATGTCATGACATATGCTTTAAATTATAAAAGTACCATAAACAATTTTGCAAAATTGAAAATGAATAAAAAATGTTTCGTTTCTAATGATGAAACAAGTGTTTTGCTTTAAAACAATGGAAATACAGTACAATTTTTAATTCAATTATACATAATCATTAGCAAAATCCTTTTGTTATTTTCCAATATTTCTGTTACATCCAGCTTAAAGAAAAGAAAAACAATTTGGGACTCATTTGAATTCGATTTTCAATTAGGGGTAAAAAAACTTCCCGGAGCCTCTGGTGCTGATATCACACAAAAGAATAATGACTTCCTTAATTGGGTTCAATACTTTTTGTTTCTCCTCATTAGTTGCTGGGTATTTTTTCGTGCTTTTATTTCAGTGTGAAAAGATGTTTCTTTGTAACTTTTACGAAGCTTAATACAGTACCGATTTTTATCTTCAGCGAGTCTTGGTTGCCAAATACTTCGCAGACTAAAAATCAATACTGCTTCGTAGGATTTCACAGGGTGTCCGATTCGCTACTTTACCCAAGTTTTTATTAATAACATCGTGAATAATCACGGCAATTGAATGATAATTGGTAAGAAAATACCTTCATCCATGGAAAACAGAACCATATCATAAGAGGTGTTGAAAGTGTCTGCCCTGTGCCTCGAGACAGGCTTGAACACGTGACTCCATATTTCGGAAAGTTCGCGCCAGTTGTTCCGGCGTAATCGCTGCCCACTGCCCCGCAGATGTTGTTCTTCAATGCCTATTGCTGCGCTCATTGTGAGAAGATGGGGCAAATTGCGATACATTACATATGAGTGTGGCTGAAATTGAGCCATCCTTTGGAGATCGCGTGATTTCTAAAGGAATGTGGCCACCTAGATCTCTTAACCTAGCACTCCCAGATTTCCTTCTCTGGGGGTATCTCAAATCAGTGGTGTTTCAAAACAAGCCGACAACCCTCGAGCCAGTGGCAGCGATTACGCCAGAGCAACATGCGTAAACTTTCCGAAATATGGAATCTCGTGTTCAAGCATGTCTCGATGCACAGGGCTAACACTTTCAACATCTCTTACGACATGGTTCTGTTTTCCATGGATGAAGGTATGTTATTACCAAATATGATTCAGTTACTGTAATTATTCACGATGTTATTAATAAAAATTCGAGTAAAGTAGCGAGTTGGACACCCTGTACAAGACTGACGGCGATGCGGTTTGCCAACCTTACGTTTTAACGTAGATTAAATCCGCAATGCTGCCAGCACACTATATTCCATTGGTAAAGCCAGCTTGATATCCTGCTGGAGTAGAAGAAGGGTGCTTTACCGATGATTCTTTATTTCCTCAGTAGTGCGAAGTCCACCAATCTTGTGAGTGCACCGAAAAAAAAAAAAAAAAAAAAAACTGACCCCGCCACTATGATACGAAGAAAAAAAAAAAAAAAAAAACCTTACCTGCAAGTCACAGCTTGACCAGTCCTTTACTTTCCAATGGTAACAGGGTTTGAAGACGCATGGCTTCCTTTGCGTGAGCTCTTGCGGGCAAAGCTGTCCTGCTTCGCTTGGCGCTTGAAGCACTGTGCGCTCACGGGTCATCTCTCCTGAATATGGCGACAAAAAAAAGTATACCAAATTACGATAGGTAAAGCAAGCACATAAGGCACTGAAAGCGAAATTTATCATCATTGTCAACCATTATCAATCCACTGCTGAACGAAGGTCTCCCCAAGTTTCCTCCACAACGGTCTGTCTTGTGCCAGTCTCCTCCATGTCACTCCCGCATACTTTCGAATTTCATCCACCCATCTCCCATGTGGTCTTCTTCTGATTCTTTTCCTGTCCCTTTGGAATCCAATCTAAAATTTCGGCTGTCCATCGATGGTCTTTCCTTCTGGCAGTATGTCCAGCCCATTGCCATTTCAGGGATTTAACTCTGATCATGATGCCTTCCACTCTTGTCATTTTTCGGACACACGAATTCCTCTTCTTATCTTTCCTGGTTACACCAAGCGTGCACCTCTCCATGGTGCTTTGAGTTGTCTGCAGCCTTTGTATGTCTCTTTTAGTTAAGGTCCACGTCTCTGCACCATACGTAAGCACTGGAAGGATGCACTGATCAAACACTTTTCTTTTAAGACATAATGGCATATTGCTCTTGAAAATTATGCTGTTTCTTCCAAAAGCTCTCCAGGCAAGTTTTGTACGCCGATTAATTTCTTCATCAATGTTACCCTCACTTGATATCTGCTGTCCAAGATAAACGTACGTGTCTGTTATCTCCAGCTTTTCTCCATCAATCGATAAATCTTCATTTCTTGTAAAAGCATTGAACATCACTTTTGTCTTCTGAAAGTTCATTTTTAATACCACTTCTTTACTCTTGTCAGCAAGTTCCTGGATCATACTCTGCAGCTCTGATGGGGTAGTTGCAAAAATGACTACGTCATCAGCAAAACGAAGGTGGGTTAGATAATCTCCATTAATCTTTATCCCTTTGTTTTCCCAGTTCAGTGATTGAAAGCCATTTTCCAATGTGGCGTTAAAGAGCTTCGGAGATATGGTGTCACCTTGTCTCACCCCTTTCCAATTTTTTTGTGTGTTGTATTTTCAAACAGCCGAATCTTTGCACTTGCATTTTCATAGATGTTATTAATAATATTAATGTATGCATCTTCAACACCGCAGGATTTCAGAGCCATTGTAACTGCTGATGGTTTCACCGAATCAAAGGCCTTTTCATATTCGATAAAAGCCATGCACAATGGAAGTTCATATTCCCTCTCTCTTCAATTAGTTCTCTCAGTACGTGGATATGATCTATTGTGCTGTAGCCACTCCTGAATACAGCTTGTTCTCTCAGTTGAGCCATGTCCAGTGTTACCTTCAAGCGGTGTGAAAGAACTTTAGTGAAGATTTTATAAACCACTGATAGGAGGCTGATAGGTCTGTAGTTCCTGAGATCCTCAATGTCATCTTTTTCATGTATCAGGATCATTGTAGCGTTGTTTCAATCCTCAGGAATCTTTCCTTCATTAAGGCATCGAGTGAAAATTTGGGTGAGTACTGTTTCGATTTCTCCACTTGCTTCTTGTATGATGTCTACAGTAATTCCTTCCATCTTCTCCTGGAGCTTTTCCCCGCTTCATGTTCTTGATTGCATGTGTAAGTTCTGCTGGAAGGACTGGAAGAACTCTGGTACCTCTTGTAAGAGCTTTCATGAAGCTGCCCCTTTGCAAAGCAAAAAGAAATATCAGAAATTCCCCGGTGAAGGTTTTCACTTGCCCTTGTTGGGTAACTCACGCTTCTAGAGCCGCCATTTGCAAAACAAGTAGAATCCCGTTAGTGTCAGCTAAAAAGGAAAGATGTGTACCAAAAGGGATCATTAGATTTGTTGGACGGAACCATCAGATTTGTAAGAATGCACAATAACGGAACATCTCAGCTTTATATACATATACGTACCTCCCCACTTACAGCAGCTCTTCCTGAGCAGCCGTTCTTTGCCCTTATGCAAATATTTGTTGTGTCCGAATACTTTTGATAATATAGTGTATATACGCTACTTCCGAAATGTGCTACATATATCAAACTTAAAACAAATTTTTATTTCAAATTGGGACCATGTCATACGCATAAATATGTTAGCCTTATACTGCAAATAAGAATGATTTGGGCTGAAAAAAAAAAAATAAGCACACACATAGGCAAGACACTCACTTAAAACGCCACATCCGGAACACTTGGTTTCATCCCATTCAGACCACTCGCTCATAATACAGTCAATGGGGCAATCGATGTAACAAGGCTTCGACGTGGGCTTTCGAAGAGATGGCGACTGATGAAGCTACAAAAAAATAGAAAAATTTTTTCAGCTAGTCGCAACAATATTATGAGCATCAGATAAAAAAGATATTAAAATAAAAGGCATTTCTCACAGCGGCGAAATCACAAAACCTATTTTTATTAAAGAGAAACGAATGCATTTATTGAAACTATTAAACCCCAAATAAGAAAAGCAGACGCGCATTTCTTGTACAGTAGACAAGCTTCAGAAAACTCAACAAAGATTAAAGACTTGTAGTGAACAGTTTTACGACTATGTGATGTATTACAGAGGTAAAGCACGTGTCAAGACGACAAATCTGCAGAGATATATTCCGTCGGTGTAGCTTAGTCGGTTAGAGTAACTCACTCTGAAGCGAGAACACGCAGGGTCGATCCTAGTCACCGACAAATTCCTGTTTTCACAACTACATTAAAAAAAATAAATAAAGAAATGTCAAGGAAAATCGTTTATTACGATTTAATCTTTAAAGTAACTTACAGCTCTGTGCACGGTCATTCAGCATCTACATGACTCTGTAGAACTGATATTGTGGAACCCTGTGTAATTCCCTTGTCAAGCTGCTTTGAAACGCAATCAAAATGGTGCCCCATCAAATGGAATTTTACGAGTCTAGTTAATTTTCCCGACAATTACTTCACCAAAGGATCACTTACCCCGAAAATTACTTCACCAAAAGGTCACTAGAGCGGAACTTTTATTTCACCGAAGGGTCACTTGATCGAAAGGTGCATTTTACCGAAGGATTACTTCACCTAAAAGTTCCTTTCATCGAAACTCATTTCACCAAAGCAGTTTATCGAAAACTTTGTATTTCGTTATAGATTCTATTGAAGTATTGTTCGGGTGCGATGAATTGGCAACAAGGATAACACCCAGTTTGAAAGCTTTATAAAGATGCTCTTCATAAATAAATATAACGTTGCTATATTTTCCTAAATTTGAGTAATCATTGCAGACAAAACTATTTTTTAATTCAGTAAAACCTGTTTAAGGCGGAACTTGCATGAAACGGAAACCTGCCCAAAACGGAACTTATTTCTGTCCCGAAATGAAGGATTAAAAATTACGTACTATTTATTTAACCTGTGTAAGCAAAATTATATATATATATAGAGAGAGAGAGAGAGAGGAACTCGTGGATCCGAAAAATGACAAGAGTGGAAGACATCATGATCAGAGTTAAATCCCTGAAATGGCAATGGGCTGGACATACTGCCAGAAGGACAGATCATCGATGGACAGCTGAAATTTTAGATTGGATTCCAAGGGACAGGAAAAGACCCAGAAGAAGACCACATGGGAGATGGGTGGATGAAATTCGAAAGTATGCAGGGGTGACATGGAGGAGACTGGCACAAGACAGACCATTGTGGAGGAAACTTGGGGAGACCTTCGTCCAGCAGTGGATTGATAATGGTTGACAATGATGATGATGATGATATATATAGAGAGAAATATCTTACACAAACTGTTGCGCATACACTGTTTGGCTGTTTCTCAAGCACGTAGAGTGACTCCGTTTCGGGTAATGTGACCAGCATCGCTCTCTTTGCTAGATGCAAAGTCCATAAGTCTTTGCAGTTGGCTGTTTCGTACGGATTTCAACGACACAGTCCGATTTTAGTTAATATTTATTCATTGACATGGTCATTCACAACCTATGCTTGTTGTCAATTGCGTTCGTTCGTTTGTTTCTCACCAATGCGCCAAAGGAGAATGCTCTCGATTTGGATACAAAAGTTAAAGTTATTAAAATGCACGAAAAAGAAATTGTGAGTGTCATATACAATCCGCTATTTGCATGAAAATTCTTCAAATATTTTCATTTCAATAGCTGCACTTCTACAAAACGGAAATCAGTCTAAAACGAAAAATTGTTCAAGTCCTTTTGATTCCATCTGAGACAGGTTTCACTGCATTTGATTGTAATTAAAGAATTTGGACACTTTTGTGATTTGCTACAAAGGGTCAGCTCTGTCTAGCCTCAAAATTAATGCCTTGTGTCTGAGTATAAAGTCACATAAATCATGTGGACCCAGAAGATAAAAATTTGCTACAAACCATATATTTAGGCCTATCCTTAAAGTTAATGTTTTGTGCTAGAGTAAACGTGCAACATTATTAACTTGACTAGTTACGCAAGCAAACCTTATGAGCAAGAAGAATTATAAATTGCTGAAAAGGCTCAGATCTAGGGATTTAATATTAGAGGTCAAAACACCAAGCTACGGGAATGCATTTCCGTTGAACTCGAAAGTGTAATTTTTATACGATCGCCTAATGTTTCGGTGATGAGTTTTCCTAATCCGCACCACAGTTTTTTTTAATTTTTTTTATTGGAGGTTTAACGACCACCGTGCGCAACTCAAAAGGTTATAAGAAGTCGCCCGTCACTAATTTAGTGTCACTGGTTCGAGGGAAGGGAGAGAGCCAGTGCCGTAAGACAAACACAATATCCGTACCTCACCGGGATTCGAACCCGGACCCTTTTCGGATAGTCTATCGTTTAGGCCACTGCGCCACCGGGGTGGTACACACTTTCTTTTTCATTTTTCACAAAGTTTATCGATGAAACGAACTTTTGGTGAAGAAGACACTTCGGTGAAATGATCGTTTCCATCAAGTGATCCTTCGCTGAATAATGAACGTTCCGATCAAGCGACACTTCGGTAAACGATCTTTTCGGTGAAATAAAACGATACCTGGATTTCACATTCCGAAGAGAAAACATTGAGCAGGAATGAATAGAGGGGGGGAGGTGAATCACTATAATGCTTCCCTGCGAGAAACTTCTAGACGATGGTCGCGTTGCGCACAGGCGCATTGTCATGTCGCAAAACCAGTCACCCGAATAGGCTTCGTCTTGCCTAACACGCACGTAATTGTTATCAACAGTAGGTCCATCTCTCATTTGAAAAATTCGGAGTTAAGTGTTTCGGTACAAATTCTTTGAGCACAATTCTTTGGCACTTAAAAATAAAAGAACAGAGAAAAGGAAATTCACCATCAACGTTTCAGACTTTTGGAAACGCATTTCTTCGGTTCCGAGAAATTTTCCTTTAGCCCATGCAGCTGATTATTATTATTATTATTATTATTATTATGTGTGTTTCTGGGTAGTAATCAAAGCCACAAGATTTATCACTAGTTACATCTTTTCAAGAAAGTCTGGAAAGATCCCGGTCTGCCAAGTCAATCAAATCTCCCGTCGAAGAGCAACTCACTAGTTCTCGTGTTCGGAGTGCATGACACACGCACAGCAAGCATACTTTTTTTTTTGTTATCAGATCTTCTACAACAATCAAATCATTATTAAAGTGAGGCTCGTTCGTTATCATTCGGAGTAACAGGCGACGATATTCCACTGACAGCTATCGAGCTTTGTCAATTCTGGAGTCCGACGACACTGGGAGCCAGCGACGTAGCTAGCGATAAATTAAAGAAGGCTCCTAGTAAAATAGGAAAGGCTAAAAACATTTTAGTTAATTTGTTGTATTAATTTACACCTAATCAAGGAAATGCATCCGAGGAAGACCAAAAGCCACATACTGATTACTTTTTTGTTAATTTTTGTAAATTAAATATTAATTTAAAATTGCATTTTTGGTGCCTCTACACACACCGGCCACTGAATTAGAAATCTTTATGCAGATGTACATAAACACTACTTACACAACATACACTATAGTGACAAAAGTCAACGGACACCTAGAAGAGAAACACAACATAGCATTTATTGACATATTAGAACGGGGTCGGTCTAAATTTGGCCTTAATGAATACACTGACCCTTGGAGACATGCTGTCGACAAGGTTTCGGAACACAGCGATAGGCATGCGCTTCCATTTAGTACATTATCCTGCCGCTAACTCTTGCTTAGTAGTAGGCCTTGCTTCCAAACTTCTTATGCGGCGCTCTAATTCATCCCATAGGTGCTCTATGAGATTAAGATCAGAGGTCTGTGCTGGCCAGTCCACACATGATATGGAGTTATCGCCAAAACACGCGGTAACAGTCCTTAATTTATGCCTGCTGCCACCAACAAGGCTCGGTTCCATAGTATTGCCACAGAGTTGGTAGGGCATAATTGTCCAGAATATCGAGGCAGACGTGCTGGTTAACAGGTTTGTCCACGATAACCAATGGGTTGGGACCATGCCACGAAAAACACCCCCTACACGAGTACACTGCCAGCTCCAAACTTGATCGTAGGAGCAGTACACTGTGGTAAATAGCATTCCCCCGTCTGCCGCCATACCCACACACGGCCATCAGACAGATAGATCGTGTATCTGGATTCATCAGCCCATAGGACCCGTTTTCATTGATCTACGGTCCACGAAAAGTGTTCTTTACACCATGCTAAACGACGAGTAGCATTCCGAGTGGAGATGAAAGGCTTATGAACAGCCGCACGACCACGGTAACCCATGGAATGAAGTTCTCTGCGAATGGTATGTGTACATACCGAGGTTCCAGCATTTTTACTCACCTGTACAATGAGGTCTTGTGTAGTAAGTACTCCGTCGATTAGCTGTAAGGACTCTCCTGAGGCTTCGACGTCCGCTATCACTGATTTTCTTTGGTCTGCTGGTATGTTTTGCTGCTTCAGGCACGCCATGTGTCGTCCACATATTCAGTACATCCAAAACACTTGATTTGGGTATGTTTAAACGCCTCTCTGTATCTCATTTGGACAACCCACTAATATAACACCCAATAATCTTTCCTTTCTCAAAGTCAGTAATCTCCCGCCGCGACATTTTCACTCAACCTCACAGTGCGATATGATCGCGATCAGCTGCAGGCTTGTTATTATACCGTTTGCAACTGTACCGCTCATCTTAACAACGCAGCGGATCCGTTCATTTGCTTTTGAAGGGATGTCCTGTGACTTTTGTCAATATAGTGTATATGCAAAATACGTGGTCACGTGCATCACCACGTGATCTAGGCACCTATTTAAAACTGGTGCTTGTCAGTAGTGTTGACCATAATAGAAAATAGAAAACATCTTTCGGAGTTCGATAAAGGGCTTATTTTACGTGCCCGCTTGGCTGGAGCAACGATTTTGAAATCAGCAGAGATAACTGCTATCTGAAAAGGTGAGGTAAGCCGGGTCTTTAATCAGTGGAAAAATAACCCACGCTGCTTGTCGAAGAGGCGCAACTGCGGCACGACGATAATCTAACAGGAACGAGAACACCGTCGTCTGAGAAAACTTGTGCGGAGAAACTGGGATTCGTATGTGCAGTAATTGACCGAAGCATTCAATGAAGACCCATATCTCAGCGAACTATGCGCAGGGGATTGAAGAAAATCGTATTCGCAGTCGCATGCCTATACGGAACCACTGATTCCTGTGAAAAATCGGAAAGTTCGTCTACAGTGGTGTCTGGAACACCATGACTGGACGACCGGAATAAAAGTCATGGGGTCCGACGAGTCGCGGTACAACTTGTTCGGTACCAACAATAGGCTGAGAGTTTAGCGAGAGCCCCACGAAGCAAGCAAATAAACCCAGCTTGCCTTGCAAACAAAACGCAAGGTTCTGGAGGTGGTGTCACGGCGTGGGGTACGTTCTGCTGGTACGGAACCAGTTTCCTGATATCGCTGGAAGGTCGGGTGTCCTCCTTATCTGAAAAAGTTTGCCGATCAAGTCCATCCTGCCATGTTGACTTTTTATTCAGCAGGTGATGGCTGTTTCATGGAGGACAATGGTACTACTGTCCATCGTGCAAGATGCATTCTGTAATAGGTCAGCGAGCATGACATCGATTTCCACCATCTTCCCTGGCCACCACAAAGCCCAGATCTGAATCCCGTTGAGAATGTATGGGACACGATAGGAAAACTGATCCGAGAGCAAAGTACTCTTCGGTAAAATCGGATTCAGTTAAAGGACTGCTTGGTGAACGTTTGATATGCTGTATACGTAGACACACTCCAACACCTTTGTGGAATCTATTAAAAATCGCATACATGCTGTAATTTGGACTAAAGGAGGTCCAACCCGATATTGAATAAAAGTTTCTAATTCAGTGGCCGGTATGTATAGTATTAATGATAATATCAATGCAATAATAAAACGAAAAAAACTAAAAATACCTCCAAACAGTTGCAACCTTCTCTTCACATTACTAAAGTTTTTTAAAAGAATGTCCGTATTGATCGTTTTTGTACGTTTTTTCTCAAACACAAGTTTGTCATTCATTGGTGAAGTACTGTGCACTCTCGTGGACGATTTTTTTTAAACTGAAAACACTGATTCACGTGTAGCAGTGCTGCTGCCTGCATCCAAATGTTTTGCTTAGTTGCCAGTACATTATAGATTTCTCTAAAAGTAACCCTTCGTTCAAAAATTTCATGAAAAGCTACAACGTCTGTTTTCAGCTTAATTTTTTTAGATAACTTTTGGCAACAGATATTTTAAAGAAATATCCGTGATTGAAGTTTGATTTGGAAGGCTTCCAAATGCTTCAATTTTTTTCCGTATCTATTTCAGCATTTTAGCTTCTGCATTAGAGATATAGCACCTAGTAATTCGTCATTATCAAAACATCTTGTGCGTTATTTCAGATAAAACAATGTTAATGGTTTAAAATAATATTATTTTTAAATGCTCACTTGCTTTAAGATTCGCCCCTGTTCTCTCAGCTATGCTATCAGGGAACACATAAGATTTCCATTAATTTTCCTTCTCAGCTGCTGAAACCTACAGAATGTTAAAAGAAGCATATGGTGAAACAGCATTATTGCTCAGCAGGATCGTGACGGGCGGGAATCCTTTGATGATGACCCGAGATCTGGGCGCCCCTGTAGCGAGCGGGGTACCAATTTGGTATTAAGTTTTCGTTTTTCGAAATCCCCGCATAGAATCTCATGACAGATAGATTTACTGATGCTCACAAACTCAGCCAAAAGTCTCACTGTAATTCGGCGATTTTTCTTTAACTCATTCCGGCCTTCTTCCATTTTTCTCGCTGTCTGCATGCTGGAAGGACGACCAGACTTCGGATCATCATTAAAGGATTTTCGCCCATCACGAAACCGTGCATACCATTCGAAAACTTTGCTGCGGGATAATGCTGTCTTCTTACGCATTTTTTTTAATTCTGTTAAGTTTCAGTAGCTGATTTACCAGGCTTCCAACAAAAACCAATGTTCACTCTCTGTTCTTCCTTGGCTAAAAGGACGCTTGCTATGACTCCCTTAATGACCGTCTGCTGCCTGTCGGTATCGGTATAAACCGGTTTCTAGCGGTTTGCTGATTGGCCAGGACTGCTGTCTTCTGGCATACACGTGATATTTTCACCCCAGTACTGTTACGCTAATTATACGGCCAGTCCTGTATAACGTAATTTCTTTTCGTGCTGAAATATTGTGGTTCTTACGTTATGTCTAAATCATTAGATAAGAATACGATGCATTAATTCCTAATTTAAATCTTTACGGCCAGACGAAACATAAGACAGAAGTCAACTTACGGTAATTGATTTATTCCCGCACTATGTCATTAGCACAACATCGCACTTCACATTTTACTTAACAAATCAATATCCACCATAATATCAATAGCATAGATCGCACTTCGAATCACCACATATCCACTGAGCAACTGTTATCTCGTTGTTTGTCAGCGAGCATGACATCGATTTCCACCATCTTCCCTGGCCACCACAAAGCCCAGATCTGAATCCCGTTGAGAATGTATGGGACACGATAGGAAAACTGATCCGAGAGCAAAGTACTCTTCGGTAAAATCGGATTCAGTTAAAGGACTGCTTGGTGAACGTTTGATATGCTGTATACGTAGACACACTCCAACACCTTTGTGGAATCTATTAAAAATCGCATACATGCTGTAATTTGGACTAAAGGAGGTCCAACCCGATATTGAATAAAAGTTTCTAATTCAGTGGCCGGTATGTATAGTATTAATGATAATATCAATGCAATAATAAAACGAAAAAACTAAAAATACCTCCAAACAGTTGCAACCTTCTCTTCACATTACTAAAGTTTTTTAAAAGAATGTCCGTATTGATCGTTTTTGTACGTTTTTTCTCAAACACAAGTTTGTCATTCATTGGTGAAGTACTGTGCACTCTCGTGGACGATTTTTTAAACTGAAAACACTGATTCACGTGTAGCAGTGCTGCTGCCTGCATCCAAATGTTTTGCTTAGTTGCCAGTACATTATAGATTTCTCTAAAAGTAACCCTTCGTTCAAAAATTTCATGAAAAGCTACAACGTCTGTTTTCAGCTTAATTTTTTTAGATAACTTTTGGCAACAGATATTTTAAAGAAATATCCGTGATTGAAGTTTGATTTGGAAGGCTTCCAAATGCTTCAATTTTTTTCCGTATCTATTTCAGCATTTTAGCTTCTGCATTAGAGATATAGCACCTAGTAATTCGTCATTATCAAAACATCTTGTGCGTTATTTCAGATAAAACAATGTTAATGGTTTAAAATAATATTATTTTTAAATGCTCACTTGCTTTAAGATTCGCCCCTGTTCTCTCAGCTATGCTATCAGGGAACACATAAGATTTCCATTAATTTTCCTTCTCAGCTGCTGAAACCTACAGAATGTTAAAAGAAGCATATGGTGAAACAGCATTATTGCTCAGCAGGATCGTGACGGGCGGGAATCCTTTGATGATGACCCGAGATCTGGGCGCCCCTGTAGCGAGCGGGGTACCAATTTGGTATTAAGTTTTCGTTTTTCGAAATCCCCGCATAGAATCTCATGACAGATAGATTTACTGATGCTCACAAACTCAGCCAAAAGTCTCACTGTAATTCGGCGATTTTTCTTTAACTCATTCCGGCCTTCTTCCATTTTTCTCGCTGTCTGCATGCTGGAAGGACGACCAGACTTCGGATCATCATTAAAGGATTTTCGCCCATCACGAAACCGTGCATACCATTCGAAAACTTTGCTGCGGGATAATGCTGTCTTCTTACGCATTTTTTTTAATTCTGTTAAGTTTCAGTAGCTGATTTACCAGGCTTCCAACAAAAACCAATGTTCACTCTCTGTTCTTCCTTGGCTAAAAGGACGCTTGCTATGACTCCCTTAATGACCGTCTGCTGCCTGTCGGTATCGGTATAAACCGGTTTCTAGCGGTTTGCTGATTGGCCAGGACTGCTGTCTTCTGGCATACACGTGATATTTTCACCCCAGTACTGTTACGCTAATTATACGGCCAGTCCTGTATAACGTAATTTCTTTTCGTGCTGAAATATTGTGGTTCTTACGTTATGTCTAAATCATTAGATAAGAATACGATGCATTAATTCCTAATTTAAATCTTTACGGCCAGACGAAACATAAGACAGAAGTCAACTTACGGTAATTGATTTATTCCCGCACTATGTCATTAGCACAACATCGCACTTCACATTTTACTTAACAAATCAATATCCACCATAATATCAATAGCATAGATCGCACTTCGAATCACCACATATCCACTGAGCAACTGTTATCTCGTTGTTTTTTTCTATCGTTCTTATCTCATACATTCATGCGTCACGTTAACTCTGACTTCAAATGTGTTGCCAACCGTATTCTCGTTAGAGGGAAAAGATGTCACGTTAAGTTTGGAAGTATAAGCAGAACAAACTCAAAATTTACATAGGGAAAGAAACTAAAAATGAAAGTTAATTTAGTATATACGTCACACCTGGAACTTTTCGGACATAGGTTGTATATTTGAAGACCAGAAATTCGAATAAGATCACGTGGAACAAGTAAACGTTTAAAACGGTTCCGGCATCCGAAACAAGAAAAATCTCACATTTCGTTTTCTGGAAGTGACATTTGGAAAACAGAAAAAAAAACTAACACATGTTTATTGGATTTCGTTCTCTGTAGTGTGAAACCCGCTGTAGAAATTTTCAGCGGCGTTTTGCGATGACGCTGCTTGGAGACAACATATACAGTATATACCCAGTCCCACTTTCAACTATGTGCACATTCTCGGGAAAGGAAAAGGAAGCCTTCTAAAACGCATGTTTCTCGGCAGATTCTTTGGTAAGTGAAATCGACTCCTGCCCACAAACCGTGATCTTTTAGGTTAGTCTGTTCCTCATTTTATTTTTATTCGACTCCTTTCTTTGGTTGCAAGGCAGCACTCAAATGAATGACCTGAAGTCGTACAAGAGAAGTACGTCAACTGAAGGCCAAAGGTGTATGACGCAGTCGGAGTTAACAAGTTCATTGTATAAAATGAAAAAGAAATATGGCGAATCACCAGAGAAATCACAATGCTGATGATGAAAGAAAACCAGTGCAGCAGAACACGTAAAAAAATAATCAAGAACATCCGGCAAAAGTCTGAAACTGGAAACAAGATAAAAAATAAAAGGAGTGAGAACTTCTGATCGATAAAAAACAGTTTCCATCGGCGTCTAGCTTTAAATGAATATGCTTTCCGAAAAAAAGACTTCCATAAAAAAAAAGACTTCCATCTTGGATTTTCTACATCAAGTCTCGAACATTTTACGGTATTTTCAAATGAAGACGCGAAATCATACAATAGTACACACCATGTCCACACACAAACACCACACAGTATAATTTTTCCAACTTTGCTACAGCCAAGAGGAAAATTCGTGAAAAAAAAAATCTTGGTTAAAACTTACATAAGATCATCCTTAAGGCAAACAATATTTTTCTACAAAGGGAGGGAAAGAGATGATGAGAAAGGCAAATACGGTATGATACAGACCGAAAACTGTGCTCCCAGAAAAGCCGGAAAATATCTTCTGGAATATCTTGACTATGCTTACGTAATCATACCTGATCCCGAAAACATTTTTTTTTCAGTATGTGGTCGCGAAATATATAGTTATTTAGGAAAAACTACTGTGCATATATTTATAAAACCAACAGTGAAGTAAATGCATCCCAAAATGCTGAAATACACAGACACACATACATGAAATTTCGGGTATACTTGCGTTTATGACATCCAAATATTCGTATATATACACTGTTTGCTCAGTAGAACTCCCCGGCGGCGGCGCAATGGTCTAAAGGCTGGTTTCTGACCGTTAGTCCGAGATGGGTCAGGGTTCGAATTTTGGTTGAGGCGCGGATGGTGCATTTGTTTTACGGCTCTGGCTTTCTTTCCATTTCCTAGAAACAATGGCCCTAAAATAGAGACGGGAGACTGCAAATAGCCCATTGAGTTGCTCACGGATGTCCTTAAATCTCCCAAATAAAAAACAACAACAACAAAAAAGACATACCTTGCGACACGAAGAAGAAGCTGACGTAGAGACCGGCAAGGTGTTACCTGATTATGCAAATAGTAAAAGTTTTGGAGAGATCGACCAAGTACACGCCGGCTGAGTAGAGCTTAAAGACGCAGCACGTACCGGTTCCTCTCAAGTAGAGTAGCTGTTTTGGTTATAAGGTCTTCGCGGATTATGCCACGCACACGCCAACGGGGCACTCGCAGAAGGACACACCTGTGCTCAGTTGACTGACATAGAGAGGCAGAGGATCGTCGATATGCGAGAGGTTGATATCAGTTTATGCGCAATTTCCGCAAATTGGCGCCGCAATGTGATACAGCCGTCCTAGTAACTGAGTGGTCTGAGGTGCCTGATTCTGAATACAGTTCGTGATGGGCCAAGGTTCAATTCCAAGATGAAGCATGAGTAGCGTGATTGTCCGGTGGCGTTGCTTCCTTCCCTTCCCTAAGTGCAGTGGTTGGTCCCAAATTAGGAATAGGCGACGTCTTTTGAATATTGGAGTTCCTCATGGTGGTTGTTAAGCCTAAAAACAAACATGATACGGCATCGCAACGTTACGGGTACAGATGTGCCCACCCAAATGATACTATGACGTGGTAATATTGGTAGATCACTCAACCCGGAACCTCCAGTTGCTACCACACCACAGGGTCCCAGGCTCCGTCATCGGGAATGGTGCAGAGATGACGACACTATATTGTGGAATCTATTTACAGACGAGTCTAGGTCCTGGTTTGGCGTTGCAGACAGCAGAAATGCGGTGACGTTTCCCGCAGCAGTACACTGATCATGTTACACGGGACAGTATCCTAAGCATAGATATTCTCCCATGGCAAAAAAATTCATAGAAGTGTGGGTGCTTACGGATACCCTACACCACCGGCGGTCAGTGGTAGCGGAATTGCAATAGATGCTTGCCTAATTAGTTGCTGCCTAGATGCCATAACCTTAGCGCACCGTTGTTGATCTCATGAAGACGGCCTTTATCTGCAAGCTCGTATAAGGTGCCGGCGGTGGAAGAACTCTGTATGGGACAAACATGAATAAAAGTAAGTACGCAACCTTCGCACGTCGTGTAATTTTTGATCGTTTACTATGAATTCAGCAGTTCTTTGAGACCTCTGAATTTTCGCACTATACGTCAACTACATTTCGGTTTTCCGATTTCCATGAACGCCAGTGTAAATACGGATAATCTTGGAAGCACTTACATTGTCTTGTACTGATGCTACGTACAACGTAGCACATTCAACTTTCAACGTGAAATGGTCGTTGGATGCCACATTGGAAAACTTCCTGTATGTGGCACTGCAAACTGGTTTAATACCTACATCTACTTTAAAATAGATGTAATTCGACGAATAGAAGACCAACGACAGTTCTACAATAAATGAATAAACCTCCCTCATAAGTTGCGCAAACACACGGACCGGGATCGAGAAACCCTGCCGAGGAGAATCTAAGAATCACGCTCACGTCTTCCGCAGTAGATATTTCTACCGAGATTGTAAATGCTACAGCTGTTCTTTATACTGTATATACACTATCTACCAACAAGTAATTGGACACCCCTGCAATCGATGATATCCGCGGTCCTGATACACGTCACGGCCGCCACCGTTAAATATCGTGTGGGAAACAACAACGCAACTAGTCGCATGCAAGATGCCACGCAGTTCGGAGCTCTCTGATTTCGAGAAAGGTGTAATCGTCGGGTATCACAGAAATGGCCGATCCATACGTGACATATCCTGCGAGTTGAAGTACCCAAAATCGACAGTGGCCTACGTGATTGGCAAGTGGAAGATGAGAGGTGACTGTCGGAATGTGCCCCGACCCGGCAGACCCACAAAACTAGGAGTTAGATACCGACGGGTGCTGGCCAGAGAAATTCGGAAGAACCGCACCAAATCGATGGGCCACATCCGCGAGGAGTTTCAATAGGCATCCGGGAGTGTTTTTCGATGAATACCATCCGTAAGGAAGCTCACATGCTCGGTTATCATGGACGTGCTGCCGCCCACAAGCCTTTGATCACTAAGTCCAATAGCGCTGCTCGGCTAACGTGGGGCAAAGAACGTCGACAGTGGACCGTTGAACAGTGGAAACAGGTTCTCTGAAGCGACGAATCAAGGTTCACCCTCTACTGTTCGGATGGCAGGGTCTGGGTTTGACGTCTGCCTGGAGAACGCCTCCTGCCGGAATGTATTGTGCCAACTGTGAAGTTCGGCGGCGGTGGAATTACGCTATGGAGGTGTTTCTCCTGGTATGGCACTGGACCCTAGGTCGCAATTCCTGGTAGACTCAACGCCGAGACCTACTGCACCATTTTAGATGACCATGCGCTTCCTACGTTGTGGCAGTTTTACGGGGTGGACCCATGTTACTTTTAGGATGACAATGCCACCTGTCATGTTGCGAGGTCCACGATGGCTTGGCATGGTGACAAAGGGGTTAATCGAATGGACTGGCCTGCGCAGAGACCGGATCTTAACCCTATCGAGCACCTCTGGGACGAGTTGGAGCTCCGACTTAACCACCGTACGAAATCAGTGAAGGAACTGACCTGTCTTCTCCAAGCCGAGTGGAAGAAAATACCGCTAGCCGTCATACAACGCCTGGTTGAGAGTATGCCCCAGAGGGTCGCAGCTGTAATCGCCGTTCGTGGAGGCTCCACCAACTATTAAAGGTAAATAAACTTCGTTTTCCTTTGCTATCACAGGTGTCCAATTACTTGTTGATAGATAGTGTATATACAGGGTGTATAGGAAAGTCCCTTTAGCCTGGAATAACTTGCGAACGGAGAGAAGTACAGTTATGCAAGTGAGATAACGGTATAGTAAAGCGACTACGCCCGATCGAATGCAACCGTTAGCAGCGCCCCTAGTAGAGAAATGCGGAAGTTAGCCATTGCAAGTCGAAAACGAAAAGAGATAGAGCAAAATTTCCAATTACAAAGTTGCAGAACATCAATTAATTAGTACAAAACGACATAAGACAAATTGTCGCCTTAATACCCTACAATGTCCAAAATCGATGCGCGACGATTCGAATCTGCATATTCAGATTTCGCAAATGTAGCCGTATGCAAATGCAGATTGTGACGTTGTACCGCACCTACTATATAAAAACCAGTAGCAGGATGTACCCTGATCAGAAGTTTAGGTCTACGTAAGCTGTGTGAGAATGGCGAGCTTGGATATTTGGGGTTACGTAAAAAATCAGGTGTATGCAACACCGCCTACAAGTTTGCTGGATCTACGTTGTCGTGTTACAGATGCTTGCAATAGTGTGACACCTTCCACGCTGAGGAATGTGCATGCAGAGTTACTTTCACGAATACAAATATGTATCGTGGGCAATGGCGAACTCTTTTACCACTGTGCGCCAGTTTGTCTTTTTTGTTTTTGTTTTGTCTGACGTCATCAAACTGTATTGACATAAGTACGCATTTATGCAACAAATTGTGTGTATTTGCTCATACCTATGCCCGTTCCCTTCAAACATTCAACAAAAGGTCGCGCATCATCGATTTCGGACATTTTAGGGTATTCAAGCGACAATTTATCTTTTCCGTGTGAAACAAATGTCGTGTTGTACTAATTAATTGATGCTCTACAACTTTATAATTGGAAATTTTGCTCTATCTCTTTTCGTTTTGCAATGGCTAACTTCCGCATTTCGCCACTAAGGGCGCTGCTATTGATTGCATTCGATCGGGCGCAGTCACATTACTATACCGTTATCTCACTTGCATAACTGTACCTCTATCCGTTCGCAAGTTATTCGAGGCTAAAGGGACTTTCCTATGCACCCTGTATATGGCACCGAATGAGGGTTCGGTGGTGGAGCGATGAATCTGCTTCATACAGTTTCTTTCCGATTGGGTTAGGCGATAGCTGAGAGAGTTGTTCTTTGAACACTACAGAGTTCCAGCTGTTAAGCTTGGTGGCGGTTCTAATGGTTTGGGGCTGTTTCAGTTAAATGTAACTTGCTCCATTGGTTGTTGTACCTAGAACTGTGAAGTCCAAACTCTTACATCGATGTTCTGGCCAATTCCGCGCTCCCTACACTGTAACAGTACTTCGATATGTACCACTGATTGTTTCAGAAGCACAATGCTGCATGGACACTGCAGCACCTGCATAATATGCTGCAGTGTTGCCAGCTCAAAGCCATGATCTTTGAATTGTCTAGCTCAACATCCGGATCTCAACCCAAGGGAACAACACCTCTGGGACATACGCGACGCTGAGTCAGGTCTCGACCACACCGACCTTCCTTCTCAGGTGAAAGCTTTGACATTTTGAATGTTCTTTGATTTGTATATAGCCCCCAAAATATTTTACCGTAACGAGAGAAAAATTTCCCAACGTTCTCATTTGACATATTTACTGTATTGTTATAAATATTAAATAATATGAATGAGTTTAAAATGCTTATAAAAACACTTCGGAAAGTGGAAAAAATATTGTACTTGATGTTATAGTACTTTTTGGGGCCGAGTAAGGGTTTAAACGACCACCGTGAACAACTCAACGTGGGCCATAAGCAATCGCTTGTACCTAATTTAGAGCCAGTGGTAATAGGGAAGGGAGAGTGACGGTGCCTTATGGTATACACGCCATCCATGCTTCCCCCGGGCACACTCAGATGAACGGTTAGAAGCCAGAGCTTAGACCACTGCGCCACCAGGGTGGCGTTATAGTATTTCGCACATGTAGTCTTTTCTATTTGCGTCAGTACTAAAGGAATAAAGCAATATGACTTTGATACTTCAGACTGTTCGGCATCTTGACAGACAATGAGACTAACATAAGAATCACACAATACTTCGGTGCTCCTTTGCGGTTGATGGCCAAAGAAAAGATATCATATTTGGAACATTGTAAATAAAAAGAGCAGTACTGCCTTGTGCCAGAAATAAATTGCAAAACGCATTAAGGAGTCATATTCTACTTATATATACTCAAAATAACATATTGCTTGCCGAATAGAAAAATATTAATTGATATACTTAGGTGCCAAGTTATGCGAACGGCCATGTGGTTTAAATATCAACTTCTTGACTTGAATTTTGTCTTTCTTGAAAACCAGATGCTCAAACTTAAGGATATGGAGAATTCTTTTGTCTAAGATTATAAAGTCTTACAAAGGAACCAATTTATACCACGACATAATAGTTTGGTTATGCATGGAGCACCCATGCAAACTTATTTTGCTATCACGTGAAACTTGTAGGAAGGTTACGTAGTTTTACGTGGATAAACAATCGAGCAAAACTTCAAATAATTCTTACCTTTTCACATTTAATATGATCCACTTGTCTACCGTCACTGCGTACGCAAAGAATTGGTCTCTTCTGCACACCTTCACCACAAACCGATCCAGTAGGGAGAACGCAGGAACTCCACGGCCCTAAAGACCAGCTGTGATGAAAACACGTCTCGTTAAGTACACATGGTCCTTCTTTCATCGGTGGTGGACAGGAATGTGAAGAATTCACGCTAGGTTGACGCAATATGGTTCTCCGGTGCAATCTTCTCTTCTCTGAACTGCAAGGCTTTCAAAGAAACGTACAAAAACAGGCTTAATGTACACGCTTAATACAGACTGTCAATACTTCATTATCAGCATATGTGTTAACGAAAAGGAAAACTCATAGTTGGTATGTTTACTTTACTTTCATTACTTTTACTATGGCAATTGATCGTGAATGGCAAAACATAACAGTCCATAACACCAGGATAAAATTTGTTTTCCAGGTTTTTTGAGTTCACTTATCCTGAGTGGAAATCCCCGAAACCTTCCCAATCCTGTAATTCTTAGGTGTTACCTGGAAGGAACTTATTCGAACAGAAAAGTGCTAGAAGCAAAGAAATAAATTTTGCAGCTACAGGACAGACAAAAGATATGAATCTCCCAGAATTTGCGTGATAACACTCTCGTTTTCTAAGTGCAAATCATGCATTCATTGCTTATCTAACTCTGCAACAGTAATTAAAAATACTTTTAGAAAACTTTACTTTGCAGTATATTTAATCTTGGAAGACAGTCAAACTGCTTCGTTTTGACTGTCGTGAATGACTGAGAACACACCAGGAACGACGTATTCTTATTGAAGGTAGCATCACTGCATTTCCTGTTATAGCATCTTCTTTTGAATGTATTAATATCAGAAGAGCGACGAAGTTCGCAAATTTTGTGGTCCGGATGCAGGAGTCATACACTGCAGCATAAAATTATTTGGAACACCTACCAAATAACATGATGGGCTGACCTTAGCGTACAAAACAGTCTCGATTTGATGTGGCATGGATTCAACGAGACACTGACTTCGTTCCACAGGTACGTCAAGCCAACACGGTGTGATGGCGTCCGTCATTTCTCGAAAGTTCGATGGAGGAGAATATCTGTTACGAATGACTCTTTTAATCTCGTTCTACAGGTGTTTAACATGGTTAAGATCCGGGGACTGTGGCGTACATTTTAGAACTTTGAAGTCACTGTAGTGCTTCTGGAATCACTGTGTGACGATTTGAGCCTAGTGACATGAAGCATTATCCTGCTAGAAGTAGCGCTATTCGCCAGGAAAAACCATTAACATGTACGTGGTGCACGGTCCGCAGTGACAGTGCTACAAATGCTGTTCCAGGGGTATTAAGGTACCGAATTGTTAAAGCTAGGCAGCTGAGGAATAATCAATTCGTGCTCTCATCGACGTATTTTGGCCAGTCCGTCTGTAACGTACCAGGAGATGTGACGTACCTGCCAGATGGACGCACACGACATAAAGGCAGATAGGAATCAGAATAAAACGTCCGCGTAGCTCAATTGGTAGAGCAACTTATTCCGGAATGAGGGGACCCGGGTTCGAATCCCGGCGTAGACTAAAAATGACGGAGAAATTTACTTCGTTATAATGGCGCCCGAACTATCCGGATGACCCGACCGTTCAAAATCTCGCAATGGTGTGATGTTATTTCCACACCGCGAGATAGAAGAGAATCCCTTCTCCAGCACTTCAAAATATATATATATATATATATCATCATCATCATCATCATTGTCAACCATTATCAATCCACTGCTGGACGAAGGTCTCCCCAAGTTTCCTCCACAACGGTCTGTCTTGTGCCAGTCTCCTCCATGTCATCCCTGCATACTTTCGAATTTCATCCACCCATCTCCCATGTGGTCTTCTTCTGGGTCTTTTCCTGTCCCTTGGAATCCAATCTAAAATTTCAGCTGTCCATCGATGATCTGTCCTTCTGGCAGTATGTCCAGCCCATTGCCATTTCAGGGATTTAACTCTGATCATGATGTCTTCCACTCTTGTCATTTTTCGGATCCACGAGTTCCTCTTCTTATCTCTCCTGGTTACACCAAGCATGCACCTCTCCATGCTTCTTTGAGTTGTCTGCAGCCTTTGTATGTCTCTTTTAGTTAAGGTCCACGTCTCTGCACCATACGTAAGCACTGGAAGGATGCATTGATCAAACACTTTTCTTTTAAGACATAATGGCATATTGCTCTTGAAAATTATGCTGTTTCTTCCAAAAGCTCTCCAGGCAAGTTTTGTACGCCGATTAATTTCTCCATCAATGTGACCCTCACTTGATATCTGCTGTCCAAGATAAACGTACGTGTCTGTTATCTCCAGCTTTTCTCCATCAATCGATAAATCTTCATTTCTTGTAAAAGCATTGAACATCACTTTTGTCTTCTGAAAGTTCATTTTTAATCCCACTTCTTTACTCTTGTCAGCAAGTTCCTGGATCATACTCTGCAGCTCTGATGGGGTAGTTGCAAAAATGACTACGTCATCAGCAAAACGAAGGTGGGTTAGATAATCTCCATTAATCTTTATCCCCTTGTTTTCCCAGCTCAGTGACTGAAAAACACCCTCCAATGTGGCATTAAAGAGCTTCGGAGATATGGTGTCACCTTGTCTCACTCCCTTTCCAATTTTTATGTGTGTTGTATTTTCAAACAGCCTAATCTTTGCACTTGCATTTTCATAGATGTTATTAATAATATTAATGTATGCATCTTCAATACCGCAGGTTTTCAGAGCCATTGTAACTGCTGATGGTTTCACCGAATCAAAGGCTTTTTCATAATCGATAAAAGCCATGCACAATGGAAGTTCATATTCCCTCGCTCTTTCAATTAGTTCTCTCAGCACGTGGATATGATCTATTGTGCTGTAGCCACTCCTGAATCCAGCTTGTTCTCTCGGTTGAGCCATGTCCAGTGTTACCTTCAAGCGGTGTGAAAGAACTTTAGTGAAGATTTTATAAACTACTGATAGGAGGCTGATAGGTCTGTAGTTTCCGAGATCCTCAATGTCACCTTTCTTATGTAGCAGGATCATTGTAGCGGTGTTCCAATCCTCAGGAATCTTTCCTTCATTAAGGCATCGAGTGAAAATTTGGGCGAGTACTGTTTCGATTTCTCCACTTGCTTCTTGTATGATGTCTACAGTAATTCCATCTTCTCCTGGAGCTTTTCCTCGCTTCATGTTCTTGATTGCATGTGCAACTTCTGCTGGAAGGACTGGAGGAACTCTGGTACTGGTATCTTTCATGATGTCTGGAGTGCATATATCATCCCTTTCATATAATTTGGAGTAGAAATCTTTCACTCTTGTCAAAATTTCGCCTCTATTTCTTGTTACAGAACCATCTTCTTTTCTCAGTGCCATAATCTGTTTTCTTCCCTTACTGAGATGTCCCTTTGCTATCTTTAGGCTTTGGTTGTTTTCAATTGCTTTCCTCACTAGTTCACAGTTGAATTTCCTTACGTCTTCAGTGATACTTTTTCTTACTGTCTTGCATAGCTCTATATATTCCACTTTGGAAGTCACATCTTCTTTAGTTGTCCTCATCTCTCTTCTTTTTTGCATCAACATTTTCGTTTTTCCTGATAATTTGTTCACATGCAACTTGTTCTTAGACCCAGCTAATTTTGTTGCTGTTTCCATAAGAGCTTTTGTTACTTTTCTGTTAACTTCAGAGATGTCCACTTCTTCCGATGTTAGGCCTTCTAAAGCAGAGAACCTGTTCTTCAGTTCTAACTTGAAGGTATTATGGTGTTTTTTAAGGTTGGTTATGTCAATAGATTTTGTTTGTCCTATGAGCTTGCCGCGTTCAAGTTTAGTGTTGAGGTGCATCTTACATCTCACCAATCTATGGTCACTACCTGTGTTGAACTTGTTTAGCACACTGCAGTCTTCTATGACGAATTTTTTGTTACACATAATAAAATCAATTTCACTTGTCGTCCCATTTGGATGTCTCCATGTCCATTTCCTGTGTGGCTTTTTCTTGAAGAAGGAGTTCAAGATGAAAAACCCTTCTGCCTCTGCAAACTCAACGAGAGTATTTCCACGCTGGTTTCTGTTGCCATGACCGAATTTACCTACCGAAGTTTCATTCTGTTGCCGTTGCCCTATTTTTGCATTGAAATCTCCCATAATTATTTTCAAGTGCTGCTTACCTTTATTATTTAGATGACAAATTTCCTCATAAAATTCTTCAATTTCTTCTTCAGGATGACTTGTGGTGGGTGCATAAGTTTGAATAATCTGAGCCTGGTATCTTTTCGAGAGTTGAATAACAAGTCGTGCAGCTCTGTCAGAGGAACTTTCAACTTCTACAACTTTATCCTTCAGTTTCTTGTTTATTATAAATCCAACACCACTAGTTCTGCCAGTATCTGTCCCACGATAGTAGAAGAGATGTCCACTTTTCAGTTCAATGAGATCTTCTCCTTTTCTCCTTACCTCACTTAGCCCCACGATGTCCCACTTGATCCTTTGTAGTTCCTCTTCCAATTCAAGAAGCCTTGAATCAGAAGATAGGGAGCGTCCATTGTAAGTAGCCAAGGTCAGCATCAGATGGCAGCCTAGTCCGGTCCTCCGGGGATTCTTAGCACCCTCTGCCTTCATGTCGCACTGGCCGCTGCCTTGGCCAGGTACATTCCAGCTGCCGGAGACTGAGGGCCAAGATTTAAGTTGTGGAATCATTTTGGAGGGGTTTGGCCATAACTCACCACGCTGGCCAAGCGGGTTGGTGAGTGTGGGATAGCATTTCCTCTGATCCCGATGGTATAGTTATACCGCTATGGGCGGTCGTCAGAGCCCCTTTAGTGGGAACAGGATGCACCACGAGAAGGCGGGGTTGGCATTTGTCAAGGAGAGGCTGTGATGTTACGCATCACCTGACCTTACATCCCATATATATATATATATATATATATATATATATATGGGGGAGATGATGTAACGTACCAGGAGATGTGACGTACCTGCCAGAATGACGCACACGACATAAAGGCAGATAGGAATCAGAATAAAACGTCCGCGTAGCTCAATTGGTAGAGCAACTTATTCCGGAATGAGGGGACCCGGGTTCGAATCCTGGAGCGGATAAAAATGACGGAGAAATTTACTTCGTTATACGTCGGCGAGTACTGCCTAAAAACGTGATTCATCTGCGCAGGTGACCTTTTCCCAATTCTCAAAAATCCAATTTTAGTTCTCAGACAACTGGTGATGAATTTGCCGGTTTTTAGCAAAGGCAAGAGGTACACGAAAAGGGCGTCTTCTGGTATAAACCATTCGCGCGATCGTGCGATTGGCTAGGTATGCTGAAATTGTAGTCTCGATATAGCTGTTTTACTGCGTGATTATTTGACGCAATGCAGCCCTTCTATTTTTCGTACAGTCATCTCCAGCCGCTGTTGCCCTCGGACATCGACTAGACCAGTCGTTTCCGCCCGCGGGAAGACCGCTGACTTATTGTTTGCGCTTGCACCAGTCATTGTAGTCTCAATGCACCTGTTCTTGCATAGCTGAGAAGGTGTGCAGTTTCTGTGATGCTTGCCCCTGTCTGCCGAGCTCCCATTGTCACGTCTCTTTCAAAGTCACTTAAATAACTAGTCTGCCCCATATTGCCTATATTTATGCTTCGGACATGTCTGAATTCTTTGCAGTGAGCTGCTGGCGCCTGTCAGCCCAGCTCCCACTATCATGTCTCTTTCAAAGTCACTTAAATAACTAGTCTGCCCCATATTGCCGATATTTATGCTTCAGACATGTCTGAATTCTTCTCAGTGAGCTGCTGGCACCTGTCACCCCAGCTCCCACTATCATGTCTCTTTCAAGGTCACTTAAATAACTAGTCTGCCCCATATTGTTGATATTTATGCTTCGGACATGTCTGAATTCTTTGCAGTGAGCTGCCGGCACCTGTCAGCACAGCTCCCACTATCATGTCTCTTTCAAAGTCACTTAAATAACTAGTCTGCCCCATATTTCCGATATTTATGCTACGGACATGTCTGAATTCTTTGCAGTGAGCTGCTGGCACCTGTCAGCCCAGCTCCCATTATCATGTCTTTTTCAAAGTCACTTAAATAACTAGTCTGCCCCATATTGCCGATATTTATGCTTCGGACATGTCTGAATTCTTTGCAGTGAACTGCTGGCACCTGTCAGCCGAGCTCCCACTATCATGCCTCTTTCAAAGTCACTTAAATAACTAGTCTGCCCCATATTTCCGATATTTATGCTTCGGACATGTCTGAATTCTTTGCAGTGAGCTGCTGGCACCTGTCAGCACAGCTCCCACTATCATGTCTCTTTCAAGGTCACTTAAATAACTAGTCTGTCCCATATTGTTGATATTTATGCTTCGGTCATGTCTGAATTCTTTGCAGTGAGCTGCTGGCACCTGTCAGCCCAGCTCCCACTATCATGTCTCTTTCAAAGTCACTTAAATAACTAGTCTGCCCCATATTTCCGATATTTATGCTTCGGTCATGTTTGAATTCTTTGCAGTAAGCTGCTGGCACCTATTAGCCCAGCTCCCACTATCATGTCTCTTTCAAAATCACTTAAATCACGAGTGTGTCCCACACTGTCACTATTTACGCTTCGTACATGTTTGCATTCTTTTCATTGAGCTGTTTAGAAAGCCATCTCAACATTATATTGCGCAGGTAAGTGAGGATGGCGCGTGTCTGATTGCTATTGGGTATTCCTAATAATTTGCTACTTCAGCGTAAACAACTTGCGCGACATTCTGGGATCTCGAACATTTCACCTTATGTTTTTCCTCTGTTGTTGATACAAGCCGGAGAGATTGGCCCTTTTGGAGTGCCACGACTACTTTATTGATACAACGTACAAGAAAAATATTTTGTACCTCGAACATTCATAAATCTTCGTAAAATAGATATACCATTTAGCAAAGACATTTTGAATTACTCCTATAAAAATTTCGAATTCTATATTTTGCATTCCAGTAGGATTCCCAGCTTTTTCAAAAAATAGTCTCCACCAAAATATAATAATTCAGAGAGGAACTCGGGTAGTACCTCTTCCGTAATAGGCAGTCATATCTATTTACCAGTGTGATTTATTCTGATACCAAATGGTAAAACTATGCTACAGAAATATTGTAACATCATAAGTTTTAGCCGCAATATTCAGATTGATGAGACGAGACGGAAAGCACCCTCAGCAAGTAGCAAGTTATGGTGAGAGCAAATAAAATTAATGAACTTAAGCGCAGTGAATCTTTTGCCGAATCGAATGCTATAAGACCGCGCGAGTTTTAAATTAATCAATAACAGAATATAATTTTCATGGGTTATCTGAATTTAAACTAGTTATTATTCAAGTTTTAACATTAACCTACAAAGTCATCCAATTGACATGATCTTCTGATGTAGAACTACGTCTTATGGTACGATACAGAATAGCGATGGATGCGACAAAATTGTGCAACTGATTCCAACTCGCAATAATTCCAGGGTTATCGGGGGCATGACAGCGTGATAGCGCATCGATGGCATTTAGTGACAATTATAAGTGGTGGTGCCTGTGTATCAATGGCAGTTCGTAACAGCGAGCCGAAGTGGATGGTCATTTTTGCACTCTGCGCCGCGAGTATACTTTTGTTTTCGTTTTCAATACTTCTACACTAAAAGTGATAAAACATTGATTTTGGTAACATAGTGGACTAGTTGCGTGAATTAAAAAAATTACAATGTTAACATAGTGGACTAGTCGTGTGAATTAAAAAAATTACAATGTTAACATAGTGGATTCGTTGTGCAAATTAAAAAAATATTACAATGTTAACATAGTGGACTAGTCGTGTGAATTAAAAAAAATTACAATCTTAACATAGTGGACTAGTTGTGTGAATGAAAAAAATTACAATGTTAACATAGTGGACTCGTTGTGCAAATTAAAAAAATATTACAATGTTAACATAGTGGACTAGTCGTGTGAATTAAAAAAAATTACAATCTTAATATAGTGGACTAGTTGTGTGAATTAAAAAAATTACAATGTTAACTAGTGGACTAGTCGTGTGAATTAAAAAAAATTACAATGTTAACATAGTGGACTCGTTGTGCAAATTAAAAAATATTACAATGTTAACATAGTGGACTAGTCGTGTGAATTAAAAAAAATTACAATCTTAATTAACATAGCGGACTAGTTGTGTGAATTAAAAAAATTACAATGTTAACATAGTGGACTCGTTGTGCAAATTAAAAAATATTACAATGTTAACATAGTGGACTAGTCGTGTGAATTAAAAAAAATTACAATCTTAACATAGTGGACTAGTTGTGTGAATTAAAAAAATTACAATGTTAACATAGTGGACTAGTAGTGTGAATTAAAAAAATTACAATGTTAACATAGTGGACTAGTAGTGTGAATTAAAAAAAATTACAATGCTAACATAGTGGACTAGTCGTGTGAATTAAAAAAATACAATGTTAACATAGTGGACTAGTTGTGTGATTAAAAAAATTACAATGTTAACATAGTGGACTAGTCGTGTGAATTAAAAAAATTACAATGTTAACATAGTGGACTCGTTGTGCAAATTAAAAAAAATATTACAATGTTAACATAGTGGACTAATCGTGTGAATTAAAAAAATTACAATGTTAACATAGTGGACTAGTTGTGTGAATTAAATAAATTACAATGTTAACATAGTGGACTAGTCGTGTGAATTAAAAAAAATTACAATGTTAACATAGTGGACTCGTTGTGCAAATTAAAAAAATATTACAATGTTAACATAGTGGACTAGTCGTGTGAATTAAAAAAAATTACAATCTTAATATAGTGGACTAGTTGTGTGAATTAAAAAAATTACAATGTTAACACAGTGGACTAGTCGTGTGAATTAAAAAAAATACAATGTTAACATAGTGGACTCGTTGTGCAAATTAAAAAAATATTACAATGTTAACATAGTGGACTAGTCGTGTGAATTAAAAAAATTACAATCTTAACATAGTGGACTAGTTGTGTGAATGAAAAAATTACAATGTTAACATAGTGGACTAGTCGTGTGAATTAAAAAAAATTACAATGTTAAACTAGTGGACTCGTTGTGCAAATTAAAAAATATTACAATGTTAACATAGTGGACTAGTCGTGTGAATTAAAAAAAATTACAATCTTAACATAGTGGACTAGTTGTGTGAATTAAAAAAAATTACAATGTTAACATAGTGGACTCGTTGTGCAAATTAAAAAAATATTACAATGTTAACATAGTGGACTAGTCGTGTGAATTAAAAAAAATTACAAGCTTAATATAGTGGACTAGTTGTGTGAATTAAAAAAATTACAATGTTAACATAGTGGACTAGTCGTGTGAATTAAAAAAAATTACAATGTTAACATAGTGGACTCGTTGTGCAAATTAAAAAAATATTACAATGTTAACATAGTGGACTAGTCGTGTGAATTAAAAAAATTACAATCTTAATTAACATAGCGGACTAGTTGTGTGAATTAAAAAAATTACAATGTTAACATAGTGGACTCGTTGTGCAAATTAAAAAAATATTACAATGTTAACATAGTGGACTAGTCGTGTGAATTAAAAAAAATTACAATCTTAACATAGTGGACTAGTTGTGTGAATTAAAAAAATTACAATGTTAACATAGTGGACTAGTAGTGTGAATTAAAAAAATTACAATGTTAACATAGTGGACTAGTAGTGTGAATTAAAAAAAATTACAATGCTAACATAGTGGACTAGTCGTGTGAATTAAAAAAAAATACAATGTTAACATAGTGGACTAGTTGTGTGATTAAAAAAATTACAATGTTAACATAGTGGACTAATCGTGTGAATTAAAAAAAATTACAATGTTAACATAGTGGACTCGTTGTGCAAATTAAAAAAATATTACAATGTTAACATAGTGGACTAGTCGTGTGAATTAAAAAAAATTACAATGTTAACATAGTGGACTAGTTGTGTGAATTAAATAAATTACAATGTTAACATAGTGGACTAGTCGTGTGAATTAAAAAAATTACAATGTTAACATAGTGGACTCGTTGTGCAAATTAAAAAAATATTACAATGTTAACATAGTGGACTAGTCGTGTGAATTAAAAAAATTACAATCTTAATATAGTGGACTAGTTGTGTGAATTAAAAAATTACAATGTCAACACAGTGGACTAGTCGTGTGAATTAAAAAATACAATGTTAACATAGTGGACTCGTTGTGCAAATTAAAAAAATATTACAATGTTAACATAGTGGACTAGTCGTGTGAATTAAAAAAAATTACAATCTTAACATAGTGGACTAGTTGTGTGAATGAAAAAAAATTACAATGTTAACATAGTGGACTAGTCGTGTGAATTAAAAAAATTACAATGTTAACATAGTGGACTCGTTGTGCAAATTAAAAAAATATTACAATGTTAACATAGTGGACTAGTCGTGTGAATTAAAAAAAATTACAATGTTAACATAGTGGACTAGTCGTGGGAATTAAAAAAAATGACAATAACATAGTAGAGTAGTCGTGTGAATTAAAAAAATATATAATGTTAACATAGTGAACTAGTCATGTGAATTAAAAAATACAAGGTTAACATAGTGGACTAGTAGTGTGAATTAAAAAAAATGACAATGTTAACATAGTGGATTAGTCACGTGAATTAAAAAAAAATTACAATGTTAACATAGTGGACTAGTCGTGTGAATTAAAAACAATTATAATGTTAACATAGTGGACTAGTCGTGTGAATTAAAAACAAATTACAACTGCAACTGTTAGCAATAAGAGTAGATGGTAATGTAACCGTACTTTATTATTATTGTTCCGCTTAAATACTTTTAAACGATACCGCCAAATCCGGTGATCTTGCACGTCACTTATACCATTGATGTCCCATAAAAGTGGAACCATACCACCAACAGCAAAAACTTTAATCAGAATTTCCTTCGCAGATTTATAGAATTAGCGGGAAAAAACATCAAAATGCCACGAGAATGCGAAGTTGAGCTCAGAAAGGAGCTGCGGAAACTGAAAAGACTGACAGAACTGGAAATTTGTGGACCCAAGAAGCCCCGAACTACCAACGCCGAGCATCCACGATCTTATCACAGACACAAGACAGGGCATACGTAGTTCTACATTTAAACGCAGCAGGCGAATCCACTTCGGCCCCAACGGTTTCTTTTTAAGCATTTTAAAAATTGCGAACATTGTTCCTCTAAATTTTTAAGAACATGGATCTCTTTACTTTTCTTTATTGTTTTAGCCAATTTGTATATCTTTACAGAAATTATTTCTTCCTTAAGTGAGGTATTTTTCAAATTTCAGCACTAATTAATTATTAAAACCGTATATTTCTGTAGTTTCTTTTATTTTTAAACTAAATGCACTGAAACCTCAGCACTAATTCAGTACACATATATATTTTCACAGGTTGTTTTGCTAATTAAATGAGTGACACTTCAATCTCACCACTAATTAGTCGGCGAGAGTACATCGTTTCTAACATTTTTCAATTTAAATGTGCTGACGCCTAATTAAAGGAGTTATACTTTAATCTCGGCACTAATTACTCGGCGAGAGTACATCGTTTCAAACATTTTTTAATTTAAATGCGCTGACCTAATTAAACGAGTTACACTTTAATCTCAGCACTAATTAGTCGGCGAGAGTACATCGTTTCAAATATTTTTCAATTTAAATGTGCTGACGCCTTAGTATCAAACAATAAAAGAATGTCCCTTCAAAATAATATTACTTTATTTTTTAACTACATGCACTACAGTGAAAATGCACTGTATTTAAGTAAAGACATATTTTTACACGAACTGTTTGCTTTGTTTTTTATTTAACTTAAACGATTGATTGATTTTTATGTCGCAAGGGCCATATCTGGCCAAAGAGCGCTTAGCTTAAAAGCTCTAGCGATTAAGTGTTAACATAATCAATAATTGCATAACCTTCCGTAAAGACCTGTTTTATTAAGATAGCATTAGACTTATCATATCTCACAAATTCTAGTGCTTAAGTGATCTAGGAAATAATTTGGAAAAAAGTGGTTATATATAAGCCTTAAATTTTCAGCAAACCGGAATCAAGCTGCTTACCTCCGTGCATTCAACCCACTGCGTCCAAGGGGAGACCACGCATTCTCCAGGGCAAAATACCTGACAGGGTTCTGTGGTTGTTGGCCGTAACTGAGGATCACATCGCATTTCATCTACTTCTTCCATCAATCGCTTTTCAATACATCTAAAATGACAAACATGCAGTAAACATTACTTCACCTAACAACAGATAAGCGATGTTTTGAACAATTCGTAATAACTAATACCAAAAGTTTAAAACTTCGTACTGTATCAGGAAAACAACAAAAAAAAAAAAACAAAAAAAAAAAAAATGAGGAATGATTTTCAGTAGTCTCAAGATAGGATCTCGGGGTTCGCGCTGCCGATCGCATTCTCGACGGAAAAAACAAAACAAAACTTTTTTTTGTTTTTTGTTGAAGGTTTAACGACCACCGTGAACAACTTAATGGGCTATAATCAGTCGCCCATCCCTAATTCAGGGTCAGTGGTTCCAGCGAAGGGCCAGAGCAAGTGCCGTAAGACAAACACAACATCCATGCCTCACCGGAATTCGAACCCGGACCCTTCTCGGACGAATGGTCATAAGCCAGCGCTTAGACAACTGCGCCACAGGGGCGGCAAAAAAAAAAATCCTTTTGGCGATGGGGAAAAAAAAAAGTGTTGGCGGAAATATTGGCGATTACCTTTTTGTACTGTTATAACATTTTAACGAACACAAATTGAAATTGGCGAATGAGTTGGTGAAAACTTTAAGAAAGCCAGAGCAACCCCTGGGATCTGATTTAATGTTTAACACAGCCAAAGAGGAAGAAAAAATTACCTGGAAAAATGCACGTTAAGGATATTTTGAAGAATAGTTTTCCCACACTACTGGAAACCAAGATAACTACGTCGCACCATGAATATGCACTCCGTGTTCGAAAATAGGTTGTAGTGTTTTTAGTTAAAATTGTAATAGTCTTTAGTTGAAGTTTCTCAAAACCCAAACCTTTGCCGGTGGCAAACTCGCATTCTTCTGCTCCGGAGCCAAATGCTTTCGCAATTAAGCTACATCAGCTACGGCTTTTCACTGCTACTTGCCGTCTTGACATGTCCGTCATCCCTGTATTACGTCCCATATATTCTCCGCTTTGGAACAGGGAGGGGCACGAAATAGAACGTTTCGGGGCCGCTGCAAACCATGCTTGAAGTAACTCTCTGTAGAAGAAGGATTTCTTATTAATTCCATGTGAAAGAAACATCACACATTTTTCGAAGTGAAGGAATAATTTTCATTAATTCCAGATAACGTGTGGAAGGAACATCACACATTTTTTGAAGAACCCACTGGCTAAAAATCCATTTTTACGTTCGGGCGCCAATACGAAACCAAAAGTTTTGCAGGTGGTGGGTTGAAATCCACATTATTCTGCTCCGGAACCGAATGCTTTCCCAATTAAGCTACACCGCTTAAGGCTTTTCACTGCTATTTGCCGTCTTAACATGTCCGTCATCCCTGTAGTACGGTCACATATATTCTCCGCTTTGGAAAGGGAGGGGCACGAAATCGCACGTATCGGGGCCGCCGCAAACCATGCTTAAAGTAATTCTCTGTAGAACAAGGAGTTCTTTTCAATTCCAGACGATGTGTGGAAGAAACACCACATATTTTTCGAAGCGAAAAAAGGATTTCATTAATTCCAGATGATGTGTGGAAGGAACATCACACATTTTTCGAAGAACCCACTGGCTAGAAATCAATTTTTACGTTCGGGCGCCAATACGAAACCCAAAGTTTTGCAGGTGGTGGACTGAAACCCACATTATTCTGCTTCGGAACCGAATGCTTTCCCAATTAAGCTACACTGGTTAAGGCTTTTCACTGCTACTTGCTGTCTTGACATGTGCGTCACATCTGTAGCACGTCACGTACAAAGGCGGTTCCATAAAACTGAGAGTCATTATTTTTGAGTTGGCAACAGTGTGAAGGGGAAAAATAACCACGCAGACAACTAACTGAATTAAGGAAGTATCAATGGCAACAGTTATTAGCCGGGGTAGACGATTCTGGTTTTGTGCAGTTGTTTAAGGTACGTCTGCATTTTGCCATACAGCTATGGAGGTGAGTGATTCAGAATTAAGAAGTGAAATGCGTTGTGCGATAAAATGTTGCTATCGTTTGGGTAAAATGGCTCCAGAAACAGTTGATTTAATGAAAACATCTTACAAAGATAAATGTTTGGGTGAGTCAACGATTTTTCGATGGCACCATGATTTCAAAAAATGACGTTTGTCGGAACAAATCGCTCCTAGGCCTGGTCGACCTGAAAGTGTTGTTACGGAGCGTATTGTTAACACTGTTTAGGCAATCCTGCAAGAAGATCGACGAATGACCTGTGAAGACACAGCGGCGACAACTTATTTCAAAAACGTCGGAATTCCGCATTCCACGCGAAATTTTTCGATGGCACCATGATTTCAAAAAATGACGTTTGTCGGAACAAATCGCTCCTAGGCCTGGTCGACCTGAAAGTGTTGTTACGGAGCGTATTGTTAACACTGTTTGGGCAATCCTGCAAGAAGATCGACGAATGACCTGTGAAGACACAGCGGCGACAACTTATTTCAAAAACGTCGGAATTCCGCATTCCACGCGAAATATCACTGCTGCATCGTGTGTGTTCCAGATGGGTTCCTCATCACCTGACGAGAGAACAAATATAATTGTTCTGTTATGTTAGTAATTAATATGCTAATAAATATCAGCCAGAGTTCAGGTGTGTCATGAGTGGAAAACAAATGATCGCAAAGGATCGAAACTTTCTAAACACAGTAATAACTGCCGATGAAACATGGGTTCACTATTTCGACCCCTTCACGAAGCGCACAACGAGTGTCTGGAAACACACAGGCTCGCCTCCTCTGAAAAAAGTCCGCCAAACCAAATCAGCTGGGAAGGTGATGATGATAATTTTCTTTGATCATTAAGGTGTAGTCTACCAGAGTGCCGTTCCACCACAAATTACTCTCACTACTGAGCATTACATTTCAGTCTTGAAGCGTCTGCGAAGACACATATCGGTTAAGCGACCGGAAGTGGTAGTCAAGTGGACCCATTTCATTTCATTTCATTTCATTTTATTATTTCTGCTGTTACAGGTTATTGAATAATGATAACAATTATTGACAGTTATAAAATAACAGCAAGGAAGCTCCGGGAAAAGATCTCATTGAGTCCTGTCTAAGCCCGGAGCTCCCTAGCACATATTAACGCTCGCCCACATGTGGCTGCTTGTGTTCAACAATTTCGTAACACAATTAGAATTCATGCAGCAGCCTGCCTACAGTCCTGACCTCGCCGTGTGCGACTTCTGGTTGTTTCCAACAATGAAGGAGAAGTTCAGTGGCGCGACATTCAACACAGATTCTAACGTTATTCAAGCTGTACAGGGGTCGCAAAGCAGCTTCCACGAAACGCCTTCACCACGTGCTTTGAAAAGTGGGCTGAGCGATGGGACAGTTGCATATCAGCGGAGGGAAGATACTTTAAGAAAGAATAACTTATATTTTGTTGTATCTACATTTCTTTATTTTGTGTGATTTTACTCTCATTTTTTTTTTAGTTTTTACGGAACGGCCGTGGTATTAATACATCCCCTCCCTTGAAAAGGGCGGGGACACGAAATAGCACGTTTCGGATCCGCCGCAAAACATGCTTGAAATAATGTTGAAGAAATCTGTAGAAGTCTGTTGTCTGTAGAAGAAGAAATTCTGGTTAATTCCAGACGATGTGCGGAATAAGCATCACACAATTTTCGAAACGAAGAAATTCTCATTAATTCCAGACAAAGAAAGGGAGGAACATCACACATTTTTCGAAGAATCCAACACCCAGTAGGGCGTCAATGAGCAACCCAAATTTCTGCTGGTGGCGGAACTCGAATCTTTCTGTTACGGAGAATGTTTTCCTAATTAAGCTACACCGACTAGGGTTTTTTTTCCTGCTATTTGCCGTTGCGTCACAAATTGTTGCTAAGGTACACTTGTTGTACATAAACCAAACTAGAAATAGCTAAGTGAATAAACCGCCAGTGTGAAAAGTATCAGTAAACTTACCTACTATCAACTGATTGTTTATTTTCCACGAAAAGAAGTTTCAGCATCCCATACATTTCAGTCCACTATTTTCAGGTCCCGATTAATCAAATTGACTCTTAATATCAACTGCATTTATACACATAAAAATCTCTACCATATAGTTATAACACCTTATTAATCTACAACAAGCTTTTCACCTCTCCGTTATTCCATACTACATGTCACATTCAATGTAGACTATTTTCTATAAGCTGTTCAAAAAAATACACAACTGCCGTTCAGTAAGAAAAATCTTTAACCAAGAAGTAACTAAATTTACATAAGAAACAGAGACACGAATAAAGGAAACTTAAATTAGACGGTCACGGTATGCTTTAAAAATTTCCAGTAAACAAAAAGGTAGAAGAAGAAATCGAAAAACAAACTTACAGACGGTTCTCAACTAACGTTAACGTCGACTATTATGCAACCAATAAGGCGCAACTAGTCAATGTAATGTGCATGATTCCATGTTCCATTCTCTCACGTGCTTGCGGCATTCATATTGAGACTCGTTCCTTTGTTTTTGTCAGATTGCTACTATACTGCTGTCCATGTTCACTTTACAGTTCGAATTGCTTTACTGGCACCCCCCCCCCCAAAGGAAAACTGAGAAGGCAGTGATAAAAGGCACATTAACCAGTGGCGAACTAGCATGGGGGCGACTGTCCCCTCTCCCCCCGTTCATTGAATGAACAAAACATCTTTTTGTAAAAATATGCTGATAAAATATTCAATTTTCGTGATAAAATTCAATTGAAAAAAGTTTTTTATGAATATTAAAAAAAGCGAACAATGTAATTGTGTTCTACAAATGCAAAACTAATCGAGATGATCTTTAGCAGTCCCCGGTGTTGCAAGGTCCTATGTAATATGCACTATACTGAAAGAAGTCAGCGGACACCCCTTCAAAAGCAAAGAAACGGATCCGCTGCGTTGTTAAGATGCGCGGTACAGCTGCACACGGTATAAAATCAAGCCTGCAGCTGACCGCGATCATATCGTACTGTGAGGTTCAGTGAAAATGTCGCGGCGGACGAGAACTGACTTTAAGAAAGGAAAGATTATTGGGTGTTATATTAGTGGGTTGTCCAAATGAGAAACCGAGAGGCGTTTAAACATACCAAAGCCAACTGTTGCACGGCACTAGCAGTGTTCCTGCAGAGTCTGCCGGTAACGGTGCTTGAGACCTGAAGTACAATTTAGTTGGCCGCGGCACCAGGTGAGAATCTCAGGTGCACTGCTGCACTCAAAGAGTCACACCAGAACATAAAAATGAAAAGTTGAAGAATGACCCGAAGCATAAGGCTTGGGTGAATCCACCGTGTGAACAAAATAACAACAACAAATAAAAAATAAAATAAACTAAAAAAATGATACTTTGGGATCAGAGTTGTGATGAGGTTCACCCGCAATCACCAATTCGTGACTGAGTGTAGTGGTCCCGATCTTACTCCGGTACATTCAATCCCCAACCAGCCAGTACAACACTCACTTTCGCAAATAACACATGATTCTCAAATACACAACACAACATTTAATAACCTTCTGCGAGATTTAAACAGATACGGCGCTCTCTAGGCGCATAGACAATTGCCCCTCTTATGTGGGCAGCATACGGTGTCACACATTACTGTCGGAAGACACAAGCCGACTGAGTCTCCACCGGACTATCTGAACAAGAGATACTACTCGTTTACACACTAAATAGAGCTGCAGGTGATATTCATATACAATTGCTTAGAGAATGAAAAAAAAAATTATATGCAAACGATCACATTAAAAATACTCGCGACACAAAATACACAAGCATGTTAATTTGCGGTATAAGATTATAGGTGCGAAATACTGCCAAAGTTAATTAACTAAATCTAATAAGCATGCACATGCAGATCCCTTCCCCGCTCGCTTTGGCCCTGAACCAAAGTTAAAAGAAACTGTCCCGCCCAGCGGAATTTGTGGCGGCCACACCCTGTCCCTTATTCATGTAAAAAAAATAATCAGGAAATGGGCCCTGTAAGAAATTGAAATCTGTATGTGCAGGTATTTCCACTGAGGTTCAGTCACTCAGCATTATTGCATCTATGTCCATGCAGCTTTGGGTGTCGGGATGGCACAAGTTCGCAGATGTGCGAAGAAAGAAAAAAAAAAAGGAAATATTCATCTACTTACAGTTACGTGACTTTGCTGTGCAAATCCGTTGTGCATCACATAATATCACACGACAAAAAAAAAAAAAACACACACACAGACACTTGCACCATGTGGCAGCACCGATGATTCAACACTTCACTTTGACGCTTGATGTAAATGAAGCACACAATTAAAAATGGTAATATCACGCCGCACTTTGTTGCAATGACTAGAGTGCACACTGATCTATTCTCGTGACGATTTGAAGGTGGCCGTTAAGCAAAATAGGCCCTCTCACATCTGCTGTTGCGGTTTCCAAGATTGATTTTCTGTGTTCCTGGGATATGATTTTTGTTGTCGTGAAGAAATAATTGTGAACGTCAACTGCTTGGAGAGTGGCACGCCCTCACTTCCGCTGCTGCTATAGAGTAGATTCCGTCCGTCGCTACCTTCCGTCCTTTTTGACCGTTCATTCCCAATTCAGTCAGTTCCTTTCCGTTAGCAAACCATCTACCCTGCCTGAGTACGCAGTTCAAATATGCCACTCGCAGGTTTTGTTTCCATTTTTTTATCGAGTTGCGACCGCTAGCCCTGAGATTAATTTTCTCGGCCGAGCGAAATCAGACGTGCTTTTACCTTAAGCGTATATCGGCAACTCAACATTTCACCTGTATATTTGTTAGGTATCGAAGCCACAGCTCTTACGCTCATATTTTTCTTTCGCCATGTTTTTTATCCCGTCGCACTTACACGTAGTGGCTTCGCTGCTTACGTGACCACACACACGCACACATGGGGCCTCGCTTCGCCCCGTAAGACAAGCGCGTCTCTTCACTTCCTCCACAGTAGGGGATGAATGGGGGTGACGATTCCACACTGCAGTGGTTGGCATCCGAACCCGACTTTGCATGGCTTCGCTTCTCATTGGAATGAGTCTCCACCGGACTATCTGAACAAGAGATACTACTCGTTTACACACTAAATAGAGCTGCAGGTGATATTCATATACATCTGCTTAGAGAATGAAAAAAAAAATTATATGCAAACGATCACATTAAAAATACTCGCGACACAAAATACACAAGCACGTTAATTTGCGGTATACGATTATAGGTGCGAAATACTGCCAAAGTTAATTAACTAAATCTAATAAGCATGCACATGCAGATCCCTTCTCCGCTAGCTTTGGCCCTGAACCAAAGTTAAAAGAAACTGTCGCGCCCAGCGGAATTTGTGGCCACACCTTCTCCCTTATTCATGTAAAAAAATAATCAGGAAATGGGCCCGGTAAGAAATTGAAATCTGTATGTGCAGGTATTTCCTCTGAGGTTCAGTCACTCAGCATTACTGCATCTATGTCCATGCAGCTTTGGGTGTCGGGATGGCACAAGTTCGCAGATGTGCGAAGAAAGAAAAAGGGAATATTCATCTACTTACAGTTTCGTGACTTTGCTGTGCAAATTCAGTGTGCATCACATAATATCACACGACAAAAAAAAAAAAACGCGCACACACACACAGACACTTGCACCATGTGGCAGCACCGATGATTCAACACTTCACTTTGACGCTTGATGTAAATGAAGCACACAATTAAAATGGTGATATCACGCCGCACTTTGTTGCGCTGATGCGAGTATACACGGATCCACTCTTGTGAAGATTTAAAGGTAGCCGTTAAACAAAATAGCCTCTCTCACATCTGCTGTTGCAGTTTCCGAGACTGATTTTCTGTGTTCCTGGGAAATGATTTTTGTTGTCGTGAAGAAATAATTTTGACCATCAACTGCTTGGAGAGTGGAACCCATTCAATTCCGCTGCTGCTATAGTAGATTCTGTCCGTCGCTACCTTCCGTCCTTTTTGACCGTTCATTCCCAATTCAGTCAGTTCCTTTCCGTTAGCATAACATCTACCCTGCCTGAGTACGCAGTTCAAATATGCCTCTCGCAGGTTTTGTTTCCATTTTTTTTATCGAGTTGCGACCGCCAGCCCTGAGATTAATTTTCTCGGCCGAGCGAAATCAGACGTGCTTTTACCTTAAGCGTATATCAGCAACTCAACATTTCACCTGTATATTTGTTAGGTATCGAAGCCACCGCTCTTACGCTCATATTTTTCTTTCGCCATGTTTTTATCCCGTCGCACTTACTCGTAGTGGCTTCGCTGCTTACGTGACCACACACACGCACACATGGGGCCTCGCTTCGCCCCGTAAGACAAGCGCATCTCTTCACTTCCTCCACAGTAGGGGATGAATGGGGGTGACGATTCCACACTGCAGTGGTTGGCATCCGAACCCGACTTTGCTTGGCTTCGCTTCTCATTGGAATGACCACTGTCCACTCGCAGACTTCTTAATTTCCCTGTAACTTGGCTTTCATTAGGCCAAACAGTCGCTGATTTCCATTACGCTCCAGCCTAGAAATTTCTGCGTTATCACGCGGATTTAGGCATTCTGCTGTCTTTATGGCAAACTGGCATCTCCAGCTGCCTCGAGTTGTCGCCATTTCTTACCAAATGCGGGGAGGTTTGCTGCTTCATTTTTCCCAATTCATTTTGCTGCAGATCCAAGGCATCCAGCCTTTCACATCGGAGAGCATACAGACAACTAACTTTCTTCCTTATTTTCACGCTAAGTGCGAAATCTTATTTTTCTGCACGGACCACATAGAGAGCAATTGTTGGCTCGAAAATGCCCCAAACAATCGACGAATTTACGATTATTCGCTAAACCTTTTGTCCCCATCTTCATTTATTTACTCAAGTGGACCCCTCTTCGAAAGGTACCATTCCGTGTTGCTTAGTTTCCCGTCAGCTGCGCCCTGATATTTATGACCTAACAGAGCTATTCTGAGACCACCCAGCCAGAGAGAGAATTCTTCGCCTCTTTTCTTTTCCAAACCCCCAGATAAAACTTTATCTGCTGTTTACACTTTTAAACTCCAATCAAGCCTCGAACATAATTAATACTTAATTAATTTCACACATCAACCACGACCATTAATTACTAAATTAATGGCGGGGGTGGGTCGTAACATCGGCCCCTCCTCAAGAAATCCAGAAGTCCTCTTCTGGGCCTATCGCTTTGCTCTTATCAATTTCCAGAGCCACCATTGAGTGCTACCTTTTCCCACAGGTAGAAACAATTCGAAATGGCAAAAATATTGCGTTTCTGGCCTTCAAGAGCATTGGAGCGACTTCCTAATTATCCCGCAATTTTGTTAATTAATTTAGAGAACATCCGAAAGAAAAAAAAAAAACAACGTAAATGAGAAATAAATAAAAAACCTGAACTGTAAAAGAACATGTGAGCCTGCCGAACTGTGATTCCTAGCTGCCTTATACAATACGCGACATGGCGGACAAATTTTAAAGTTTTCTTCAGGTTTTAGGATGGGGAGGGGGTGTCCACTGTAACATTCCATCCCCCCATGAAAGAAAAAAAAGGGATGACTGGATGAAGTTTATTCATCCAATCATTCTATTTTTTTTTTTTAACTGTAAACACTCAACCCTTTCCCACCGTCGCAAGGCACCTAATTCCGAACTTAAGTGCCCTGAGAGCGGAAGGAAAGTTTAAGGATTTCATCACACGTTCATTGCTACCCGTCGAGATAGGCGGAAAGAAAATTCAAATATGAGGCATAGCTTCGGGAATCCACGTGACTCGCAGATGACAATTTCTTCGTGTTAGCCATTTTGTTTTTCTTACCCACTAAAATTATGGCAGTTCTTAGAAAACAGCTTAAGGCTTACTTAATGCTAAATTATACAAAATTCGCACCGAACAAAACTAAATAAAAATAGTAATGGCAGTCAATTCGCACTTATTTTACGAACATGAGTGTTGTTCCGCTAGTTGCAAAATATAGGTATCGATCCTGGGACAAGGGCACCATTAATGTTGCACGGCACTAGCAGTGCTCCTGCCGAGTCTGCCGGTAACGGTGCTTGAGACCTGAAGTACAATTTAGTTGGCCGCGGCACCAGGTGAGAATCTCAGGTGCACTGCTGCACTCAAAGAGTCACACCAGAACATAAAAATGAAAAGTTGAAGAATGACCCGAAGCATAAGGCTTGGGTGAATCCACCGTGTGAACAAAATAACAACAACAAATAAAAAATAAAATAAAATAAAAAAAATGATACTTTGGGATCAGAGTTGTGATGAGGTTCACCCGCAATCACCAATTCGTGACTGAGTGTAGTGGTCCCGATCTTACTCCGGTACATTCAATCCCCAACCAGCCAGTACAACACTCACTTTCGCAAATAACACATGATTCTCAAATACACAACACAACATTTAATAACCTTCTGCGAGATTTAAACAGATCCGGCGCTCTCTAGGCGCATAGACAATTGCCCCTCATATGTGGGCAGCATACGGTGTCACACTTTACTGTCGGATAACGCAGCCGACTGAGTCTCCACCGGACTATCTGAACAAGAGATACTACTCGTTTACACACTAAATAGAGCTGCAGGTGATATTCATATACAATTGCTTAGAGAATGAAAAAAAAAATTATATGCAAACGATCACATTAAAAATACTCGCGACACAAAATACACAAGCACGTTAATTTGCGGTATACGATTATAGGTGCGAAATACTGCCAAAGTTAATTAACTAAATCTAATAAGCATGCACATGCAGATCCCTTCTCCGCTAGCTTTGGCCCTGAACCAAAGTTAAAAGAAACTGTCCCGCATAGCGGAATTTGTGGCCACACCTTCTCCCTTATTCATGTAAAAAAAATAATCAGGAAATGGGCCCGGTAAGAAATTGAAATCTGTATGTGCAGGTATTTCCTCTGAGGTTCAGTCACTCAGCATTACTGCATCTATGTCCATGCAGCTTTGGGTGTCGGGATGGCACAAGTTCGCAGATGTGCGAAGAAAGAAAAAGGAAATATTCATCTACTTACAGTTTCGTGACTTTGCTGTGCAAATCCAGTGTGCATCACATAATATCACACGACAAAAAAAAAACGCGCACACACACACAGACACTTGCACCATGTGGCAGCACCGATGATTCAACACTTCACTTTGACGCTTGATGTAAATGAAGCACACAATTAAAATGGTGATATCACGCCGCACTTTGTTGCGCTGATGCGAGTATACACGGATCCACTCTTGTGAAGATTTAAAGGTAGCCGTTAAACAAAATAGCCTCTCTCACATCTGCTGTTGCAGTTTCCGAGACTGATTTTCTGTGTTCCTGGGAAATGATTTTTGTTGTCGTGAAGGAATAATTTTGACCATCAACTGCTTGGAGAGTGGAACCCATTCAATTCCGCTGCTGCTATAGTAGATTCCGTCCGTCGCTACTGTTACACGGCACTCGCAGTGTTCCTGCCGCGTCGGCCGGTAACGGTGCTTGAGACCTGAAGTACAATTTAGTTGGCCACGGCACCAGGTGAGAATCTCAGGTGCACTGCTGCACTCAAAGATTCACACCAGAACATAAAAAAATGAAAAAGTTGAAGAATGACCCGAAGCATAAGGCTTGGGTGAATCCACCTTGTGAACAAAATAACAACAACAAATAAAAAATAAAATAATCTAAAAAAAAATGATACTTTGGGATCAGAGTTGTGATGAGGTTCACCCGCAATCACCAATTCGTGACTGAGTGTAGTGGTCCGGATCTTACTCCGGTACATTCAATCCCCAACCAGCCAGTACAACACTCACTTTCGCAAATAACACATGATTCTCAAATACACAACACAACATTTAATAACCTTCTGCGAGATTTAAACAGATACGGCGCTCTCTAGGCGCATAGACAATTGCCCCTCTTATGTGGGCAGCATACGGTGTCACACATTACTGTCGGAAGACACAAGCCGACTGAGTCTCCACCGGACTATCTGAACAAGAGATACTACTCGTTTACACACTAAATAGAGCTGCAGGTGATATTCATATACAATTGCTTATAGAATGAAAAAAAAATTATATGCAAACGATCACATTAAAAATACTTGCGACACAAAATACACAAGCATGTTAATTTGCGGTATAAGATTATAGGTGCGAAATACTGCCAAAGTTAATTAACTAAATCTAATAAGCATGCACATGCAGATCCCTTCCCCGCTCGCTTTGGCCCTGAACCAAAGTTAAAAGAAACTGTCCCGCACAGCGGAATTTGTGGCCACACCCTGTCCCTTATTCATGTAAAAAAAATAATCAGGAAATGGGCCCTGTAAGAAATTGAAATCTGTATGTGCAGGTATTTCCACTGAGGTTCAGTCACTCCGCATTATTGCATCTATGTCCATGCAGCTTTGGGTGTCGGGATGGCACAAGTTCGCAGATGTGCGAAGAAAGAAAAAAAAAAGGAAATATTCATCTACTTACAGTTACGTGACTTTGCTGTGCAAATCCGTTGTGCATCACATAATATCACACGACAAAAAAAAAACACACACACAGACACTTGCACCATGTGGCAGCACCGATGATTCAACACTTCACTTTGACGCTTGACGTAAATGAAGCACAGAATTAAAAATGGTAATATCACGCCGCACTTTGTTGCAATGATTAGAGTGCACACTGATCTATTCTCGTGACGATTTCAAGGTGGCCGTTAAGCAAAATAGGCCCTCTCACATCTGCTGTTGCGGTTTCCAAGATTGATTTTCTGTGTTCCTGGGATATGATTTTTGTTGTCGTGAAGAAATAATTGTGAACGTCAACTGCTTGGAGAGTGGCACGCCCTCACTTCCGCTGCTGCTATAGAGTAGATTCCGTCCGTCGCTACCTTCCGTCCTTTTTGACCGTTCATTCCCAATTCAGTCAGTTCCTTTCCGTTAGCAAACCATCTACCCTGCCTGAGTACGCAGTTCAAATATGCCACTCGCAGGTTTTGTTTCCATTTTTTTATCGAGTTGCGACCGCTAGCCCTGAGATTAATTTTCTCGGCCGAGCGAAATCAGACGTGCTTTTACCTTAAGCGTATATCGGCAACTCAACATTTCACCTGTATATTTGTTAGGTATCGAAGCCACCGCTCTTACGCTCATATTTTTCTTTCGCCATGTTTTTTATCCCGTCGCACTTACACGTAGTGGCTTCGCTGCTTACGTGACCACACACACGCACACATGGGGCCTCGCTTCGCCCCGTAAGACAAGCGCGTCTCTTCACTTCCTCCACAGTAGGGGATGAATGGGGGTGACGATTCCACACTGCAGTGGTTGGCATCCGAACCCGACTTTGCATGGCTTCGCTTCTCATTGGAATGACCACTGTCCACTCGCAGACTTCTTAATTCCCCTGTAACTTGGCTTTCATTAGTCCAAACAGTCGCTGATTTCCATTACGCTCCAGCCTAGAAATTTCTTCGTTATCACGCGGATTTAGGCATTCTGCTGTCTTTGTGGCAAACTGGCATCTCCAGCTGCCTCGAGTTGTCTCCATTTCTTACCAAATGCGGGGAGGTTTGCTGCTTCATTTTTCCCAATTCATTTTTTGCAGATCCAAGGCATCCAGCCTTTCACATCGGAGAGCGCACAGACAACTAACTTTCTTCCTTATTTTCACGCTAAGTGCGAAATCTTATTTTTCTGCACGGACCACACAGAGAGCAATTGTTCTCGAAAATGCCCCAAACAATCGACGAATTTACGATTATTCGCTAAACCTTTTGTCCCCATCTTCATTCATTTACTCAAGTGGACCCCTCTTCGAAAGGTACCACTTTCTCCTTCCCGTGTTGCTTAGGCTTCCTGTCAGCTACGCTCTGATATTTATGACCTAACAGAGCTATTCTGAGACCACCCAGCCAGAGAGAGAATTCTTCGCCTCTTTTCTTTCCAAACCCCCAGATAAAACTTTATCTGCTGTTTACACTTTTAAACTCCAATCAAGCCTCGAACATAATTAATACTTAATTAATTTCACACATCAACCACGCCCATTAATTACTAAATTAATGGCGGGTGTGGGTCGTAACATCGGCCCCTCCTCAAGAAATCCAGAAGTCCTCTTCTGTGCCTATCGCTTTGCTCTTATCAATTTCCAGAGTAACCATTGAGTGCTACCTTTTCCCACAGGTAGAAACAATTCAAAATGGCAAAAATATTGCGTTTCTTGCCTTCAAGAGCATTGGAGCGACTTCCTAATTATCCCGCAATTTTGTTAATTAATTTTAGAGAACATCCGAAAGAAAAAACAACGTAAATGAGAAATAAATAAAAAAAACTGAACTGTAAAAGAACATGTGAGCCTGCCGAACTGTGATTCCTAGCTGCCTCATACCATACGCGACATGGCGGACAAATTTTAGAGGTTTCTTCAGGTTTTAGGATGGGAGGGAGGGGTGTCCACTGTAACATTCCATCCCCCCATGAAAGAAAAAAAAGGGATGACTGGATGAAGTTTATTCATCCAATCATTCTATTTTTTTTTTAACTGTAAACACTCAACCCTTTCCCACCGTCGCAAGGCACCTAATTCCGAACTTAAGTGCCCGGAGAGCGGAAGGAAAGTTTAAGGATTTCATCACACGTTCATTGCTACCCGTCGAGATAGGCGGAAAGAAAATTTAAATATGAGGCATAGCTTCGAGAATCCACGAGTTCCACAGATCTCTCACGTTCGATGCTCCTACGCCCGCTTTTATCTGCGCTCGATGCCAAATTCTTGCGTTCCACTGTCTTCGAGTTCCTTCTCAACATCGTAGATAATCGTGGTGTCACAGTCTTCCTGGGGATCCACTATAAACTCGACTGCTCCCCGTAAACCATAGGTGCGGCTAAAGCTGTTTGTCTCAGCTGTGATGTACCCGCTGTACTTGTAACAGGTGTACTCTCTTCCGGAACAATTGCAGCCTCAGTGCTCACATGTTCTCCGTCAGAGTGACCATCAGAATCATCTGAATCCACGTGACTCGCAGATGACGATTTCTTCGTGTTAGCCATTTTGTTTTTCTTACCCACTAAAATTATGGCAGTTCTTAGAAAACAGCTTAAGGCTTACTTAATGCTAAATTATACAAAATTCGCACCGAACAAAACTAAATAAAAATAGTAATGGCAGTCAATTCGCACTTATTTTACGAACATGAGTGTTGTTCCGCTAGCTGCAAAATATAGGTATCGATCCTGGGACAACGGCACCATTAATGTTACACAGCACTCGCAGTGTTCCTGCCGCGTCGGCCGGTAACGGTGCTTGAGACCTGAAGTACAATTTAGTTGGCCACGGCACCAGGTGAGAATCTCAGGTGCACTGCTGCACTCAAAGATTCACACCAGAACATAAAAAATGAAAAGTTGAAGAATGACCCGAAGCATAAGGCTTGGGTGAATCCACCTTGTGAACAAAATAACAACAACAAATAAAAAATAAAATAAACTAAAAAAATGATACTTTGGGATCAGAGTTGTGATGAGGTTCACCCGCAATCACCAATTCGTGACTGAGTGTAGTGGTCCGGATCTTACTCCGGTACATTCAATCCCCAACCAGCCAGTACAACACTCACTTTCGCAAATAACACATGATTCTCAAATACACAACACAACATTTAATAACCTTCTGCGAGATTTAAACAGATACGGCGCTCTCTAGGCGCATAGACAATTGCCCCTCTTATGTGGGCAGCATACGGTGTCACACATTACTGTCGGAAGACACAAGCCGACTGAGTCTCCACCGGACTATCTGAACAAGAGATACTACTCGTTTACACACTAAATAGAGCTGCAGGTGATATTCATATACAATTGCTTATAGAATGAAAAAAAAAATTATATGCAAACGATCACATTAAAAATACTCGCGACACAAAATACACAAGCATGTTAATTTGCGGTATAAGATTATAGGTGCGAAATACTGCCAAAGTTAATTAACTAAATCTAATAAGCATGCACATGCAGATCCCTTCCCCGCTCGCTTTGGCCCTGAACCAAAGTTAAAAGAAACTGTCCCGCCCAGCGGAATTTGTGGCCACACCCTGTCCCTTATTCATGTAAAAAAAATAATCAGGAAATGGGCCCTGTAAGAAATTGAAATCTGTATGTGCAGGTATTTCCACTGAGGTTCAGTCACTCAGCATTATTGCATCTATGTCCATGCAGCTTTGGGTGTCGGGATGGCACAAGTTCGCAGATGTGCGAAGAAAGAAAAAAAAAGGAAATATTCATCTACTTACAGTTACGTGACTTTGCTGTGCAAATCCGTTGTGCATCACATAATATCACACGACAAAAAAAAACACACACACAGACACTTGCACCATGTGGCAGCACCGATGATTCAACACTTCACTTTGACGCTTGATGTAAATGAAGCACACAATTAAAAATGGTAATATCACGCCGCACTTTGTTGCAATGACTAGAGTGCACACTGTTCTATTCTCGTGACGATTTGAAGGTGGCCGTTGAGCAAAATAGGCCCTCTCACATCTGCTGTTGCGGTTTCCAAGATTGATTTTCTGTGTTCCTGGGATATGATTTTTGTTGTCGTGAAGAAATAATTGTGAACGTCAACTGCTTGGAGAGTGGCACGCCCTCACTTCCGCTGCTGCTATAGAGTAGATTCCGTCCGTCGCTACCTTCCGTCCTTTTTGACCGTTCATTCCCAATTCAGTCAGTTCCTTTCCGTTAGCAAACCATCTACCCTGCCTGAGTACGCAGTTCAAATATGCCACTCGCAGGTTTTGTTTCCATTTTTTATCGAGTTGCGACCGCTAGCCCTGAGATTAATTTTCTCGGCCGAGCGAAATCAGACGTGCTTTTACCTTAAGCGTATATCGGCAACTCAACATTTCACCTGTATATTTGTTAGGTATCGAAGCCACCGCTCTTACGCTCATATTTTTCTTTCGCCATGTTTTTTATCCCGTCGCACTTACACGTAGTGGCTTCGCTGCTTACGTGACCACACACACGCACACATGGGGCCTCGCTTCGCCCCGTAAGACAAGCGCGTCTCTTCACTTCCTCCACAGTAGGGGATGAATGGGGGTGACGATTCCACACTGCAGTGGTTGGCATCCGAACCCGACTTTGCATGGCTTCGCTTCTCATTGGAATGACCACTGTCCACTCGCAGACTTCTTAATTCCCCTGTAACTTGGCTTTCATTAGTCCAAACAGTCGCTGATTTCCATTACGCTCCAGCCTAGAAATTTCTTCGTTATCACGCGGATTTAGGCATTCTGCTGTCTTTGTGGCAAACTGGCATCTCCAGCTGCCTCGAGTTGTCTCCATTTCTTACCAAATGCGGGGAGGTTTGCTGCTTCATTTTTCCCAATTCATTTTTTGCAGATCCAAGGCATCCAGCCTTTCACATCGGAGAGCGCACAGACAACTAACTTTCTTCCTTATTTTCACGCTAAGTGCGAAATCTTATTTTTCTGCACGGACCACACAGAGAGCAATTGTTCTCGAAAATGCCCCAAACAATCGACGAATTTACGATTATTCGCTAAACCTTTTGTCCCCATCTTCATTCATTTACTCAAGTGGACCCCTCTTCGAAAGGTACCACTTTCTCCTTCCCGTGTTGCTTAGGCTTCCTGTCAGCTACGCCCTGATATTTATGACCTAACAGAGCTATTCTGAGACCACCCAGCCAGAGAGAGAATTCTTCGCCTCTTTTCTTTCCAAACCCCCAGATAAAACTTTATCTGCTGTTTACACTTTTAAACTCCAATCAAGCCTCGAACATAATTAATACTTAATTAATTTCACACATCAACCACGCCCATTAATTACTAAATTAATGGCGGGTGTGGGTCGTAACATCGGTCCCTCCTCAAGAAATCCAGAAGTCCTCTTCTGTGCCTATCGCTTTGCTCTTATCAATTTCCAGAGTAACCATTGAGTGCTACCTTTTCCCACAGGTAGAAACAATTCAAAATGGCAAAAATATTGCGTTTCTTGCCTTCAAGAGCATTGGAGCGACTTCCTAATTATCCCGCAATTTTGTTAATTAATTTTAGAGAACATCCGAAAGAAAAAACAACGTAAATGAGAAATAAATAAAAAAAAACTGAACTGTAAAAGAACATGTGAGCCTGCCGAACTGTGATTCCTAGCTGCCTCATACCATACGCGACATGGCGGACAAATTTTAGAGGTTTCTTCAGGTTTTAGGATGGGAGGGAGGGGTGTCCACTGTAACATTCCATCCCCCCATGAAAGAAAAAAAAGGGATGACTGGATGAAGTTTATTCATCCAATCATTCTATTTTTTTTTTTTTAACTGTAAACACTCGACCCTTTCCCACCGTCGCAAGGCACCTAATTCCGAACTTAAGTGCCCGGAGAGCGGAAGGAAAGTTTAAGGATTTCATCACACGTTCATTGCTACCCGTCGAGATAGGCGGAAAGAAAATTTAAATATGAGGCATAGCTTCGAGAATCCACGAGTTCCACAGATCTCTCACGTTCGATGCTCCTACGCCCGCTTTTATCTGCGCTCGATGCCAAATTCTTGCGTTCCACTGTCTTCGAGTTCCTTCTCAACATCGTAGATAATCGTGGTGTCACAGTCTTCCTGGGGATCCACTATAAACTCGACTGCTCCCCGTAAACCATAGGTGCGGCTAAAGCTGTTTGTCTCAGCTGTGATGTACCCGCTGTACTTGTAACAGGTGTACTCTCTTCCGGAACAATTGCAGCCTCAGTGCTCACATGTTCTCCGTCAGAGTGACCATCAGAATCATCTGAATCCACGTGACTCGCAGATGACGATTTCTTCGTGTTAGCCATTTTGTTTTTCTTACCCACTAAAATTATGGCAGTTCTTAGAAAACAGCTTAAGGCTTACTTAATGCTAAATTATACAAAATTCGCACCGAACAAAACTAAATAAAAATAGTAATGGCAGTCAATTCGCACTTATTTTACGAACATGAGTGTTGTTCCGCTAGCTGCAAAATATAGGTATCGATCCTGGGATAACGGCACCATTAATGTTACACAGCACTCGCAGTGTTCCTGCCGCGTCGGCCGGTAACGGTGCTTGAGACCTGAAGTACAATTTAGTTGGCCACGGCACCAGGTGAGAATCTCAGGTGCACTGCTGCACTCAAAGATTCACACCAGAACATAAAAAATGAAAAGTTGAAGAATGACCCGAAGCATAAGGCTTGAGTGAATCCACCTTGTGAACAAAATAACAACAACAAATAAAAAATAAAATAAACTAAAAAAATGATACTTTGGGATCAGAGTTGTGATGAGGTTCACCCGCAATCACCAATTCGTGACTGAGTGTAGTGGTCCGGATCTTACTCCGGTACATTCAATCCCCAACCAGCCAGTACAACACTCACTTTCGCAAATAACACATGATTCTCAAATACACAACACAACATTTAATAACCTTCTGCGAGATTTAAACAGATACGGCGCTCTCTAGGCGCATAGACAATTGCCCCTCTTATGTGGGCAGCATACGGTGTCACACATTACTGTCGGAAGACACAAGCCGACTCAGTCTCCACCAGGACTATCTGAACAAGAGATACTACTCGTTTACACACTAAATAGAGCTGCAGGTGATATTCATATACAATTGCTTATAGAATGAAAAAAAAATTATATGCAAACGATCACATTAAAAATACTCGCGACACAAAATACACAAGCATGTTAATTTGCGGTATAAGATTATAGGTGCGAAATACTGCCAAAGTTAATTAACTAAATCTAATAAGCATGCACATGCAGATCCCTTCCCCGCTCGCTTTGGCCCTGAACCAAAGTTAAAAGAAACTGTCCCGCCCAGCGGAATTTGTGGCCACACCCTGTCCCTTATTCATGTAAAAAAAATAATCAGGAAATGGGCCCTGTAAGAAATTGAAATCTGTATGTGCAGGTATTTCCACTGAGGTTCAGTCACTCAGCATTATTGCATCTATGTCCATGCAGCTTTGGGTGTCGGGATGGCACAAGTTCGCAGATGTGCGAAGAAAGAAAAAAAAAAAGGAAATATTCATCTACTTACAGTTACGTGACTTTGCTGTGCAAATCCGTTGTGCATCACATAATATCACACGACAAAAAAAAAACACACACACACACAGACACTTGCACCATGTGGCAGCACCGATGATTCAACACTTCACTTTGACGCTTGATGTAAATGAAGCACACAATTAAAAATGGTAATATCACGCCGCACTTTGTTGCAATGACTAGAGTGCACACTGATCTATTCTCGTGACGATTTGAAGGTGGCCGTTGAGCAAAATAGGCCCTCTCACATCTGCTGTTGCGGTTTCCAAGATTGATTTTCTGTGTTCCTGGGATATGATTTTTGTTGTCGTGAAGAAATAATTGTGAACGTCAACTGCTTGGAGAGTGGCACGCCCTCACTTCCGCTGCTGCTATAGAGTAGATTCCGTCCGTCGCTACCTTCCGTCCTTTTTGACCGTTCATTCCCAATTCAGTCAGTTCCTTTCCGTTAGCAAACCATCTACCCTGCCTGAGTACGCAGTTCAAATATGCCACTCGCAGGTTTTGTTTCCATTTTTTATCGAGTTGCGACCGCTAGCCCTGAGATTAATTTTCTCGGCCGAGCGAAATCAGACGTGCTTTTACCTTAAGCGTATATCGGCAACTCAACATTTCACCTGTATATTTGTTAGGTATCGAAGCCACCGCTCTTACGCTCATATTTTTCTTTCGCCATGTTTTTTATCCCGTCGCACTTACACGTAGTGGCTTCGCTGCTTACGTGACCACACACACGCACACATGGGGCCTCGCTTCGCCCCGTAAGACAAGCGCGTCTCTTCACTTCCTCCACAGTAGGGGATGAATGGGGGTGACGATTCCACACTGCAGTGGTTGGCATCCGAACCCGACTTTGCATGGCTTCGCTTCTAATTGGAATGACCACTGTCCACTCGCAGACTTCTTAATTCCCCTGTAACTTGGCTTTCATTAGTCCAAACAGTCGCTGATTTCCATTACGCTCCAGCCTAGAAATTTCTTCGTTATCACGCGGATTTAGGCATTCTGCTGTCTTTGTGGCAAACTGGCATCTCCAGCTGCCTCGAGTTGTCTCCATTTCTTACCAAATGCGGGGAGGTTTGCTGCTTCATTTTTCCCAATTCATTTTTTGCAGATCCAAGGCATCTAGCCTTTCACATCGGAGAGCGCACAGACAACTAACTTTCTTCCTTATTTTCACGCTAAGTGCGAAATCTTATTTTTCTGCACGGACCACACAGAGAGCAATTGTTCTCGAAAATGCCCCAAACAATCGACGAATTTACGATTATTCGCTAAACCTTTTGTCCCCATCTTCATTCATTTACTCAAGTGGACCCCTCTTCGAAAGGTACCACTTTCTCCTTCCCGTGTTGCTTAGGCTTCCTGTCAGCTACGCCCTGATATTTATGACCTAACAGAGCTATTCTGAGACCACCCAGCCAGAGAGAGAATTCTTCGCCTCTTTTCTTTCCAAACCCCCAGATAAAACTTTATCTGCTGTTTACACTTTTAAACTCCAATCAAGCCTCGAACATAATTAATACTTAATTAATTTCACACATCAACCACGCCCATTAATTACTAAATTAATGGCGGGTGTGGGTCGTAACATCGGCCCCTCCTCAAGAAATCCAGAAGTCCTCTTCTGTGCCTATCGCTTTGCTCTTATCAATTTCCAGAGTAACCATTGAGTGCTACCTTTTCCCACAGGTAGAAACAATTCAAAATGGCAAAAATATTGCGTTTCTTGCCTTCAAGAGCATTGGAGCGACTTCCTAATTATCCCGCAATTTTGTTAATTAATTTTAGAGAACATCCGAAAGAAAAAACAACGTAAATGAGAAATAAATAAAAAAAAACTGAACTGTAAAAGAACATGTGAGCCTGCCGAACTGTGATTCCTAGCTGCCTCATACCATACGCGACATGGCGGACAAATTTTAGAGGTTTCTTCAGGTTTTAGGATGGGAGGGAGGGGTGTCCACTGTAACACTACCTTCCGTCCTTTTTGACCGTTCATTCCCAATTCAGTCAGTTCCTTTCCGTTAGCATAACATCTACCCTGCCTGAGTACGCAGTTCAAATATGCCTCTCGCAGGTTTTGTTTCCGTTTTTTTTATCGAGTTGCGACCGCCAGCCCTGAGATTAATTTTCTCGGCCGAGCGAAATCAGACGTGCTTTTACCTTAAGCGTATATCAGCAACTCAACATTTCACCTGTATATTTGTTAGGTATCGAAGCCACCGCTCTTACGCTCATATTTTTCTTTCGCCATGTTTTTATCTCGTCGCACTTACTCGTAGTGGCTTCGCTGCTTACGTGACCACACACACGCACACATGGGGCCTCGCTTCACCCCGTAAGACAAGCGCATCTCTTCACTTCCTCCACAGTAGGGGATGAATGGGGGTGACGATTCCACACTGCAGTGGTTGGCATCCGAACCCGACTTTGCTTGGCTTCGCTTCTCATTGGAATGACCACTGTCCACTCGCAGACTTCTTAATTTCCCTGTAACTTGGCTTTCATTAGGCCAAACAGTCGCTGATTTCCATTACGCGCCAGCCTAGAAATTTCTGCGTTATCACGCGGATTTAGGCATTCTGCTGTCTTTATGGCAAACTGGCATCTCCAGCTGCCTCGAGTTGTCACCATTTCTTACCAAATGCGGGGAGGTTTGCTGCTTCATTTTTCCCAATTCATTTTGCTGCAGATCCAAGGCATCCAGCCTTTCACATCGGAGAGCATACAGACAACTAACTTTCTTCCTTATTTTCACGCTAAGTGCGAAATCTTATTTTTCTGCACGGACCACATAGAGAGCAATTGTTCTCGAAAATGCCCCAAACAATCGACGAATTTACGATTATTCGCTAAACCTTTTGTCCCCATCTTCATTCATTTACTCAAGTGGACCCCTCTTCGAAAGGTACCATTCCGTGTTGCTTAGTTTCCCGTCAGCTGCGCCCTGATATTTATGACCTAACAGAGCTATTCTGAGACCACCCAGCCAGAGGGAGAATTCTTCGCCTCTTTTCTTTCCAAACCCCCAGATAAAACTTTATCTGCTGTTTACACTTTTAAACTCCAATCAAGCCTCGAACATAATTAATACTTAATTAATTTCACACATCAACCACGACCATTAATTACTAAATTAATGGCGGGGGTGGGTCGTAACGTCGGCCCCTCCTCAAGAAATCCAGAAGTCCTCTTCTGGGCCTATCGCTTTGCTCTTATCAATTTCCAGAGCAACCATTGAGTGCTACCTTTTCCCACAGGTAGAAACAATTCGAAATGGCAAAAATATTGCGTTTCTTGCCTTCAAGAGCATTGGAGCGACTTCCTAATTATCCCGCAATTTTGTTAATTAATTTAGAGAACATCCGAAAGAAAAAAAAAACAACGTAAATGAGAAATAAATAAAAAACCTGAACTGTAAAAGAACATGTGAGCCTGCCGAACTGTGATTCCTAGCTGCCTCGATACAATACGCGACATGGCGGACAAATTTTAAAGTTTTCTTCAGGTTTTAGGATGGGGAGGGGGTGTCCACTGTAACACAACTGTTTTGGATGCACTGAATATGTGGACGACACATGGCGTGCCTGAAGCAGCAAAACATATCGGGAGAACAAAGAAAATCAGTGATAGAGGACGTCGAAGCCTCAGGAGAGTCGTTACAGCTAATTGACGGAGTACTGCACAAGACCTCAGTGTACAGGTGAGTAAAAATGCTGGAACCTCGGTATGTACACATACCATTCGCTGAGAACTTCATTCCATGGGTTATCGTGGTCGTGCGGCTGCTAATAAGACTTTCATCTCCACTCGGAATGCTACTCGTCGTTTAGCATGGTGTAAATAACAACTATCGTGGACCGTAGATCAATGGAAACGAGTTCTATGGACTGATGAATCCAGATACACGATCCTTCAGTCTGATGGCGGTGTGTGGGTATGGTGGCAGTCGAGGGAACTCTATTTACCACAGTGTACTGCTCCTACGGTCAAGTTTGGAGCTGGCAGTGTACTCACGTGTTTCGTGGTATAGACCCGGCCCATTGGTTATCGTGGACAAACCTGTTAACCAGCACGTGTACCTCGATATTCTGGACAATTATGCCCTACTAACTCTGTGGCAATACTATGGAACCGAGCCTTGTTGGTACCAGCAGGCATAAAGGCAAGGACTGTTACGGTGTGGTTTGACGATAATTCCGTATGGTGTGGACTGGCCAGCACAGAGCCCTGATCTTAATTCGTTAGAGCACTTATGGGATGAATTATTGCGCCGCACAAGATGTTTAGAACCAAAGCCTACTACTAAGCAACAGTTAGCGGCAGCATTATGTACTGAATGGAAGCGCATACCTATCGCTGTGTTCCAAAACCTCGTCGAAATGTCTCGAAGGGTCAGTTTTCACACAGTATTTATTAGAAGAAAGATACAGGAGATGTGCTTGAATAAATCATCTCAAATGATGTATGACAAAAAAATATTTACAGGTGCTTGTAGCTTACGCTACTGCTTATTTACACGGTGCTGTACATTGATGATAGTAAAAAAACAGTTAATTACACTCGAGTGTCAGGTGAGGCAACAAAAGTCTCTGACAAAGCAAAGAATAGGAACAATTAAGCTAGAAGAGCGTTATACAATATTAATTTTGCACAGTATTGATGCAAGGAATAATACAGAATTCGAGCTTGCAGACAAAGATTCAAAGGACAGGTGATGAGAAATTAACAGAATGTGCAGCTTGCGCTACGTTAATTACAGGATTCGGTGCAACGTTTGCATGACAACAGTTAAGTGCAGTAGAAATCTGGCGAGGCAATATGAATCTCTGGTAATACAGAGAGTAAAATCAATCCAGAATGATGAGCACTATAGAGTATAAATTTTACACAATATTGATGAAAAAAAAAAAAAAAAAAAAAAAGTTCTGACCGAAAGGTGATACATTGTGGGTGACCTGGAAAACCAGGAGGTTGCAGGTGATCAAGGGACAAACATGAAATCGAAAGTTCGAAAGACAGATGATGAAAAATTTACAGATGAATGTGGCTCGCGGTACTACATGTTACATACAACGGTGATATGAAAAATAGTTATATACAATAATTTTCCTGAGAATACAAAAGAAAAAATAATCTCTGAAAATACAGAGAGAAGACACAACTCATCACAGTGAGTATTGGAGAACACAAATTTACACAGCTGAAAAGTAAAATTACACTGTTGAATCAGGAATTGAAGATAAGAATATACTGTAAAAACCACAAAGTTTACAGATGTCTGTGGTTCGTGAAACGACCTATATACATGATTCTGTACAATGAGAAGTTACAATTTATATATATTTTGTCAGAGGTGGTAAAAAGAAATAGTCTCTGACATCGCAGAGAGAATACATAATTCAGCAAGATGAGTAATGAAAAACAAAAAAATTTACAAATGAGTTATACACGAAATAAAACATGTGAAGAGGATGAGGACAGAGTCTTAAAAAAAGCGTGAAAAGAAATTGACAATTATAAGTAGCTCATGCTTCGAACAATTCATAGGATTCTATACAATAATTGATCTACTAAAAGTTATGTACAATAGTGAGACAAACAAAAAAATTCTGATAAAATAGAGAGTACAAATAATATAGTACAGTGAATGTTGAGGAACAAGATTGCACTCAGTTGCGAAGCAAGAAAAAAAAAACAGGAAATGTGTATAGAAAAATCGTCTCAAAATGACATATGAAAAGAAGATTTACAGGTGCTTGTAGCTGACGCAACGACCTATTCACAAAGCTCAATATAGTGGTGAGAGAATACAGTTTATGTATGATAATTTGTCGGAAAAGACAAAATATAGTCTCTGATGAAGCAGAGATTGAAGACAAGTCAGCATGGCAAAAATTGTATCTATCAGGAGGTAGGTGAAACAAAAGTTCCGACTGTAAGGTGAAGCGTTGTGGGCGACCCTGCAAACCAAGTGGTTGCTGGTGACCAAGTTGATAGGAACTGTGGTTCACTGCAGCGTGCAACTGCAGTGGTAAGTTCTAGTCGAAGGCGGGAGAGTAGGCGATTACGAAAATGACAAAGTAACGCAGTACTGACTTTATTTATGTCAGTAGAAGCTTCGGGGGACGCTGAAGATGATACACGTGAATTATATGTTTTACAAGCACGAAGATGTAGGAGCAGACTGCCGGAAGGTGAATAGGGCGAGAAGAGTTCAGAAGTAGTGTTCGGTAGGCGCTGAAGGTGAGGACGGTCTCACAGGATCGTTGCGCTAGCGTGAAAGCGAGATGGAGTATTGGCAATAATACTGTGCAATACATGAAGACATGCTGAACGTCAGCCTCCTCGCCACAATACGGACAGGAGGGTGAAGGTAAAATGGTCATGCGATGTAAAATCGACCGCACAGGGAGGCGGTTGTGTAAGAAAAGCCAATGTGAATTGACTTCAAGGGGTGCTGAAAGTGGGGAAAGCGCAGCGGACCACACTGCGGAGGTAGAAGAAAGTGGAATACCAGAAATGGGAAGAGGTGCGGAAGAGCGAGAGAGAAAACGGTAGAGATCAGCTGTTGAGAAAGAGACAAGAGGAAGAGGTGGACCAATGGACGACAGAAAAAATGGGAGAAGGAGAGAGGCAGAGTGAACAGAAATGAGGCCTGTGGGAGTAGCAAGCTCAGGGAACAGGGAGATTATAGTAGAATAAAGGGAGTTGTGAACAAAGTGAGCGTTGGCATTGAAACGGAGAGCAGAGGGTAGAGAAGAGAAGGGGAGCCAGGAAAGATCGGTGTTAACAAGATCGCTGACAGTAACGACTCCAGCTCTGAGCCATGAAGGAAAAGCAAAACATGGGAGATGGGGAGGGTGTAGCAGAGAAGAAAAAAAAAGAGGTTCGGAAAGTAGGTCATTTGTGGAGGCAGGGAGAGAGCGAGAAAGCGGGAGGGAACGAAGAAAGGAGATAGCCTCTTTGTAGACAGGAGGGAAAAGTGTGAGAAGGGGACAGTGGTCCATGAGTAAGAACGAAAGGAGAGTAAAGCGTGGGTTATGCGGAGAAACTATGACATCACGAGCAGCAACTGCAGAGGGAGCAGGTGCCGCAAGTGATCGTAAAAACGTAGACACACGATAAGCCTTGTAATAGGATCTGACGTCGGGTAGACCAATGCCTCCGTTGGAAGGAGACAGACTGAGTTGAGGTGCTCCGACCCAGTGATGGCCGGGCCAGATAACCTGAGTTTGACAGCGGGTGAGTTCAAGAAGACGTAGTGCTGGTTGCTTCGAAGCCAACCAGGAATACGTGCACATTGAAAGCAGGTAAGTGTGCGTTAGACGTGCTCTTTGAAAGACGGAGGTGCAGAATTGTGCGCGCCGCCAGATTGCGACCGAGCGATGTAGGCGTGGCCGGAGAGTCGTCCAGGTGACGAGTGAAGCAGTTGCTGGTTTTCCAAGGTGGACTCCTAGGAATCGTTGAGAGGTGTTGGACCACTCTGCTCCCCAAGGAGAGTCAGTGCGGTTAGTCCACGAACCGGTCCATAGGCCTGTGCTTTTCGTTGTGTTTAGAGCTGCTCCGGAACATGAGGCGTAAGTATTGTAGAGATTGTGGAGATCGTGAAATTGTGAGTCTTGCCGAATGCAGAATGTAATATCGTCGGCGTAGGCAACATAGGTAGCAACATGATGACGTGTGCTGGCTACCACCGGTGGTAGTGAAGCAAAGAAGGATCGATGGACTGCGCGTAAAGGTTCTATTGCGAGGGCGAAGAGCTGCCCGGATAAGGGGCAACCCTGACGCACGCCGCGACGAAAGGGTATGGGAGCTGTGAGAAGGTTGAGCAGCTTGACGTGGAAAACTGCGTCCCGGTAGAGGGAGATGAGAAGAGAAGCAAAGGAAGGAGGAAATCCGAAATTTAGTAATGTAGCAAGAAGGTAATCATGAGAAATATTATCGAACGCTGAGCGTTGATCGAGGGAAAGAAGAGCAAGGGGTTCTGAGCGAGAGCGGGCGAGGTGAATTAGATCATTAAGAAGCTGAATATTATGGGAGATGGAGCGCCCGGGTACAGTATAGGTTTGATTAGTGGAGAGAATATGAGGGAGTATGGGGTTAAGCCGGCGGGACAGAAATTTAGTATAGAGTTTATAATCAGTATTTAAGAGTGAGATGGGACGCCAATTCCCCAAGTCAAGCGGATCACCCTTCTTGGGGAAAAGTACAACATGTGCGAGCGTGAAACTCCTTGGAAGAGATGTAAGATGCATGGCAGTAGAAAAGGCACAGAGGAGAAATGGAAGGAGGGCAGGAAGAAAAGCCTTATAGAAAGAAACAGGGAGACCGTCCGGGCCAGGTGAAGCCCGGGGGTTGAGGGACGAGAAAGTGTCAGAGAGCTCAGTTAAAGTGGGAGGATGGAGGAGGCTGGCTGAAAGATGAGAAGGGACCTGAGGCAAAGAAGAGAACAGAAGAGGAGAAGCCGTAGGGGAGGGAGGAGGAGTTTCACAAAATTTTGAAATGTAGTAATTACGTACCATAGAACAAATTGGAACTGGTTCGGATGAAACTACTCCAGTTGGAAGACGAAGGTGCTGCAGAACAGAAGAGGATCGGCGAGTTGACTCAAGTGACGTAAGGAATTCGTACGAACAAACATCAGGTTTCAGGTGTTGTAGTTTAAGGCGTTGAAGGGCTTGTTTTGCCAGTGGCACCAAAAGTGAATGTAATTCTGCCTGGTAGACTTGAAATAGGGGATCAGCAAGATTGAGCAAAGAAAGCATTTGCCTAGTATGATCAAGTCGCATCCTCCGTTGTGTCATGATCGAGTATGACAGGTTTCGTACCAGTAATATGAGGTGGCGTTTTACTTCCAACCAAACGTTGAGGGGGCACGGTGCAGAATGAAGCCTTGTACGCCAATCCGCAAGAAAATCTCGCACCGATGAGCAGAAGGCTGAGTCATCTAAAAGAGTGTCGTCAAAAGTCCAAGGCCGGATTGTACGTGGCTGTGTTGAAGTAGCAAAAACTGTTATGGCAATGGCGCAATGATCCGAGGAAGCAGTGGGTGTACAGCATGAATCTGATATTGCTGGTAGAAGAAGAGAAGTTGCATAAAAGCGATCCAATCTTGCTGTAGGAGGATCAATGGCTCTTGGTGCACGCCATGTATGTGTAGTCTGGGTTGGTGACAAATGGCGTTGAACATCTACTAGTGAGAAGTCTGAAGTGATAGACTGTAAGAGATGTACTACTTCTGTCCGGTGTTCTCTGGAAGAAGAAGAGCGATCAGTTAGGGGATGTAGAGTGCAATTGTAGTCACCTCCGATAAGTACCCGGTCGGTGATGGGAATACGTGACAGAGCCCGTCGAAGTTTTGCAAACAACTCTGGCACGTGAGTAGGAGTGCAAGGAACATAAATGTTGAATACATGAAATTTTTCAGCTGCGACGGTGAAAGAGACTCGTTGTAATAAGTCTCGACATAAGTTTTTCATTGAGAAGGAGGAAAGAGTTGAACGAAAACGTGAGTGAACACCAACTGCCATGCCACCACGCGACAGTTGGCTGTAGGCGTGATGGAAAGTATGATCCCACCGACGCCATTGATGAAATTGAGTGGTGGAAGTACAGTTTGTTTCCTGCAGAAGTAATATATCAGCATTCAACGGAGCAAGATCCTCTCGTACCAGCGCATTCGCAAGAGGTGTCGCAAAACCGCGACAATTAAGTGACACCACCTTGAATGTCTAGGTTAGTTGTGGGATGAAGTAGGAATTGACTGGCTGTAGTGATGGAGTGGAGTCGACGGAGAAAACAAGCACTCCACGGGACCTCGTCCGCAGTGCGCCGAAGAGTGTTTTCAAGTGAGTGTAATTGAACCAGCACTTGTGGAAGAGCTGCTTCATACTGCTGAATGGAAGTGCGTGCTGAGGAAGGGCTAGAGGACCCTAAAAGGCAATCCAGCACGTCCTCGTATGGCAGAGGCTCAGCAGGGAAAGCATTTTCAGCAAGAAAAGTTGTGAATTCTTCTAGTGAGGGAAAGGCACCCTCACATGCTGTCTCAGAGGAAGTGTGTAGAGGCGACCTGGAGAACGGTCGTCGAGAGCTGACGGAGCGAGAGGATGAGCGGGTAGAAGAGCGAGATGATCTTCGAGATGCCAGAGTCTTTGCCTTCTTCGTCTTGGAGCGAGTAGCACCACTGCGTTTTCCAGCAACCACTAAAGCTTCATGATCGTCTGGAGAGTCTGAACCCGAAGCGTTACCTGTGACTCGTGTCATGGAGCCAACGGTAAAAGCTGAGGAGTGGTCAACATGTACATCAGCAGTGGTTGTAAAAGTACAAGGGGGAGTCGATTTTGGAAGCCTGGGAAAATTCTTAGGATCAGCAGGAGGTGGAGGCATCAAAGTCGTTTGTTGACCAATGGCAGTAAGCTGACTTTTGGAAGATCTTGATTCCGCGACTTTCCTCGAATAGGAAGAAGTCTGTGAAGCGTTGGTGGACAAAGTAGAAGAAGATGTAGTGTGTGGAGCTGTTTGCAGGGAGGCACGTGGGCACTGAGCCCTTATGTGACTTTCGCTCTGACATATAGTGCAATACTGTGAAGTGATTATCTCAACTCTTCGGCGTTGCTGTCCACAGCGGATGTGCAAAACATTCGGAACCGCTTTCAGCTGAGCATCAGATGAAAAGAGGACTCGAGCAGTGCGGCGAAAACCTCGAATCGATTTGTCTTCAGGATCTCTGGGAGCCGCAGAGAGAGTTGTTATGGAGCCAACAACTCTGCCGTACTTGCTGAGCAAGGTGCAAAGTGCAGCGTCGGATACTTCTGGTGGTACGGGGTAGAAGGTCACCTGCACCGGGCGGTGCGCAACCGGTTGTGCTAACAGATGCACGTCATTGATGGTTAGACCTTCCGTAAGGACCTGGTCAGCATGCGCTTTATCCTTAAAATAGACCAAGACAGATCTGGGTTTTCGAGCTACAAAGTCTATTGCATCCTTTGGTAAGATAGTTTTGAGGGCTCGGCTATATTGCCACAGCTTAGTGTCGGGAAGCGCATCAAAATAGACGCCCCGTTCCATAGTGGAGGAAAAAAGGTGACCAGCTCGGGAATCCTCTGGTATGTCAATTGTAGCAGTAGAACCGACGACAGTGACATAGGATTCAGGAAAAGGCATAGCAGATGAAACTGGGGGTGTGAGGACCCCAGAAGTTGCAGAAGCATAGGATGCTTGGGCAGGCATGGGTCGAGAACTCGATGAAGCGGCTCCTAGCAGTGAGGGCGGATCAGAAAGTTGATGAAAAGTAGAAGCTATGAGCTCAGTATCGCTGATCACGGAGACGTCATCATCTGCTGAGATGTAGATAGGAGACTTGGCACCACCGCACTTGGTGGGAAGGGAGGAAGTTATTGCTGGAGAAGAAGAGGTATCCATGACGTCGCAATGACGCTCGGGAGCCACCTCATTTAGCTGAGCAGGAGCTGCCGCCGTAGAAGAAGAAGAGGGTGCTGGCTGATCTGCCAAGATAAGGATGTGGGCGTCACCCTTGTCTGCCTCCGCCATCGAAGCAATGGCGAGACTTTAACGAAAAAGACCAGCTCGGTTGAAAAATAAAACAGTGAATAATGAAAAAATATGGCACTCACCAACCTGGGAGATACACGAACGTAAAGCGTGGACTTTCAACTTGAAGATACACGCAACCACAGAAACTAAAGCACTCAATAAACACCTTATAGCAACGAAAATCACGGAGCTTAAAACCCAACCACTGAGCTTCGAAGGGTCAGTGCATGCATGCATTAAGGCCAAAGGTGGACCGACACCGTACTAATGTATGCCAATAAATGCTATGTTGTGTTTCTCTTCTAGGTGTCCGATGACTTTTGTCAATATAGTGTATTTTGGTACTGATAAATATACTTATAAATACACCGATCAGCCAAAACTTTAAAGCCGCGTACCTAATATGATGTAGGTCCTCATGCCCCCAAAAGAGCTCTCATATAGATTCAACGTGATATTGGTTGGTGTCTCTTGATATTTTGTACCATGACTGCAAAAGAAGGTCCCGCTGTTCTCGTAAATCACGTGGTCAGGAGGATGGTGGTCGTACCCGTTTCTCCAACTCAAATCCCGAATGCTCGATAGGATTCATTTCCGGCGAATTTGGGAGCCATGGCAATAAATGGAATTCCTCTTCATGATCTTGGAACCATTCCTGAACTTTCTTCGCAGTGTGGCATGGAACATTGTCTTGTTGAATGACGCTATATCCTCCAAAGAATACAGTCGTCATAAAGGGGTGTACTTGGTCAGCAACAATGTTTATGTACGTGACAGCTGTCGGACTTTGCTCTACCGGGTTAATGGGTATAAGTGTACCCTAAGGAAAATATTGCGTAGGATATCACACTCCTTCCAGCAGCCTGGATTAGTCCCACAGTGCATCCAGGTGAGAAAGCTTCCTTGGGCAAACGTCGCACAGGAGCTCGTCCATCGACAAGGTGTAACAGAAAACGGGATTTGTCGGACCACAAGACCCTCTTCCATTCTTCTATGGACCAATGTCGATTATTACGTGCCCACTGCAAGCATTGACGAAGGTATACGGCTGTGAGCATAGGTACACGAATGTGTCTGCGGCTGTGAGCATAGGCACACGAATGTGTCTGCGGCTGTGAGCATAGGCACACGAATGTGTCTGCGGCTGTGAGCATAGGCACACGAATGTGTCTGCGGCTGTGAGCATAGGTACACGAATGTGTCTGCGGCTGTGAGCATAGGCACACGAATGTGTCTGCGGCTGTGAGCATAGGCACACGAATGTGTCTGCGGCTGTGAGCATAGGTACACGAATGTGTCTGCGGCTGTGAGCATAGGTACACGAATGTGTCTGCGGCTGTGAGCATAGGTAAACGAATGTGGCTGCGGCTGTGAGCATAGGTACACGAATGTGTCTGCGGCTGTGAGCATAGGTACACGAATGTGTCTGCGGCTGTGAGCATAGGTACACGAATGTGTCTGCGGCTGTGAGCATAGGTACACGAATGTGTCTGCGGCTGTGAGCATAGGTACACGAATGTGTCTGCGGCTGTGAGCATAGGTACACGAATGTGGCTGCGGCTGTGAGCATAGGTACACGAATGTGTCTGCGGCTGTCAGCATAGGTACACGAATGTGTCTGCGGCTGTGAGCATAGGCACACGAATGTGTCTGCGGCTGTGAGCATAGGCACACGAATGTGTCTGCGGCTGTGAGCATAAGTACACGAATGTGTCTGCGGCTGTGAGCATAGGTACACGAATGTGTCTGCGGCTGTGGAGACCCGTATCCAAGATGGTACAATGAACTGTGTGTTCGGACACATTGGACCCTTCAAAACTATTAAAATTATGGGTAATGTCAGCCGCAGTAGTCCTCCAATTGCAGCGGACAAGAAGAGATAACCTGAGCTGACCACTGGCATCAACAAGGCGTGGCGCCTGTCCACGCCTTGTTGACGGCTCAGAGTGTCACCTGTTTCAGACCACCTTTTATAGGTACTAACTACTGCACAGCTGAGCAGCCTAACAGCGTCGCTGTTTCCGAGATTGTCTTACCAAGGCGTCTTGCCATAACGATCTTGCCTTTGTGGAAATCAGAGAAATCCTTTGCTTTCCCCGTTTTGAGACGAAACGAAATACTGACAGAGAGCTCCGAACCCAAGTATTATACATGTCATTCGCGGCTTTGGGATGTGACGTTGAGTAGCTGTACGCGTGCTTGTTTGTATAATGCAGAGTTGGTTTTAATGTTTTGGCTGATCGGTGTATAATAATTGTTAAGTATTTGAACTTTTGAAAAGTCATTTCCTAAAACAAATACTTGCTATTTATGTTGGCCGTTGATTCTGAAATGAAATAGCAAAATGCTCTGCACTTATGTGAGGGAAGTGCGGCCTGACCAAGCACGCTGTTACAAAGGCCGCTCGACATGAAACGAAAGGTTACTGGTATGCTTGGACATAGGTCGCTGAAAGGTTACTGGTATGCTTGTTACATAGGTAGCTGGACGTGTAACGAAAGGTTACTGGTATGCTTGCCCATAGGTCGCTGAAAGGTTACTGGTATGCTTGCCCATACGTTGCTGAAAGGTTACTGGTATGCTTGCCCATAGGTTGCTGAAAGGTTACTGGTATGCTTGCCCATAGGTTGCTGAAAGGTTACTGGTATGCGTGTTAGGTCGCTGGACGTGGAACGAAAGGTCACGGGAATGCTTACCCACCTTTTGATATCTCGAAGGAGACACTAGTACCCATTGTGATGGCCCATCACGCCCGCCCCTTTTTCCACAGACCACAAGGTGATTCTCCGCCAGAGATATTCTGCTATGATTTCTCACCTTAGGTTTGGTCCCACCCCCTCCCCCGGTTTTAAAGTCTTAGTATTGCTATTTGCTTGCAGCTTTACGATCAGCAAAAGCGTAATGCAGAAACCTGCACAGAATACTTTTAACCGAAAATACACACACTTCTGAAACTGCGATTGTTAATCTTCTACAGTTATGATCAAGTAGCAGTTTCCCTTCAAAACTTGAGACGTAACAAAGCAAACTGAAAGTAAAGCGGTCGGACTTCAGCACATGACGCCTACTTGAGCGCCATTTGGATGATAATGGCAGCAGCGATAACAAACTACAAAGCTCCACGCCTTATTGCTTCATTCAGTACGGCGTCGAAGGCGAATTTCCGTTCCCTGTTGTGCTAATTTTAACAGTGACTAATTTGAATTTTGGGCGCTGCGCGAACTGCAGTCGGTTACTACATCATGCTTTTGTCTCTACCTTAAATTTTAATTTCAACTCTTAAGCTGAACATACACTTTCAAAATTACAAATTATTTACTAATTAAAACTGATGAAATTCTAGTGGTCGCACTAAATTAGCCTGGTGTTCGAGAACTCATGATATAGAATATAAATATATTTGGAATTCTATAGAGTCTACATTTATGTCCTCTAGCGTCAACGTTATACAGGGTTACAAGGGAAGTCCTTGATCAGGCCAATATCTCACGAACTATGGCAGTTAGCGATTAACTTCTTTTTTTTTTTTTTTTGATTGGAGGTTTAACGACCACCGTGAGCAACTCAATGGGCTATAAGCAGTCGCCCGTCCCTAATTTAGGGTCACTGGTTCCAGGGAAGGGAGAGAGCCAGTGCCGTAAGACAAACACAACATCCATGCCTGACCGGGATTCGAACCCGGACCCCTTACGGACGAATGATCAGAGGCCAGCGCCTTAGACCACAGCACCACCGGGGCGGCGATTTACTTCTTGTGAAGTTGTATAGGAAAGCCCCTACGGCGCACACAATAACACCACAAGGGATGCACTTGCCCCACCCCTTTATTTTTAGGGTGAGGGGGCTATCGCGCCCCCTGCCCCCTTTGCAGATAGGGCAAAAAAGTCAATTACAAACTTTTTTAGCGAGGCAAAAATAGTACAAAAATGTTTTTGTCCCATTAAAGAAGATGGAAGAGGACCGGGAATTTGGCCCCCAAGAAAATCACAACATCCGGAAGCAACGACAGAGTAATTAGCCAAGAACTTATTACTTAGGACTTATCTAAACTGGTAAGTTCGAAGTAAATGAAACCACAAAGGAAAAGTTTTCCTACAAACCTTATAAACAGTTCTTGTTCTGAAATAAAACGCATTTCCTTGACATATTCAATATCAGACTTCGATGTCAAATACAGTAAAAAATACACTGAGACACAGATAAATAGCATAAAGTGGTGAAACACTCATCCAATAGGAAAACTACACTGCTGGCCACCCAAAATGCAACACCAAGAAGGACACGAGATAGCAACGCCAGATTTACTGGACACATAACAACAAATACAAAGATGAAACGATTGAGCTTACAGGCCCGTGCGACTTGAGGAACACGCAGACATCCATAGTTCGTGTGGTCCCCATGGTTGGCAATAACGGCCGCTACACGCCGCGGCATCGAACGAAAGATGCTTTAGATGTGGGCTTGGGGTATGTCGGTCCAGGCTGCTTCCACACGTTGCCACAGTTCATCAGGCGTAGCCGCGAGTGGTGCTTGCCGGGCCACTCGGTTGCCGATCAGCGACCAGACGTATTCCATGGGCGACATATCGGGAGAACAGGCAAGCCACGGCAGCAGTGACATCTGGTGGGCCGTGAAGAATTGTTGCACGATGCGTGCCACGTGCGGGCGCGCATTGTCCTGTTGAAACGTGGCCGCTGGCTGGTCCTGCAGGTAAGTGAGAACTACAGGCTAAAAAACGTCGGAGATGTAGCGATGGCTGTTGAGTGTACCGGCGATGCGTACCAGAGGGGTGCGGGTGTCATATCCAATTGCGCCCCAAACCATAACGCCAGACGACGGACCGGTATGGCGATACATAATGCAGACGAAATAAAGTCTCTCGCCGCAGTGCCGCCACACGCGGATCCGATCATCGTGGTGTTGCAGGCAGAAGCTGGATTCGTCGGAGAAGACAATGTCGTGCCATTCCGTAGTCCAGGTGCGGCGTTCAACGGCCCACTGTTGCCGCACTCGCCGGTGGTGTAACGTCAATAGTAATCGGAGCAATGGGCGCCGTGCGACAAGTCCTCGCTCCTGCAGGCGACGTCGAACGGTACGTGCTGACACAGGTTGTTGCGCAACACACCCTAATTCGTGCGCTAACGTTCGTGATGTGGCGGTGCGAGCCGTCAATGCCCGCCGCACAACATGCCGGTCCTCTCGTTCGGTGATGTGCCGTGGCTGCGGCAATCTCTCACGTCGGTCCGTCGCTCCCTCCTGCACCCACCGAATCCATACTCGGCCCACTATGGCTGGATGTCGTCCCACGCGTACGCCGATGTCTCGGTACGATAAACCTCTGTCGCGATAAGCCACTATTCATCCTCTGTCGAACTCCGGAACGTGCTGGAATGACTACCGTATTCTGCGACGAGGCATCAGAAAGCTTCCCACGCACAGGTCCGGCAGCAAAACACACTTACACTACTTACACCCTGCCTTCTGTGCACCCTTCTTATAGTGCTTCTCGGCGGCGTGCCGGGCCCACATGATTTGCATATGCCGTGCAATGCTAATCGGTTGTATGTCCTCTCGCGGGCGACGCATGCTTCGAATTTCAGGCCAATCGGATGCTTCGTTCTTGGTGTTGCATTTTGGGTGACCAGCGGTGTATATGCACACCTAATTGACTAGCGTACATCGCGAAGCTTTCGATTTCCCGTCACTGGTTCATGAAGTGTTGGCATACCGACCACGCATATCATTTTTGTATTTTGATGACGGAGCAGAAAGCACAAGATTAGAAATCCATGCAAATATGCTTCAGACACAAAGACTCAGATAGCTTTCCGCTTTCTTCCCATTTGGAGAGTCCCCTTCCATCTTTTGTTATGGGACAAAAACATTTGAGTACTATTTTTGCCTCGCTGAAGAAGTTTGTAATTGACTTTTTTGCCCTATCTGCAAAGGGGCGCGCGATAGCCCCTCACTCTTCCCCCCCAAAAAAAGGGGGGGGGGCCAAAGGGATCCCGCGGTGTTATTGTGTGCGCCATAGGGAGGTTTCTATACAACTGCACAAGAAGTAAATCGCTAACTGCCATTGTTCGTGAGATATTGGTCTGATCACGGACTTTCCTTGTAACCCTGTGTCAAAAGTCCAGAAATCATGGAATTGCCATTCTCACATTTTACGCTTCCTAATGCAGAAGGAAGATTTAAAATCTGATAATAGACAGAAGCTATGGTGTCCACAGGCTGGCAGATTGACGACCATAGTGATAACCTATGCACGTTCTGTTTCCTTTCTTTTCAGAAGGCGTGCTAAAAAGTATTGTTGATTGATTCCTTCCTGCTTCACTTATCTCCACCGATTAATTAAATCCAGAGCGTACGCAACGGAAATAAAGATAAAACACAAACACGGTAAAATATTACATTACTACTTGCATGCATTTAGCGTTTTTGTTTCACAAGTTGACGAAAAACAATTCACATTACTAGTTTTACACACTGAGTTAAGGTTTGCATTAGGAATCGTACCGAATAACACGTTGGTCTACCTTTCTGTACAATTACGGCTCGCAGATGCCAAGGAACAGACCTTAGAAGAAGTCGAACAACTTCCATGCGTAACTTGACCCATGTTTGGTGCAACAGTTCCGTCGTGGAGGAGGATCAGCAGTTTTCACACCCCGTTCTAGCGTATCCCACAAATGTTGAATTGGGTTACAATCAGAGGAGTTTCGGGCCCAAAGCAACGTGGCGGATTCGTTGTCGTGTTCGCTCATTGATTATATGAGGCCGATGACACGGTGAGTTGTCTTGTTGAAAGATGGCAGTATAGTCCGCGTAAACCTCTTGCAGATATGGATGGAGATAAGGTCGGAAGATCCCTGCAGTGTCCACCATTCAGTATTTGTGGGATGATAACAAACGGACCTAGGGCTTTTCAGGGAAAAGCGCCCCACATCAAAACACCACCGCCACCTGCCTGTTGAACCAGGGGATAGGGCTGTATTCTGCTTACGCCATGTGCGAACCCGGCCATCAGCGTGGATCACCAGGAAATAGGACTCATCACTCCAGACGACCTTCTTCCATCTATCGAGGGTCCACTGCCGACGTTCCTCAACGCATGCAAGACGTTGTCTGAGATCACTGGGTGTCATCATGGGTACCATTATTGGTCGCCATCTTTGGAATCCCAGGCGAAGCAAGGTACGGCGCATGGTGCATGTGGAAATAAGTCCAACTGCACCGCTGTTTTTACGTCATTGCCGTGTCGTGACACCGACGTTCACCTCTAGGACTGACCCATGTGAGTCCTGCTGGTTGTCTGTGCATGATTAATCAAGTATTGGTACTCCCCTGATACAGCAGTATGGGAAGAGTGAACAGTGCTCTTTTGGAAATACTGGCATCTGCCCTCTGGGTTCCAACTATCTGGCCGCAGTAAAACTGGCTTAAGTCGCCATGGCCGCCCCGGTGGCACAGTGGTCTAAGCGATGGCCTCTGATCATTCGTCCGAAAGGAGGCTGGATTCAAACCCGGTGAGGCACGGATGTTGTGTTTGTTTTACGGCACTGACTCCCTTCCTTCCCTGGAACCAGTGACCCTAAATTAGGGAGGGGTAACTGCTTATGGCCCATTGAGTTGCTCACGGTGATCGTTAAACCTCTAATAAAACAACAACAACAAATAAGTAGCCACGTTTCCCCATTACTGGCAAACGTTTACTGATTACGTACAGATGATAGGTGTATACAAGTTACAGTAGCTTTGCGTGACGTTGATATCACGATAGTACTTCGTTATAGCTCCGACTCTTAATGCAAAGATAAAACTCAGTTCATATTGCTATTGATGAATTTCGGTGGTGGGCAATATATAGAGATATATATGAATAATTTCCGACTTCCGACACGATCGAAACCTCGTTTGAGCACCGCGATTCAAAATCATTCACTATAAAAATTTAACAGGTCCATCTGCGAACATATCAAACGAATATTCAAGGCGAAACACCATTAATCTTTTAACTAGCAGCCAGCGCACCATTTTATTTTACCGTTTCTCCACGGAAATGTTTTGCTGCCCGTTGTTAAACCGTATGCTTGAAAGGTGGATGAGCAAACTTTGACTTAAGAGGGCGAGATTTGTGATAAAAGGACGCTTCTTATGATGAGTCACACCATAAATACTCCTCCGTTATCAACCATAATGCCGTTGTGCCTGTGCTATGAAGACCTTCTCTTCAGAAGAAGGTAGCCCACCTCCACCGCTGGCGGACACATCCTTCAATCTGTATCGCCGAAACATTTTTCTGCCCTGAAACAACATCTCTGAGACAAGTATATTTTCCATATACGTATCTCCTTTTAACTGCTACATCCTTGATGAAAATCATATTCTACAAAACAATTTCATGCCTTCACGAAAGGCAATAATACAGTGTAATACCATTTCAAAGAAACGTACACCGCTCATGCTTTAGCCTTTCACAGAAGAGCAAATCTTTCACGCCTGCTCCAATGGTTTCCTTTCAAAGGAAATAGTACCTTTCACGCATTCCCGAATGTAAACTGATGTCCAAAATTAACATGGCAAATGCTAATTCGAGGATATCCAAAAGGAAATAGTCGATTATAAAGTATTTTCGGAGACATGCGGATAGTAAACACTAAATCGACGTACCCAAGCGACATTGTGCCAGCTCCTATGGAAATATGCAAATGACGACCGTACGCCATACGCAAATGACGACCGTACGCCATACGCAAATGACGACGGTACGCCATACGTAAAAGACGACCGTCCGCCGCCCCGGTGGCGCAGTGGTCTAAGCGATGGCCTCTGATAATTCGTCCGAATGGGGTCCGGGTTCGAATCCCGTGAGGCATGGATGTTGTGTTTGTCTTACGGCACTGGCTCTCTCCCTTCCCTGGAACCAGTGACCCTAAATTAGGGACGGACGACTGCTTATAGCCCATTGAGTTGCTCACGGTGGTCGTTAAACCTCCAATCAAAAAAAAAAAAAAAAAGAAAAAAAGAAGACCGTACGCCATGCGCAAATGACGACCGTACGCCATCCACCTGTCGGGCACGCGACCTTGATAAACGTTCTGAGTGAGGTGCGATAATTGATGCTTAAGTTGGAACTGTTATTGTAAGAATGGCTCCCGCACAATCGCTCACGAAACTTCTTGACGGTGGTGAGCGATCGGTAGATTGGAAGGCGATCGCAAGCTGAGGTAGCAAGATGGCTGAATGTGTCCAGGCAGGTGGTCTCCAATCTCTGGAGACCATTGCAGGAAATTGGAACAATAACCATAAGGCTAGGACAAGGACGCCGAAGAGCCACAACAAGTCAAGACGACCGGTATTTGTCTCTAACAGCTCGCCGCCATAGGGAGTCGACAACCAGCCAACTCTCGCAGGAGCTATCCTCTGCTACGGAAATCACGATATTGAGTTTATCGAAGAATCCTCGAGAGAGGTCTGAATGCAAGAAGGCAAATGGTCTGTATCCCACTCGCCGCATCTCACAGACGGGTCCGTATGAATTGGGCCTAACAACATCCTCTCTTATCAATGGGCATGTGTTCTCTTCAGTGACGAGTCGCTGTACAGCCTACACACGGGTTCTCGATGTGTGTACATTTGGAGAGAAGTGGGAAGCCAAAATCTTTTCTGCAGCATCGCAAAATTGGGAAATTCACCACTACGGTGGTGAAATACTCCTGGTTTGGGTTGATATTATGATGGATGGACGCACGCCGCTATACGTGTTCCCAGGAGGCATCCTGACTGCTGTACGCTACAGGTATCCCACCGTAGAGCCCAATGTACGGCTTTTCAGGAGAGCTGTAGGCACGCTGTTTCTTTTTATGGACGATAACACCCATCCCCCACAGGACTCGGATTGTTGGCGAACAGCCGGAGAGTGAGGATATTCACAGAATGGCGTGGTCCGCGAGATCTTCGGACCTGAACCCGATAGAGCATATCTAGGATGCCCTGGGAAGAGCAATTGCAAACTGGCAGCTACATCACAGATGCGCTTTGGTGGAGGAGTGGAACTTATATTAAATTGCGCCAAAGTCTCATTAACAGCCTTGTAACCAGTATGAGGGGTCGTTATGCAGGCTGTACTGCTGTTAAGGGTAATCACCCTCCCAATTATCCCCTCGAAATCCGCGCCACTTTCTGCGTCACTTTTGGACTGCCATGCTGTTATGAGCAAACTTCCTCCTCATGCGGCGATGACATTCCCTTTCTGTTGTGTATTGCTGCGTTATTGATATATGTACGTCCGTAACAACTTTCATTAAACTCTCTCGTGTGAATTTTGCGTTATTCATGATTTATTGTTTATCAAGTTAGTTTTCCACTTCAAGGAACAGGACACTTTTGGTGCCCATCCGTGCTTTCATCAAAAGTAATTTCAAATTAACTTTTACTTTTCATCGCTTCTAGAACGTAATTTTCGTATAAAAAAATCAAAAACCAGGAATCAAAATATTAATACCTACACTTTAGTAAATATTTTCGAAAGATATATGATTCATGCTACCCCGGTATCTACTTCCTTTTCCATGACTTGAGGAAAACATTTTTTTTTTTTTTTGAAACCAAATGCCATTTTGAAAAATGTATTGAAAGGGTATCTATCCTTTCAATACTGAAAAATGTATATTTCAATACATATTTCAGAATGGCATTTGAAACTGCCCGCGCGATTCCAGGAAATATATTATTTCACCAAAATAAAGGTATGCATATGCCGAAAAAAAAAAACCACTTTCGGAAGAAAAACACTCCTTTCTAATGAACGCTACTTACCGAGAAAGTGTACACATTTTCCCAATCCATAAAATTTGAAATCTGTAAAAAAAGAAATACTTTGCCTATAAAAGTTGCACTCTGAAAAAAAATTTTTTTTTTCGTTTTTAAGGTATTCCTCTTGCCTTGCTAAAGAAATCATTATGGGTTTTGTTAATATATTAGTAAGACCTTTCTCATCTCATCTTTTGAAAGGGTATTTCGGTATTACAAGGTGCTGTTTCAGAAGCACAAGAAGAAAAAAATATCTCCGGAGGCATATTAGTTCCATTGTTTCACCTTGATCGGACACCAGCTTTTCTAATGGATATCGGTCCTGATCAGAGCTTGCGAGGAATTAGGATGGAAAGTAAGAGGCTGCAAAGGTATAGCAATTGCATTAGGTCCCGTCTCATGAAAGAATTACCTCTATAATCTCATCAGCTATTACGGAAAAGCCTGGCAAAACTATGGTCAGAACAGCCAATAAGGGATTTGAGCAAATCTAGTAACCTCGCATTCTAATTGAAAACACCTGCGCTTTCCCAACAGACACGGTGATGGTAACGAACAACATAAGACGTGCGTTGCAGAACAACTTCTGTTCCTAATGATTCAAGATTAGTGCTCCATGAAGGAGAGAAAACCTGAAACACGCGCATAAAATTCCGTCAACGGGTTATTTAACGTAAGACTATACATATTTAACAACATCAGGATTAACCCAGATGTAAACGCTCACCACATCAAACATACAATCGGTGGAAATTCAAAACTCTGCTTAATTAAATTTGCTTAGTTAGTACATCAGTACAGTACAGAATAAAAAGTAAGTTGTGACGTACTATAGAGGTGAAAACATGTGCCAAGACATCAAATCTGGAGCGAGACATTCTGCCCGTGTAGCTCAGTTGGGAGAGTGTCTTACTCCGGAGTGAGGGGACTTGGATTCGATTGCCATCGCGGACAAACTTGTGTTTTCACATTGGTGCTCGATTGTGGAAAATGGATCCACTGGCAATTGGGTTCTTCGAAAAATGTATGATGTTTGTTCCACACGTTGTTTGGAATTAATGAAAAATTGCTACTTCGTTTCAAAAGAGAAAAGAAAAAAAAATTAAAAGGGAGATGATGTGACGTACTACAGAGGTGAAAACATGTGCCAAGACGACAAATCTGCAGCGAGACAGTGTCAAGACGACAAATCTGCAGCGAGACAGTGTCAAGACGACAAATCTGCAGCGAGACAGTGTCAAGACGACAAATCTGCAGCGAGACAGTGTCAAGACGACAAATCTGCAGCGAGACAGTGTCAAGACGACAAATCTGCAGCGAGCTCAGTTGGGAGAGCGACTTACTCCGGAGTGAGCCGAGACGGATTCGATGCCCGTCGCGGACAAACTTGTGTTTTCAGAAAGTGGCATGCGCACATAATTATGGCAACAGAATACGTTTTATGTATATTACGGTGGGCTTAGCTCCACGATGCCAAAGATTGACAGAGGAATTAACATTTATTGTTACACAATAAACACAGTTCTGCTAACACATGCTTTACACATCTCTTCATCCAGCTTGGTACTTTCAAAAGGGTGCTGAATAATAGAAATCAGGAACCCACGATTGCACAGAAGAGGAGGCACATCACAACCAATAAAACAAATCTTTCACTTGCAACTACTTCACCGATCGAGGAATAAATTTGACTTCCTTATTGCCTTTGGTTGAAAGTTCTACGAGGGGCATTCCTAAAGTTTTGAGACTGCCCGCACAACACAATAAGTCCCGGTACCAGGTGACTCAAACTCGTTTTTCTGACGGCATTACATGTGCATGATAGGAGCCATTACCTGCTTTGTGTCATTCTTTTGCTATCTCTCGTTGATAATTGACCTGCTGTCAGTACCAAACGTGGATTTGAAACATGAAATGTGAGTCAGTGAAAAATAATTCTGTGCGCCTCGAGAAAAATGCTGACCGGAACTTTTGATCTGACGAAAAGGAACTTCACAGATTCGGCTATGTCACGTACTAGTGTTTCTGGTGACAAGCAATTTTAAATCGTGCAGAAACCTGCAAAGGTGAACCACGAACTTAGAGACCGTCTATCTCAAATCAACCGAGCGATGATTAGCGTCATGATACACGAAGATTGCAGTCTAATTCTTTGTGCTATTGCTTAGCAGATGTACAGATTGGCACGGTACGTGTCCATGATATTATTCATGACACTCTTGGTTATTAGTAAGTCGCCACCAAGTGGGTGGCGTGACAGCTGTCGGAAAAGCAACAGACTCATCATGTCATGACCTGTCAGTAGTGGAAAAGGAAGCTGAGAAATTAGCCTGCTTTCCTAGGTGGGGACATCATGCGCGACGAGACATGGTTTCACCACAGCGACCTAGAGACGAAGTGGAAATCGTCGCAATGGAGGCAACAGCAAGCGCTCAGTACAAGAATGCATAAGTGCAGCCCAATGACTGAAAGGTGATACAACTTTCTTTTATACTTGTATATACACTATCTACCAACAAGTAATTGGACACCTGTGATAGCAAAGGAAAACGAAGTTTATTCACCTTCAATAGTTGGTGGAGCCTCCACGAGCGGCGATTACAGCTACGACCCTCCGCGGCATACTCTCAACCAGGCGTTGTACGACGGCTAGCGGTATTTTCTTCCACTCGGCTTGGAGAAGACAGGTCAGTTCCTTCACCTATTTCGGACTGTGGGGGCACCCCTTAAGTCGACGCTTCAACTCGTCCCAGAGGTGCTCGATAGGGTTAAGGCCCGGTCTCTGCGCAGGCCAGTCCACTCGATTAACCCCATTGTCACCATACCAAGACATGGTGGACCTCGCAACATGACAGGTGGCATTGCCATCCTGAAAGTAACATGGGTCCACCCCGTAAAATTGCCACAACGTAGGAAGCGCATGGTCATCCAAAATGGTGCAGTAGGTCTCGTTGAGTCTACCAGGAATTGCGACCAAGGGTCCCATGCCATACCAGGAGAAACACCCCCATAGCATAATTCCACCGCCGCCGAACTTCACAGTTGGCACAATACGTTCCGGCAGGAGGCGTTCTCCAGGCAGAAGCCAAACCCAGACCCTGCCATCCGAACGGTAAAGGGTGAACCTTGATTCGTCGCTCCAGAGAACCTGTTTCCTCTGTTCAACGGTCCACTGTAGACGTTCTTTGCACCACGTTAGCCGAGCAGCGTTATTGGATTGGTGATTAAAGGCTTGCGGGCGGCAGCACGTCCATGATAACCGAGCAGATGGGCTTCCTTACGGATGGTATTCATCGAAAGAACACTCCCGGACGCCTGTTGAAACTCCTCGCAGATGTGGCGCATCGATTTGGTGCGGTTCTTCCGAATTCTTCTGGCTAGAACCCGTCGATCTCTAACTCCCAGTTTTGTGAGTCTGCTGTGTCGGGGCACATTCCGACAGTCACCTCTCATCTTCCACTTGCCAATCACGTAGGCCACTGCCGATTTTGGGTACTTCAACTCGCTGGATATGTCACGTATGGATCGGCCATTTCTGTGATACCCGACGATTACACCTTTCTCGAAATCAGCGAGCTCCGAACTGCGTGGCATCTTGCATGCGACTGGTTGCGTTGTTGTTTCCCACACGATATTTAACGGGGGCGGCCGTGACGTGTATCAGGACCGCAGATATCGTCTATTGCAGGGGTGTCCAATGACTTGTCGGTAGATAGTGTATATACCCCTCGCATAATGTAAATTGTGCACACTTTGTATATATCTGACTCCTGTTATTATGATTTCAGGCATTGTAAAGGCACATGCCGCCTACCGCCTTCGTTCCCTGTAACTTTCGCTCAGAATAAAACATTTTGAAAGTTTGTGTGCTGGAGAAATGCGTTACTTACGGGGGGTTTGTGGCAAGACGCGTTTTTGATGGTGTGAGGAATAAAGATGTGTTGCAGTTGTGTAATGTGAAGCAAAATGTTGTTAGCAAGGTAGAGACTAATATGCTCCGGTGGTTTGGCCATGTTGAAAGAATGAGAGATGAGATGCTTACCAAGAAAATCTTTTTAGCCCAAGTGGCAGGAAGGAAAGGCAGAGGAAGGCCAAAGAAGTCATGGGAGGATCAGATTCAGGAGTGGCTGCATGAGAAAAAGATTATGAGTATGAAGTATAGAAGATCTTGTGTATGGCGTGTGATGGATGTCAGTGAAGCCCGAGTTGTATGTCAAGATT